>JBBDGP010001628.1:2430000-3030913 GCA_037952835.1 Lithobates septentrionalis
TAGTTTTATAAGAAACCTTATGAACTCACAGGGAGTTTGCCAGAACAAAATCGAACATACTGAAGTGAAAAAAGTAAATACTTGTTGAGCTTAGTAAATAGTGTTAACTTACACATGATTGGATAATTGAAGAAAAAAAAACAAACAAACATGTTATACTTACCTGCCCTGTGTAATGGTTTTAAACAGAGCAGCCCGGATCCTTCTCTTCTCAGATCCCTCTTCAGCACTCCTGGCCCCTCCCTCCTGTTGAGTGCCTCCACAACAAGCATATTGGTATGGGGCACCCGAGCCAAGCCACAGGTCCCTGTGTTCATTCAGACAAGGAGTCTTGACCCGGCCCTGCCCCCTTTCTCTCCTAATTGGCTGACTGACTATGATTGACAGCAGCGGGAGCCAATGGTGCTGCTCTGCTGTTTCAGCCAATGAGGAGGGGAGTCCCGGACAGCCAAGACACTCCTGCTACATCGCTGGACCTAGAAGGACCTTAGGTAAGTATTAGGGGGGCTGCTGCACACAGAAGGCTTTTTTATCTTAATGCATAGAATGCATTAAGATAAAAAAATCTGCCTTTACAATCACTTTAAAGTAGTGGCTTGATTTGTAATTCCTTCAACTTGATTTGCTTTATTTGAAACAACTGATCAGTAGATTGCACAGATAAAGACTTTACACACATCTAAAAGGGGCTGGAGATGTGTTATTTCAAATAAAGCTTATGGAACAAAACAATTGGTGACCAAGAAAGCCAATAGCTTTGAGAGGCGGGCAAAAACAGTACTTTTCAGGAGCAGAAAGAATTAATGAAAAATTGAAGCTATTCAGGAAGGAAATGAAGGGGGGGGGGGTAAAGATAGGGGTATATTGTGGAGATGCAAGTTTGGAGAGAATGCAGGAAATGAGTATGGAGAAAAAATAAGGTTGGAGTTCTGCTTTAAAGTGGGTGCCAACTATGGATTAATAACCATGTTTTTGAATGAGATGTCCAACACTTGTGATGGTCAGGTGTCAATACACTTTTTACCATATAGTAATTGTTCCAGATCAGTCATTTTGAAAGTACTGAAGCCAATTGATCAGCATGTGAACCAAACAACTAGTAATTTCAGAAAGAGAAATCAGAAAGGATATTTAAGAAATGCAGGAAAGCAATCATTTAAAAAAATAATAATAACACAGTGTAATACTTACCAGTATTTCACATTGATGCAAAGCAAAATGTACATATTTTATTCTGACAGACCTGCCTGATGTTTTTATAAGTATTTCTTTATTTGGATGTCAGTGTTTGAAATAAAAATGCATGAATACATTGATATGGAAGCTTCGGGGTGCAATATACAAAAGCAGCAACACTGCTATCAGAAAGTACAACAACTACATTGCAAATAGAAAAGCCTTTGTATATCATCTAAAACTGTAAATCAGGCTATGAATGGTAAATCAAGCAGAACTGGAGAATAGGTAGCTTTGATGCAGAAATTACTGCAGCACTCTTAAACAGATATTTCAGCAGCAGCACTCTCCCAGGTGTTTCTCAAAGGCAACGAGATGACTGAAGTTTTTTCCTCTGAACATCACTTGTCTTTTATCAAAGGAGAAAAACAAACAAACAGAAAAATGTCTAAAGGACATGAGAGGGAGAAAAGCTGAGATATCATGTTGTATGCTCTTCAGATGCCAAGACATTTGATGGGAATATATTGTAGGTGAAGTTATGTGTTTATGTTGTCTTGACATTTCATATATTGCAACAAGCTCCCACAGATTGATTTGAGATAAAATATAACTCAAACAATCACATCTATGTTCAAATCTTTTTTCTAATATGATTTATACCGTAACATGTTATAATTGCTTTTTTAATGTTTTCCTGTAACCTAAATGTCGTCCAAGTGACAAGGAGCAAACAAGTATTTTATTCTTCTTTGTAAAGAGATATCTGTGGTAAGGTTACCCTCCCATGAGGGGTGTTATTATGCTTTAATTGCCAGATATACATTTCTTAAAGCCACATACTACAAAGTGACCTTTATTACTGTCAGTTACAAACAAAAACGGCACTAGATTAACCATCTCTTCAGATTACTTCCCTCAGTATCTCCAGTCTACAGTGTACAGCTAGCAGATATTTTCACAAAATACAAAATGGTGCAACGCTCAACCAATTCGTGTAAAATTATAAAGCTCTCCCAAACCTCTTGTATTGAATTGTATTGTTGCTGTATTCTCTCCCTTTATATTGTAAAGTGCTGCGCAAACTGTTGGCACTTAATACATCCTGTATAATAATAAAGTGCCACAGTGTATAAAAAATATATACAATATATACATATGCATATATATATATATATATATATATATATATATATATATATATATATATATATATATATATATATATATATATATATATATATATATATATATATATATATATATATATATATATATATATATATATATATATATAGTGGGGACGGAAAGTATTCAGACCCCCTTACATTTTTCATTCTTTGTTATATTGCAGCCATTTGCTAAAATCATTTACGTTAATTTTTTTTCCTCATTAATGTACACACAGCACCCCATATTGACAGAAAACCACAGAATTGTTGTCATTTTTGCAGATTTATTAAAAAAGAAAAACTGAAATATCACATGGTCCTAAGTATTCAGACCCTTTGTTGTGACGCTCATATATTTAACTCGGGTGCTATCCATTTCTTCTGATCATCCTTGAGATGGTTCTACACCTTCATTTAAGTCCAGCTGTGTTTGATTATACCGATTGGACTTGATTAGGAAAGCCACACACCTGTCTATATAAGACCTTACAGCTCACAGTGCATGTCAGAGCAAATGAGAATCATGAGGTCAAAGGAACTGCCTGAAGAGCTCAGAGACAGAATTGTGGCAAGGCACAGATCTGGCCAAGGTTACAAAACCATTTCTGCTGCACTTAAGGTTCCTAAGAGCACAGTGGCCTCCATATTCCTTAAATGAAAGACGTTTAGGACAACCAGAACCCTTCCTAGAGCTGGCCGTCCGGCAAAACTGAGCTTTCAGGGGAGAAGAGCCTTGGTGAGAGAGGTAAAGAAGAACCCAAAGATCACTGTGGCTGAGCTCCAGAGATGTAGTCGGGAGATAGGGGAAAGTTGTAGAAAGTCAACCATCGCTGCAGCCCTCCACCAGTCGGGGCTTTATGGCAGAGTGGCCTGACGGAAGCCTCTCCTCAGTGCAAGGCACATAAAAGCCTGCATGGAGTTTGCTAAAAAACACCTGAAGGACTCCAAGATGTTGAGATAAGATTATTTGGTCTGATGAGACCAAGATAGAACTTTTTGGCCTTAATTCTAAGCGATATGTGTGGAGAAAACCAGGCACTGCTCATCACCTGTCCAATACAGTCCCAACAGTGGACGACTGGTTGCAATCGAGGGAAAGATGAATGCGACCAAGTACAGGGATATCCTGGATGAAAACCTTCTCCAGAGTGCTCAGGACCTCAGACTGGGCCGAAGGTTTGCCTTCCAACAAGACAATGACCCTAAGCACACAGCTAAAATATCGAAAGAGTGGCTTCCCAACAACTCTGTGACTGTTCTTGAATGGCCTAGCCAGAGCCCTGACTTAAACCCAATTAAGCATCTCTGTAGAGACCTAAAAATGGCTGTCCACCAACGTTTACCACCCAACCTGGCAGAACTGGAGAGGATCTGCAAGGAGGAATGGCAGAGGATCCCCAAATCCAGGTGTGAAAAACTTGTTGCATCTTTAACAAAAAGACTCATGGCTGTATTAGATCAAAAGGGTGCTTTTACTAAATACTGAGCAAAGGGTCTGAATTAGGGATGAGCCGAACACCCCCGGTTCGGTTCGCACCAGAACCTGCGAACGGACCGAAAATTTGCACGAACGTTACAACCCCATTGACGTCCATGGGACTCGAACGTTCGAAAACAAAAGTGCTCATTTTAAAGGCTAATTTGCATGGTATTGTCCTAAAAAGGGTTTGGGGACCCGGGTCCTGCCCCAGGGGACATGTATCAATGCAAAAAAAACTTTTAAAAACGGCCATTTTTTCGGGAGCAGTGATTTTAATGATGCTTAAAGTAAAAAAAAAGTGCGATATTCCTTTAAATATCGTACCTGGGGGGTGTCTATAGTATGCCTGTAAAGTGACGTGTGTTTCCTGTGTTTAGAACAGTCCCTGCACAAAATTTAATTTTTAAAGGAAAAAATCTCATTTAAAACTGCTTGCGGGTTTAATGTAATGTCGGGTCCTGGCAATATGGATGAAAATCAGTGAGACAAACGGCATAGGTACCCCCCAGTCCATTACCAGGCCCTTTGGGTCTTGTATGGATATTAAGGGGAACCCCGCACCCAAATTAAAATAAGGAAAGGTGTGGGGCCACCAGGCCCTATATACACTGAGCAGCAGTATACAGGCGGTGCAAACAAGACAGGGACTGTAGGTTTGTTGTTAAGTAGAATCTGTTTGTAATTTTGAAAGGGTACATTTTTAACGTGTTTAGCTCCAGCCAAAAAATCTTTTTTAAGCTTTTTGGAAAACATAGGGAAGGGTTATCACCCCTGTGACATTTGTTTTGCTGTCTGTCCTCCTCTTCAGAAGATTTCACCTCACTTTTTGTCCCAATGACAAATGTTTTTTGAAAATTTATGGTTTTTGTGGAACAAGGATTGGAAAGCATCAGTGGAAAGGAGAAATGTTTTTCCCATATTAACTCTTACAGGAGAGAATTTCCCTTCCTAGGGGTAGATTTCATCTCACTTCCTGTTGTCTCCTTCCGTTTGCAAGTCGGAGTCGTTTGTAAGTTAGATGTTTGAAAGTAGGGGCCTGCCCTATATACTCAGCAGAAATTTGGGCCTTAGGTGTTGTTGTGGCCACAACACTGTAAGCCCTCAAAGAGGCCCTGCTGTGAAATATTAGATCAAGAATTGTAATTACATGTCCCTGTTGAACAGGGGCTGAAAAATTGGGCCTTTGGTGCTGGTGGTGGTGCTGGTGCCACAACACTGTAAGTCCTCACTCGCTCTTGGTGGGCGCAGAAATGGGCCCTGCTGTGAAATATTAGATCAAGAATTGTAATTACATGCACCTGTTGAACAAGGGCAGAAAAATTGGGCCTTTGGTGGTGATGGTGGTGCTGGTGCCACAACACTGTAAGTCCTCACAGACACTCTAGTTGGAACGCAGAAACGAGCCCTGCTGCAAAGTATTGCATCAAAAATTGTAATTACACGCCCCTGTTAAACAGGGGCTAAAAAATTGGGCCTTAGGCACTGGTGCTGGTGCCACAACACTGCAACCCCTCACAGATACTCTAGTTGGAACGCAGAAACGAGCCCTGCTGCAAAGTATAGCATCAAAAATTGTAATTACACGTCCCTGTTAAACAGAGGCTGAAAAATTGGGCCTTAGACACTGGTGCTGGTGCCACAACACTGCAACCCCTCACAGATACTCTAGTTGGAATGCAGAAACGAGCCCTACTGCAAAGTATTGCATCAAAAATTGTAATTACACGCCCCTGTTAAACGGGGCTGAAAAATTGGGCCTTAGGCACTGGTGCTGGTGCCACAACACTGCAACCCCTCACAGACACTCTAGTTGGAACACAGAAACGAGCCCTGCTGCAAAGTATTGCATCAAAAATTGTAATTACACGCCCCTGTTAAACAAGGGCTGAAAAATTGGGCCTTAGGCACTGGTGGTGGCGCCCAGAACCAAAAATGTTCTTACAAGCTATCAGCGTAATCATTGAGGAGGAAGAGGATAATTACTCAGGGATAGTCACTCAGCATCAGCATAGGCAGTCATTGAAGGGATCTGAGATTTCAAAAAAAATTATTCGGTTACATCAGCTTCAGGTGCTTGGTAGCTGGTGGTGATCCAAGACTGATTCATTTTTATGAAAGTCAGTCGATCAACCGAGTCGGTGGACAGACGCACCCTGTGATCGGTTACAAAGCCTCCAGCAGCACTGAATGTGCGTTCTGAAAGAACGCTGGATGCAGGACAGGCCAGTAGCTCAATTGCATACTGTGCAAGCTCTGGCCAGTGATCCATCCTCAAGACCCAGTAACCCAGAGGATTTTCGGTGGGAAAGGTGTCCAAGTCAGATCTTGCCCCTAGGTATTCCTGCACCATGTAAAACAGACGCTGGCGATGGTTGCTGGAACCGATCATACCTTGGGGCTGCGGACCAAAAAATTGTCTGAACGCATCGGTCCGATGGCCATCTTCTCCACCGCTCCTTCTTTGACTGACCGAAGCCTCAGCAACACGTTGCCCAGAAACAGGAGTTTGTAACCTCCCAGTCTCTGGGAACGCGTTGCACAGACCTTTCTGCAAGGCCTCCCGAAGATGTTTCAACCTCTGCTCCCTTTGCAATGGCAAGATAAGGTCCGCAACCTTACCCTTGTAACGTGGATCAAGGAGGGTTGCCAGCCAGTATCGGTCCTTCTCCTTGATACCACGAATACGAGGATCCTTACGCAGGCTTTGCAGGATCAGGGAGGCCATGCAGCGTAGGTTTGCTGAGGCATTCAGTCCGGAGTCCTCTGGGTCACTAAGGACGACATGGTCCGCAGCCACCTCCTCCCAGCCACGTACAAGTCCATGTGTTTCTTGGGACTGATCCCTTAAAGACTGCTGCTGATGCTGAGTGCCAGGCTCCACCTCCATACTGACACAATCTTCCTCCTCCTCCTCCTCGTCCTCTTCCTGTGTGATCGGCGGGCACGCAGGAACACTGTCTGGATAAAGGGGGCCTTGAGAGCTAAGGAAGTCCTCCTCTTCCTGCCTCTGTTCTGCCTCAAGTGCCCTGTCCATTATTCCACGCAGGGTGTGCTCCAACAGGTGGACAAGGGGGACAGTGTCACTGATGCATGCACTGTCACTGCTCACCATCCTCGTGGCCTCCTCAAATGGTGACAGGACAGTGCATGCATCCCTGATCATGGCCCACTGGCGTGGGGGAAAAAAAACAAGCTCCCCTGACCCTGTCCTGGTGCCATAGTCGCACAGGTACTCATTGATGGCCCTCTGCTGCATGTGCAGCCACTGCAGCATGGCCAACGTTGAGTTCCACCTGGTGGGCATGTCACAGATTAGGCGGTTCTTGGGCAGGTTAAACTCCTTTTGGAGGTCCGCCAGCCGAGCGCTGGCATTATATGACCGGCGGAAATGCACACAGACTTTCCTGGCCTGCCTCAGGACATCCTGTAAGCTCGGGTACCTGCCCAAGAACCGCTGCACCACCAAGTTAAGGACGTGAGCCAAACAGGGCACATGGGTCATTTGTCCCTGTCGGAGGGCAGAGAGGAGGTTGGTGCCATTGTCGCAAACCACCATTCCTGCCTTAAGTTGGCGTGGCGTCAACCACCTCTGAACCTGCTCCTGCAGAGCTGACAGAACCTCTGCCCCAGTGTGGCTCCTGTCCCCCAAGCACACCAGCTCAAGCACCGCATGGCATCTTTTGGCCTGCGTACTTGCGTAGCCCCTTGAACGGGTACGGAGCTTCACTGGTTCCAAGGAAAAAGCACAGGAAGAGGCCATGGAGGAAGAAGAAGAGGAGGGGGTGGGGGAGAGAGGTGTGTCACAATCATTAGTAGTGGCATTTTGGAGGCATTGTGGTGGAACAACCTCCAACACTACTGCACCTTGTCCTGCATCCTTCCCAGCTGCCAGCAGAGTCACCCAATGCGCTGTGAAACTTAGGTAACGTCCCTGTCCATGCCTGCTGGACCATGAGTCAGCGGTAATATGCACCTTACCGCTGACCGCCCTGTCCAGCGAGGCATGGACATTGCCTTCCACATGCCGGTAGAGAGCCGGAATCGCCTTCCGTGAGAAAAAGTGGCGTTTGGGTACCTGCCACTGAGGAACCGCACATTTCACAAACTCACGGAAGGGGGCAGAGTCTACCAACTGAAAAGGCAGTAGTTGAAGTGCTAGCAATTTTGCCAAGCTAGCATTCAAAAGCTGCGCATGTGGATGGCTGGGAGCAAACTTCTTTCGGCGGGGCAGCAGCTGGGGCAGGGAGATTTGCCTGGTACAATCTGACGTCGGTGTACCAAAAGCAGATTGCCCACAAGTACTTGGCTGTGACACACCTAATTCTACACCTTCATTCCTCTCAGTGCAGGTCTCAGAGAGGACTGAAGGTATAGTGGGGTTGGAGATCTCAGCTGATGAGGAGCAAGGAGAGGTCCTCTTTGTTCTTTGGTGTGGGTCTTTTAGATACGCTTGCCAATAAACTGCATGGCAGGTCAACATATGTCTGGTCAAGCATGTGGTACCCAAGCGGGAGATGTTTTGGCCATGCGAGATACGCTTGAGACATATGTTGCAAATAGCAGCGGTGCAATCTGGTGCACTCGTCTCAAAAAAGGCCCACACCAAAGAACTTTTTGAATAACGCGCAGAGACTGCAGCGCCCTGCACATGTGGAGCTTATGGGGTGTGATTCAGTCAATGTGCTGCCCTTAGGCTAGCCCCTGGAGGGCATCCTGCCTCATTGGTGATGTGCCGCCTCCTCCTCCTCCTCCTCTCTCCTATCAGGCACCCACGTTGAGTCAGTGACCTCATCATCCCCTCCCTCCTCATCACTGGAGCAAACCTGGCAGTATGCTGCAGCAGGGGGAGCATGACTGCCAAATTGCTGTTCTTCTTGGGCACCCCCTCTGTCCGTGCTCATGTTACTGCCTTCATCGAGCTCAGTATCATCATCAGAGACTTCCAAACGCTGGGCATCCTCCTGGAGCATGTACCCAACACTGTGGTCAAACAGTTCGAGGGACTCCTCAGGAGGACATGGTGGGGCTAGGGAAGGAGTCACCGATGACATTGAGCCGAGGGAAGAGGCCGCTACTTTGCCAGACAAAGTACCCTGAGCATGGGTGAGAGAGGATGAGGAGGATGAGGACGGCTTGGTCATCTACTCGACCAAGTCTTCCGCATGTTGCGGCTCAACATGGCCAGCTGCCGAAAAAAAGGCCAAGCGTGTCCCACGGCCACGTGCTGATGAGGATGCACCGTCTCCACGACCAGCACCTGCTTGCCCTCTCTTATTGGCTTGTGACTGTCTGCCTCTCCTTCTTGGCCTTCCAGACATACTAATGGCCTGTAGCTGCACTAAGCTGGGATATATATATATATATATATATATATATATATGTACTAATACTGCAGCTAGCAAAATCAACTGCCTGCCTGTAGTATGAGAACACCACCAACCTTCTACAGGTAGCTTTAGCTGAACACTGTGCAGAGCTCGCAAAAAACTAACTTGTAGCTTTTTTAGCTGCCTGCGGTAGTGATAGGATTAGGAAAACACCACCAACCTTCTACAGGTAGCTTTAGCTGAACACTGTGCAGAGCTCGCAAAAAAATAACTTGTAGGTTCAGCTGAACACTGTGAGGAGGACGCACCACACTAACTTGTAGTTTTAGCTGAACACTGTGAGCAGGACGCACTACACTAACTTGTAGTTTTAGCTGAACACTGTGCATAGGTCTCACTACACTAACTTGTAGTTTTAGCTGAACACTGTGAGCAGGACGCACTGCTCTAACTTGTAGCTTTAGATGAACACTGTGCAGAGGTCTTACTACACTAACTTGTAGTTTTAGCTGAACACTGTGAGCAGGATGCACTACACTAACTTGTAGCTTTAGATGAACACTGTGCAGAGCTTGCAAAAAAAAACACTTGTAGGTTTAGCTGAACACTGTGAGGAGGACGCACCACACTAACTTGTAGTTTTAGCTGAACACTGTGAGCAGGACGCACTGCACTAACTTGTAGCTTTAGATGAACACTGTGCAGAGGTCTCACTACACTAACTTGTAGGTTTAGCTGAACACTGTGAGGAGGATGCACCACACTAACTTGTAGTTTTAGCTGAACACTGTGAGCAGGACGCACTGCACTAACTTGTAGCTTTAGATGAACACTGTGCAGAGCTTGCAAAAAAAAACACTTGTAGGTTTAGCTGAACACTGTGAGGAGGATGCACCACACTAACTTGTAGTTTTAGCTGAACACTGTGAGCAGGACGCACTGCACTAACTTGTAGCTTTAGATGAACACTGTGCAGAGGTCTCACTACACTAACTTGTAGTTTTAGCTGAACACTGTGAGCAGGACACACTGCACTAACTTGTAGCTTTAGATGAACACTGTGCAGAGGTCTCACTACACTAACTTGTAGTTTTAGCTGAACACTGTGAGCAGGACGCACTGCACTAACTTGTAGCTTTAGATGAACACTGTGCAGAGGTCTCACTACACTAACTTGTAGTTTTAGCTGAACACTGTGAGCAGGATGCACTACACTAACTTGTAGTTTTAGCTGAACACTGTGAGGAGGACGCACAACACTAACTTGTAGTTTTAGCTGAACACTGTGAGCAGGACGCACTGCACTAACTTGTAGCTTTAGATGAACACTGTGCAGAGGTCTCACTACACTAACTTGTAGGTTTAGGTGAACACTGTGAGGAGGACGCACCACACTAACTTGTAGTTTTAGCTGAACACTGTGAGCAGGACGCACTGCACTAACTTGTAGCTTTAGATGAACACTGTGCAGAGGTCTCACTACACTAACTTGTAGTTTTAGCTGAACACTGTGAGCGGGACGCACTACACTAACTTGTAGCTTTAGATGAACACTGTGCAGAGGTCGCAAAAAAATAACTTGTAGGTTTAGCTGAACACTGTGAGCAGGACGCACCACACTAACTTGTAGTTTTAGCTGAACACTGTGAGCAAGACGCACTGCACTAACTGAAAATAGTCTAGCTGCCTGACTGTGGTACTAATAGGATCAAAAGAACACCAGCAATTTTCTTCAGGTAGCTGTAAATACTGTAACAAGACAAGCGTGCCTGTCAGTAAGAAGATAACAGGAACGGATCTAGCTAAACTGAATACAGTGTATATTTATATATGCAACACCTGGGATGCATACATATACACAATACACTGTAAGTGCAGCTAACTCACTGATTGTCCTGCCTAATCTATCCAACTCAAATGAAATGATACTGTCTCTCTGTCTATCTATCTCTCTTTCAACGCTGGAACACACACTACGCAGGCGGCCTTATATAGTGTGGGGCGTGTTCTAAACCCCTGAGCCATAATTGGCCAAAGCCACCCTGGCTTTGGCCAATTACAGCTCTCTCTACCGACGGCGCTGTGATTGGCCAAGCATGCGGGTCATAGTGCATGCTTGGCCAATCATCAGCCAGCAATGCACTGCGATGCCGCAGTGAATTATGGGCCGTGACGCGCCACAGGAATTTGACGCGAATGGCCCATAACGTTCGGAATTCGGTGAACGACCGAACAGCCAATGTTCGAGTCGAACATGGGTTCGACTCGAACACGAAGCTCATCCCTATTCACTATGTCATTGCCGCAAACCATGTAAAATCGCTGGGCAACTATATCATAAACACTGCATTTATATGAAAAATATATATTAAAGTGTCACTGAACACACAGCAGTAAATGGTGTATTACATGCTGTTCATACTCAGTCACTATGAGATTTGTTTTCTGTATTTTGCAAAAATCTGGTAGATCCTGCTGTTCTCTATCTCCACCCCCAATGTTCATGTCCCCAATTCAGCTAGGGATTTTGAAGCTGTAGTGGCAACTCTGCGCATGCTCAGTTTCAGTGAGTTTCTATGCTGAGCATTTCCTCTCTATCACATCTGAGCAGCCCATGTGACTACAGAGGGATATGACACAGCCTGTGAAACTGCCCACACATGATGTAATTTTCACAAAATATTAAAGATTTAATTTCAAATATATATTTGTATGCAAATTTAAAACAGTTTATTAATATTAATTATATATTTTTACTCTGAATTTCAAAGGTTGTTTTTTTAACATGTGACCAGCTGCAGAGGTCTAGAAGATTATGTTTCCATGCAGACAGGCTGGGAAAGAGCTGGATCATGTGGCAGTTGTATATCAATTATAAAAAAGGTACTTAGTTTTTTTTTAATTAAAATAATTACAGTGCCATCATCCACATACAGAAAGAGAAGGGATAATGCAAATTAAACAGTGTGTGTTTGGTATCACTTTAAGTAACCAATAGAATAATTTCAGGAGTAACAAAAATATAAAGAATCCACACTATTTATTATATTGCTTTTATCCATTAGAATTATTTTATATTGTTGGTTGAGATAGGAGTGGTTTGTATATATTACATCTTTGATCTAATATTAACCACTTGCCGACTGCCTAACGCAGATATACGTCTGCAGAATGGCACGGGCAGGCAAAATCACGTATCTGGTACGTGATTGCCTTCCCGCGGGCGGGGGGTCCGATCGGACCCACCCCGGTGCCCAAGGCGGTCGGCTTTGGTCTGAGAGCGTTCAGAGATGAGGGGGAGGCCATCCAATCTTGGCCCCCCCTTGCGATCGCTCCCAGCCAATGAGAATCGTCCCCTGCCTGTGTGTAGTACACACAGGCAGGGGATGTGATGTCATCTCTCCTCGGCTCGGCAGTTTCCGTTCCGGCGCCGAGGAGAGAAGACATCTGAGTGAGTGCACAAACACACACACACACACAGTAGAACATGCCAGGCACACTTTACACCCCCGATCCCCCCCCCGATCGCCCCCGATCACCCCCCAATCACACCCCCCATCACACTGACACAAAGCAGTTTTTTTTTTTTTCTGATTACTACATGGTGTCAGTTTGTGACAGTTAGAAGTGGTAGGGCAGTTATTGTTAGCCCCCTTTAGGTCTAGGGTACCCCCCTAACCCCCCCTAATAAAGTTTTAACCCCTTGATCACCCCCCATCACCAGTGTCGCTAAGAGATCATTTTTCTGATCGCTGTATTAGTGTCACTGGTGACGCTAGTTAGGGACGTAAATATTTATGTTCGCCGTCAGTGTTTTATAGCGACAGGGACCCCCATATACTACCTAATAAAGGTTTTAACCCCTTGATTGCCCCCTAATTAACTCTTTCACCACTGATCACCGTATAACCGTTACGGTTGACGCTGGTTGGTTTGTTTATTTTTTATAGTGTCAGGGCACCCGCCGTTTGTTACTGAATAAAAGTTTAGCCCCCTGATCGCCTGGCGGTGATATGCGTCGCCCCAGGCAGCATCAGATTAGCGCCAGTACCACTAACACCCACACACGCAGCATACGCCTCCCTTAGTGGTATAGTATCTGAACGGATCAATATCTGATCCGATCAGATCTATACTAGCGTCCCCAGCAGTTTAGGGTTCCCAAAAATGCAGTGCAAAAGTGTGAACAAGATATGGTGAAAAATACTCCTGCGCTTGTGAGATCGTTTGCTGTAAAACAAAGGTAGTGTTGTAGTCAGAGATAGGACTGGGGGAGATGATGGAGCGTGTCCCGCTGCCTTAGCTGACCAGGGGTGGTCTGGAAAGGACTGTTTAGTAGGAAGTGGATGGAAGGCACGTGATCAGACGCTTACATCAAGAAATGTATGGTTTATTTATGTAAAAGAATACAGACATATAGTCATATAGATATAAAATCATACAAATACTACATAATATTATAAAAAAAAGGAAAAACAGGTAACAAAATAAGTACTAGGAAGTTAAAATTGGGGTGTGCCCATATTGAGGCAGGTATTTAAGAAAGGCTGACGCGTTTCGAGGAAAACCTCTTCATCAGAGCCAGGAGAACTGGAGCACAGTCTGTATGGGCCGGTAGGCCGACATGTGTACATGGGGAGAGGTGGTGTGGCTAGTAGGAGGATGTGTCCTGTGATGGACAATTGATTATTCCAAGTTCCATACCCAGGTGTTCTAGATGGGGTATAAATAAGAACAATATATACCGTACACTACAGACTGGAGACATAAGATAAGTTTACATTGAAAAATGCATTCATAAAATGATAAAAAGTATATAATATAAATATATTAGAAATAAAAATTACCATATCAGTACAAAAAATTAATTAATGATAGGTAGTGGGATTTTGAAGCACAGAACATGAGATTGTAGTCTAAATAGTCTAAATACATACAAATGAAAAAATCTACGCATACATAAGTGTACACACACATACTCGTGTACACATACATGCATATACATACACGTGCATAATACAAATGCATGTAAATGCATTTTAAAAAAAAAAAAACATATATGCATATGAGAGGGGGGGAGGGGGGCGATGGTAAATGAAGTAAAAAGTGCACTAAGACACATTGAGTGATATTGTCTCTCCGCATGGTAAAACCGGTTGTGCTTTTGTCCAAAGGACATGCGCATGCGTGTAAAAACTCTGCCAGCACGTAAAACGCTGTGCTGGAACAGATATGTGGAGGTATGCCCCTGTTCACTGAAAGCACAAATGGGGGCACAAAGATGGCCATGTGGTTTGTGGAAAAACAGAAATGTGTTCATTCAAATGGAAATCCACAAAAATATATACAAAAATGCATATATCAAATGTACATAAAAATCTAAAACACATATGCATATATATACATAGATAAAGAAACAATATGCACAAAATAAATATATGTATATATTCACATAAATCTGTACACATACATATACACATACACACATATGCACACATATATATATATATATATATATATATATATATACATGCACACATATACATGTCCACATGCATACACACACACACGTGGAGACAACCCCTACACAGCATGTATTGTGCCTATGTAGAACCAGTGTCATGGCGGTAGGGTGGGAATGTGTAGTTTGTGCAACACAATAGCGGAGAGTGGTGGGAGTGGATACGTTAGGGGGATAGTCTGGTGTTGGTGACCAAATATTGGAGGTGGCAGACAGGTGGGCTGATGACAGAACGCACCTACCTATGGATGTAAATAGATTATATTTTCTTTTTGCGGTTGTGTTAAGCTGTCAGATGTGCCTGTAGTGAAACATAAGTTGAGCAGGGAAAGTAAGCAAGCTCTTATGGACACTGCTGGGTTTAACAGGATAAGGAAGTTACAAAGACCATTGTGGCTAGCCTGTCTCAGGAGAAGTGTGTAGACACAGCAAAAATGCAGTGTTAGCGGGATCAGCCCAGATACCTGCTAGCACCTGCGTTTTGCCCCTCCGCCCAGCCCAGCCCAGCCCAGCCCAGCCCACCCAAGTGCAGTAGAGTCAGGCCCGGTCCCTGCGATCGCTAACAGTTTTTTTGGTAGCGTTTTGGTGAACTGGCAAGCACCAGCCCCAGGCAGCGTCAGGTTAGTGCCAGTAGCGCTAACACCCACGCACGCACCGTACACCTCCCTTAGTGGTATAGTATCTGAACGGATCAATATCTGATCCGATCAGATCTATACTGGCGTCCCCAGCAGTTTAGGGTTCCCAAAAACGCAGTGTTATCGGGATCAGCCCAGATACCTGCTAGCACCTGCGTTTTGCCCCTCCGCCCGACCCAGCCCAGCCCACCCAAGTGCAGTATCGATCGATCACTGACACTTACAAAACACTAAACGCATAACTGCAGCGTTCGCAGAGTCAGGAATGATCCCTGCGATCGCTAACAGTTTTTTTGGTAGCGTTTTGGTGAACTGGCAAGCATCAGCGGCCTAGTACACCCCGGTCGTAGTCAAACCAGCACTGCAGTAACACTTGGTGACGTGGCGAGTCCCATAAGTGCAGTTCAAGCTGGTGAGGTGCCAAGCACAAGTAGTGTCCCGCTGCCACCAAAAAGACAAACACAGGCCGTCGTGCCCATAATGCCCTTCCTGCTGCATTCGCCAATCCTAATTGGAAACCCACAGCTTCTGCAGCACCCGTACTTCCCCCATTCACATCCCCAACCAAATGCAGTCGGTTGCATGAGAGGCATTTTCTTTATGTCCTCCCGAGTACCCCTACCCAATGAACCCCCCAAAAAAGATGTTTGTCTGCAGCAAGCGCTGATATAGGCGTGACACCCGCTATTATTGTCCCTCCTGTCCTGACAATCCTGGTCTTTGCATTGGTGAATGTTTTGAACGCTACCATACACTAGTTGAGTATTAGCGTAGGGTACAGCATTCCACAGACTAGGCGCACTTTCACAGGGTCTCCCAAGATGTCATCTCATTTTGAGAGACCCGAACCTGGAACCGGTTACAGTTATAAAAGTTACAGTTACAAAAAAAGTGTAAAAAAAAAAAAACACATACAAAAATATAAAATAAAAAAAAATAGTTGTTGTTTTATTGTTCTCTCTCTCTCTCTATTCTCTCTCTATTGTTCTGCTCTTTTTACTGTATTCTATTCTGCAATGTTTTATTGTTATTATGTTTTATCATGTTTGCTTTTCAGGTATGCAATTTTTTATACTTTACCGTTTACTGTGCTTTATTGTTAACCATTTTTTTGTCTTCAGTAGGGATGAGCTTCGAGTTCGAGTCGAACTCATGTTCGACTCGAACATTGGCTGTTCGCAAGTTCGCCGAACAGCGAACAATTTGGGGTGTTCGCGGCAAATTCGACTGCCGCGGAACCAGGGCCGATCCTAGGGTCACAGACGCCTGGGTGCAGAAATATTTCTGGCGCCCCCACATGGGCGTGGTCATCTTACCAACTCCTCCCCTTTACAAATGATTCTATGGCAACGACTCAAACACAGAGCTGCTCCCCTAAGAAGTCTTTGTTACCCTAGGATCTTCCCATGATCTCTTAACAATAAAGAAAATACAGGAAGAGAGTACACTAATGAGACCTGGAAGGGAGTCTCTCTGATGCACACAGAGAGGGCTGTCTGTTAGAAAGAGTCCCCAGACATAATACAGGATGCGGTCAAAGACTGCAGACATGATACAAGAGACAGTCAGAGACTGCAATCATAGTACAGGAGATGGTCAGAGACTACAATCATAGTACAGGAGATGATCAGAGACTGCAATCATAGTACAGGAGATGGTCAGAGACTGCAGACATAGTGCAGGAGATGGTCAGAGACTGCAGACATAATACAGGAGATGGTCAGAGACTGCAGACATAATACAGGAGATGGTCAGAGACTGCAGACATGATACAAGAGATGGTGAGAGACTCCAGACATGGTATAGGAGATGATCAGAGACTGCAGACATGGTACAAGAGGTGATCAGAGACTTCAGACATGGTAAAGGAGATGGTCAGAGACTGCAAACATGTTACAGGAGATGGTCAGAGTCTGTAGACATAGTACAGGAGATGGTCAGAGACTGCAGACATAGTACAGGAGATGGTCAGAGACTGCAGACATGATACAAGAGATGGTCAGAGACTGCAGACATGATACAGGAGATGGTCAGAGACTCCAGACATGGTACAGGAGATGATCAGAGACTGCAGACATGGTAAAGGAGATGGTCAGAGACTGCAGACATAGTACAGGAGATGGTCAGAGACTGCAGACATGATACAAGAGATAGTCAGAGACTGCAGACATAGCACAGGAGATGGTCAGAGACTGAAGACATGATACAGGAAATGGTCAGAGACTGCAAACACAGTGCAGGAGATGGTCAGAGACTGCAGACATGATACAGGAGATGGTCAGAGACTGCGGACATAATACAGGAGATGGTCAGAGACTGCAGACATGATACAGGAGATGGTCAGAGACTGCAGACATGATACAGGAGATGATCAGAGACTGCAGACATAGTGCAGGATATGGTCAGAGACTGCAGACATGATACAGGAGATGATCAGAGACTGAAGACATAGTACAGGAGATGGTCAGAGACTGAAGACATGATACAGGAAATGGTCAGAGACTGTAGACATAGTGCAGGAGATGGTCAGAGACTGCAGACATGATACAGGAGATGGTCAGAGACTGCAGACATGATACAGGAGATGGTCAGAGACTGCAGACATGATACAGGAGATGGTCAGAGACTGCAGACATGATACAGGAGATGGTCAGAGACTGCAGACATGATACAGGAGATGATCAGAGACTGCAGACATGATACAGGAGATGATCAGAGACTGCAGACATGATACAGGAGATGGTCAGAGACTGCAGACATAGTACAGGAGATAGTCAGAGACTGCAGACATGATACAGGAGATGATCAGAGACTGCAGACATGATACAGGAGATGGTCAGAGACTGCAGACATGATACAGGAGATGGTCAGAGACTGCAGACATAGTACAGGAGATGGTCAGAAACTGCACACATGATACAGGAGATGGTCAGAGACTGCAGACATAGTACAGGAGATGGTCAGAGACTGCAGGACAAAATACAGGAGATGGTCAGAGACTGCAGACATAATACAGGAGATGGTCAGAGACTGCAGACAAGATAGAATAGATGGTCAGAGACTGTAGACATGATACAAGAGACAGTCAGACACTGCAGACATGGTACAGAAGCTGGTTAGAGATTGCAGACATGATACAAGAGATGGTCAGAGACTGCAGACATGATACAAGAGATGGTCAGAGACTGCAGATATGCTACAAGAGATGGTCAGAGACTGCAGACATGATACAAGAGATGGTCAGAGACTGCAGACATGATACAAGAGATGGTCAGAGACTGCAGACATGATACAAGAGATGGTCAGAGACTGCAGACATGATACAAGAGATGGTCAGAGACTGCAGGCATGATACAAGAGATGGTCAGAGACTGCAGACATGATACAAGAGATGGTCAGAGACTGCAGACATGATACAAGAGATGGTCAGAGACTGCAGACATGATACAAGAGATGGTCAGAGACTGCAGACATTATACAAGAGATGGTTAGAGACTGCAGACATGATACAAGAGATGGTCAGAGACTGCAGACATGATACAAGAGATGGTCAGAGACTGCAGACATTATACAAAAGATGGTCAGAGACTGCAGATATAATACAGGAGATGGTCAGAGACTGCGAACATAATACAGGAGATGGTCAAAGACTGCAGACATTATACAAGAGATGGTCAGAACAAGAAGATGGTCAGAGACTGCAGTTCCTATGGACGTTAGTAGATAATGGCCGATCGGCCCTCTCACCTGACCCAGCGATACAGCAACGGTTCCTCTGATCAGGAGTCAGCTCACTCTGAATTGCCCGTGGTGACTCCGCTGGGTAGCACCCAGATCTGTATTCCGGCAATGACTTTATTCCTTTCTCCACCAGGGATGGCGCTAGGCTGTGTGGCTTTCCCTCTGGTAGCGCAGGGCAGCGGGGTTCCCTCTCTGATGGTGTTCCCTCAGCACTCCCCTCTCCCTCTGGAGTCCACGGTGTACTTCCCTGAAAGCTTTCCCAGGCTCCTGTCTCTCTCTCCCATTCAGCTGAGCATGCTGTGTGGGCTGCAGTTTCCGTGTTACAGTGGGGCTGTCAGTCCTCGGGACTACATGTCCCACGATCCTCTTCTATGCTTCTTTTTCTATTCTATTTTTTCCCTGGCTGATATGAAGGCAGGGGAAGAAACATAGTGGGAGGCTGTGTCGGCCAGCACCGCTCACTAGTAGTGCACGTGCGGAGGAGAGGGAGGGGAAGGGGCAAAAGAAGAGCCCGCAGCTGCAGTGTAGACCCCCCCCAGGAGAACCCCCCTCCACTAGTACAGACCCCCACAGGACAAACCCCCCCTCCATTATTACAGACCCCCCCACGAGGACAAACCCCCCTCCATTAGTACAGACCCCCAGGACAAACCCCCCTCCATTAGTACAGACTCCCCCGGACAAACACCCCCCCTCCATTGGTACAGACCCCCCAGGATAAACCCCCTCCTTTAGTACAGACCCCCCCAGGACAAATCCCCCCTCCATTAGTACAGACAACCACCCAGGAGAAACCCCCCTGCATTAGTACAGACCCCCCCAGGACAAATCCCCCATTCATTAGTACAGACCCCCCAGGACAACCCCCCTCTATTAGTACAGACCCCAACAGGACAAACCCCCCCTCCATTAGTACAGACCCCCCAGGACAAACCCCCCCTCCATTAGTACAGACCCCCCTAGGACAAATCCGTGCCATTAGTACAGACCCGCCAGGACAAATCCCCCCTTCATTAGTACAGACCCCCCCAGGACAACCCCCCTCCATTAGTACAGACCACCACCAGGACAAAGCCCCCTCCATTAGTACAGACCCCCCAGGAGAACCCCCCTCCATTAGTACAGACCCCCCACCAGGACAAAACCCCCCTCCATTAGTACAGACCCCCCAGGAGAACCCCCCTCCATTAGTACAGACCCCCCACCAGGACAAAACCCCCCTCCATTAGTACAGACCCCCCAGGACAACCCCCCATTAGTGCAGACCCCCCAGGGCAAGATCCCTCCATTAGTACAGCCACCCCCAGGACAAATCCCCCTTCATTAGTACAGACTCCCCAGGACAACCCCCCCTCCATTAGTACAGACCCCCCCAGGACAAGCCCCCCATTAGTACAGACCCCCCACCAGGACAAATCCCCTCCATTAGTACAGACCCCCCACCAGGACAAACCCCCCTCCTTTAGTACAGACCCCCCAGGACAACCCCCCCATTAGTGCAGACCCCCCCAGGGCAAGATCCCTCCATTAGTACAGCCACCCCCAGGACAAATCCCCCTTCATTAGTACAGACCCCCCAGGACAACCCCCCTCCATTAATACAGACTCCCCCAGGACAAACCCCCTCCATTAGTACAGACCCCCCCAGGACAAGCCCCCCCCATTAGTACAGACCCCCCCAGGACAACCCCCCCATTAGTACAGACTCCCCACCAGGACAAACCCCCCTCCCTTTAGTACAGACCCCCCCAGGACAAGCCCCCCCATTAGTACAGACCCCCCCAGGACAACCCCCCCATTAGTACAGACTCCCCACCAGAACAAACCCCCCTCCCTTTAGTACAGACCCCCCTAGGACAAATCCCCCCTTCATTAGTACAGACCCCCCCCAGGACAACCCCCCTCCATTAGTACAGACCCCCCACCAGGACAAAGCCCCCTCCTTTAGTACAGACCCCCCGGGACAATGCCCCCCCCTCTATTGGTACAGACCCCCCACCAGGACAAAGCCCCCTCCTTTAGTACAGACCCCACCCCCGGACAATTCCCCCCCCTCTATGGGTACAGACCCCCCAACAGGACAACCGCCCCCCCATTAGTACAGACCCCCAGGACAAATCCCCCTCGATTAGTACAGACCGACCGCCCCAGAGACAAACCTCCCTCTATTAGTACTCTAGCTAGAGACCCATTAAAACCTGGGCGGCAGCTAGAGAGGACAGTGTGCAGCCGCGCTGCCCGGGTGAAGAGCAGTTGTCTAGACAGGCTTGGGCGGGCCGCGGGAGTGAGAGACAGAGGAGGAGAACCTGTGTGTGTCAGCCTATCAGGCTGCAGGCACGGACCGCTCTCCCCCTCAGCAAAGTCACTGAGCGGCTGGTCTCTCTCCACACAGAGACCAGCCGCTCCGATCTCCGGCGGCTGCTCTCCTTCTCTGACAGGAGAAGGAGGGAGGGGGGATGGGCTCTAGCAGCAGCGAAAAAAACATAGCGGCGTGACCTGCGGAGGGAGCCTGCTTTGGACACGGAGAGGAGGAGGAGGAGGGAAGGGAGCACTCTGGCGCTTCAGCACCCCCACCTCTCTGGCGCCCGGGTGCACTGCACCCCGTGCACCCGCCTGGGACCGGCCCTGCGCGGAACACCCTTTAAAAGTCTATGGGAGAAATCAAAAATGCTAATTTTAAAGGCTAATATGCAAGTTATTGTCATAAAAAGTGTTTGGGGACCTGGGTCCTGCCCCAGGGGACATGGATCAATGCAAAAAAAAGTTTTAAAAACGGCCGTTTTTTCAGGAGCAGTGATTTTAATAATGCTTAAAGGCAAACAATAAAAGTGTAATATCCCTTTAAATTTCGTACCTGGGGGGTGTCTATAGTATGCCTGTAAAGGGGCGCATGTTTCCTGTGTTTAGAACAGTCTGACAGCAAAATGACATTTTGAAGGAAAAACCCATTTAAAACTACCCGCGGCTATTGCATTGCCGACAATACACATAGAAGTTCATTGATAAAAACGGCATGGGAATTCCCCAAAGGGGAACTCCGAACCAAAATTAAAAAAAAAAAATGACGTGGGAGTCCCCCTAAATTCCATACCAGGCCCTTCAGGTCTGGTATGGATATTAAGGGAAACCCCGGCCAAAATTTTAAAAAAATTTGACGTGGGGTTCCCCCTAAATTTCATACCAGACCCTTCAGGTCTGATATGGATTTTAAGGGGAACCCCGCGCCAAAAAAAAAAAAACGGCGTGGGGTCCCCCCAAAAATCCATACCAGACCCTTATCTGAGCATGCAACCTGGCAGGCCGCAGGAAAAGAGGGGGGGATGAGAGTGCGCCCCCCCTCCTGAACCGTACCAGGCCACATGCCCTCAACATTGGGAGGGTGCTTTGGGGTAGCCCCTCAAAACACCTTGTCCCCATGTTGATGAGGACAAGGGCCTCATCCCCACAACCCTGGCTGGTGGTTGTGGGGGTCTGCGGGCGGGGGGCTTATCGGAATCTGGAAGCCCCCTTTAACAAGGGGACCCCCAGATCCCGGCCCCCCCCCTGTGTGAAATGGTAAGGGGGTACTTACCCCTACCATTTCACTAAAAAACTGTCAAAAATGTTAAAAATGACAAGAGACAGTTTTTGACAATTCCTTTTTTTAAATGCTTCTTCTTTCTTCCTTCATCTTCTGGTTCTTCTGGCTCTTCTGGTTCTTCCTCCGGCGTTCTCGTCCAGCATCTCCTCCGCGGCGTCTTCTATCTTCCTCTCCTTGGGCCGCTCCGCACCCATGGCATGGGGGGGAGGCTCCCGCTCTTCTCTTCTTCTTTTCTTCTTTTCTTCTCTTCTTCTCTTCTTCATTTTCTTCTCCGGGCTGCTCCGCATCCATGCTGGCATGGAGGGAGGCTCCCGCTGTGTGACGGCGCTCCTCGTCTGACAGTTCTTAAATAACGGGGGACGGGGCAACCCGGTGACCCCGCCCCCTCTGACGTACGGGACATGACGGGACTTCCCTGTGGCATTCCCCGTGACGTCACAGGGAAGTCCCGTCAAGTCACTGTGCGTCAGAGGGGGGCGGGGTCACCAGGTGGCCCCGCCCCTGTTATTTAAGAACTGTCAGACGAGGAGCGCCGTCACACAGCGGGAGCCTCCCTCCATGCCAGCATGGGTGTGGAGCGGCCCGGAGAAGAAAATGAAGAGGAGAAGAAGAGAAGAAAAGAAGAAGAGAAGAGCGGGAGCCTCCCCTCCATGCCATGGGTGCGGAGCGGCCCGAGGAGAAGAAGATAGAAGACGCCGCGGAGGAGATGCTGGACGAGAACTCCGGAGGAAGAACCAGAAGAGCCAGAAGAACCAGAAGAACCAGAAGATGAAGGAAGATAGAAGAAAGAAGAAGCATTTAAATAAAGGAATTGTCAAAAACTGTCTCTTGTCATTTTTAACATTTTTGACAGTTTTTTAGTGAAATGGTAGGGGTAAGTACCCCCTTACCATTTCACACAGGGGGGGGGCCGGGATCTGGGGGTCCCCTTGTTAAAGGGGGCTTCCAGATTCTGATAAGCCCCCCCGCCCGCAGACCCCCTCAACCACCGACCAGGGTTTTGGGGGGATGAGGCCCTTGTCCTCATCAACATGGGGACAAGGTGTTTTGGGGGGCTACCCCAAAGCACCCTCCCAATGTTGAGGGCATGTGGCCTGGTACGGTTCAGGAGGGGGGGTGCACTCTCGTCCCCCCTCTTTTCCTGCGGCCTGCCAGGTTGCGTGCTCGGATAAGGGTCTGGTATTGATTTTTGGGGGGACCCCACTCCGTTTTTTTTTTTTTGGCACGAGGTTCCCCTTAAAATCCATACCAGACCTGAAGGGTCTGGTATGGAATTTAGGGGGAACCCCACGTCAATTTTTTTTAAAATTTTGGCCGGGGTTCCCCTTAACATCCATACCAGACCTGAAGGGCCTGGTATGGAATTTAGGGGGACTGCCACATCATTTTTTTTTAAATTTTGGTTCGGGGTGCCCCTTTGGGGAATTCCCATGCCGTTTTTATCAATGAACTTCTATGTGTATTGTCGGCAATGCAATAGCCGCGGGTAGTTTTAAATGGGTTTTTTCCTTCAAAATGTCATTTTGCTGTCAGACTGTTCTAAACACAGGAAACATGCGCCCCTTTACAGGCATACTATAGACACCCCCCAGGTACGAAATTTAAAGGGATATTACACTTTTATTGTTTGACTTTAAGCATTATTAAAATCACTGCTCCTGAAAAAACGGCCGTTTTTAAAACTTTTTTTTGCATTGATCCATGTCCCCTGGGGCAGGACCCAGGTCCCCAAACACTTTTTATGACAATAACTTGCATATTAGCCTTTAAAATTAGCACTTTTGATTATTCATGTTCGTGTCCCATAGACTTTAACAGTGTTCGTGTGTTCGAACAAACTTTTTTCCTGTTCGCATGTTCTGGTGCGAACCGAACAGGGGGGTGTTCGGCTCATCCCTAGTCTTCAGGTACGCCATTCACGACTTTGAGTGGTTATACCAGAATGATGCCGGCAGGTTTAGGTATCATCTTGGTATCATTCTTTTCAGCCAGCGGTCGGCTTTCATGTAAAAGCAATCCTAGCGGCTAATTAGCCTCTAGACTGCTTTTACAAGCAGTGGGAGGGAATTCCCCCCCCACACCGTCTTCCGTGTTTTTCTCTGGCTCTCCTGTCTCAACAGGGAACCTGAGAATGCAGCCCAGTGATTCAGCCAGCTGACCATAGAGCTGATCAGAGACCAGAGTGGCTCCAAACATCTCTATGGCCTAAGAAACCGGAAGCTACGAGCATTTTATGAATTTCACCGGATGTAAACAGCGCCATTGGGAAATTGGGGAAGCATTTTATCACACCGATCTTGGTGTGGTCAGATGATTTGAGGGCAGAGGAGAAATCTACGGTCTAATAGACCCCATTTTTTTCAAAAAAGAGTACCTGTCACTACCTATTGCTATCATAGGGGATATTTACATTCCCTGAGATAACAATAAAAATGATTTAAAAAAAAATGAAAGGAACAGTTTAAAAATAAGATAAAAAAGCAAAAAAATAATAAAGAAAAAAAAAGCACCCCTGCCCCCCCTGCTCTCGCGCTAAGGCAAACGCAAGCATCGGTCTGGCCTCAAATGTAAACAGCAATTGCACCATGCATGTGAGGTATCACCGCAAAGGTCAGATCGAGGGCAGTAATTTTAGCAGTAGACCTCCTCTGTAAATCTAAAGTGGTAACCTGTAAAGGCTTTTAAAGGCTTTTAAAAATGTATTAATTTTGTTGCCACTGTACGTTTGTGCGCAATTTTAAAGCATGTCATGTTTGGTATCCATGTACTCGGCCTAATATCATATTTTTTATTCCATCAAACATTTGGGCAATATAGTGTGTTTTAGTGCATTAAAATTTAAAAAAGTGTGTTTTTTCCCCAAAAAATGCGTTTGAAAAATCGCTGCGCAAATACTGTGTGAAAAAAAAAATGAAACACTCACCATTTTAATTTGTAGGGCATTTGCTTTAAAAAAATATATAATGTTTGGGGGTTCAAAGTAATTTTCTTGCAAAAAAAAATAATTTTTTCATGTAATCAAAAAGTGTCAGAAAGGGCTTTGTCTTCAAGTGGTTAGAAGAGTGGGTGATGTGTGACATAAGCTTCTAAATGTTGTGCATAAAATGCCAGGACAGTTCAAACCCCCCCCCCAAATGACCCCATTTTGGAAAGTAGACACCCCAAGCTATTTGCTGAGAGGCATGTCGAGTCCATGGAATATTTTATATTGTGACACAAGTTGCGGGAAAGAGACAATTTTTTTTTTTTTTTTTTTGCACAAAGTTGTCACAAGATAAAATAAAATAAAATTGCGCCAACTCCAAAAGAGGGAAAAGTGAAGCAGCCAACACAACAACCTGACTATTGTGAATATATGAAGTGAAAAAAGTGTGGCGCTAAGGGGTAATTATGGTTAGGTCAATCAATGTGATATCAAAAAGTGTGAATGTAGGACCCTGAGGTATGTACCACATAGGACTGGTGATAAGTAAATAAAGTGTGTGGAGAGATTGTGTCAGCTCTTCAACTAACACCATAAAGCAAAAATTGAATAAAAATTAAATATAAGTAAACAAATGTGTACACACATACAGACTATATGAAATGTGTCTGTGTCCAGTGGGTCAATTTTGGGTGGAGTAACGCAACCAAACAATTGACTCAAGGATCTGTCACAATAAATAAATAATAAACATGCATAATAACATAGAGTGAATTACAGCAGTATGTTGTGCATTAACCCACAAATGGCCTGCTCCTCAAGGCAAAACCTAAATATAAAAACAAGGGTCCATTGGAGTAGTGTATATGTGTGAATATTTAATACAATGGGGTGATGTCAAAAAGCTCCCCGACAACTTGGATGTAAGCAGTCCTCATGTGAAGTAGGTAAAAATAACTTTGCATATGGATGGATTCTTGTCTTGATATGGAGATTATCACTCAAAAAATAGACGTAAATTGCCCTTACCAGACAAGATGGACTCACAGGCCCTTGGCGGTGAGTCAAACGAGCTTTTACGGTCAGGCGGTATAGTACAGCAAACTGTAGGTTGATCCTGGACAAGGTCTCATCAGGTGTCGTCAGATGGCGTGCCCCTGGAACAGCTGGACAGGAATCAATGTCTTCAAACCTCCGCCTCGATCATCAGTTGAAAGGATAATTTCCTCAGCGACCATCCAAAATTATTTGCAAAGTAAAAAGAAAAAACTTCCACATAGTGTAAATCCTTATTAAAACGTTATAACGTTTATTAAGATCAAAGGAGGTAGTAACCAAAAAATGTACAAATATGGGCAGTAAAAACTCGGCTCACAAAAGTACAAAACTATAAAAAGCATAAAAAATAGCGCAGTAGGTGATGGTAGGGGTAAAAACACAGTAACCCGACACGTTTCGTCCTCAAAGACTTCTGCTGGCATGTTGCTCAAACATGCCATGGGAATATGTGAAATTACACCCCAAAATACATTCTGTTGCTTCTCCTGAGTACGGGGATACCACATGTGTGGGACTTTTTGGGAGACCCTGAAAACCAAGCACCGCCTTCAGGCTTTCTAAGGGCGTAAATTTTTGATTTCACTCTTCACTGCCTATCACAGTTTCGGAGGCCATGGAATGCCCAGGTGGCAAACCCCCCCCAAATGACCCCATTTTGGAAAGTAGACACCCCAAGCTATTTGCTGAGAGGTATAGTGAGTATTTTGCAGACCTCACTTTTTGTCAAAAAGTTTTGAAACTTGAAAAAAGAAAAAAAAAATTTCTTGTCTTTCTTCATTTTCAAAAACAAATGAGAGCTGCAAAACACTCACCATGCCTCTTAGCAAATAGCTTGGGGTGTCTACTTTCCAAAATGGGGTCATTTGGGGGGGGGGGGTTGTGCCACCTGGGCATTCCATGGCCTCTGAAACTGTGATAGGCAGTGAAGAGTGAAATCAAAAATTTACACCCTTAGAAATCCTGAAGGCGGTGATTGGTTTTCGGGGCCCCGTACGCGGCTAGGCTCCTAAAAAGTCCCACACATGTGGTATCCCCATACTCAGGAGAAGCAGCTAAATGTATTTTGGGGTGCAATTCCACATAAACCCATGGCCTGTGTGAGCAATATATCATTTAGTGACAACTTTGTGCAAAAAAAAAAAAATTGTCACTTTCCCGCAACTTGTGTCAAAATATAAAATATTCCATGGACTCAACATGCCTCAAAGCAAATATCTTGGGGTGTCTACTTTCCAAAATGGGGTCATTTGGGGGGTTTTATGCCATCTGGGCATTTTATGGCCTTCAAAATTGTGATAGGTAGTGAGGAGTAAAATCAAAAATTTACGCCCTTAGAAATCCTGAAGGCAGTGATTGGTTTTCGGGGCCCCGTACGCGGCTAGGCTCCCAAAAAGTCCCACACATGTGGTATCCCCATACTCAGGAGAAGCAGCTAAATGTATTTTGGGGTGCAATTCCACATATGACCATGGCCTGTGTGAGCAATATATCATTTAGTGACAACTTTTTGTAATTTTTTTTTTTTGTCATTATTCAATCACTTGGGACAAAAAAAATGAATATTCAATGGGCTCAACATGCCTCTCAGCAATTTCCTTGGGGTGTCTACTTTCCAAAATGGGGTCATTTGTGGAGGTTTTGTACTGCCCTGCCATTTTAGCTCCTCAAGAAACGACATAGGCAGTCATAAATTAAAGGCTGTGTAAATTCCAGAAAATGTACCCTAGTTTGTAGGCGCTATAACTTTTGCGCAAACCAATAAATATACACTTATTGACATTTTTTTGTGGCCGAATACATTTTGGCCTAAATGTATGACTAAAATTGAGTTTATTGGATTTTTTTTAGAACAAAAAGTAGAAAATATCATTTTTTTTTTAATTTTCGGTCTTTTTCTGTGTATAGCGCAAAAAATAAAAACGGCAGAGGACAAAAGGACGCAAATTTCGTTTGGGTACAGCATTGCATGACCGCGCAATTAGCAGTTAAAGCGACGCAGTGCCAAATTGTAAAAAGTGCTCTGGTCAGGAAGGGGGTAAATCCTTCCGGGGCTGAAGTGGTTAATTGTTTTATTGGATTAAGAATGTGTTGTGTAGCATAGATTTTTGCCCAACCAGTATATGTGTTAAATATAAATTCATGAAAACTATTTGCCCACTGATTTTTACATGTATTTATTATACTACAAAATTGTTTATCTTCCTATTTTTTAAACATTTTATCACTCAAATTCATGCTATAGCTAGAAGGTGCAGGAAAACATGTACTGTTAAATGTCTTATTATTATTTTTATTATTATTATTATTATTATTATTAATATTATACAGGATTTATATAGCGCCAACAGTTTGCTCAGCGCTTTCCAACATTAGGACAGACAGTACAATTACAATCCAATCCGATACAGGGGGGAATCAGAGCATACAATCTAGGAGGGAGGGTCAAGTTATACAAAAGGGTAATAGCTGTGGGGGAGAAAATAGTGCAGTTAATAGATGGAGGCAGGATAGGCTTCTTTGAAGAGGAAAGTTTTCAGGGATCGCCTAAAAGTGGATACATTTGGAGACAGTCTGACAGATTGGGGTAGGGAATTCCAGAGGATAGGCCAGGCTCGGGAGAAGTCCTGGAGGTGGATATGGGAGGAGGTGATGAGGGAGCTAGAGAGCAGGAGGTCTTGGGAGGAACGAAGAGGGCGATTAGGTTGGTATTTTGAGACTAGGCTAGTGATGTAGCTGGGGGCAGAGTTGTGGATGGCTTTGTAACTTATTGTTAGTATTTTGAATTTAATTTGTTGGGCGAGTGGCAGCCAATGGAGGGATTGGCAGAGAGGGGTAGCAGACACTGAGCAGTTTGTAAGGTGAATGAGTCTGGCAGCAACATTCATGATGGACTGAAGGGGGATAGTCTATTTAAAGGTAAGCCAACGAGGAGGGAGTTGCAATAGTCAAGGCGAGAGATAACCAGGGAGTGAATCAGATGCTTTGTGGTTTCATTGGTTAGAAAGGGTCGTAGTTTTGAGATGTTGCGGAGGTTGAGGCGGCAAGCTTTGGAAAGTGATTGGATGTGGGGCCGAAAGGAGAGTTCAAAGTCCAGGATAATGCCTAGCACGCTGACATGTGGGGATGCGGGGATGACAGAGAAGTCAGGGGAAGTAGCACGTGGGGGAGGCAATATTATAGGCTTGGTTTTGGACAAGTTGAGTTTGAGGAAGTGGTGTGACATCCACATAGATATGTCTGTTAGTAAGTTCCTGATGCATGAGGAGACTGATGGGGTAAGTTGAGGGGTGGAGAGATAGATTAGGGTGTCATCAGCATAGAAATGATATTGAAAGCCGTGAGAGGCTATCAGCTGACCCAGGGAAGAGGTGTAGATTGAAAATAAAAGAGGTTCAAGAACAGAACCTTGGGGGACTCAGACGGAGAAGGGAAGAGGAGTGGAGGAAGTAGAATTGTAAGTGACACTGAAGGTGCGTTGGGATAGGTAGGGTGAGAGCCACTGAAGAGCACAGTCACGGAGACTGAGGGAGTAAAGTTTTTTGAGGAGGAGGGGGTGGTCAACCATGTCAAAGGCAGCTGAAAGATCCAGAAGTAGGAGTACAGAATAGTGTCTGTTGGTTTTTTCAGTTAGTAGGTCATTTGTGAATTGTAAAAGACCAGTTTCTGTGGAGTGTTGAGGGCAAAATGCAGATTGAAGGGGATCAAGAAGGTTATTCTTAATGAGGTGGTCACTCAGTTGGTTGTAAACCAGGCATTCAAGGAGTTTAGAGGAAAAGGGGAGCAAAGAGATAGGGCATAGGTTGTTAAGATTAGTAGGGTCCAAAGACGGCTTTTTAAGTACGGGGGTGACCAATGCATGTTTTAGAGCATTGGGAAGATGCCAGAGGTGAGGGAGAGATTGAAGATGTGGGTTAGAGAGAGTAGGATGGAGTCAGAGGGCGACCGTAGTATTTGAGAGGGAATAGGGTCCACAGGACAGGTGGTTAGGTGGGCATTAGAAAGGAGTTTAGCAACTTTGTCTGTGTCTGTTATTAGTGAATTTTTTCAGCTCCAACAGCAACCTAGACTCCTCAGACCCAGACAAAAGAGGACAGTTGCTGTCTGTGAGAGTAGAAGTCACTCTGCAGTGGTCCAACATGCCTCTTACTGACTCACTGCTAGAGCTGTGCAAATTAGAAGGGAGTGTGAACTTTGCTGATCGCCTAGCTCTAGCTGTGACTGAGGAAGGTGTGTCAGATCATTGTGGAGAGATTGCTGCTTAATATGGATGGCCGAACGGTTCGGCCCGAGCATAAGTTTGGGCCAAACTTTGGTTGTTCGGATGTTCGGGAGAACACCGAACAATATACTGTGTTCGGGGCAAATTTGAAAGCCGCTGGAACACATTAAAGTCTATGGGACACTAACATGAAATATTAAAACGGCTCATTTTAAAGGCTTATATGCAAGTTATTGTCATAAAAAGAGTTTGGGGACCTGGGTCCTGCCCCAGGGGACATGTATCAATGTTAATTTTTTTTTTTTTAAACGGCCATTTTTTTTGAGAGCAGTGATTTTTTTAATGCTTAAAATGAAACAATAAAAATGAAATATTCCTTTAAAAATCATGGCTAGGGGGTGTCTATAGTATGCCTGTAAAGTGGAGCATTTTTCCCATGTTTAGAACAGTACCGCAGCAAAATGACATTGCTAAAGGAAAAACTGTCATTTAAAACTGATCGCTGCTGTAATGAATTGTCGGGTCTTGGCAATATAGATAAAACTCATTGAAAAAAACGGCATGGGGTCCCCCCCAGTCTATTACCAGGCCCTTTGGGTCTGGTATGAATATTAAGGGGAACCCCGAACCAAAAGTTTAAAAAAAAATTGCATGGAGGTCCCCTCAAAATCCATACCAGGCCCTTCAGGTCTGGTATGGAAATTAAGGGGAACCCTGCTCCAAATTTAAAAGAAAATGGTGTAGGAGTCCCCCCAAAATTCATACTAGACCCTTTAGGTCTGGTATAGATTTTAAGGGGAAACCTGCACCAAAATTAAAGAAAAATGACGTAAGGGTCCCCACAAAATTCTTACCAGACCCTTATCCGAGCAAGCAACCTGGCAGGCCGCAGGAAAAGAGGGGGGGGTGAGAGAGCATCCCCTCCTGAACCGTACCAGGCCACATGCCCTCAACATGGGGATAGTGCTTTGGGGTCTGACCCCAAAGCACCTTGTCCCCATGTTGATGGGGACAAGGGCCCCATCCCCACAACCCTTGCCCGATGGTTGTGGGGGTATGCGGGCAGGGGCTTATCAGAGTCTGGAAGTCCCCTTTAACAAGGGGACCCCCAGATCCCAGCCTCCTGCCTATGTGAATTGGTAATGGGCACATTGTACCCCTACCATTTTACATAAAAAGTGTCAAAAATGGTAAAAAAGACAAGAGACAGTTTGGGACAAGTCCTTTATTAAAAGATAAAAAAAATAAAAATGTCCAGCGATGTCCATTCATCTTTTCTATCACGCCGCAGATGAGCCAAAAAAAGAAAAAAAAAAAAAGAACCCATTGGTGACAGTTCTTACATAGCTGAGGGCAGGGCCACCCGGTGATGTAAACGGTGACCCCATCCCCTCTGACGCCATGGGGAAGCCATGGGGAAGCCCCCGTGGCATCAGCACTTTTGATTTTTCATGTTCGTGTCCCATAGACTTTAACAATGTTGTGTGTTCTTCAGAATTTTTTGCCTGTTCGGATGTTCTGGTGCAAACCGAACCAGGGGGTATTCGGCTTATCCTTACTGCTTACACATAGATTGCAGCTGTTCTGCTGCCTGCATTTGAAGATACTATGCTGCTCTTGGAGCCAAAAACATTCATAATTAGCAGTGAGACATTTAACAATGTATGTTGTTTGTGCTTTATATTTACCACATGCATTTTACATGAGAATTCAATTGGGCTTTAACTACTTGCCAACCATCCATCGTCATTATACAGTGATAGGTTGGCTCCCCTGCAAGAATCGCCGTAGCTGTACGGTGGTCGCTTTAAGGGCACTAGGGGGCCCGCGGCACGTCACCAGAGCCGATGCTCGTTGCTAGCGGCCTCAATGTCCGCCGGCGACCCATGATTGCTCCTTAGAGAGAGATCTGTTGTTCCTAGTGATCAGGAACAGCGATATCTCTCTACTCCCTGTCAGTACACTGCCCCCACAGTTAGAAACACCTCTCTATGACACACTTAACCCCTTGATTGCCCCCTAGTGTTAACCCCTTCCTGCCAGTGACATTTGTACAGTAATCAGTGCCTATTTTTAGCTCTGATCGCTGTATAAATGTCAATGGTCCCAAAAAGTGTCAAAAGTGTCCAATCTGTCCGCCGCAATGTTGCAATGATCCAGTCCTCATCCCCTGATGAAGTCACGTGATTGGGTGACAACACGCGTAGGGATGGGATAGGCACTGACAGATCTGGATTGACGAGCTTGCCGCTCGTAGGATATGTATATGAGGCGCATTCACTTTATGTGAGTACCTGTTTTTAACCTTAATAAAGACATCGCTCTGTTTAAAAATACTACACTATGTTGGCATCCTTATATTCTTTCTTATGCTGGCTCTGCTACCACTGATGCTGCTACTGAGAGATTAAAGCACAGGGACTACCGGCTCCGGTCCAGGGACCCCCAAAGAGAGATCATGTCCTCCATTTACCTTCTATGCGGTTGTCCCATTGCCGCAAGGTAAGGGGCCATTACCCATCTGTGTGTGTGTTTGAGCACGAAGAGGATATTTTACCCTCTCTCTTTCGGCACCCCACTGGTCACCGGTTGCACATTTGGATTGTTAAAGGATCACTGAACATTTTTTTTGGCACTTATGTTTGATGTATTTTATAAGTTTGGACTTCACGCAATAATACATCCTCTGTGGCTATTTCTTTTTGAGCTTTATAGATAGATGCCATACACTTGTTTTTGCACTGATGTGTTTTGTGCACAAGATTTATTTTTGCATAGTTTGCATTTTTTCTATATATAATCTTTGTTTCGCAGTTTGCACCCTTTTGTCCATATCGTTTGCACATGGTATGTTTTGTGATATTGGTTGCAAGTAATTTTATTGGCTTTTATATACAATTTATCTATAAGGGTTGTACAAGGACACTATAGCACTTTAAGGTTTATTTGCACATGCTACACAAGCACTAGGTGTGTATGAGGATTATCTATATTCGTTCCCTACACACACTGTGCCGTTTTAGTTCTTATATCAGCTATAGGATAAATATTCACTTTTAACACTGTTGGATTTATCACAGGATACTGTGCATACAGACACATTACCCGCATACCCCTCATTATTTATATACAATTTTATCCATATGAGTTGCACAATGACACTATAGCACTTTAAGGGTTATTTGCACATGTTACACTAGCACTAGGTGTGTATGAGGATTATCTATATTTGTTCCCTACACACACTGTGCCGTTTTTGCTCTTATATCAGTTACAGGACATATATTCACTTTTAACACTGTTGATTTTATCACAGGATACTGTGCATACAAACACATTACCCGTATACCCTGTATGATTATACACTTTCACACAGATATACGTTATTGGACGAGCGCAGCACCTATTATTTATGTATAATGTTGCAATCTCACTAAAAATTGCTGATCACCGCTATTACTAGTAAAAAAAATAATAAATAATAAAAATGCCATAAATGTATCCCCTATTTTGTAGACGCTATAACTTTTGCGCAAACCAATCAATATACACTTGTGATTTTTTTTTTCAAAAAATATGTAGAATAATACATATTGGCCTAAACTGATGAAGAAATTTGCTTTTTTTTAAAATTTCTTTGGGATATTTATTATAGCAAAAAGTAAAAAATGTTTTTTTTTTTTAAATTGTTGCTCTTTTTTTGTTTATAGCGCAAAAAATAAGAGGTGATCAACTACCACCAAAAGAAAGCTTTATTTGTGGGAAAAAAATGGACTTCAATTTTGTTTGGGTACAATGTCACACGACCACGCAATTGTCAGTTAAAGTGACGCAGTGCCATATCACAAAAAATGGCCTGGTCATTAAGGGGGAAAATCTTCCGATCTTTAAGTGGTTAACGATAGACTGTACTAAATTTTATAATCCATTAGCAAGTATTTTTGTAATGCAGGAGCTGTGAGGGTGGCAGCTGATTTTTGGGCCATGAATAAAATTCTCTGCAGGCTTGGTAAGTTCTCGAGGAACATTTTGTATGCACAATTTAGGACATCAGCAAAACATGATTGCAGGGTGGGAACAATGTTCAGTGCATTGGAGGCAGCAAGATAACGGAAAATTGAATACTTACCTTTCCGTAATTTTCCTTTCCTGTTGCCTACCCATGGCAGCATACCAATGGTTGGTTGCTCCGCCCCCGACCAACCCACAGGACCACTTTAACTCTATAAATAAAAGAGTTGTTCCTCCCCACCGTCATTCTTGTAACTAGATCTCAGAAAACTAAGGATTATTGAAGGGAGGGTGTATGCTGCCATGGGTAGGCACCAGGAAAGGAAAATTACGGAAAGGTAAGTATTCAATTTTCCGTTTTCCTGGTGCCTCCATGGCAGCATACCAATGGTAAATAACTCGCTTACAGGGAGGGTACTGCAATAAGAAATTTAATGAAAAACTACAGCCTTGACATCTGTAAGGTTCTTTCCCCAAATTCCCGGGAAGTAAGAACCGCTGGGTCTACACTATAGTGAGACATGAAAGTGTTGAATGACGACCAACTAGCTGCTCGGCAAATTGTCTCAGGGGAGACCCGAGCCAATGCTGCCCAAGAAGAGGCCATTCCCCGAGTGGAATGCGCGCTGACCGCATCTGGAACTGCCAGACCACTAGCCCGATAGGCCCTTTGGATTAATTTAATGATCCAGCTTGCTAAAGTCGTCTTGGATGCTGCCATTCCCTTTCTGGCGCCTTTTGGTATGACAAACAGTCTTTGATCTTTGCGAAACTGTTGTGTTGAGTTTAAATAGTGTCTCAGGGATCTGGCTACATCTAGCTCATGTAATCTTGAAGACTCTGGATCTTCTCCAAATGCTGGGAGAACCCATTCCTGATTAAGATGATAGAGAGAAGGTACCTTAGGAATGAATTGATGGATGGGTTGCAAAACCACCCTGTCCGGGAAGAAGGTGATGTAAGGTTCCCGTGATCCTAGAGCTTGGATTTCCGATACTCTGCGAGCCGAGGTGATGGCAATCAAGAATACTGCTTTTAAGGAAATGTCCTCTAGGGTGCAATCTTCTGTGGGAGCAAAGGGAGGATTTGATAGGACATCCAGCACAATCGTCAAGTCCCATTTGGGGTATAATGCTTTCCTGGGAGGTCGCAATCTCAGGACTGCCTTCAAAAAGCATTCGACCAGAGGGTTCAAAGCCCATCGTGTATCTGTCAGGGCTGAGAGAGCCGAGACCTGGACCTTAAGAGTGTTTAGACCTAAACCTAGATCCAAGCCATTCTGTAGGAAGAGAAGCACATTCTGGACCCCAGGGTCCATGGGATCGAAATGATTAAGCTCTGCCAGTTCTGTAAATTTTCTCCATATTCTGTAATAGGTGGAATTAGTGGAAGACTTCCTTGCCTGTAGAAGTGTTTGAATAACATTATGTGAGCACCCTAAATCATCCAGCCTTTTCCGCTCAATTTCCAGACCCTCAAGTCTAGGATTTCCGGATGCGGGTGAGAGAAGTCGTTTTGAGACAGAAGGTCGTTCAGGTGTGGAAGAGGAAGCGGTCTGCATACAGCCAAGTTGACAAGGAGTGTGAACCACGGTCTCTTGGGCCAGTATGGGATTACTGCCAAGACTGTGACTTTCTCCGTCGTCAGGCGCTGAAGAAACCTCAATATCAGAGGAGTCGGAGGAAATGCGTATCCTTTCTGAAAATTCCAAGGCTGGGCTAGAGCATCTACTCCTGCTGACCCTGGGAACGGGAACCTTGAGAAGAACAGAGGTGTCTTCGCGTTGAGTGGAGAGGCAAATAGGTCGATTTGGGGGGTGCCCCATTGTTGGCATATCCAGTCGAAAACCTTGGGATTCAGGGACCACTCGTTGTTGTTGACGAATGATCTTGACAGATGGTCGGCTAACTGGTTCTCGGACCCTGGGATGTATGAGGCCCGCAGGTTGATTAAGTTCCTCTCGGCCCAGGTCAGAATGGGCGTCACTTCTCTGAGTAGAGACCTGCTGTGTGTTCCCCCCTGGTTCTGGACATAGGCCACTGCCGCTTTGTTGTCCATCTGTAGGAGTATGGATTTTCCTCTGAGGTAGGTGGCTAAATGTAAGATTGCCATCCATGCCGCCCTTAGTTCCAGTATGTTCGATACTACCACCTCCGAATCGAACTGCCATCACTCTTGGACTAGTTGACCTTGGAAGTGCGCACCCCAGCCCAACTGACTTGCGTCTGACGTAAGAATGGTCCATGAGATGGGCCCTAGGGAACAGTGAATCTGCAGGTTGGATGGTCTCGTCCACCACCAGAGCCTGGACTTCATTATGGATGTGACTAATATCCTTTGATCCAGGCGATTCTTCCTCCACTGTGCCAGAAAGCCCAGTTGGAATCCCCACAGATGCCACCTGGCCCACTTCACCATGGGTATACAAGAGGAAAGGGAGCCCAGGAGACTCAGACAGTCTGATGCCAACATGGAGTGGCTTGCCAATACTCTTTACCTTCCTTATCAGGACAGGAATCTTTTCTAGGGGAAGTGAAACTGCCCTCTCTGGAGTGTTGAAAAATGCTCCTAGATATGTCATCTTTTGTGTAGGTGTGAGCTGGCTTTTCGAGTAATTGATTAACCACCCGAACTTGCTCAGGGTGTCTAGGACCAGCCGTACATGCATTTCTAGGCTCCTTTTGTGCTGGGATAGAATGAGGATGTCGTCCAAGTAGTGAAGCACTCGAATCCCTTTTTCTCGAAGAGGAGCCAGGATTGCCACTAGCACCTTGGTAAAGATTCTGGGAGCTGTTGAGATCCCGAACGGCAGGCATTGAAACTGTAGGTGTAAATCGCCTACTTTGAAACGTAGAAAAGGTTGAAACTGCTGCAGGATAGGTATATGGAGATATGCGTCTTGAAGGTCTATAGAGACCATCCAATCCCCTGGCTGTACCGATAGGATCACTGTATTTAAGGATTCCATTTTGAAATGCTCTGTACGGATGTATCTGTTTAACCTCCAGCCGCCCGATTTTTTGGGGACCAAAAAGACTGGGGAATAGAACCCTGAGTGTTTTTCCAAGTCCGGAACTGGAACTACTGCTTGCTGCCGGATAAGAATTTGTACATACTGAAGAAGGACCTCTTTCTTCTCTTTGGAGGTTGGTATCTTCGTTGGCTGGAATGAAAAGGGTGGGGGCCGTTTTCTGAATGTCCAGAAATGCCCCTGAATCACAGTGGAGACTGCCCATTGATCTGTACAATTCTCCACCCAAACCTGGGCGAACGCCCTGAGTCGAGCTCCTACTGGAGCGGTTTGGGTGGATAGGGAGTCAAAAGGACTTCTGGCCCTCAACCGTGGATGTTGAGGTTTTCAGCTTCCCCGCCTTCAAGAAAGTTGCCTGCGAGCCCTTCCAGCCTCTTCTGTACTCCCTGCCCGGGCGATACGTTCTGGAGTCTCTTGCTCTCTGCTGACCAGCTGTACGTGACACAAATCTTTTCCTCCTGCTTCTGTCCTGGGGAATTAGACCACTTTTCCCTCCTGTGACTCTGGTAATCGCTGCATCCATTTTGTCGCCGAACAGAGCTTTTCCATTGTATGGTATGCGACACCACAATTGTTTTGAGGTTGGGTCGGCTGACCATGGTTTTAGCCACAATGCCCTTCTGGCAGTGATGGAATACAGCATAGCTCTGGAGGAACACTTGAGGACATCAATGGCGGCCTCTGCCATGAAATCTGAGGCCAGCTTCAGCTCATCTAGTGCTTTGATGATCTTGTTAGACCCCACCCCCTGTCTGAGGGCTGTCTCAATATTGTCTGACCATACTCTAGTAGCCCGAGAGATTGAAGTCAGGGCTACTGCTGGCTTACATGCCCCTCCTGCAGCTTGGTAAGATTTTTTTAGATCTGAATCGATCCTTCGATCAAGTACATCCCTGAAAGAGACCGCATCCTCTAGAGGCAGTGTTGTATTCCTGGCTAATCTCATAATTGAAGCATCTACCGTTGGAAGCGAGTCAAAAAGCTGGGCATCTGCTTCAGCAAGTGGGTATAATTTGAGAAAACGGTTGTAAGCTAAGGGTCTTTTATCCACCTTCTGCCATTCATCTGTCACAACTTCCTTTATTTCTTCCATTAAGGGGAAGGTTGATAATTTTTTCTTCAGGTGTGGAAAATATTTCTTTGCTTTAGATGGAGGCTCTGGATCTTCCTCCCATTAGATTGTGTCCTTTACCGCATTGATAAAGGGTTCCACTAGAGCAAAATCAAAGGCTGAAGCATTCTCTTCTCCCGCATCCGAATCGCTTTCAGAAATAACCTCTGTGTCTGGCTGTGGATTGGGTGTATTCACTGCTGCTTCATCTGCGGGTGGGGTTGCTTGATCTTGGGATAAGGCTAACTCCCGGATAGAGTCTTTGATCATTCTTTTGATTGATTCCATTGACTCGAGTTTCTCTCTCTCTTTGTCTCCTGTAGGAGGCATTGACCACATACCAATTTATCAGAGAGGGCTTGTTTGCCACACACCCAGCAAGCTTTCTCTACTGGATACACAGGTCTGTGCTGGGAGTCCTGTTTACTAGAGGTATGTCGGGATGATCTGTTCCCACTGCGGGAAGTATGGGCCGAGGACGAATGAGAATGACCCGAGCTCCTATGGTCCTTTGATCTTCTATCCGTAGAATCTCTATGGGATGATCCGTGATGCGGGCTAAGACAAAAAGTAGAAACAAAGACAAGGGTGTTTCAATCAGCCCGGGGTGCTCTTTTCTTTTGATAAAAAAACTTACCTGAAAGTTGCAGCCCTTACCTAGTGGTATGTTGAGGATCTTTTTGATGCGGCATTATAGTACTAGGGACAGCTGAAAAGGAACGATTAACATTTAATATAAAAGTAGTTAAAAACAAAAAAGGATTTTGCAGAGGAGGGAAGAACAATAAAAAAATTTTTTTTTTTATTTTTATATATATATATATACACATATAAATATATATATACTCCTATTCCTCCCTAGTACCTTGGCTGGGCTCCATAGCACAGAGTCAAAAAAAAAAGGATAAAGGAGCTGGAGAGGACACCTCATAGATGCTTCCTCTAAGGCAGCTGCTTCTCTACTGACAGTAAGCTCTCTTATATACTAGAGAGCGGTCTGGGAGTCCCAAGATGGCCGCCGTCGGCTTCACAGTGCTACTGAGCATGCACCGTGACATCACGCCAAGGCCCCGCCCTGCACACTCAGAGGAGAGCTACACAGGCACATGAGGCATGCTGTGGAGGTAGGCAAAAACCTCATAGCATTTTTGTAAAAAGCACAAGCATTTAAGCATTCAGGGTTTTAGTATGCCGAACAAGGGAATATATAGGAGAGAAAAACTGGCTCCTGTTAACCCACAAGCCCCAAAAAGATCCACAGAAAAAACGGGCTCCCATACTTATCTGGCGCTTTTAGCAGCCCAAGCAATGGGACTCCATACTGCAGGAGAGCATGAACCTGCAATGGTCACACCATAAAGCGGTGAGGTAGGGCTGAGCGCTTGATCCTGTAGGAACGAGGACAGAGAAAAGAATGACGGTGGGGAGGAACAACTCTTTTATTTATAGAGTTAAAGTGGTCCTGTGGGTTGGTCGGGGGCGGAGCAACCAACCATTGGTATGCTGCCATGGAGGCACCAGGAAAATTGATGAGATGAGATTTAGGATCTAGGATTTAATCAGATGTGTGTTTGAAGTGAACCAGCCTGTTTGCAGTTTGCAGATCCATAGCAGTTCCTATGCCTGACAGTTGGGGATCCTAACATCATTGACCAAATTTGGTCAGTATTTTTTTCACCTGGGAGGGTGCATCCCCTTATTCCCCAAGATTTCACAGTAAGTCTCCCCATATGATTCCCACTTCCTTCTCGAGGCATTGGAGGTGGGGATCTTCAACATTGGGACAAGGGTGTATACAATAATTTGCCACACTATTATGAAGAATGTTCATTAAAAACAACTAAAGTGCAATAAAACAGAAATTGTTTTCAAATATAACACATTAATACAAAAATCAATAAAATACAATAAATACGTGTAACAATAAATATATGTATACAGTATATTCAGTCAATTGATAATGCAGAGGTGTGAACATCAAAATACTCTCAACTCCATTAACCACTTGCTTACCGAGCACTTAAACCCCCCTCCTATCCAGACCAATTTTTAGCTTTCAGCGCTAACGCATTTTGAATGACAATTGCGCGGTCATACAACGCTGTACCCAAATGAAATTTTTATCATTTTTTTCCCACAAATAGAGCTTTCTTTTAGTGGTATTTGATCACCTCTGCGGTTTTTACTTTTTGTTAAAAAAATTTAAAAACCTGAATTTTTTTTAAAAAAAAAAATTTTTTTTTTATATTTTGTTATAAAAAAATTTTAACGGGTAATTTTTCTCCTTCATTGATGTACGTTGATGAGGCGGCAGTGATGGGCACTGATAGGTGGCAGTGATGGGCACTGATGGGTGGCAGTGATGGGCACTGATGGGTGGCAGTGATGGGCAGCACTGACAGGTGGCACTGATTGGCACTACAGGTGGGCATTGGTAGGTGGCACTTGTGAGCATTGATAGGTGGCACTTGTTGGCATTGATAGGTGGCACTGTGGGCACTGTTAGGTGGCACTGTGGGCACTGTTAGGTGGCACTGTTAGGTGGCACTTTTGGGTGGCACTGATGAGAATGTTTTGTGCTCTTACTTTGGGACTGATGTCCCTGGCATCTGAGCCGGTGATCGGCTTTTTTCTCTACTCGCGCTGTCAGCGCGAGTGAAAAAAAAAACGATTACCGATCTTCCTGTTTACATCATGTGATCAGCTGTCATTGGCTGACAGCTGATCACATGGTAAGGGGCCGGGACCGGCCCCTTACTCAGATCGGTGATCAGCCGAGTCTCAGTGACTCGGTGATCACACCGCGCCCGGCGCGCGCCCTGCAGGGCGCGCGCAGGGAGCGTGCACAGGGGAGGCCGTCATATGACGGCCTCCCGGGAATGTAGGTCCGCGCTGTGGCCGTCATTCGGCCATAGCGCGGATGTCAAGTGGTTAAACCTAATAGTGCATCATGCTTAAATTTATGAGATACTTGTAAACACAATGTCATAATTAAATATATAAAAGTTCCCTCTCCAAAAGTGTTTCTGTAAAACAAACAGTTTGTGATCCTTTTGTCTATATTGTAACTGAGTGTGAATCACCACCTTCCCCAGTGAATACACTCTCACCTTTTAAGATGGACCTTAAAACTATAAAAGGTTTAATTACAGAATCTTCCCTTCAAACTGGGAACAACTCTCGCTTGATGATAATCATCTCCAATCCTCACTTATGTGTAATGGTCAATAAATCAAAAATAAGAAACACTCCATTATGTTCTCCAATGTATCAAAAATACTTTTTTAAAACAACATGAATAACTAACATGACCCTGTGCCTCGTATCTTGCACTGCATAAACTCTGCGTAAATAGGTTTGTGTTGAACCTATGAGTGCATGCCAGGAAGATGTATGTGGCAGCACTCATTTGGGAGACTAATCATCCATACACATACCCATACTTATTGTGTACAATTTAAAATCTTCATTTTTTAGAGTTACAATACAAACAAAAGGATCACAGATTGTTGTAAACACATTTGACTTTTATAAACAGTATTTAATTATGACTGTGGTCACAAGTAATCCATATATATATGTGCACCTTTGCATTTGATGGTGTTGAGAATATTTAATGTTCACACCTTTGCATTATCAATTGACTGAATGTCTTGTTCCATATAAAAGGTTTAATTACAGAATCTTCCTTTCAAACTGGGAACAACTCTCGCTTGATGTTAATCATCTCCAATCCTCACTTCTGTGTAATGCTCAATAAATCAAAAATAAGTAACACTCCATTATGTTCTCAAATGTATCAAAAATACTTTTTTAAAACAACATGAATAACTAACATGACCCTGTGCCCCATATCCTGCACTGTATAAACTCTGCGTAAATAGGTTTGTGTTGAACCTATGAGCGCATGCCAGGAAGATGTATGTTACACTTATTTATTATATTTTATTGATGTTTATTTATTCACATAATTGGAAACTTTTTAAAATGTTTTATTTATTACACTGAGCACAGCACAGATTTTTATATATACCGTACATTTTAGGATGATTAATGTTGTGGTTCTAGCAGCTTATTTCTTTGGAGGTAAAATTGGTGCAAAATAATTTCAAGAAAATTGGGACAGGGGAGCCTTGCAAGGGGAGAGTATATAGACAACAATAGTAACCACTTGGTAATGTTGGTATCAGATTATTGAATCATGTGAAGTTAAAAAAAATATTCACTAGATGCTTGTTACACATTATGGTAAGCATAGCACACTGAAACTTTTTAATAAAAAAGCAGTCATGGTTTTATTTATCAAATGTGTCACCTTGATGATCACACAAAAAATGAGCTGAAGTCTTTCAATAAACCCTTTCCTGTTTTTCTCTTTCTCTGTTTACTATCGAACCTACACTATCTTTACCAATCCTTTGATTGGCCTCTGTGCATAAGACTTCTGTGCAGAGCAAGCCCTATTGAGGACAACACACAAAAAATAGAACGTCTGTCTACAAAGGACTCCACAATCCAGAGTAGTAAAACTTAGTTCTGTCTATTTCTATTGGCCATGGATAATTTTCAAGGTCACGGTGACTGGCTGTCACCGTGGAGTTAAGGGTTTACCAGGCATTTCTTTGTTTGTTCCGGCTTTGTTAAAATGAATGAAAAATATAACAGAGAGAGTAGGGCACCCTAATGCCCACACTAATAGCTCAAGGACAGATACTGTATCTCACCAATGGTCCAACAAGAGTTTAACTCTTCAGTATCTACCAAAAATAGAATTATTAGTTTTAGGGAGACTGACTCTTTAATAGGTGGTTACAGATCTTTCGAAAATTTTGTAAACAATGCACTTTTTATGTTTACTTGGGTAATTTTTTTTAAAGAGTATACGCAACAAATGTGATACCTCCCCAGAAAAAAGATAAATTCCAATTCAGTGGAACATGCAAGCAAATTATATTTAAAGTGGTTGTTAACCCAGTAGTATACAATCATTCCATCCCCTCTGTAATATAACAATAAGTGTCCCTGTGTCTGTTTTATATAAAAAAATATGCCGATTGGTACCTATATGAGAGCGGCTTCCAGCGATCAGTTGACTCCTTGGCTCTCTCCTCTGCCCAGCTGACAGCGCCAGCGGGCGGGACTGAGCACTCCCGCTAACGTCAGCCGGAGAGAGAGCCGAGGAGTCACCTGGTCGTCGGGAGCTTCTCTTATATAGGTACCATTAGGCATATTTTTTATATAAAACAGATACAGGGACACTTATTGTTATATTACAGAGGGAATGATATTATATTATTGTAGATATGAGCGCAGCAGGAAGGGAGGGGTGGGCACTGCCACGAGCAGACAGGCTGGGAGAGGAGGACAGAGAGGACACAGGAGAGAGCTGTGGATGATGGAGGCATATGAACTGACCAGGGTGTCAGGGCTCAGCAGCCATGATAAACTGTGGTCAGTTTATAGGGGGAGGGTATAGCCAGGCAGGATCAGCCAGGTTTTTTTAGGTGACAGAAGGGGACAAATTACACAGCGCAAGCACTGTGCTGTATAACATGCTTTAAGGGAACAGGATCTTTTTTTTTTTTTTTTAAGGTTAACAAATGCTTTAGCATAATTATCTTTACACAATTATTGCTAGGTATACTTAGATTAGTTGCATTACCAATGAAAATTTGACTGTTTATGGCCAACTATACATTTACACTGTTGTGCTTTTGTGTATTCAAAACTGCAGGCAAAACAGAGGTGGCAAATAACAAATCAGCACCAATATGTAAATGTCACTGCCAAGCTATTGTGCAATTATTGTTAAGGAAGCCCAAGCACTTAGGCAAAATATAATTTTTCCAATGGCCTTCTATGCACCTTTGTAAATGTAAAAAAGCCTTATATAAAGAAAAAAAGCAACTCATAGGTGGAATAGCCCTTAGTACTAGAATAATATTAGTAGTAAGAGCTAGCAGAATAAATTAACACCACAGCATACCTCATCTACAACATAAAATCAACAAGGATAAAGATAAATAAACATAACCTATTATTGATTATAGATCTCCTTTATTGATGTGCCAAAGCAAAGCTAATAATTGCAAGTTCAATCATGACGTTGTGCATCTTGTAAATATGAAAGTCAAACCAAGGAGTTCAAACAGAATGAGTGCACCAGCATAGTGAAGTATGCTCAGATTTATTAGTACTAAAAGTGTAATGCAGTATATATATACAGTATATTTTTTTCTGTTGCATGGATTGCTCCTTCAAATCCATATCAGAACATATTATCTTGTTTTTTTTTCACAGCTCCATTGGTTGACATGATGCACCAGAACAACAAACTGTACAGCTTTCAGTGACCTACCAAACAAGGACATCACCTGTTGCCAGAAAGTTTGCACAGCATCATAGGTTGAGAAGATGCAGGCATCACCAGTGCCCCAGCAACCAGTGATGCTCTGCAGCCACTTACATCCTAGAAACCAACAGCACAACTGGACAGCACAACTGGAAGTTGTCATTTAGTTGTAGTAGTAATGTCACAAATACATTATTGACTTTCAGCTGTAATAGCAGTCAAATGTTCTTGTGGTTGAGCAAGCCAAATCAGGTCATTTAATTTGTCTGCTCAGCAAGTGTAAACAATTGAAGTCTACTGCAAACTCTGCATCCCACCAAAATTGAACTTATCCCTAACTGCCAGCATGATTTTCCTCCTCCTATGCTGTGTTGTAGAAGGAAAGCAGCCTATGGCTGGAGGTTTTACCTCTGAAACTATGCCTTCAGTTCAGGGAATTAGGCCACCATCATTCATCATTAAATGAAGCAATTTTGCGATCCCCATTGACCGGTGGCAGTAAATCCCTCATAATTTCTCCATTGTATCAGTGATAGGTAAAAATTTTACCTTGAAACCTAATACTAATTTGATCCTTTTCCTCATTGCCAACAACCCTTCTCTCCTCCCCCCTCCCTTCAGCACCCCAGGACTTCTCCACCCTGCTAGCACATCTGATTTATACTGCAAAAATACACACGCCCATTAGGTAAGTGGGTCCTTCCGAGCAATATAAATACAGTGCAATGCCGCTCCTAAGCCACGCCCCTGACAACATCCTTCTGGTGACAAAACGCGTAGGCTGAAGCTATGGCATGTGACATCATTAAGCCCCGGCATGGACCGCTGCCATCTTGCTGGTTGGCCACCTCGGTGATAGGTATATGTTTTTAACCGATCTTCTAAATGTAAGTGCGATACTTAATTAAAATGGTCTGGTTGTAAACATACTATACCATGGGGAGGCTGTTATTTTTCTGCTGGTGTATGTACTGAATCATGGATGTTTGCTTTGGCAATTAACTATCTAACTCTTGGCGGGATTTTTTACACTGCACTATTTGGCTGTTGGGGGAAAGCAAAAATTCTTCTGGTAAGAGTTTGCATGATTGAAGTGGCGGTAGTGGTGGAGAATTATTCCCAATATATGGATAACTTTACATATACAGTAAGCGTATGGACTGATTTTATCCTATTCCAGATCCTGTGAATATTAACACCCTATACTGACATATTTTTTACATGTAATTGTGATTTTTAAGGGGATAAAACTATTTGTTACCATCTGGATCGAGGTGTATGGGTTTTATGACTCAAGAGATATTTTATTGTTATATGTACTGTTTAAAAAAAAAAAAAAAAAAAAACACAATCACTGACACAACTAGCATACTGACACAACTAGATATGATGTCAATCATATCTACAGAGACACAATCAGTACTGTACTGCTATATTCATAAACACGTTCACAGACATGATTGATTCCATAGTGATACAATTGTAAAAATGCCAGCAGACTCCATAAGTGCCATTCTGACAAAACCAGAAATGTGGCTATAGATACAGTATAGTCAGTGCCTTGTCTAAAGAGGCACAATTAGTGATGTACCTAGTGTAAGGAAGGGAAATACTGTATATAGTATTGTATGGGAGGAATTAAAGTGAATGTGTTACTTTGCTGTGTGGGCAAAGTACAGGTTCATTTAAAAAAGTTAATATATGGAAAAAATTGCATGCAACCAAACAAGTACCAATGTATTCTTGCAGCACAGTAGGCAAAATGAGTTGCTCCAGCACAGTTGGCATATAAATTGTTGCAGCAGAGAGCATACTACAATTGTTTTTGTACTAAATGTACTGTTTAAAAGAAAAATGAATAATTCCCAATACTTGCTAAACGCAGACCCTGTAGTCCAAGAATCAAGTATACAGACAGAATTTGTTACTGTGTCTTAAAAGGGAAGTTTGGTATTTATATATATATATATATATATATATATATATATATATATATATATATATATATATATATATATATATATATATATATATATATATATATATATATATATATATTCACATAGGCAGATGCAGGTTTGGTCAGATGCTGCATCTGCCCCCGCTGGCTCTAAGACAGAGAACTGAGCAATCAAACACCGCTGATCGCTCAGCTCTCGGTCTTCAGGCTGCAGAGACCCGGTGACTGTGGGGATGCCCAGAACAGCACCTCTCTTACTCCATGCTGTCTTTCCTGGAACTCTCGACTGCCAAACTCCTCCCTGGAAGCATGTGACCCCAGCTCATATAGGAGGCCTGCCCCCTGTCAATGCAAGTTAATGATTGGTCAGGGCTCCTCACATGAGCTGCCTGCCACTCAGGTCTCAAGTTCAGCCTCTCTTCCAGAACAATTCCTCTAGAAGCAGAGGAGGTATCTTTATTATTATTATTATTATACAAGATTTATATAGCGCCAACAGTTTACGCAGCGCTTTACAATATAAAAGGGAGACAATACAGTTATAATACAATAAAATACAAGAGTATTAAGAGGGCCCTGCTCAGAAGAACTTACAATCTAATAGGGTGGGGCAGGTGGTACAAAAGGTTGTAACTGTGGGGAATGAGCTGTTGGAAGTGGTAAGAGATTAGTTGGAGACGTGATAGGCTTTCCTGAAGAGATGAGTTTTCAGGGATCGCCTGAAGGTAACAAGAGTAGGGGATAGCCGGATAGATGGAGGTAGCGAGTTCCAGAGGATGGGAGAGGCTCTGGAGACGAGCATGGGAGGAGGAGATGAGAGAGCTTGAAAGCAGGAGGTCTTGAGAAGAGCAGAGAGGCCAAAGTGTAGGTGGCCACACCCCCCAATATACTAACACTCCCACTCCCAGATCAAAACAACCAGGCCTTAAATGAAACACAGGCCTAGCTAAATGTACCTGTATCTGAGCAGTATCCACTAGAAAAATACTAATCTAGCACCTACCTGAAAGTAGAGGGTGCTACATACACTACAAAGAGAATGTCAGCCAAATAACTAACAATGAGTGGCCATGGCCTGTCTGGCCTAGCATGGACTCTGGTCCTGTTGATGCATGTTTTCTGTCCAGTGAGAAAACAAAGGCAAAATGTATTGAAAATGTATTGATTGATCAGAAAATTGTCTGAGCAGTCACAAGACTGGCTACACAGATCACAAATCTTTTGTCAGGTAAAACAGTAAAGATATACAGTATGTATTTAATCTATATAATCCATATACTTAACTGTATTGCTCGAGCATTGCTTTAAATTCTGCTAATTATTTAATAATTTTGTTAAGTCTTAATCTCATCTGTTACACTTTTGTTTAGCTTTTCTGCATATCTGTGTTTTTTTACAGACTGCCTGCAACAGTGATATAACACCCAGTTGTATCAGTGATTCAATGATACAGTCTGTTGTACTCAGTGATGAGAGCTAAGCCTTTGCTTAATCCTTTGCATTGCATAGGGAATATGTGCTAACTACCATTAAAATCACAGTTTGATGGGTAATAAGAGCTAAGCCATAGCCAAAGCTGTCTTTGGACTTTTTTTGCTTCAGTAAATTTATTTCATTTTTCAATTTTCTTCTGAGAAAATGCATCAAATTATTTCTAAAAGTGCATGTCCTCAAAAGACAGGATAAGCCATTGGTATTGAGTTCTGCCAATTTCCTCTTTACCTCTATCCTCTGACCATTGAATAACTGCCAGCATTATTCTGGGTCCCTGCTCATAATACTAAAATAAGTTACTGGATGGACACAAATATAAAAATGTAGTCTTTAACAAGGCCCAGAATGTTAAGTGTTAGCTTGCAATGCAACAAATTAAAAATCATTTGATTACTGTCAGCTGAGGTGAACTGTAATCGAGTTGGCTGCTAACATCCAGAATCAGAAAATATACTGTATGTTGTTACATTGTTTACCTGTTATGTATAATAAAAAAAATATTAACAGTATGATTAATTAGCACACTTTGACTTTTGTTTGAATCAAAAATGTAATCCCACATTGATGCAAAATTGCTATAGTGGTAGATGTTGCACACATGCAATAATCGCAGATTCCTGGCTGGGTGGAGGAAATAGATTTAGGCTGGGTTCACACTATTGCGAATTGAATGTGGGTTTCCCCACGTCCAATTCACATAGCAGGAGATTGTGACTGGCTCTCTATGGAGCCAGTTCACACATCTCCGCAGCGGCTCCAGTGCGAATAGCACAGGAGCCCTGTGCGTCTTTTAATCCATTTCAGGTCCGAATTCAGCCAAAAATTCGGGTTGAAATGGAACCTGAAACGGGGAATGAAGACGCACTGGACTCCTGCTGTGAGCCGCTGCGTTCTCCAGTCTGAACCCAGCCTTAAGCAAACTGGAAGCTATGGGAAGCATTGGAGAAAATTAAGGGGAGTAAGGACCTGTGTTGATGAACTTGCTTTTGACATCAGTTTAAGACACTTAAGTGGTCATTCAAAATTAATTATAATTTGACCTGCAGTTGACCTCCTTTTGACCTGTGTTTGACCCGATTCAAGCTGTTTTGCATTCCTATAGACTTGCACGAGGAATAAAGCTTATCTGATGGGAAAAAAAGGCCATCAACACAGGTCCTAGTAAGAACCATGTATAGGGCTACAGTCTGTAAAAATTAGGATGTCTCCTGGGAGCCTGAAAGAGTACTAATTTGAGCTCATGCTCTTCCTCCAGGAAAAAATAGATGCAGTTGGTAAACTTCAATGCTTCGCTCTACTAACTTACAAGGTTAGAGGAAACCATTAAAATGTGAACTAATTTGGGACCCTTGGTTTAAGTTCACCTATAAGGAAAACATAATAAATGCACATATTTTCGCAGGAAAAATATACACTTATTATTTTTGACCACGTAAGCCTGCAAAGCATTGCACCCATGATCAGCATATTGCGGGTGCAATGTCAGGCTTATGCACACGTTTCCTCCGGCTTTCATCCCTTACCTCCATACGCTTTTAGTTAGAAAGCTTGGGAAAGTGTGACTGGACTACAAGCTGTGCGGCCGGAGTCTTGCACAGCTGTGCCAATTTTAAATGTGACAGTGGTTGCAGGGGAGAACCCCAGCCCACTGACATGAGGGGGCGTTTAGGGTGTCAGGGGGATTGCTGGAACATGTTACATGGTACACCCTAAAAATGGATATACTACTGTATGTAACATGCTCTAAAAGATGAGCTTACCCCTTAAATCCCATCAAATGCTCCCTGTGCAGGTATCTGGTGTTGCATACAGTACAATTTAGCAAGATTCTGTAGATGCATTTTGTATAGTACCCTATGTACAATTGTGGTATAATGGTATTCCCCTACAAGAGCAGTTATAGAATAAAACAGAGGGGATTGTTTCTTGTGAGTTGTTTAAAGACTTGTATATAATGTGAATTACATGAAAGTGTTAATAAGATTGCATTTAAAAAATAAAAAGTAATAATCTGCATGCTAAAGAAAAGGTAAAAAAAAAAAGGAGATTACAGCTGTACCCCAAAGAATTTGAATGCTTTGAAATGAAAAGATAAGATTAGGGTAAAGCTGAAGCTGGCCAAAAACATATAGCCTAACAAAAAGTTTGCTGTGATGGCCCTATATGAAATCCATTGTTGATTTCAACAAAAGTCCAATACAAATAATCACTCTTCACTGAGCATAATTTTTTACTTTATATATAAACAGTTGAGATTTTAAAGCTTCCTAAACTATTTTAACATAGATGTAGCATTTATCATTAGTCTGTTCCTGACATACAGTATATACCTCCTAACTTGAATAAGGCAAATTCACTCTTTGTCCTCCATGGGATAGATGGGACTATGTTACCAAAAAGAACACAAAATTACAAAGATTACACACTTTATTCTAAAAAAAAACACAAAGAATATGAAATCACGGTAGTTTACTGGACTAATAAAAAGACACAGTTCTCAGGAAATAAGATTTTTGAACAAATGGACCTGGGGACAGAACTAAAAGAGAAAACGTTTGTGGAGCACAAAAAACACATGTGAACCAACTGTTTCACAGCTGGCATATTGAAAAGGTTTGAAATATCCTTTTTTTAATGCTGTGGTGAAAGTTGATAAATAATGGAGAAAGATTTTATGCCTCTGAGACAGCTTTAAATTACTTTAAAAGTCCCACTGCTGTTAAATAAGATGGATGATGAGACATTAATGCCGCGTACACACGGTCGTACTTTTCGTCTACAAAAGTCAGACAGCCTGTCCGACAGACTTCCGGCAGACTTTCGGCGGACTTGCGGCCTACTTTCTAAAGAACGGACTTGCCTACACACGACCACACAAAAGTCGGTCGGATTCGTACGTGATGACGTACACCGGACTAAAATAAGGAAGTTCATAGCCAGTAGCCAATAGGTGCCCTAGCGTGGCTTTTTGTCCGTCGGACTAGCACACAGACGAGCGGATTTCGGGGTCCGTCGTAGTTACGAAGTAAAGTTTTAAAGCATGTTTCAAATCTAAAGTACGTCGGATTTGAGGCTAAAAAAGTCAGTTGAAAGTCCGGAGAAGCCCACACACGATCGGATTACCAGCCAGCTTTAGTCCATCAGCGTCCGTTGGACTTTTGTAGACGAAAAGTACGACCGTGTGTACGCGGCATAAGGAAAAAATAGGATTTTTTTGTACTCGGTGTAAAGATCTTGTTCTCTGTGTTCATTGAAGGACCAATGGGTCACACAACAAAAGCACAGCCTAGGGGAGGACTCTGCTAATGGCAAAAGAAGTAGAGAATTGTGTTTCAACATCCTATGAGTGACCACATGTGCACCACAGCTACAAATGGTAGGAACAGAGGTAGAGGACTGTGTTCCCACATTAAAGAGTATACACAGTGCAAACATGGGCTGTGAACACATCAGGGAGCTAGTCCCCATTCACAAAATGGACACTGGAGCTTCCTCCATGGTAGAAAATTGAAATGGCAGCCTCTACGCAAATAATGTGTGGCAAGTGCTCTATATGTACAGTACTGTGCAAAAGTTTTAGGCAGATGTGAAGAAATGCTATAAAGTAAGAAAACGAAATTATAAATTTTCATTATTTATTCTTCTCAATTTGCAAACAATCAGCAAACAGAAAAAAAATTGAAATCAAATCAATGTTCGGTATGACTATCCTTTGGCTTCAAACCAGCATCAATTCTTCTAGGTACTATACACACAGTGCTTGTGCAAATAGTTTTTAAAAGAACTTGACGGGTAGGTTGTTCCAAACATTTTGGAGAACTAGCCACAGATCCTTTGTGGATGAAGGCTGTCTCAAATCCTTCTGTCTCTTCATGTGTGATGTTGAGATCAGGGTTCTTTGGGAGACAAACCATCAAACCATCAACTTTAGGACTCCTTGTTCTTCTTTACAAAAAAAATAACATTTCCTTGACAAAAAATCAAAACTGAGCTACTTCTAACAGAAGGGATTTTGGCCACCAGCAGGGTCTCCCCCTCGGCTGTGCTTTTCTTTTTGCGCCTGGTGTTTTACTTCTGAAGGTGGCACGATAACCCAATAGTAAGGATTCATAGCTCTCTGCTGTGTCCTTCAATAAACTGAAGAGAAATGCAATTTTTCAGGAGAAACATAAACATGATAGTGACTGGAGAGAGATGAGTTATGGATATTAAAAGCATTCAAAAACTCTCCCCGGCAGGAGGATTCATTTTAGAGCTTCTCCAGTACTTGAATCATGAGCTCTCTGAGTTATTGCCAAATATTTAGGTTAGTTCTCTAGTTGTCTCCAATAACCTCTATGCTACATTTAAATCTTTCTTCTGCATGAATTCCTTTTTATAACCTAAGACTGATAGAGACTGATGACATTATTGAATCATATCTAAATCCAAAATCAAAGATGTTATATATTGCAGTGTACCTGTCCTTAGATGAGGTACCTGTTATATTTTTCAATGTTTTCTTTTTATTACTTTCACTTGGCGACTCTTTTGCCTGGTACACACGATTGGACTTTCCGACAACAAAACCGTGGAATTTTGTTCGAAGGTTGTTGGCTCCAACTTGTCTTGCATACACACGCCACACAAATGTTGGCCAACAATTATGAACATGGGAATGTGCTGAGACGTACGACAAGCCGAGAAAAAGGCAGTTCAATAGCCAGTGCGCCATCCTTTGGGCTCCTTCTGCTTGATTCTGAGCATGCGTGAACTTTTGTGTGAACTTTTGTGTGACGGACTTGTGTACACACGATCGATAGAATCAACAACTAAGTTTTGTTGGCGGAAAATTTGAAAACCTGCTAGCCAACATTTGTTGGCGGAAAGTCAGACAACAAATGTTAGATGGACCGTACACACGGTCGGACTTTCAGCCAACAAGCTCACATCCAAAATTTTCCATCAGAAAATCCGACCATGTGTACGTGGCATTTCAGTAACACAGTTACTTTCAGTTTTGCCATAACAACATTAATTCACTATACAGTATCAGGACAATAAAAAAACATAGGTCTTAGGAACCTCACTCCTCTCCCATTCTATATAACATAGAAAGCCATGGCAGGGTGCCTTTGGCCAATCATGGTTCAGGGGGCTAAGTCCACGCCCCACACTATATAAGGCTTCTTACATGGTGGCTGTATGTAGTGTATTGGAGTGGAGGAGTTAAGAGAACTTGAGCTTGATTAGGCAGGTTAGTTCGTGGCGTGCAGGCAGTTTAGTGTGTGTGTGTATATATATATATATATATATATATATATATACAGTGGGGACGGAAAGTATTCAGACCCCCTTAAATTTTTCACTCTTTGTTATATTGCAGCTATTTGCTAAAATCATTTAAAGTGGTGTTCTACCCAAAAAAAAAAAAAATACATGAATGTGCCTAAAAAAAAAAAAAAAAAACATTTGGAAATTTTTTTTTTACTCACCTCTAAATGCCTGTTGCTAGGGGGTCCCTCGTAGTCTGCCTCTTTCAGTGCCTGGGCTGGTGACATCACTTCCCCTCAGCACAGGAAGGGCTCAGCTCTGCTCCCTCCCTCTTGTCAATCATCATGACTGAGCGGCCAATCACGGAGTGCAGCGCCGCTCGCGCATGCGCAGTGGGTGCCCGGCTGTGAAGCCACAGCCCAGCGCCCACAGTTGCAATGCCGGCGCCGCTGAACGGAGGGGGAGACGAGCGGGGGGTTTGATCCCCCGCATCCCTGGACCCTGGGACAGGTAAGTGTCCAATTAAAAGTCAGCAGCTGCAGTATTTGTAGCTGCTGACTTTAAATTTTTTTTTTTTAAATGGGAACCCCACTTTAAGTTCATTTCTTTTCCTCATTAATGTACACCCAGCACCCCATATTGACAGAAAAACACATAATTGTTGACATTTTTGCAGATTTATTAAAAAAGAAAAACTGAAATATCAAATGGTCCTAAGTATTCACACCCTTTGCTGTGACACTCATATATTTAACTCAGGTGCTGTCCATTTCTTCTGATCATCCTTGAGATGGTTCTACACCTTCATTTGAGTCCAGCTATGTTTGGTTATACTGTTCGGACTTGATTAGAAAAGCCACACACCTGTCTATATAAGACCTTACAGCTCACAGTGCATGTCAGAGCAAATGAGAATCATGAGGTCAAAGGAACTGCCTGAAGAGCTCAGAGACAGAATTGTGGCAAGGCACAAATCTGGCCAAGGGTACAAAAAATGTCTGCTGCACTTAAGGTTCCTAAGAGCACAGTGGCCTCCATAATCCTTAAATGGAAGATGTGTGGGACGACCAGAACCCTTCCTAGAGCTGGCCGTCCGGCCAAACTGAGCTATCGGGGGAGAAGAGCCTTAGTGAGACAGGTGAAGAAGAACCCAAAGATCACTGTGGCTGAGCTCCAGAGATGCAGTCGGGAGGTGGGAGAAAGTTGTAGAAAGTCAACCATCACTGCAGCCCTCCACCAGTCGGGGCTTTATCGCAGAGTGGCCCAATGGAAGCCTCTCTTCAGTGCAAGGCACATGAAAGCCCACATGGAGTTTGCTAAAAAAAACACCTGAAGGACTCAAAGATGGTGAGAAATAAGATTCTTTGGTCTGATGAGACCAAGATAGAACTTTTTGGCCTTAATTCTAAGCGGTATGTGTGGAGAAAACCAGGCACTGCTCATCACCTGTCCAATACAGTCTCAACATGGGGGTGGCAGCATCATGCTGTGGGGGTGTTTTTCAGCTGCAGGGACAGGACGACTGGTTGCAATCAAGGGAAAGATGAATGCGGCCAAGTACAGGGATATCCTGGGCCAAAACCTTCTCCAGAGGGCTCAGGACCTCACACTGGGCCGAAGGTTTACCTTCCAACAAGACAATGACCCTAAGCACACAGCTAAAATAACGAAGGAGTGGCTTCACAACAACTCCGTGACTGTTCTTGAATGGCCCAGCCAGAGCCCTGACTTAAACCCAATTGAGCATCTCTGGAGAGACCTAAAAATGGCTGTCCACCAATGTTTACCATCCAACCTGACAGAACTGGAGAGGATCTGCAAGGAGGAATGGCAGAGGATCCCCAAATCCAGGTGTGAAAAACTTGTTGCATCTTTCCCAAAAAGACTCATGGCTGTATTAGATCAATAGGGTGCTTCTACTAAATACTGAGCAAAGGGTCTGAATACTTAGGACCATGTGATATTTCAGTCTTTCTTTTTTAATAAATGTGCAAAAATGTCAACAATTCTGTGTTTTTCTGTCAATATAGGGTGCTGTGTGTACATTAATGAGGAAAAAAAATGAACTTAAATGATTTTAGCAAATGGCTGCAATATAACAAAGAGTGAAAAATTTAGGGGGTGCAAGCAGTGTATTAATATATATATATATATATATATATATATATATATATATATATATATATATATATATATATATATATCCCTTTTCAACCTTTTGCCACATTTCAGGCTTCAAACATAAAGATATAAAATTTTAATTTTTTGTGAAGAATCACCAACAAGTGGGACACAATTGTGAAGTGGAACGAAATCTATTGGATATTTAAAACTTTTTTAGCAATTAAAAAACTGAAAAGTGGTGCGTGCAAAATTATTCGGCCCCTTTACTTTCAGTGCAGAAAACTCACTCCAGAAGTTCAGCGAGGATCTCTGAATGATCCAATGTTGTCCTAAATGACTGATGGTGATAAATAGAATCCACCTGTGTGTAATCAAGTCTCTGTATAAATGCACCTGCTCTGTGATAGTCTCAGGGTTCTGTTGAAAGCGAGAAAGAGAGCGAAAAGAGAGCATCATGAAGACCAAAGAACACACCAGGCAGGTCCGTAATACTGTTGTGGAGAAGTTTAAAGCCGGATTTGGATACAAAAAGATTTCCCAAGCTTTAAACATCCCAAGGAGCACTGTGCAAGCGATCATTTTGAAATGGAAGGAGTATCAGACCACTGCAAATCTACCAAGACCTGGCTGTCCCTCTAAACTTTCAGCTCAGACAAGGAGAAGACTGATCAGAGATGCAGCCAAGAGGCCCATGATCACTCTGGATGAACTGCAGAGAACTACAGCTGAGGTGGGAGAGTCTGTCCATAGGACAACAATCAGTCGTACACTGCACAAATCTGGCCTTTATGGAAGAGTGGCAAGAAGAAAGCCATTTCTCAAAGATATCCATAAAAAGTCTCCTCTAAAGTTTGCCACAAGCCACCTGGGAGACACACCAATCATGTGGAAGAAGATGCTCTGGTCCGATGAAACCAAAATCGAACTTTTTGGCCACAATGCAAAACGATATGTTTGGCGCAAAAGCAACACAGCTCATCACACTCAACACACCATCCCCACCGTGAAACATGGTGGTGGAAGCATCATGATTTGGGCCTGCTTTTCTTCAGCAGGGACAGGGAAGATGGTTAAAATTGAGGGGAAGATGGATGCAGCCAAATACAGGACCATTCTGGATGAAAACCTATTGGAGTCTGCAAAAGACCTGAAACTGGGACGGAGATTTATCTTCCAACAAGACAATGATCCCAAACATACAGCAAAATCTACAAAGGAATGGTTCACAAATAAACGTATCCAGGTGTTAGAATGGCCAAGTCAAAGTCCAGACCTGAATCCAATCGAGAATCTGTGGAAAGAGCTGAAAACTGCTGTTCACAAATGCTCTCCATCCAACCTCACTGAGCTCGAGCTGTTTTGCAAGGAAGAATGGGCAAGAATTTCAGTCTCTCGATGTGCAAAACTGATAGAGACATACCCCAAGTGACTTGCAGCTGTAATCACAGCAAAAGGTGGCTCTACAAAGTATTAACGCAAGGGGGCCGAATAATTTTGCACACCCCACTTTTCATTTTTTTATTAGTTAAAAAAGTTTCAAAAATCCAAAAGATTTCGTTCCACTTCACAATTGTGTCCCACTTGTTGGTGATTCTTCACAAAAAATAAAAATTTTATATCTTTATGTTTGAAGCCTGAAATGTGGCAAAAGGTTTAAAAGTTCAAGGGGGCCGAATACTTTCGCAAGCCACTGTATATATATATATATATATATATATATATATATATATGCAGTGCAGTCAGTGCGGAGTATATTTTTACAGGTGTCCCCCCAAAATCCATACCAGTAAAGGGGAGGGACGAGCGAACGCACCCCTCCTGAACCATACCAGGTCACTTGCCCTCATGTCGATGGGGACAAGGGCCTCTTCCCGACAACACTGGTCATTGGTTGTTGTGGTCTGCGGTTCCATGATAACATGCTTTTTAGCAGATGCTTAGGGGTGCCAATAATTCTTAATAGCACCCTGAAGCATCAGTAAATTGCCTTACTGTGTTCTCACACACGAGAAACCGAATAGTGCCATAGCACCATACGATTCTGTGTAATGCAATTTTACAAAAAGGGTCCATTACTTTTTTATCTGCGTTTCTGCAAGCAGGGCAGCCCATTGAAATGAACGGGCTGCCGTACCAACAGAACGTGGGTTGCACAAGTGTGAACCTAGCCTTAGGGCTCATAAAATGTGAAATGATTCTGTTGACACTTTTCTGCCCATCACATAAAAAAATCCTTTTTTTTTTAAAACTTCTCTTTTAAGGCATTATGCTTCATCAGTAGTCTTCCTGCAGGAAACTCATCTAACTAAGGACACAATAAACACTCTCTACAATTCTAAATGTAAAAGGGGCTACAAGCCGGCTCAGACTCTCAGTGGCTCGCTGAGAGGCTGAGCTGGGTGCCTGTCCAGGCATGTGGGTGAATCCCGACCATATGGTCGGGATCTTTCCCGAATCTGGATGGGCTCTGTGACACCTGCTACAGCCGGCTGTCTGCTGAAAAAGGGGTCACAGGAGTGCAGAACAAACTGTACTCCTGTGATCCACAGGAGAAGTACAGCCAAACGAGCTTTGGTTGTATTTCTCCTTTAATTATTTATAAACAGTGGAGAAATTACAACTGCTTGGATTCTTTAGGCTCCTCTGGATTAATTTAAGTTCTACTTAAATATACACTAATAATTATATTTTAATAAAATCATTCTTCTTTGAATCTATGTATATTGCTACAAAAGCCATGAAAGAGAGGCAACATACAAAAAGCATCAAACCACTTAAAATAGTATTTAGGAAAAATTTACCAAAATAATAAACACTTGCACCTTTCTTTTCAATTTATATTATACTCTCTGCAATTGTGTAACCATTGTGCTTTTATAGTTTATGTTTTCTATTTCATTAATGATATTTTAATAATTGCAGAAAGTTGATATTTTAATGATATTGATGATATTTTAGTAGATGCATTGGCAACAAACTTTTTTGATTTGACTTTGAAAACTAAATTTGTTTCCAGAGCCTACAAAACCATTCAAAAGCCTGGAGCACCAGTAGTCCACAGAGAAGAAAGTTTAGAGACATCAAAGCAGATTCAGGTGTTTTTATATCCAGCATGATTGAACCACAACACCTGTGGTGTTCCTCCTTGAGCACTTTGTTCTTCGGGGCTTGTGTCGGAGAACTAAGAAAAGTCAGAAAAAGATCAGATAATTTCTGCACAAACAACAAACCTAATCATTACAACTGCAAGACACCCTCACCTAGATTAGAAGAAAATCTTGTTTTTTTTTTTGTATTCTCAGTGTCCACTAGTCCCCTCTTGTTTTACGGTTACAGAAATGTTAGGTTTTAAGACTCCATCAAAACCTATTCTGCGGAAACTATTACTTGCAATATATTATGATATATTTCCATTATCTCAAAATGTCATGTTTACTGTAGCTTGGATCCGGTGGGATTTGTTACATATGTATAATTAGGCAACAACTTTCTATAGATTTACAGTCTGCAAAAAGCCACCACATTAAGCCTGTCTGTTATACTGTTCATCGTGTTCCTAAAATGCCCAGCTTTAAGGTGAAATTGTGCAACATATATACAACAACTAAGGTCTTTTTTTCAAGGCTGTCTTGTATAACAACATAACACACAATTACTTCCTCTGATGCATTGTGCATACCCCCCCCCCCCTTTCCACTGTATAGGAAAGAAGGTTTTATGGCTTTCCCTCAAGAAGTATGGGTACATACATACTGCTGTGTCGATAAATAGCCGATATTGTTCATCCCCACCCAAAAATGGTAGCATCCAGAGCCTGTACAAATCATCTGGTACATTCTTAATATATACATAAACCTACTTGTTGGATAGAATTAAAGTATCATCCAGCGTTTAGTATGCCTGTGGGTTATGTTAAATCTGCAAGTTAGTGGGAAAAAAAATTAAACATTTTTGTAACTGTGCACATTCTAAAAGTACCAAATTAGAGGGTTTATTATAGTGTTTATCAGGGGGAGAAAAGGGGGGTGCTCTGTATTCCATTACAGGCAGTCCCTGAGTTACGAACATCTGACTTGCGAACGACTCCTACTTACGAATGGAGTCAGCGTGACATCACTGCCCTCCGCTTGCATTCCATGCTGGTCCCGGAAACTGCAGAGTAGCCATCTTGCAGATCGGGACACATCTCACACTGCAGATGTACTTCACACCCCACATACAGTACAGGACTGTATGCCCAGAACCGCCCAGAAAAACTCCCCCTGTGGAGCTGGTGATATTACATACTGTTTTCTGTGCCCACTACTATATGCCCTGTACAGTACTTGTACCTGTAACTTATGTGATAGCTGGACTGTGTTACTGTACATTCTATCCCTGTGTCCCAGCATGAGCTCATGCCATCTGCCTGTGGAACTTTCATTTAATCAAGTGTGTTTTTGTTTATACCACCTTTTATTGTTTATACAGTACTGTACAGAAGTTGCTTGGTCCTGAATGTAACTATGCTTCTGGGTCTCTTTTAGCCCTCTTTTTTGTACTGTATCCCACAGTGCTGGACGACTCTGAGGACCACTGCTGCTGAGGGCTGAGGACGCACAACAAGCAGGCATCTCCAACCTTATATCTTGCCACCACAGTGGGTATTTTTATACAGTACCAGTCTTATTAGAATACATTGGTAATAAATTGGCTGGCTGCTACACTTTTTCTTCTTGTTCTTCTTTTCTAGAGTGCACTTCATTCCACATTTTTTTTTCTTTAAAATGCCGAAAAACAAATCCGATGCAAGTGCTGGTGATACAGCAAAGAAAAGAAGAACCATGACCATAGAAAATAAAGTAGAAATAATAAAAAGATCAGAAAAATGTGAAACTCCATCATCTATTGGCAGAGCATTAGGCTACAATCGGTCAACGATAGCAACAATTTTAAAAGATATAGGTAGAATAATGGAGCATGTGAAAGGCCATACCCAATGCAGTCTACAATTATTACCAAGCAATGCAGTGGTTTAATTGTCGAGATGGAAAGGCTGCTGACCATTTGGATAGAAGACCAAAATCAGCTTAATATACCTATCTGTCTTTCTTTAGTCCAAGAAAAGGCTCGAAGCCTATTCAAAGATTGAAAAGCTGCCCATCCAACAAGTGAAGACAATTGCAATGAAGAATTTGATGCAAGTAGGAGTTGGTTCAATCGCTTTAAAGAAAGAGCTACTTTGCATAACATTAGAGTTCAAGGTGAAGCAGCAAGTGCCGATGTAAGTGCTGCAAATGATTTTCCCAAGTTATTGAAAGATATTATTGTCAACGGAGGTTATATGCCAGAACACATTTTTAATGTAGATGAAACTGGCTTGAAACTGGCTTGTTTTGGAAAAAAAATGCCAGAGAGGACCTACATTTCAAAAGAGGAAACATGTGCACAAGGACATAAGGCATCAAAGGACAGGCTGACTATATTACTTGGGGGTAATGCATCTGGGGATTTCAAGTTCAAGCCTTTGCTAGTGCATCACTTCTTAAATCCCATGGCACTATGTAGCGTCACTAAGGCATCTCTTCCTGTTATTTGGAGGGTAAAGGCTTGGGTTAGAGTTACAGTCTTTGAAGATTGATTTTCAAACCATTTTGTCCCTGCTGTTTAACGTTGTTGCTTGAGGGAAAACATTCCCTTTAAAAATTCTTCTTCTCCTTGACAATGCCCCTGGACATCCAAACACTTTAGCTGACATGCACCCCAATGTAAAGGTGGTATTTCTACCCCCCAACACCACATCACTACTTCAGCCAATGGATCAAGGAGTTATAGCCTCCTTTAAGGCCTATTAATTACAGAGGACATTCTCACAAGCTGTCAGGGCTACGCAAAAGGATCAGACGACCTTAAGAGAGTTCTGGAAGAATTCTGAAAGAATCATATTTATGATGCCATCAAAAATATTGCTGTTGCTTGGGCTGAAGTGACAGAAACAAATATGAGAGGCGTTTGGAACAAATTGTGGCCCCAATTCACACAAGAATTTCTGGGGTTTACAGATGAAGAAATCGCCACAACAGGCAAGCTGTGGTTACTGTTGGTAATCAACTGCAGTTGGACATCAGTAAAAATGATATCATCAAGTTACTCGACTCCCATGGCAAATAACTAACCAATGAAGACCTTATGGAACTAGAGCAGCAGATGACAGCATTTAGGGAAGAAAACCAGGACCTAGAAACTCCGAAATTGAAAAAGTTTTCTACAAAACAGTTAGCTGATGCTTTTCATCTCATTGAAGCAGGAATGACAAAGTTAGAGGAGCAAGATTCTGATACAGAGAGAATTACCAAAGTTTATCGTACAGTTACTGAAGGCCTGAGATGCTACAGGGCTATTTATGATGAGATAAAGAAAAGCGCTGTGCAAACATCCCTTGATATCTACTTCAAGAGTCCAGCAGCTGAATCAGATTCTATAATAGCAGTCCCATCTTCTTCAACAAGCCCATCATCCTCTACCATGATTGTTTAAGGTTGTACTGTTCTGTACAGTGTTTGAAAATGTTTAAGCATTTACATGTATCTGCATCTACATGCACAGGTAAACATAAATAATATGTTAAAGCAAACACCTGTCTACGTTGTATTTATTTATTAGTTTTGGCTAGTACCTACACTACTATGTGGTGTGGGGTTAGAGCCACTGATGTTTTTACTGCTGTCTGTAGCCTCATTAGATGTATTTAATCTCACTTCTTGTCTCTGAGGCTGGAGTTGCACTTAAAAAAGGTACTGTTCCGACTTACAAACAAATTTGACTTAAGATCAAACCTACAGTCCCTATCTTGTTCATAACCCGGGGACTGTCTGTACAGGAAAAAGTACAGTATGTATGTGAAACAGTTGGGAAGAAAGGTATGACACCACCTCATAGATAATGAAAAAAACATATAATAATAAAGTTCATGTACAAGTACATGTTGGTGCTAACTTATAGCACATGCAAATGTAAGTGCACATTGTTTTACCTACCTGCTTTTATTCATCTGCAATAAACATATTGCACTATGATTCTCTATATGTTTCTCCCAAACCTGGTTGTTTGATTATTGCCAAAAGATAAATATTGCGGCGTAGAGGTATGTTGCTGGTTCAGAGAAATGTAATATTGCTACAAGGCTTTTTTACTTTTGAAGTTCCGGTGAGTTTGCATTTTATATGCATGATTTGTGGTGGAACACTATTTGAAGGATATCATTTGATATTATTTGATATCAGTTTGGACAATTTTTTCATATATACTTTTCATAGATACATTTTTATACATCCTTATTGATTGTTGTTGAACTTTATTATTATATGTTTTTTTCATTATCTATGAGGTAGCCCTATACCTTTCATCCCAATTGTTTCACATATGCAGAGTATTTCACTCTTAAAGGGGCAGCTTCACTCATTTCCATTTCACAGTTTTTGGAGCCATCACTTTATCACTTTCTATTTACAATAGTACAGTATGTATGTGTTGTCAGTCTAGGACAGAAAGTATGTTACTGGCTGGACCACCAGGTGAAAAAAAAAAAGGACATAAAATCAGAAGACGAAGGGGGAAAAGGCGCGGCAGCTCCATAGATGCTCGCATGTTCTGAGAGCTCCGCTCCACTCCAGCCAGCTTCCCTCTGCCTCCCCCACAGGATTCCCTCTGCCTCCCCCCACGCTGACTGCAGAGGTCCCGAGGACCCCACCGCATGGCAGGGGGCACAGTGAAACAGGATTTATCCCGGGAAACTTGACCCGAACCTTCGGCCACGGCCTCTCCAAAGATAGCGGCCGCCAAAGACACACGAGGCCCGGAGTCGGATCCAGAAGAATCCAGTGCCGATCAGAAGGGCCTGGATGTCTGCACAGAGGGGACATATCACCCCACAGTGAGTACACAGATGAACCCACTATTTCCCTCAACCTCCACATAATCGCTGCTAGGCAGAACTCTAGACGACCTAAAACTCCTACCGACTTATCATCATTAATGGAGAAATTTTCTAAAATGCTTTCCAGGGGATTGGCCCAAACTGCTACACAGATCACTTCCACTATCTAAGCAGACCTGCATCACCTAGGGGCCAGAATAGAAGCGATTGAAGCCAAAACTGACCAAACCATTGCCAAAGCTAACCAGAATACTGACAGGATTCAGGAATTGCATGAACATCTGGACATAACATTCTCAAAATTGGATCATCTTAAAAATAGATCCCGCAGGTATAATTTTAGACTCAGAGGCCTCCCTGAATCTTTCAAAGAAACTGAAAAGATCTTCTGCATGTTTGTTAAAAATGTAATCCCAGATATAACAGACCATCGCCTGAAAATGGATCGTGCCCATAGGGCCCTTCAGTCCCCATGCCAGGATAGCCTACCCAGAGACATTGTGCTAAAACCACATTTTTACAAGGTTAAGGAAGAAGTCATGCGGCGAGCCCGGGAAACCTATAATCTTACTATACAAGGACACCCCATTCAAATATTTGCGGACTTGACACCTTACACAATACAAAAAAAGAAGATTTTTAAAACCTCTTCTTCATCACCTACAGATGGTCCTTTCCCTTCTACTTAAATTTTGCTCACATGAACAAATCTTATGTCTTCCCAACATTCTCAGATGGAGAGCATCTGCTTCTGCAACTGGACCTCATCTCCCAGGTACCAGCAACCTCATCAGATCCCATAGCCCCCATCTCACCAAAAAGGCCTCCCCTCACAAGTCCTATTAAACCTATGTGGCAAAAGCAACAAGCAAAGAGATCTAAGGATGGTTGACCCCCCCCCCTAAAGTGGCTCCTACTGAAACCTTCATCTTCAAGGATTTTGCTCACCAAATCCTGGACAGCTGAGTCTTCCAGTCACTTCTTTCTACCTTGAAACAAACTTGTTCTGGCCCATTTCTTTTACCACCCCTTTGACAACTGAGCAAAATAACCACTACAACAGTTGTCATTTGCCCTGCACACCAACCAGACTCGACCAGATCCCCTGAGTAACTCTGACCAAAGTCATCGCATCTCGATGAGGGGCGGTAATATTCTCATCTCAGGAACTCAGGGTCCACACGGGCAACCTATCCTTACCTGTGAACACTTACCTGGTTGATCTGAAGTGTATTTCTCCCTCCCCCTCACTGGGTGTCTAGGAGGGGGAGGCAGAAACTCCCAATCAGTGGTGATTGGTCACACCACACTCATATGTTTAAAACAAACACAATTATTTTCTTTCCTTTTTATTTTACTTGTTTTTACCACATCCAGATCCAGGTCTCCACATTTATTTTTAGTTTTTAGTTGGCTGGAGTGGCCGCACTTCGCCTCCAACTGTCTCAGAGTGGCGTTCTCCCTCCACTCTGGGACTGTGCTACACCCTCCACATTTAGGGTTGTTTTTACTGCTTTAGTATTGTTTGTTATACTTTTTAGTTACATGCTTTTGACTTGTCATGTCTTCTCTTCCCAGGAACAGTCCACACCACCCCTCCCTCTCACCCCTCCTCTTTTTCTTCCGGGGCATCCAGAGGCTCATATCCACGACCTACCCTCCACCCTCGGGAGCTTCGGACAGAGGATGCTAAGAACCAACACCCACCTCAATGGGTCAGGGTAAGATCCCAATGGTTGACGCGCTTATCCCACCCTCTGATCCATGCATGCTGACAACACCACATCACCCCCCCCCCCCCCGCTGTATAGCCACCCACAATGTTCAAATGATTACTTCCCCAGTTAAAAGATGGAAATTATTCAGACACTATCAATCACAAAAGATTGATATCCTTTTACTACAAGAAACCCATTTCCCTTCCCCCTATAATCCCTCCTTCCTGCATAGCAACTACCCCCAGTTCTATCTCTCCAATGCAGGGAACAAAACAATAGGTGTAGCCATAAGCTTTTCTAAAAACCTTAAATTTTCCCCTTCAGACACTATCAGAGATCTGGCTGGCAGATACCTATTAGTAAAAGGCTCCATAGACGGCATAACATGCTCACTTGTTTCCTATAACACTCCAAATAAACGCCAAGCAACCTTCTTCTCCTCCATGATGTCTACACTTGGTCCACATCTGGAGGGGAAGATAATTATGGGAGGAGACACAAACCTTGCATACAACCACTCCCTGGATAAATCGGGAAATGCCCCCCCTCGGACGAAAAAGCCCTCGAAACAGAGCACTAAAATAGCCTCCACACTGTGTTCCCTGGCCTTATTGATATCTGGATGGAACTCAACCCCTGGTCCAAAGACTACACCTACTACTCTGCGCCACACAAAATGCACACTAGGATAGACTAGCTGGCATGATGACCGCTTGGTATTAGTATGCAGGTGATAATACTAATAGACCCCACAGGAGAGGGGGAGGGGGGGGGGAAACGTGTTACCCTAGCATGGGCAAAGTACCAAGCGGTCCCTTCCTCACCACTGTGTGCAACATATGCGGAGTGACAGACTTGTCACTAACAAAAGAATACCTTTATCATATTGATGCTAAACATATCACTAATGGTAGCACAGCAATGATGTTATTATATTAGTAAAAATTAGTAGAGAACTAGAAAACACTAATGGTAGTACACTAATCATAGATCACTAGAACATGAGTAATATAATACACTGGTTACAAAACCTAGTAGATACCAACAGACAAAGCCGACCTGATCTCAAAGACAGAAGGGGCACGGAAAGGTGTGTATGTATGAGTGTGTGTGGAGAGAATGGCAGTGGCATATGGTAGCACCATGGGTGGGCACTGCGGAATCACGTGATTTTATGGACCTCAGGGTCCTCATTCAGGCCCCCGGGGGTCACTGCTGAGCTCTGATGAAGAAGGGACGTGCCCTTCGAAACGCGTCAGCTAGTAGTGAAGCTTACATGTTCCTCTAAGACCTTTGGAAGGGTTCGCTCATCATCACCACCAAGCTGCTTGTTGTTGCTCGAGTTTTATGACACCAGATTTTACTACTGCTTGTGAGTAATTTCTTTTATCATTTTATTCAATAAATGTTTTACAAAAGATAATGCACATGGCCAGTGCGCCCCTCTCTCTTTTTATTTCTTTGTTTGTTAGGATTCCCCATCCTTGAGGGCAGCAAGGCCTGTGTCATCCTTCTATCCATCTGGTTGACCACTTGTGCGCAGGAGTCAATTTCTTCTTTTTCTGTATCAACCATAAACTTAGCCCTAACCACAGAAGTGGAGAAATACCTCAGATGGTCAGGAGCCCGGTTCTATTCCCAGAAGGATAAGATCGGTGCCAAATTAGCAGCCAGACTATCCCCTAAACCCTGGTTCCAGGCTTTCCCCAAAATACGTACCCAGGTGGAAGAACTGACAAAAAACCCACAGCGCATCATGGAGTCGTTCCATGACTCCTACACAACTCTGTACAGAGATAAGAAATCAAGCACACAATCTCTCCTCGATGGCTTCCTCAACAACATATCCCTCCCAAAATTATAAGCAGAACACTCTGATCTCCTAGACAAACTGATAATTGTAATGGAAATCATGGAGGTGATAAAACATCTCAAACAAAATTCAGCGCCGGGTCCTGACGGCTTTTCAATCTGTTAATATAAAAAAATTGCCAATACACTAGCCCCCTATATGGTCAGATTCTTTAATTCCCTCAGGTCGGGTTCTCCCCTGGATAAAGCCCTAAATTTAGCCTATATCTCCCTCATTCCTAAACCTGGCAAGGAACCGGGCATGGTTACTAACTACCGCCCGATCTCCTTAATTACCAACGATTCAAAAATCCTGAAGAAAATTTTAGCTAATAGACTCTCATCCTGTACCGCTCACTATATCCATAAAGATCAGGCAGGCTTTATCCCGGGGAGACAGGTTCCTGACCAGATAAGAAGGGCCATTAACATAATTTCCCTACTCAACTCCCAATGGGATGGCGGTCCCTACCAGGGAGGTTTTCTGCTGTCAATTGACCTCCAAAAGGCCTTCGACACAGTTATGTGGCCTTACCTGTTTAAAGTACTGGAAAGATGGGACTTTAGCCCCAACTTTCTGGGAACACTCCACTCCCTGTACACTAACCCAAGCGCGCAGGTAAGACTCCAGAGCTGCTATTCAGAACCCCTCAACATCGAAAAAGGCACCAGGCAAGGCTGTCTGCTTTCCCCCCTCCTATTTGCTATAGCTATTGAGACCTTGGCCATCGTGATTAGAACCCACCCTGACATTAAAGGAGTACTCTGTGGACCTCAAGAGCTTAAATGCGCTTTGTTCGCAGATGATCTCCTATTATTTGTTACCTCCCCTCTGTTAACCTGAAAAATCTATATTTAAGATTTTTCATATCTCATAGATATGATGTGGGTTAAATGAGAGTCCTTTGACCAAGAGTGAAAGTTCTAATATAATAACATTTATTAGGAAGCAGTTGAAAGTATAGCTAATACACAATCATCTATCTATAGTCTTACACCAAGGAAGAAAATATTAGGTTGAAATAAAATATTTACATGAAGGAATACAGAGTATATTCCTTAACACAGTAATCTACAAACATATTTAGTTACAAGTAAAAGGGAATACCTTTCCCCATAATTACCCATCCTTACCAAAGTTCCATTCTGCTGGCTGGTCTATCAGAAAGAGAGCTTTATCTCCCTGTTAGTCTGTGTATATCAAACCAAGCTGATGTCTCATTGGTTGGCCTAGCTTGGATCATGATTGGAGGGCTTACTCCATAAGTCGGCCCCCTTTCATGCAAATCCTTGTGACTATCCTGGGCTGGAGATTTAATTGAATTTCCCCATCAAGTTTAAGTATGAATCTGGGTTGGGCTCCCTCCCATGCATATCCCAGCATGGGACCCTTTGAAGTGAGTAGATCTAAAACAATGGAATTGGCTCTCCATTGTTTGTATATACAAGCCTTGGCCCGCATTGTCTGCTCTTAAAAAGTGCTCCAGTGAAGCCCTTTTGCCCGGCTTTCATAGATGCAAGCTAAATGAAATATATTCATAATTACAATATTTTACAGCTATTAATGGAGATTTCACATAAACTCATAAGGCAACACCTCTAATCTCGACTACCAAAATTTTCTCTTTACTTGGTAAATTTGGGAATGCCTCCGGTCTCCAGGTTAATGTATCAAAATCCTTAGCACTAAATATTACAATTCCCTCCAATTTACTTGCAAATTTACAGGACCACTTCCCATTTACCTGGTGCTCAACCTATATCCCGTACCTTGGTGTAAACTTAACCTCTAAGATTGACTCATTATACACATCTAACTTCCTGGTCATTTTCCACAAACTGATGTCAGACCTCGCTATTTGGTCTAAACATAACCTATCATGGCTAGGACGCATTAACACTATCAAAATGGCACTCCTCCCATGCCTATTATATCTTTTCCCATCCCAATCAGAAAATCACAACTGCATAATCTCCAATCCAAAATTCTGACATTTATCTGGGGACCTAAAAACAGGAGGTGCTCGAAAAATATTCTGTTTAGACTTAACATGCAGGGAGGACTCACCCTCCCCAATATTTGGTGGTACTACCAAGCAGCCCAACTCACCCAGATCTCTATCGTATACTCACGGGACTCGAAGCCTGACTGGGTGACAATAGAGAGGCAAGCTTTTCCCCTCCACACAATCGACTTCCTATTGTGGACCCCCACTAAATTCAGACAAATGGGGGGTATTCCCGCGCTATCGTAATATTGGGGAAAGGGAGATAGGAAATAGAGAATAATGATGTTTCTACAATGAGGAAAAGCAGCTAACGCCGGTTAGGGTACAGCCTGCCCCTCGCTACGTTAAAATCAATAAAAGTGTGGTGTTGCACTAATCCTTTACTATAAAAATAAAAATAAAATAAAGAGCAAAACAAATAACTTAGATATGGTAGCATAGTAGTGGTGGGTGTCTCTAAAGTGCAGATGTATTGCAGTAAGCCATCGCATCAATGCTTGTGTGTGACTCTGCAATATCGTGATCATTTAAACCTCTATCCGAGAGTAAATCCAAACATAGAGTGCCTTTCCCGTCCCTACGCGTGACGTCACGACCCACGTGACTTCTTGTACCCCTGAAGAAGTCACGTGGGTCGTGACGTCACGCGTAGGGACGAGAAAGGCACTCTATGTTTGGATTTATACTACGAGCTCGCTGCTCGTCGGATCTCCGCCCAGTATTATGTTTTTAAATGTGAGTACTTGTATGTTTTAATAAAAATTGAACGGTTATCAAACAATATTATACTATTGTGGGATCTTCCTTTCTGGTTTATCTCGGTGACCCCGGGACACTACTTGGAGAGACGTACGTCCATAAAGGAGACAAGCCAGGATAGGATTCCACCACCACGGCCCCCACTGTTTGCTGACTCCATGGCATTAACAACTAAAGGCTGCCATTCCTAAAAAGTGGCTAAATGCGAGTACCCCATTACCATAAGGTAAGGGGCCACTGCCCATTAGTGTGTGCCGTGTTGCATGAAGAGAGATTAATCACTTTTTTCACGTCTATTTGGCACTGAGTGGATCACATGCATATATAACTCTCTGGACTTTGTATAGAACATTTTTAAGTGAAACACTGTTTTTTGCACGATTAGGAGAGGACTGTATATCTCTGGACTTGTTATGTTATAAGAGCACAATTCACGTTATTTATACGCACCTGGCTATGTGTTGAGCGATACCAGGTGCACACTAGTCCAGTCAGCTGACTGGTATACTTTTTAGAGTTGTTTTTTACGGTTTACTTTTATTTATTTTAATATTTTTTAATATTTTATGATTTATTATTATTATTTTTGTATAAGGATATAATTATCACTTTTATGAGCACTTATCACACCTATTTTTATGTGTATATACATTTGTTTAGTGTATATTTGGTTATTCCCTTTAGCCAAATTTTTATCAAATAGTTTATGATTATGTTTTTTATGATATATACACAGTCTTAGGCACTCTCGGATAGAGGTTTAAATCATCACGGTATTGCAGAGTCACACACAAGCATTGATGCGATGGCTTACTTCAATAGATCTGCACTAAATTCAGACCTCCCATCCTAGCCCCCACCCTATCCTACTTACTAGCCCTATGCGACCAGATGCACAAACATCCCTCATTAATCTCAGCCCTACGGCCTCTAACACATTTGTTCCACAATCCCAATTTTCCCCCAGGAATGAACATCCTAGCCTTTAGCTGGTGGCTCAACAAAGGTTTACTTCTACATGCCCCATTTCACTTACATTCTGCACAAAAAAACTAGAGATGCCTACTTCTGAAAGGTTCAGATATACACAAATACTTCATTTTCTTCAATCGATCTGGCCCAACAAGCTGGAGCCTCCTAGGGTCACGACCTATGAATTATGGTGCTCGAACATCATGGATCAGAGGGGTGGGATATCCATCATTTACTCTTCCTTGGCTGCATCTCTGTCCAAACCTTTCTACACCCAAACATGGAAAAATGACCTTAATATAGAATGGGATCAGGATAAATGGAATGCCTGCTTTCAACGTTCCTTTAACCACTTCCCGCTTGGCCTATAGCAGATTGACGGCCGGGCGGTGGTTCAGTTATCCTGACTGGGCGTCATATGACGTCCTTCAGGATAACAGCCGCCACGCGCCCGTGGGGGTGCACATCGCGGTGATCGGTGGAGCGGTGTGTCAGTGTGACACACTGCTCCACCTATCTTGGTAAAGAGCCTCCGGTGGAGGCTCTTTACCACGTGATCAGCCGTGTCCAATCACGGCTGATCACAATGTCGATAGGAAAAGTCGTTGATCGGCTTTTCCTCACTCGCGTCTGACAGACACGAGTAGAAGAGAGCCGATCTCCTGACATGGGGGTCTGCGCTGATTGTTTATCAGCTCAGCCCCCCTCGGATGCCCGCACTAGATCACCAGGGAAGCCGCCAGGACCACCAGGGAAGCGGGCAACATGTGGATGGCCAGGTATGTACCCCATGGCCATCTACATGTGCCCAATGTGCCCAGTCTGTGCCAATCAGTGCCCATCCATGCCACCTATTAGTGCCACCCATAAGTACTCATCAGTGCCACCCATAGGCACCCATCAGTGCCGCCTATGAGTGCCCATCAGTGCCGCCTATGATTGCCCATCAGTGCCACCTATGTGTGCCCATCAGTGCCGCATACCAGTGCCACCTATTGGTGCCCATCAGTGCCACCTCTCAGTGTCCATCAGTGCCGCCTATCAGTGCCCATCATCAGTGCCTGTCAGTGCCACCTCATTAGTGCCACATCATTGGTGCCACCTCATCGGTGCCCATCAGTGCCGCCTTATCCGTGCCCGTCAGTGCAGCCATATCAGTGCCCGTCATTGAAGAAGAAAACATACTTATTTACAAAAAATTTTAACAGAAACAAAGAAAAACTTGTTTTTTTTTATAAATTTTCGTTTTTTTTAATTTGTTGCGCAAAAAATCAAAACCGTAGAGGTGATCAAATACCACAAAAAGAAAGCTCTATTTGTGGGAACAAAATGATAAAAAAAATTGTTTGGGTACAGTGTTGTATGACCGCTCAATTGTCATTCAAATTTCGACAGCGCTGAAAGCTGAAAATTGGCCTGGGCAGGAAGGTGTCTAAGTGTCTGGTATGGAAGTGGTTAAAGGTATATTAAATATTTCCTTGATTGAGGCTAGCCTCAAAATACTTACATGGTGGTACAGGGTTCCCTCTCTCCTCACCAGAATCTACCCAGATGCATCCCCGCTGTGCTTTAGAGAATGCAACCATGTGGGCACAATGTTCCACATATGGTGGACCTGGACCACAAGTAAGAAGCCTTTGGAATAAAATTTTCCCTCTGATACGCAAGGTAACAACTACAGGTTCCCCAAACCCCAGACATAGCACTCCTTAACCACAAAGTGGAGAAAGTAGATAAATATACACAAGCATTGATCTTCTTCATTCTCTTAGGAACCAAAACTACAAGAGCATCACACTGGAAAAAACCTCAGTCCCAATCTCAGAGGTGCAGCACAAAATCTCCTGGATTACGGTGCAGGAGAAGATAGTAAGTATTCTACAAGACAAAACCTGTGTCTTTGAACTCATCTGGGAACCCTGGGCCAAATACTGTCATATATCTCTATACCCAGGAGATAACTCCTCACGATGATTCTTACTCTAGGTGACTCATCTGACTCACCCTACCCCACCCTTTCTCTCACCTTGCATTCCCCTCTCTCTAGAACCACTTCTCTATCCTCCACTTTCTCCTGCCCACCCTCCCCTGGTCCATAGCTATATATACAAGACATGGCTGGTCTCGAATCTTACGCATACTGGTTTACTGAAGGAATATTGATTGGCTTATGATCTCAGCTGCCCTGGGCTACCCAATTGCACTCCTAATCAACTACACTCATGCTCTTGTCCCAGGTCTCAGCACAGTTCATTGAATTGTTTTACATAGTGTTAACCCACTAGGGCCTAATGATATGTTTCAGTCCTGAATACTTCCACCCTACCTTCTTTAAATGGGGACCCATGACAGTGTTAAATAGTCAAAGTGGTGGAGGGACCTCCCATCCACAGCGTGCTCCCTTTAGGGGTGGCTGGGGGAACCCTCTCCCACCCTCTTCTCTCCCACTGGCTAAAAATGACTGTCCTGGCTCCCCCACCTGGCCACAATTCATTGTTAAGGCCTCCACAATAAAGCTGTATCACATCAGAGCTCAGATCATATACTGAGAGACGCATTTAATTAACCATCCATTGTACAACACCTACTGTATTCCCAGAAAATGCAATCTGTCTTTATGCAGCTTATCAGGCCGTGTTGGCCTGTACATATTTTTACTCATCAAACTATTTCTTTTTGACTGTACCTTGTTATCTCACCTGTTAAAACCAATAAACATTATTGACTGAAAAAAATCAGAAGACGAATGCAGCCACCAGATCTAAGATCTTTTAAGCTGCAATATAAGATACACTTTAAGAGCCTGATTTACTAAAGTAGTGGAGCCCCCAATCGTGTGCATGGAAAATAAAAAACAATAAAAAATTGCCTGCACATGATTGGATGATTGATGTTTTGGCAACTTGACCCTATTTACTGAGCTAAGAGACATCCACTTAAAAGTGAACATACACTGATCTATACGTAAGTAAACCATTAACCAATCAAAAAAATGTTTTGCCTGGACATACACCTTAAAGACATTTTGCTTTATTTAAAAAGCTGGTTTAACTCCTTATTTTTGTGACATAAGCACTTTAAAGGTACTATGTAGGAGTTTACTGGTCTGGAAGCTAGTAAAGTCAGTGTCAGGATTATCTAATCAAGAAGATTTGTTTTCATTGTGACTAGTTGCAATGACAAATAAATTATCTTATCTAAGAACTGCTTACATTGCCATTTGTAACCTGAATTAAAGTCTTGACACATTGTTCTGGTATCAATAGGGATGCAGCTTGTCTGGCGATGGGATCAAAAAGTTTGGTTGTTTCATATGAAATGATCACAGGTATAAAAAAGTCAACTCAAAAAGTCAAGTATAAAACCAAATCTTGATTTTTTTTTTAAAGCTCTTCCAATAAAGTAGCCTTGAAAAAAATAATCTTTGCCTCTAGCAAAGAGACACATATTAAATCCAAGCTGTATGAAATAAAAAAACAAATGTACAATTTGTGTCTTCTTTTCCATTTCCTTACAAAAAACATAAAAATCATTCTTTCTTAATAAAAAATATAGTACACACATTCCACTTTGTTATTTTCTATTCTGTTATACTATTGTGCCCACAAAAAGGGAATAAAGCAGCAGAGTTTTATAACAATATATTACTTGAAATAATTTACTATTATTACATTAAAGGAAACATAATGTTTTTAAAAGTCGAAATAAATGTACACCATATGCTTGCCAAGTGATAGTGAAGTTTATGCCATTCAATAAAAAAATGTACTCTTGCTTTTAGTAGAACAATGTTTCATTTTTATGTGGCATTTACAATGGTGTAATTTATTTTTTCCACAATTTCCTCCAAATAGTCATTTAGCACAGTTCGATAGATCATGGAATATCACCAAAGTCCAAGATAATAGGTATTTGAACATATCAACAGAGTACATGCATATATACTTTCCTTTCCTCTGGGTATTGTAACTAGAGGTTTTCATATTTGGGAAATACAGAATAAAAAAAATTCTCTTTGAATGACAAAATGGTGTATGAAAGAAATCTAGCACACATTATGATGTGCCAAGGCTGCTGCAAATATCAAAAGAAGCTTAAAGTGGTTGTAAACCCACTACATAAAAAAACAAAAAAAAAAACTGCAAGACAAAGGCACAATGAGCTAGTATGCATTCTCAAGCTCAAAGACTTAGAAGACATTGAGTGGGCTTTCATAATCGCAGATTTTGAACATTACAGAGAAATAAAATATAAACTGATCACATCTTATAATTATATGCTTTAAGTAAACTGCTTTCTTCTATAAAACAGTGAGTGTAGTAGTATATGTGAGAAATTATCACACACACCCAAAGCAAAACATATCGATATTTTAGATTTTTGGTTTCGAAATTGTAATTAGCAGTCTCACCATATATACATAAGTGTTTATTTAATCTTGACATGTCAAACAACTAAGCTGCTATAGTCATAAAGTAAACCTGTTGCGCACCCGAGAACATCCGTGACCACCGGGTTCTGAGGACCCGGCGCATCACGGATCACAGTAAACTGATCGTGGCCGTTTACCATGTGATTGCTCCTTCAAATGATGGAACGATCACATGTAAACAAACCGGCATCATGTCATGACGCCAGTTCCTCCCTCCCCTCTGTGTACCGATCGGTACAGTGTGAGAGGAGAGGGGGAGAGATCAGATGGCAGTAGCGCTGTGGGCTGGATCTGTAGTGCCCACAGCGCTGCTCTGTGACAAATACCACAGTCACATCCATACCCTCCAATACTCTGCAATACTCTGCAATACTCCGCAATACTTTGCACTACTTTGCAATACCCTGCAATACTCTGCAATACCCCGCAATACTCTGCACTACTCTGCATTACCCTGCAATACTCTGCAATACCCCGCAATACTCTGCAATACCCCGCAATACCCCGCAATACTCTGCAATACCCTGCAATACCCCGCAATACTCCGCAATACCCCGCAATACCCTGCAATACTCTGCAATACTATGCCATACTCTGCAATACCCTGCCATACCCAGCCATACCTAGTACCCTGCCCTAATCTGCAATACCCTGCCATACCCAGCCATACCCAGCCATACTCTGCAATGAATACCAACAGTTAAATATACCATGCCTTTATGACTCCCTGACTGACAGGGAGGACACCATTATGTCAGCAGTCTACTAGATTCAATCCATATATTAGCATATTTTTGCTTGGACTCCTTGTGGTACTTGGGGTTTGGTACAAGGGGGAAACAGGTGAGGGTGGGTCGACCCACCATTGTCTATTTTAATACAACTTTGTTTTTTGCTTTTTTATTTTTCATGGTCTTTTGATGTTGTGGAGGAACGGATCCCACCTGTGTGGACTAGGTCCGCAGACGTGGGATCCTTAACTATATGATTTTATACAGATGTTTCAATAAAGTTTTTTGTATATTTTTGATCTCACTACGTGGTAGCTTCTCTCTTTGTTGACATTCCTGGGACCACTCTGGTCCCTCTTCCCCTTTTTTTCGTCAGGCTTATTGTTTATTGTTACCTGGGAAGGAGCCCGTCTGTTTGACGAATCATATAGATCACGTTCTATACAATTTTCACACTACATGAGTTGATTCAACCATTAGGGGTGGTTTTTTAGCATCTTTTTTTTATCATACTCTGCAATAACCTGCCATTCCCAGCCATACCCAGCCATACTCTGCAATACCCAGCCATACTCTGCAATACCCAGCCATACTCTGCAATACTCAGTGATACCCAGCCATACTCTGCCATACCCAGTCATACTCGGTGATACCCTGCAATACCCTGCCATGCTCAGCCATACCCAGCCATGCGCAGCCATACTCGGCTGTACTCGGCCTCTGTATGTGGCCAGGCTGTGGAAGTCTCACACATGTGGTATCGCCGTACTCAGGAGGAGTAGGAAAATCTATTTTGGGGTGTCATTTTTGGTATGTGTACATGCTATGTGTTAGAAATATTGTATAAATGGACAACTTTGTGTTAAAAAAAGTGTTTTAACCACTTCCCGGCCGTCATATGACGTCCTTGACTTTGTGCAGGGATATCTGAATGATGCCTGCAGCTACAGGCATTATTCAGATATCCGCTTTTTCAGCCAGCGATTTCCTACACCATAAAAATGATCATAGCGGCTGTTCCACTGCTTGATCGTTCTTACGGGAGGCGAGAGGGGACACCCCCTCCTCCGGTGCTTCTACCGACTCACTGCTACGATCAAAGCCAGGACAGGATCGTTTTTTTTTAATTTCAGGCTTCCCAGCCTAGAGGTGAGATGTGGGGTCTTATTGACCCCATATCTCACTGTAAAGAGGACCTGTCATGCCATATTCCTATTACAAGGGATGTTTACACTCCTTGTAATTTTTTTTTTTGGAAAAAAGTATCAAACTAAAATAAACAAACTAAAACGAACAATAAAAAAAAAAAAAATTGAAGTGCCCCTGTCCGTGTGCTCGCATGCAGAAGCGAACGCATATGTAAGTCCCGCCCACATATGAAAATGGTGTTCAAACCACACATGTGAGGTATCGAACGTTAGAGCAAGAGCAATAAGTTTGGCCCTAGACCCCCTCTGTAACTCAAAACATTTAACCAGTAAAAAATTTTAAAGTGTCACCTTGAGGATTTTTAAGTAGCAAAGTTTGGTGCCATTCCACGAGCGTGTGCAATTTTGAAGGGTGACATGTTAGGCATCTTATTACTCGGCATAACTTCATCTTTCACATTATGCAAAAGCATTGGGCTTACTTTACTGTTTTGTTTTTTTTAAAGCACAAAAATGTATTTTTTCCAAAAAAAATGCGTTCGAAAAATTGCTGCGCAAATACCGTGCGAGATAAAAAGTTGCAACAACCGCCATTGTATTCTCTAGGGTCTTTGTTAAAAAAACATATTTTGGGGTTCTATGTAATTTTCTAGAAAATAAATGATGATTTTTACATGTCGGAGAGAAATGTCAGAATTGGCCTGGGTGCTCCAGAACGCCTGAAGGTGCTCTGTGCATGTTGGGCCTCTGTATGTGGCCACGCTGTGTAAAAGTCTCACACATGGGGTATCACCATACTCGGGAGTAATAGCAGAATGTGTTTTGGGGTGTAATTTGTGGTATGCATATGCTGTGTGTGAGAAATAACCTACTAATATAAAAATTTGTTGAAAAAAAAAAGAAAAAAAATCTTGATTTTGCTAAGAATTGTGGGAAAAAAATGACAACTTCAAAAACTCACCATGCATCTTTCTAAATACCTTGGAATGTCTTCTTTCCAAAAAGGGGTCATTTGGGGGGTATTTGTACTTTTATGGCATGTTAGGGTCTCAAGAAATTAGATAGGCCGTCAGTTCTTCAGGTGTGATCAATTTTCAGATATTGGCACCATAGCTTGTGGACTCTATAACTTTCACAAAGACCAAATAATATACACCAAGTTGTACTTATTTTTACCAAAGATATGTAGCAGTATAAATTTTGGCCAAAATTTATGAAGAAAAATTACTAATTTGCTAAATTTTTTAAAAGAAACAAAGAAAAATTCATTTTTTTACAGAATTTTCAGTCTTTTTTCTTTTATAGCACAAAAAATAAAAAACCCAATGGTAAATAAATACCACCAAAAGAAAGCTCTATTTGTGTGAAAAAAGGACAAACATTTCATATGGATACAGTGTTGTATGACTGAGTAATTGTCATTCAAAATGTGAGAGCACCGAAAGCTGAAAATTGGTCTGGTTAGAAAGGGGGTTTATGTGCCCAGTGGTCAAGTGGTTAAAATGGTTGGAAAGGCAGAAAGTTTTTTTTATCTTAATGCATTCTATGTGCAGCAACCCCCCTCAGCCCCCCTAATACTTACCTGAGCCCCATCTCAATCCAGTGATGTGCATGAGTGCCTCGGCCGTCTAGGACTCTCCCTCCTCATTGGCTGAGACACAGCACCGGCGCCATTGGTTCTCGCTGCTGTCAATCAAAGTCAATCAAAGTCAGTTAGATAGAGGGGGCAGGTCTGAACCGTGGCTTCATGTCTGAATGGATATACAGAGCTGCAGTTTGGCTCGGGTGTCCCCATAGCAAGCTGCTTGCTGTGGGGGCACTCAAAGGGAGGGAGGGGCTGAAGAGGGACCCGAGAAGAGGAGGATCTGGGCTGCTCTGTGCAAAACCACTACACAGAGCAGGTAAGTATAACATGTTTGTTATTTTTATAGCAAAAAAAACAAGACTTTACAATCACTTTAACCGCTTCAGGCCCAGAGATTTTACCCCCGTCCTGACCAGAGCACTTTTTGTGATTCGGCACTGTGTCGCTTTAACTGACAATTGTGTGGTCGCGCGACGTTGCACCCAAACAAAATTGGTGTCCTTTTTTTCCCACAAATAGAACTTTCTTTTGGAAGTATTTGATCACCTCTGTGTTTTTTTTTTTTTTTGCGCTGTAAACAAAAAAAGAGCTACAATTTTGAAAAAAAAGCAATATTTTTTACTTTTTGCTATAATAAATATCCCCAAAAAATATAGAAAAAAACTAATTTTCTCCTCAGTATAGGCCGATATGTATTCTTCTACATATTTTTGGTAAATAAAATCGCAATAAGCGTATGTTGATTGGTTTGTGCAAAAGTTATAGCGTCTACAAAATAGGGGATAGTTTTATGGCATTTTTATTATTAACTTTTTTTATTAGTAATGGCGGCGATCTGCGATTTTTATCATGGCTGTGACATTATGGTGGATACATCGGACACTTTTGACACTATTTGGGACCATTGTCATTTATACAGTGATCATTGCTATAAAAATGCACTGATTACTGTGTAAATGACACTGGCAGGAAAGGGGTTAAACACTAGGGGACGATCAAGGGATTAAGAGTGTGTCCTAGGAAGGGATTCTAACTGTGGGGGGGGATGGGCTTCCACTCACATTACAGCTATTTCTGCTCCCGATGACAGGGAGCGGTGATCTCTGTCATGTCACAAGGCAGAACAGGGAAATGCCTTGTTTTCCCCGTTCTGCGGCTCCGTGACACGATTGCCGGGAGACCAGCGGACAACGAGTCTGCCGGTCCCACGGGCACAGTCACACTAGCTCTGCCAATTAAAGAGGACGTACAGGTACGCCCATTTTCCCACCGCTGCCATTGTGCCGACGTATATTGGCACGCAGCGGTCTGCAAGTGGTTAAAATGTTTGTGAAGTTAAAGGATGTAAAATCTAGGCAATTACACTAGGCACTACTGCATTTAGATAGCTCCAAGGCCATTAACAACAACAACAACAAAAATAGATGCCTTTTTTGCTGGTTTTTGTTGCTGTCACATGACTACTTCTGCTGAAATTATACTCTGCAGACAGTGCACTCCTGTACCTGTTAGTTACACTGTGGAGGATTGGACAGGTGTGTGTGCAGCTAAATCTGGCTACAGGACTACAGGCATGCTGTGCATGGGCACGCTGTCATGTAGCTCCTGAGTCAGAAGAAATTATGCAAACTGACAGCGCTAAGGCAGATCTGTTTCCATGCCTAGCATGGGCAGTTAAAAACAGTAACCAAGAGGAACTGGTTAGATCACCAAGTATTTAGTAAAATAAATAAAAATGCAATAAAAATGAATGCATTTAATTGTAACTATATGAATAACACCACAAATATGCAGGATTTTATTTTTGGGGTAATATATGCTTTAAATAGATACTACCACCAGTGAAAACATATATTAAAACATTCAATAAACCTAGATAGATGTAAAAGTTTAGCTTGGCCCTGCCAAGATTGCAAAATTGCAAGCAACTTCAGCTGCATACAGTATCTCACAAAAGTGAGTACACCCCTCACATTTTTGTAATATAATATGGCACAATTAATGTAATAAAGTAATTCCTGTTTTGGCACATGAATCGCTTTTGGTAATTAACAATGTCTAAAGTACACAGTATTAAAGTGTTACTAAACCCAGGGCTCTGCATTTACTATATCTGGTCTCCCACAGTACACAGAACATGGAAATGCAATAGTTTTAGTAAATATAAACAGCTAAATACTTTTTCTCATCAGCAGTAGAGATGGGCCAAACATCTCCGCCCCGGTTCAGTTTACATCAGAACTCACGAACATCGCACCGAGGACCCTATTAAAGTCTATAGGACCCGAACTTGAAAAAATCAAAAATTCCCATTTTAAAGGCTTATATGCAAGTTATTGGCCATAAAAAGGGTATGGGGGCTCGGCTACTGCCCTGGGGGACATGTACCAATGCAAAAAAAAATTTAAAAGATCGTCTTTAAAGGAGCAGTGATTTTTTTTTTTATTTCAATAGTTTTTATTGGTTTTTGCAATAGTTTCACAAAAATACAATGTGCTCATTGTATAGTGTTGTACATTGAGCATATACAGAAGTACAGATATAAAGTAAAATTATCTGGTTGTCCAGATACCAGAAAACTTGGAATTTTTATTATCGTACCTGGGGATACTGAGAGTTATCTATTACTTGAGTGTTCCACCCCCAGGAACCCCATTGGGAACTCTTTTGTTACCCGGGTAGGGGGAACATCTCATCTGGACAAAATCCAACATATAAAGGATAAAGATCAGAAAGCAGTAACAGCAGAAAGTATTAATATCGAATAGTGTTCCTATCGACTTGTTGTTTGTCAAGAAAAAATTAACAGGTTATTAAGAATGAAAGAAATGTCGCAGCCCCAGTCCACATTTCCCACGGCTCCCATTTTTTCCGTTCTTTGTTTAGGAGGCCTACGCTGGAGGCCATCAGTGTTTCGAAGCTATAGTGGAGGTTCACCGTGTCAAGAGAGTGTTCTATGGTTGGGGGTTTGTCAGTTTTCCACAACCTCGCTATGCACAGTCTCGCGGCCAGTAAGATATGGGTCAGTACGTGTCTATACTGCGGGAGAACAGAATCAATATTTAGGTTTAGTATCGCTAGATCAGGTGATAGAAGTAAGTCTTGGTGTAAAATGTCTGTCAGTATTTGAAAAATTGTGTTCCAGTAGTTCTGTAACCGTGGGCAAGACCAAAAGATGTGGAATATGTCCCCCTTGGCTGAGTTGCATCACCAGCATTGGTCGCATGTGGAGGAGCTGAATTTGGTAAGTTTTGAGGGGGTTAAATACCATCTAAGGGACAATTTTTGGGTGGTTTCGCAAAGGGCGGAACATTTTGTGGCAGTGTATATCGACTGAAGTGCTCTTTGCCATTGGTGTTCTGTGTAGGTCTGACCCAAGTCGTGTTCCCAGTGAATATGGAGGGGGGGTTTAGTAAATTGCAGCTTGTGGTGTAGGATATTATAGGATAAAGATATTCCTTTCGTTTTGGGGGAAGAGTCCCATGCTTTGGAATGTAATGTGTAGAGAGGAAAATGTACATTCTTAAGGCAGTGTGTGACGCGTATGTAAAAGAAGAGGTCTGTTTGAGATAGCTCGAATTAACGTTGAAGGAGGGAGAAGGGTTTAGATCTGTCTTTTTGAAGAAGATCTTGGATGGTACGGATACCTTTTTTGGACCACTGGGCCAAATATAAGTCAGGTGAGAGGTGATGAAGAGATTTGATCGGGATAGGAATGGGAGGGGTGTTAGATATGCTGCAGCTGTTACATAGTAGTATTTTCCATGCCGTGATCGATGCTACCATGGTAGGAGGTGTTGCCGACAATAGTTTTGGGCTCCAGGGTGTGCTCATCATGCAAAATTTTAGATTTGGACGAAGTAAAGTTGAATTTTTGATTGGGCTCCAGAGCTTACTAGGGTTGGACTGGAACCACTCAGTGAGCTGAGCCAGTATCGCCGCTGTGTGGTAGTCTTCGAAGTGCATCGTTCCTGGGCCCCCTGCCAATCTATGGTTTCTAAGTGACGAGTGTGCACATCTAGGTTTAGTTCCATTCCATATAGCTTTGTTAAACATAGTTTGTAGAGATTTAAAGTAGTGTTTAGGAATGGGGATGGGGAGAGTTCTGAACAGGTAGTGAATTTGAGGTAAGTGGAGCATTTTAAATGCTGCGAGTCTGCCGGACCAGGAGAGGTTGTGTTTGGTTAAGGTTTGTGTTTCTATTTTTAATTTGGCAAGGAGAGGTTTGAAGTTGGCTGTGAAGAGGTGTTTGACTGATTTTGTGAGATGCACTCCCAAATATGAGATGCTATTGTCTGTCCAGGCAAAGGGAATTGGGCCTGTAAAAGGTTTCTGGTGGTGGCGTCCAGTTTAATGTCTAAGATATGTGATTTAGTTACGTCCAGTTTGTAGTATGAGATACGTCCAAACCAGTCAAGTGTTTTTTGGGCTTCAGGTAGGGAGGAAGTTGGGTTGGTGAGTATCAGTATGACGTCTGCATAAAGACTAATCTTGTGTGGGATTTTGTCTATTGTTAGACCCGTAATTAGGGGGTTTGAGCAGATGTGTTCCGCCAAAGGTTCCTTTAACATATTGAAAATCAGTCGGGATAACGGGCATCCCTGGCAAATGCCATTCGTTATGTGAAAAGGTTGTGACAGCATGTATGCAGAGTATACCTGTGCTGATGGGGTAGTATACAGTGCCATCATAGCGTTATAGATGAAATCTTTGAAACCAAACTTGGTCAAGACTTCCCGTAGGTAGGTCCAATAGACTCTATCGAACGCCTTCTCTGCATCCAAAGAGAGGAGCAGAGAAGGCATTCCACTAGATTCAATATGGTGTAGCAGGTTTATCATCCGTCTTGTGGCATCAGGAGCTTGTCTAGCCTTAATGAACCCCGATAGGTCTTTATGAATGAGATCAGGCATAACAGTCATCAGGCGTCTGGCAATTGTTTTGGCATATATTTTTATGTCAAGGTTCAGTAAAGAGATAGGGTGAAAATTTGGGGGGGAGGTTGGACCTTTTCCTGGCTTTGGGATGGTAATTATAAGAGCATTCAATGATTCATCTGCGAGCTTAGAAGAGGAGGCAGCAATGTTGAAAAATTCCATCAGATGGGGAAGTAGGTGGCTGGAAAAATGTTCATAGTATTCTCCCGTGAACCCATCTGGACTGGGAGCTTTGTTCGAGGGCAGAGTTTAATTTGGTGGAGAAAATCATTAATGTCAGCAGAGGATGGTTGGTAGGTATTAGGGTCATGTCTGATGTTGTACAGGTTACTATAGTACTCACTAAAGGCGTTCGCTATGTCCTGGGGGTTAGTCAGTTTGTCATTGGAGTGGGGGTGGAATAGGTGGGGTATTCTGGATTTGATTCTCTGTCCTTTGAGACGTTGCACCAGTCTCTTACCCGCTTTGTTAGATGTGGAGTATGTGTTGGCTTTGATTTTGCGTTAGATTAGTTCGTATGAATGGAGAAGTAGCGAACATAGATCCCGTCTTAGGTTCAGTAGTTGGGCTAGGAGTGTCGGGTTTGGGTTGTTCTTGTGTTTGGATTCAAGAGCTGCGATTTGAGATGTAAGGCTATCTATTTGCTGCGTCCGCTTCCTATTACAAATGGAGCTCAGTTTCATAATAGTATCTCTAAGAACTGCTTTGTGCGCGTTCCACACCGTGATGGGGTCCCCCACTAATCCTTTATTTAAATCGAAGTATTCTTGCAGGTGTTTTTTAATTTCTTGAGAGTAGATGGGGTGTTGCAGAATGTAATTGTTTGCACGCCAGAGGAACTTATTCCGCTGGGGTGCAGTGTCGTTAATGGAAATAGTGATTGGAGCATGGTCCGACCACGTCATGGTGTGGATTACAGATGCGCCAATGTTTTGTAGCAACCATTTGTCTGTGAGGAACATATTAATTCTGGAGTACGATTTATGGTGGGGGGAGAAATAGGTGTAGTCTTTTTCGGATGGCATCTTCACACATCAAAAACGTTATGTGATGTGAGGAGTTGTTTCAGGGGGGATTCTCTTCTTTTCGCTGCTGAAGTAGAGTCCATGTGGATGTCTGCAACTATGTTGAAATCTCCGCAAATTATCAAATGACCCTGCCGTACCTCTCGTGCTTTGATGAGAGCTTTTCTAAGGAAGCATATATGGCGGGTATTGGGGGCATAGATATTCATCAAAGTGTAAGTGACCTTGTTGAGGGTAAATATTAGAAAGGGATAGTGACCATTGGGGTCGGGGATTTCTTGTAGCAAGTGGAAGTCCAGTCCATTCTTTATGGCAATGAGGATTGTTGTAGGTGGCATGGTAGATTTGGGAATATTTGCTGTTGGAACAAAGGGCTGTTGACGTGGGAAGCAGATGGGTCTCTTGGACACAGAGGATGTCACTGTCCAGTTTGACTGCTGTATGCCATAGGGAGTGGCACTTTGTCAGGTGGTTTAACCCCTTGGCATTAAGGGACAGAACTTTACACAGCATGTCCAGTGGCTAAGAGTAGAGGTGGGGCAAAGTAGTAGCACTTACAGTTAGTTGCTTATAGCGTGCGATGAGTAGGTGCCTCCTTTACTAAGTAGAGTGTCTTCCTGATATTCCGTGTTGTGATGTAGAAGATCTGGAACGAAAGCCGTGGGAGATAGCTGGGGGGAAAGCAACAAGTCAGAAGGCTAAAATAGCAAACAGTGAGAACAAAAACTGTAACAGGTTTTCTGTTATACTGTAATCTTGCAGTAAAAGTTTTGTGGCAGCGCGTGGAACAGGAAGCTATATGTAGCTATGCCGCAAATGGGGGAAAACAGTTAGTAATTAGTAAAACTTGAAAAATTTGCATAAGGTAGTGAGGGAGAATTATTGTAGTGGTTGTGTCCCAACAGGTTCAGGCATTTGTTTGGGATTGGTGTATTTTGGAGCCCTGGTTGGTGCGCCTGTGTTGGAATTTCCATTGCGGCAGAGGTGGGACTCCTTCCGTCGGGGATTCTAGATTGATGCCCCAGTCATGAAGTAGTCACATGCCGTTCAGTAGGTTGCTGACAACATGGGTGGTGCCATTTTTAGTGATGAGTAAAGTTGTGTGATATCGCCATTTGTATAGGATTTTATGATTGAAAAGGCCTTTGGTTATGGGGTTCAGCTTTCTCCTCAGTTGTAACGTATATTTGGAAAGGTCAGGAAAAATCTGGATTCCATCTGGGCAAAGGAGCTTTGGACCTGGCTTCTGACATCATTTTTTCTTTGATGTGGAAAAAATGAACTCTCATGAGAACGTCTCTCGGCACTGATGCTGCTAGGTGTAAGGGTTTTGCAATCCTGTGAATTCTATCTATGATGATGTCTCTGGGAGCCGCGTCAGGCAGGATAGTGTGTATGAGGTCTTTGGCGTATTTAGGAAGGTCCCCCGGGGGGGGCACACATAGGGACCCCTCGCAGTTTGACGTTGTTGCGTCTAGAGCGGTCTTCCAAATCGGCCAGCTTTGCCCGGACCCAGTCCTGCTCCTCTTTAATGTCATCAACTGCATCGATGATGTCATTTACAGTGGTTGAGCATTCTGTCATATCCTGTTCTATGGTAGAGATTCTATTACCCATAGAATGCATTTCTGTGGAGATTTTGGTGAGCAGGGATGACAAGTCAGTCATCAAAGACGTTTGCAGGGACATGAGCATCTCTTTTAGAGTAGTGTCTATGACCGGGAGGCCAGAAGTGGGAAAGGATGCCATAGAGTTATGCAGGGCCTGGTTGGATTGGAACGGATTGAAGGCCTGGGCCTTCATCCTGGCGTGAGGTGACTGTGGTTGCAGTGCATCCATCCACATCCGGGCCTTGGCTTCGTCAGTACTCAGACCATATACCGCACACTGCATCAAATTGGCCTGCATTGCTGTTGTCCCAGAAGGAAGCCTCTTCTAAAGATAATGCACAAGAAAGCCCACAAACAGTTTGCTGAAGACAAGCAGACTAAGGACATGGATTACTGAAACCATGTCCTGTGGTCTGATGAGACCAAGATAAACTTATTTGGTTCAGATGGCGTCAAGCATGTGTCGCAGTAACCAGGTGAGGAGTACAAAGACAAGTGTGTTTTGCCTACAGTCAAGCATGGTGGTGGGAGTGTCATGGTCTGGGGCTGCATGAGTGCTGCCAGCACTGGGGAGCTACAGTTCATTGAGGGAACCATGAATGCCAACATGTACTGTGACATACTAAAGCAGAGCATGATCCCCTCCCTTTTGAGACTGGGCCACAAAGCAGTATTCCAACATGATAACGACCCCAGACACTCCTTAAAGACAACCACTGTCTTGCTAAAGAAGCTGTGGATAAAGGTGATGGACTGATCAAGCATGTCTCCAGACCTAAACCTTATTGAACATCTGTGGAGCATTCTCAAACGGAAGGTGGAGAAGCGCAAGGTCTCTAACATCCACCAGCTCCGTGATGTCGTCATGGATGAGTGGAAGAGGACTCCAGTGGCAACCTGTGAAGCTCTGATGAACTCCATGCCCAAGAGGGTTAAGGCAGTGCTGGAAAATAATGGTGGCCATACAAAATATTGACACTTTGGGCCCAATTTGGACATTTTCACTTAGGGGTGTTGCCAGCGGTTTAGATATTAATGGCTGTGTGTTGAGTTATTTTGAGGGGACAGCAAATATACACTGTTATACAAGCTGTACACTCTGTACACTCACTACTTTACATTGTAGCAAAGTGTAATTTCTTCAGTGTTGTCACATGAAAAGATAGAATAAAATATTTACAAAAATGTGAGGAGTGTACTCACTTTTGTGAGATACTGTATACTGTATGTCTAAACTTACAGGTCATTTTGATATTTCATTTAAGGTAACTTATGCATATTTCCACTATATTTAGTTTCAATTGCTGAGGCTTATGACATGTTTAGTTAAAACCCTTTAATAGAGGGGCGTGGCCTGGACGGAGACCTAGATGGCTGCCTGAGTCCTGAGCTCTTGTAATCTGGAGACCGTGGTTTGTTACTTGGCGCTACATATGCCGGACGCTTGGTTGTGAGGCTGTCGTCATGCACTCTTGTTCCCATCTAAGAGACGCCTTCCTGTGACCTCAGCACGCCGCTCTGGTTTGCGCGCGCCCGGGTCGGGTGGGACGGGAGTACTGTCACACTTCTCCATGGTGACTGCAGCCTACCAACCTGCATCTCTCACCGTCTAAGTATCAACATCTACATTAGCTACAACACTACTGCTTCTTGCCACACCCTGCCCTTCCTCCGTGGCCCTCTTTGTTTTTAGAAATCTTCACAAGCGAATAATCATATATCTTCAGCCTAGATGAACCCTTCTCTCTCAACCATGCCCCTGATGAAGGACCGTACAGATATTAAGTACCCTGAAACGCGTCGGGCTTGAGAAGAGCTTTTCATCACAACTTATTTTGTGTTGCTTATCATGGTTACTATGTAGTTTTACTATGTTACCTTAGATATCTATTGCTTGTTTTTATCAATTGTACTTTTCAATACGAATAAAATTATATGTTTTTTATTATATACAAACGCCCTCTATTTTTACATACCCCACTCTTTGCCTTTGCAAGTGCCGGAAAAGTCCACCTAGGGGAACCCTTTGTTTTGTGTCTATAGATTATTGGACGTGGCACGGCTCTCCTTCCTAAACTAGTTGGTCACCCCTTTTTCTGTGGTTTGTTACTTGGGGAGCTTACAGCACTAAAAACGCTATGAATAGAATGACCAGGACCTCCTCCACCTCCCGTGCATCCGCCGATACCAGGACACAGCTGAGTCGCAATATACCGGAGCTGTTCTGGACACAGCGCCAGCTGACACACACGGCCTCACACGCGGCCTCGCAGGCCCAAGAACCGGACTCGCCTGAAAGGGCGTCCGCTTCTCAGATGTCGGGAGCAGAGACACCCTCCATCATCCAGCCTGCTAGACCTGGAAAAGTTTGCCACTGACTCAAGAGCAAAGTGACGGCTGCCATTGCCGACCTCCGCTCAGACTTTCAAGCAGTGACACGATGCATCAGTGATGTGGAAGAAACCGCTCAAACTCATGCTGCAGCCATTCGCCAAGTCCAGGGGCCTACGACGCACAGCTCAAACACCTTCTAGATCTTCACAGACATATTGAAGATCTAGATAACCGTGGGCGCAAACATAATATCAAGGTGCGTGGCGTGCCTAAAAACAATGATCCTGGTCTTATTCAGCAAACTGTAAGTAACATCTTTAATGAGCTGATAGAGCGACCGGCTGACTCTCTAATAGAGATGGAAAGAATATATAGAGCATTGCGCCCTCAACCCCAGGATAATGAACCGCCCAGGGATATAATTTGCTGTATAGTGAATTTCCCCCTAAAGGAGGAAATCCTTAGGAAAGCGAGGAAAAAAGGTTGGATTATTCATAATGGCGCTGAGATTAAACTGTTCCTGGACTTATCTCAGACAACCTTACAGAATAGAAGGGCTTTGTGCCCCCTACTGGAAGTCCTGCGGTCCCGGAACATACAATATCACTGGAAATTCCCTTTTCAGGTTGTCTGCAACCGCTACGGGTCGCTTGGCTCTGCCCTGCACCCCGGAAGACCTAAAGACCTTCTGTGACCAACTTGATCTTCCCCGCATCGATCTTCCAGAATGGTATTCTTTCTACTGCCCGACGGAACTGTGGCTTCCTGTCTCTCTCAACCCGTCACTGAAAGCACAGCGACAAAGACCTAGAAGACATCGGGATGTGCCACCTTCTCCTAACAATTGATCTTCACGCCGAGATCTATACCAGCATAACCCTAGATCCCCGTCTTCACCATCACATGGAGGATCGCATGGAGGCCTAACAAGTAACACTTCCACTCTTAGCCTACCTTGAAGCATCCTATGCCATGTGAATGCCCCTTGCCATCAGCACTCACACTTGCTTTTTTCCCTACCCCCGGGGGGGGTCTCTTTTTGTTTTTTTTTTTGTTTTTTTGGTCTTATTTTTGTTTTTGTTATTGCCTACCTGACACGCCTGATCAGCCATCGATAATCCTCACCGGTCGGTGTGATTGACCCAGAAGCACACACTCCCTCCTGCCTGCCAACCTCCTGGACTCAACTATGGCTGCTCGGTCAAGCGATAAGCGGCTCTATGCAGGTTTGCTACAGTATGCTCCTTCACAGGACAACCTCACTGGGAAGGTAAGCTTTGGGGAACTTTGCATACATGACCTCCTAATCTATATGCCCACTGGACCCTATCCTTCCCCCTTCCTCCTCTCTGTGTAACAGATCCTTATGAGATCTCACCTAGATCACCATAGTGATTCTTTTGACTCTCTTTGATCCACCTAGATCCTTACACTTTATTCTGGAGTATGGGAAGGAGGCTTGCTGGCTTTCCGACTCGCCGCTGCATTACCTCCAAACGCAACAATGTGGACCTCCCAACTCCAATACACTAGTTCATTACTTCAAGGTCTTTAATATGCCTCCAGCTGACTTCATCATCACCCATCCACTTGAAAGTGGCTTTAATTACCGCCTTAAGTTGAAGACCATGGACTAAATTCAAATAGTCTGCTTTGGGTAACCAGCATTGGGTAGAATGAGATAAACTGCATACAGCTATAAGGTTGTGTGTCGATGCACCTCTATATACAATGTCTGTGACTCCCCTATGAACAAAACCTTACCTATAGAAATACACGCATGCTCTCCGCGGTACTTAACCAGTTTGGATTAAGTGGGAGGTTGGCTTGGAATGGACCCCTTACCCTTTCTGTTCTGACAACCTGCAGTACCTTGACTGCTTGCCTAGTCTACTCCATCCGGAGTTCTAAACACCACAAGGATCCCCTTGTGGCGTGTGGTAAAGGATTGTCCCCCTTGAAAAATTGATCCTGAGTTACACCTTTACTATTGATTGCATGTGGGGAGAGTATGCATTGAATCTCATGCACCCTTCTTATCTTTTCAGGCTGTAGTCCATGTTCTATATTTTATGTTTTATATGTTTGTATACTGTTGCCCGATGGTGCACCATACACTCTCATTGGTGACTGGTGCGTGGAGTACTCCAGGAATCTGTGACTGTCCTTCTTTCCTTTTCGTAACTACTTTGACTTGTTCCGTTCCAGGACCAACCAATGATACTCTCTCTTTAGACCCTCTTAAGCACTCTGGATTCTACACGCGCAGCCCCCTCGCAGCCGGACCTCTACTGGTAGTGGCAATAATAAATATTTAATAAATATTTTCTAACTATTACTGAACCATGGAGGTTCCGAACTGATGGGCACAGCTACTCTTTTTGGGGTGCGGGTTGTAGAACCCTATCGATACAGTCTCTTTATTGGAATGCTCCCCTCCCCCCCCCCCTTTTTTTTGTGTACAGTGAATTATGGGGCGAGTTCTACTCAAATAGATAAGGAGTCTTCCAGTTTAAATAGATTTTAGGGCAATCAGACACTGATTTATCCAGAGGTTCACAAAGGCGCCAAAACTTTGCATAGGTTTAGGAGAGGTCGGCTTTTGGCTTCAACGGCTATACACGCTGTTCCTGGTTGTATGTTACATGCTATATGCTAGCTGTTTATATGTTATGTTAATGTATCTGGTTGAAATATCCAATTACAAACTGTTGTGGCTCCCCAAGGCCATTCTTTTACACTTCATGTATTGTTCCTCCCCCATGGTCCCCAGTTTGCGGAACCACCTGTGGTTTTTCTGTTTATACCTACGTTCCCACACAGCGGTTTCCCTTGGATTCGTGCTGACTTACCAGTTTTCCCCTTTATAGGTGGAATAGTATTTCTATCTCCACCTCTGGTATATCACTAGATCCCGTGTCTCCCATCCGTTACTCCCTCTTGTTGTCCCCTACCATTTCTCCCTAGTCTTTCCTCTTTTCTTTTTTTGATCCTATCCCTTTCTTTCCACCTTCCACTTTTCTGTGCCCCAACTACTTTGTTTTTCCCCTCTGCACTTACCCCTATTGTAGAAGAGGGCTCACCCCCCCCCCCCCACCCTGGGTAATCCTCCCGGCTGAGCAAGTTCCACCTGCACCGATCTGCTGAGGGTCCACTATTATCTTGCTTTTCCTAACCATATCCACAGAAAAGACCATGGCTCCTGCTCCATCGCTAACGTTAAAGTGTGTGTCATTGACTGTTAAGGGCCTTAATCTTCCGGAAAAGAGATCTCAGATTCTGAACTCCCTTACCAAACACAAAGCTCACTTCATTTTCCTTCAAGAAACGCATTTCCGCACTGATGCGGTTCCTAAACAATCTAATCATATCTATCGAACGGCACTTCATTCCACCAACCTGGAAGCAAAAACAAAGGGGTTTCAATATTAATCTCCAGACATGCCAACTTCCATCAGACTGACTCACTTATTGACCCAGAAGGCAGGTACATTTTTATTAAAGGTACATACGCCTCGAAACCAATAACACTAGCCAACCTCTATTGCCCCAATGAACACCATGTTTCCTTCTTCAGAAAAATATGCGACCTTCTCTCGACTTTCCAGTCAGGTTTGGTTCTGTTGGGAGGTGATTTTAACGCCCCTCTGAACCCTGTCCTAGACTCCTCGTCGTTATCCTCGACCCTGCCATATCGAGCCCTCTGGTAAATCAAAATGCAACTTCAAAACCTGACACTCCACGACACCTGGCGCACCATGTACCCCTCCGTGAGGGACTACACCTTTTACTCTGCACCCCACGGCAAATATTTGAGAATTTATTATTTCTTTCTCTCTCAAACAGACCTAGCCCTCCTCCAACAAACAACCATAGAGCCAATGTTCTTATCCGACCACCACCCTATCACGATCACCCTTTCCTACTCTGAGTCTAACGCAAGAACCAAAACATGGAGACTGAACCCTCCTCTATTAAATGACCCAATGACGTTAGAATATTTGAAAATTCATATAGACCTTTATTTCAAGGAAAACACTACCCCAGATGTCTCTGCTGTTTCCCTCTGGGAAGCTCATAAGTGTGTAATTCGTGGCGAACTTATTACACTCGCCGGGAAAGCCAAAAGGTTACACCAAGAAAACATAGCTTCCCTGATCATGAAGATGAAACCAATCAAATCAGATCAAAAGGTCACACAAACTTCTCTCAACCTTTAATGCTTTCTCTGACCCCCAGGTATTGCCAGAAGGAATGCTTATGGCTCACGTAGCGGTAATCCCAAAGGAAGGTAAGGATCCCGCCCAAGTCTCAAACTACAGGCCCATATCACTACTAAATGTAGATATCAAAATCTACACATAAATCTTGGCCAACAGATTGCTCCCTTTGATTCCCGGACTTATTTCTTCAGATCAGGTGGGCTTTGTCCCTGGAAGGGAAGCTAGGGATAACACTATCCGTACTCTGAATCTCCACCACTGGCTCACATCTTCTAAGTCACAAGGGTTCTTCCTCTCTCTTGATGCTGAGAAGGCGTTTGACAGAGTGGCCTGGGACTATATGTGGGAGGTGCTTGTGGCTGTTGGCCTGGCGCCACGCATGCCCTCACATGTACTAGCCCTGTATTCGAATCCCTCCGCCAAGGTAAGGGTTAATGGTCACCTGTCGGACGCCTCCTTCATCAGCAATGGGACACGCCAGGGATGTCCCTTATCCCCCCTAATTTACATTCTGACCCTGGAGCCCCTCCTCAACAGAATAAGATTGAACCCTGACATTAGAGGTCTGAATGTTGGTGGAAGGGAATGCAAGGTTGCAGCCTTCGCGGACTACATCATTTTGTCCCTGAGATCGCCCGCATCTCACTGCCCAACTTCCTGAAAGATCTTGAGTTATTTGGCAATATATCCAATCTCAAGATCAATCACTCAAAATCATATGCTTTGAATGTAACTCTTCCTGCTCAGAAGGTAATCCGCTGTCGGGATGCCTTTCCTTTCCGATGGGAAGGGGAGGCGATCACTTATTTGGGAATTAAAATTACCGCCCAACTGTCAGACCTCTATATGTCTAATTTCCACATATCTCTCACCAAAATTCAAAACCATTTAAAGGAGTGGATGGGCTTGAACGTTTCCTGGTTCGGCCGTTCGGCACTAATTAAAATGATCATTCAGCCAAGATTACTTTATCTCATGCAAACCATCACTATCCACCTTCCTCCAGCCTTATTCTCAGCTTATCGCAAATCTTGTTCTACTTTTATCTAGAAAAACTCTCCACCTCACATAAAATATTCTCACCTTACGTTGCAGAAAAAGAATGGGGGGTATTGGCCTTCCAGACTTATATAAATACTACCTGGCGTGTCACCTGACTAGGATAGTAGACTGGAACATACACAACACCAAAAAGATTTGGGTAGCCCTGGAAAAATCACTTATACCGGGTCCTCTACACTTACTTCCCTGGCTATCTCACAAACCCTGGCCACAGATGATCTTATCTCACCCCCTGGTCTACCCCTCCTTGCTGGCCTTTAGGGGAGCAATGAAATTGGGGTTGTCTGCCTCGGTGCCGGGTCGCCTAACTTCCCTAAGAGAAAACCCAGATTTTCCCCCGGGTGATTCCCGCTCCTATTTGCTCCGCGAATGGCCACATGACGACGTCCTAGCCCTTCACATTTTCTCCCTTATCCTATTCGAAAGACTGGTTAACATATCCAAGACTGCCACTTTTCCCTTTTGGTCATATCGACAAATCCGCCACTTTCTCTCGTCTCAACCACACCAGTCTTGTTGGACCAAACAACTCACTCCTTTTGAATCCCTTTGCCACCACAAAACACAACAAAGGCACTTAATATCCACTGTTTACGCCCTCCTTTAATCTGCATTGACCTCCCCCCGGCATCTTCACAGATGGCTTGGGACAAAGACTTTCAAACACCCCTCTCTACGGAAATGTGGGACACCATCTATGAATACGCCCACAAATGCTCCCTAAATGTGGCCATCCAAGAAAATGGCTACAAAATTGCCACAAGGTGGTATAGGACCCCTTCTCGGCTTCACAAATTTTTCCCCTCTATCCCTAAGATATGTTGGAGGTGTGGCAAGCAGGTAGGGACTATGCTCCACATATGGTGGGATTGCAAATGCATTCAACCCTTCTGGAGAGAAGTCAGCAAAATCATTTCACATGTCACTACAGATACCCTGGACTACAGCCCCGCAAAATTTCTTCTACATCACACATATTTATCCAAAAAAAATACTACAAGTCTCTGGCTATGCATTTGGTGAACGCCGCCAGATTATGCATCCCAGTTCACTGGCATTCCACACACACCCCGACGATTGGAGAGTGGTATAGGAGAATTTCTAAAATAAAAGAGATGGAAGAATTGATCCATATTTCACAGGAAAGAACACACAATTTTTCTTTCACTTGGGCGTGCTGGAATCACTTCGTGACTACTGAACGCTATCGCCAGCATGTACTGTAAAAGGTGGTACGTGAACTCTAACCCTATTTGTGGACTCTCATTGGTCGATGGGATGTGGTGGGGAGTGGGCCCTCTGAGGGGTGCCTTCTACGGCACCTGCTCAACCTCCCCCCTTCCTCTTTGACCCCTTCCCCCTTATTCTTTTTCTTCTTGTTGTCCCTCTCTCCATTCCTGCTTTATTTTCCTTATTTTACCCTCTTTGCCCTTTCCTCTCCTCCCTCTCTTATACCCCATGTTCTTATCTCCCCACCTTCGGCCTCCTACCTGGTGGCTGATCATCATAACCACGTCTTAACATGGCCCTACCTATATGCTCGTAAGGGTACTCCACTCATGAGAAATTGACTGGGACCAACCGTATCAGCTACCTCCTTGCCTTGGTTGGGCTTTGCTGCTCGGGAGGGGGGAATATGAATAATGATCCTCCACCCTACATCTACCACATTATGTATATCTGGTTGTGTTACCGGTATTTTATTATCATAACCACATTAGATGTAACTGCATTTCTTTTGCTTCTATACCCTGCCTGTAAATTGTATTACCATGTCATTTGAATTGTAACTTGCCTTCTTAATACTAAATAAAATCTTTTTGGGGAAAAAAAAAACATTTAATAACTGAAGCTAATTTTGCTATTTTGCAATGTTTAGACTGAGCTGCTACAAACATTGTTACTGATTATGTACAAACTCAGTCTGTGCCATAATCACTTGTTTCTGGAATTATAACACCGCCTTTTATTGATTAGTAGTAAAACTGATAAAGCCCAGAAATAATAGAGTTCTGAAGGTATTTTTTATCACAGTACATTGTCATGTTATGGAGAAGATCACTGACCGCTTGAAGTGCTTTGTAAATAAAAACTGATTTGTTCTCAGAAAAAATATGTTCAGGACTTGGACTGTGAAAAACAGCATTCATAGGAATATGCATCCAGCAACAAATGCTAGGCAGTACATCTGTAAATGACAGACTCGAGATTTGGACCCTCAAAATAATATCCCTATGCATAGCTACCAAGCATCAAAAACAGTTAAAAAAAAAAGGAAGACAAGAAAGAACAGGAGAATCTATATCTCCCATGGATAAAGGTGGGAGCTATCGATAAACATCATGTCACAATAACTGAGAATAAAAAGACCTGATCAGATATTGCAGTGGATGCAGCAGCAGAATTATTCAGGAACAGAATGCAGAAATTGAGCAACAAGCGGAAGGGGAGTACAGGCCTTTTTCTGCCAATTTATCTTAATGTTATACTAATGTTGTGCTGCTTCCAATGAGCTTGGATGCTTTTAAAAAGGCTGATACACTGTAGGAAGAGACCACAGACCACAATGATGCTGTCAGCAGCCGATACTGCAGAGCTCTGTAGACCCCCCAGGTGGATTAGAACAACTGCTCTCTCTAGTCCTCTTCAAGCCATCCCTGCCCCAGGATGAAATCCTCCATTGCTGCTGTTCTGCCTCTTACTCAGAATTTACCTTGTCTCCAAGCTTTATCACCTATTGATGGTTTGCCACCTCATCATCCATCTTATCCTAATCATTGTTGCCCACATACTGTAGCTCTACTAATACCACCAAAACAGAAGATAAAGAGGAAGAGGACACATTAGCAGCACTTGCAGAAAACTGGCTGATCTGTGCCTGGGAGGAGGAGGAAAAAGAAGGCTTGTCAGCCACTCGAATATCTTGTGTTACATACATACATACATGATGTTACTGGTGTGGCATTACCACTAGGGATGAGCCGAACACCCCCCCCCCGGTTCGGTTTGCACCAGAACCTGCAAACTGAAACTTCGCACGAACGTTAGAACCCCATTGAAGTCTATGGGACTCGAACGTTCAAAATCAAAAGTGTTCATTTTAAAGGCAAATTTGCATGGTATTGTCCTCAAAAGGGTTTGGGGGCCCGGGTCCTGCCCCAGGGGACATGTATTATTGCAAAAAAAAGTTTTAAAAACGGCCGTTTTTTCGGGAGCAGTGATTTTAATGATGCTTTAAGTGAAAAAAAAAGTGAAATATTCCTTTAAATATCGTACCTGTGGGGTGTCTATAGTATGCCTGTAAAGTGGCGTGTGTTTCCCATGCTTAGAACAGTCCCTGCACAAAATGACATTTTTAAAGGAATAAAAGTCATTTAAAACTACTTACGGCTTTAATGTAATGTCGGGTCTCGGTAATATGGATGAAAATCAGTGAGACAAACGGCATGGGTACCCCCCCCCCCAGTCCATTACCAGGCCCTTTGGGTCTTGTATGGATATTAAGGGGAACCCCGCACCCAAACTAAAAAAAGAAAGGCGTGGGGCCCCAGGCCCTCTGAACAGCAGTATACAGGCGGTGCAAACAAGACAGGGACTGTAGGTTTGTTGTTAAGTAGAATCTGTTTGTAATTTTGAACTGGTACATTTTTAAAGTGTTTAGCTTCAGCCAAAAAATTTATTCTAAGCTTTTTGGAAAACATAGGGAAGGGTTATCACCCCTGTGACATTTGTTTTGCTGTCTGTGCTCCTCTTCAGAAGATTTCACCTCAATTTCTGTCCCAATGACAAATGTTTTTTGAAAATTTGGGATTTTTAGTGAAACAAGGATTGGTGATAAAGCATCAGTGGAAAGGAGCAACGTTTTTTTTCCCAAATTAACTCTTACAGGAAAGAATTTCCATTCCTAGGGGTAGATTTAATCTCACTTCCTGTTGTCTCCTTCCATTTGCAAGTAGGAGTCATTTGTAAGTTGGATATTTGAAAGTAGGGCCCTGCCCTATATACTCTGCAGAAATTGGGGCCTTAGGTGTTGTTGTGGCCACAACACTGTAAGCCCTCACAGGGCCCTGCTGTGAAATATTAGATCAAGAATTGTAATTACATGCCCCTGTTGAACAGGGTCAGAAAAATTGGGCCTTTGGTGATGGTGGTGCTGGTGCCACAACACTGTAAGTCCTCACAGTTACTCTTGGTGGGCTCTGGAACAGGCACTGCTGTGAAATATTAGATCAAGAATTGTAATTACATGCACCTGTTGAACGGGGACAGAAAAATTGGGCTTTTGGTGGTGGTGGTGCTGGTGCCACAACACTGTAAGTCCTCACAGTTACTCTTGGTGGGTGCAGAAACGGGCTCTGCTGTGAAATATTAGATCAAGAATTGTAATTACATGTCCCTGTTGAACAGGGGCAGAAAAATTGGACCTTAGGCACTGGTGCCACAACACTGCAACCCCTCACAAATACTCTAGTTGGAGCGCAGGAACGAGCCTTGCTGCAAAGTATTGCATCAAAAATTGTAATTACAGGCCCCTGTTAAACAGGGCCTGAAAAATTGGGCCTTAGGCACTGGTGATGGTGCCACAGCACTGCAACCCCTCACAGATACTCTAGTTTAAGCGCAGGAACGAGCCCTGCTGCAAAGTATTGCATCAAAAATTGTAATTACACGCCTCTGTTAAAAAGGGGCAGAAAAATTGGGCCTTAGCCACTGGTGGCGGCGCCCAGAACCAAAAATATTCTTACAAGCTATCAGCATGATCATTGAGGAGGAAGAGGATAGTCACTCAGCATAACAGGATAGTCACTCAGCATCAGCATAGGGAGTCTTGAAGGAATCTGACATTCCAAAAAAATTATTCGTTTACATCAGCATCAGGTGCTTGGTATCTGGTGGTGATCCAAGACTGATTCATTTTTATGAAGGTCAGTCGATCGACCGAGTCAATGGACAGGCGCACCCTGTGATCGGTTAGAAAGCCTCCAGCAGCACTGAATGTGCGTTCCGAAAGAACGCTGGATGCAGGACAGGCCAGTAGCTCAATTGCATACTGTGCAAGCTCTGGCCAGTGATCTATTCTCAAGACCCAGTAACCCAGAGAATTTTCGGTGGGAAAGGTGTCCAAGTCAGATCTTGCCCCTAGGTATTCCTGCACCATGTAAAACGCTGGCGATGGTTGCTGGAACCGATCAAACCTTGGGGCTGCTGACTAAAAAATTGTCTGAACGCATCGGTCAGACAGCCACCTTCTCCACCGCTCCTTCTTTGACTGACCGAAGCCTCAGCAACACGTTGTCCAGGAACAAGAGTTTGTAACCTCCCAGTCTCTGGGAACGCATTGCACAGATCTTTCTACAAGGCCTCCTGAAGATGATTCATCCTCTGCTCCCTCTGCGACGGCAAGATAAGGTCGCAACCTTACCCGTGTAACGTGGATCAAAGAGGGTTGCCAGCCAGTAACGATCCCTCTCCTTGATACCACGAATACAAGGATCCTTCCGCAGGCTTTGCAGGATCACGGAAGCCATGCAGCGTAGGTTTGCTGAGGCATTCGGTCCGGAGTCCTCTGGGTCACTAAGGACGACATGATCCGCAGCCACCTTCTCCCAGCCACGTACAAGTCCATGGGTTTCTTGGGACTGTAAATGATCCCTTAAAGACTGCTGCTGATGCTAAGTGCCAGGCTCCACCTCCATGCTGACACAATCCTCCTCCTCTTCCTGTGTGATCGGCGGGCACTCAGGAACACTTTCTGGGTAAAGGGGGCCTTAAGAGCTAAGGAAGTCCTCCTCTTCCTGCCTCTGTTCTGACTCAAGTGCCCTGTCCATTATTCCACGCAGCGTGTGCTCCAACAGGTGGACAAGGGGGACAGTGTCACTGATGCATGCACTGTCACTGCTCACTAGGGATGAGCTTCGTGTTCGAGTCGAACCCATGTTCGACTCGAACATCGGCTGTTCGCCCGTTCGCCGAATTGCGAACGGCCCTTACGGGCCGTTCGCGCCAAATTCGTGTGGCGCGTCATGGCCCATAATTCACTGCGGCATCGCAGTGCATTGCTTGCTGATGATTGGCCAAGCATGCACTATGACCCGCATGCTTGGCCAATCACAGCACCGCCTGAACAGAGAGCCGTAATTGGCCAAAGCCAAGGAGGCTTTGGCCAATTATGGCTCAGGGGATTTAGTACACGCCCCACACTATATAAGGCCGCCTGCACGGCGGCCCTGTGTAGTGTGTGTTCCAGCGTTGAAAGAGATAGACAGAGAGACAGTGTCATTTGATTTGAGTTAGATAGATTAGGCAGAACAGTCAGTCCGTTAGCTGCACTTACAGTGTATTGTGTATATATATGCATCCCAGGTGTTGCATATATATATATATATACACTGTATTCAGTTTAGCTAGATCCGTTCCTGTTATCTTCTAGACTATTTACATTTAGTGCAGTGCGTCCTGCTCACAGTGTTCAGCTAGATCCGTTCCTGTTATCTTCTAGACTATTTACATTTAGTGCAGTGCGTCCTGCTCACAGTGTTCAGCTAGATCCGTTCCTGTTAAATTCTAGACTATTTACATTTAGTGCAGTGCGTCTCGCTCACAGTGTTCAGCTAGATCCGTTCCTGTTATCTTCTAGACTATTTACATTTAGTGCAGTGCGTCCTGCTCACAGTGTTCAGCTAGATCCGTTCCTGTTATCTTCTAGACTATTTACATTTAGTGCAGTGCGTCCTGCTCACAGTGTTCAGCTAGATCCGTTCCTGTTATCTTCCTACTGACAGGCAGGCTTGTCTTGTTACAGTATTAACAGCTACCTAAAGAAAATTACTGGTGTTCTTTTGATCCTATTAGTACCACGGTCAGGCAGCTAGACTATTTACATTTAGTACAGTGCGTCCTGCTCACAGTGTTCAGCTAGATCCGTTCCTGTTATCTTCCTACTGACAGGCAGGCTTGTCTTGTTACAGTATTAACAGCTACCTAAAGAAAATTACTGGTGTTCTTTTGATCCTATTAGTACCACGGTCAGGCAGCTAGACTATTTACATTTAGTACAGTGCGTCCTGCTCACAGTGTTCAGCTAGATCCGTTCCTGTTATCTTCTAGACTATTTACATTTAGTGCAGTGCGTCCTGCTCACAGTGTTCAGCTAGATCCGTTCCTGTTATCTTCCTACTGACAGGCAGGCTTGTCTTGTTACAGTATTAACAGCTACCTAAAGAAAATTACTGGTGTTCTTTTGATCCTATTAGTACCACGGTCAGGCAGCTAGACTATTTACATTTAGTACAGTGTGTCCTGCTCACAGTGTTCAGCTAGATCCGTTCCTGTTATCTTCCTACTGACAGGCAGGCTTGTCTTGTTACAGTATTAACAGCTACCTAAAGAAAATTACTGGTGTTCTTTTGATCCTATTAGTACCACGGTCAGGCAGCTAGACTATTTACATTTAGTACAGTGCGTCCTGCTCGCAGTGTTCAGCTAGATCCGTTCCTGTTATCTTCCTACTGACAGGCAGGCTTGTCTTGTTACAGTATTAACAGCTACCTAAAGAAAATTACTGGTGTTCTTTTGATCCTATTAGTACCACGGTCAGGCAGCTAGACTATTTACATTTAGTACAGTGCGTCCTGCTCACAGTGTTCAGCTAGATCCGTTCCTGTTATCTTCTAGACTATTTACATTTAGTGCAGTGCGTCCTGCTCACAGTGTTCAGCTAGATCCGTTCCTGTTATCTTCCTACTGACAGGCAGGCTTGTCTTGTTACAGTATTAACAGCTACCTAAAGAAAATTACTGGTGTTCTTTTGATCCTATTAGTACCACGGTCAGGCAGCTAGACTATTTACATTTAGTACAGTGCGTCCTGCTCACAGTGTTCAGCTAGATCCGTTCCTGTTATCTTCCTACTGACAGGCAGGCTTGTCTTGTTACAGTATTAACAGCTACCTAAAGAAAATTACTGGTGTTCTTTTGATCCTATTAGTACCACGGTCAGGCAGCTAGACTATTTACATTTAGTACAGTGCGTCCTGCTCGCAGTGTTCAGCTAGATCCGTTCCTGTTATCTTCCTACTGACAGGCAGGCTTGTCTTGTTACAGTATTAACAGCTACCTAAAGAAAATTACTGGTGTTCTTTTGATCCTATTAGTACCACGGTCAGGCAGCTAGACTATTTACATTTAGTACAGTGCGTCCTGCTCGCAGTGTTCAGCTAGATCCGTTCCTGTTATCTTCCTACTGACAGGCAGGCTTGTCTGGTTACAGTATATAAAGCTACCTGAAGAAGGTTGGTGGTGTTCTCATACTACAGGCAAGCAGTTGATTTTGCTAGCTGCAGTATCAGTACATATATATATATATATATATATAGATATATATATCCCAGCTTAGTGCAGCTACAGGCCATTAGTATGTCTGGAAGGCCAAGAAGGAGAGGCAGACAGTCACAAGCCAATAAGAGAGGGCAAGCAGGCTCTGTGTCTAGTGCTGGACGTAGAGACTGTGCATCCTCATCAGCACGTGGCCATGAGACACGCTTGGCCTTTTTTTCGGCAGCTGGCCGTGTTGAGCCGCAACATGCGGAAGACTTGGTCGAGTGGATGACCAAGCCGTCCTCATCCTCCTCATCCTCTCTCACCCATGCCCAGGCTGCTTTGTCTGGCAAAGCAGCGGCCTCTTCCCTCAGCTCAATGTCATCAGTGACTCCTTCCCTAGCTCCACCATGTCCTCCTGAGGAGTCCCTCGAACTGTTTGACCACAGTGTTGGGTACATGCTCCAGGAGGATGCCCAGCGTTTGGAAGGCTCTGATGATGATACTGAGCTCGATGAAGGCAGTAACATGAGCACGGACAGAGGGGGTGCCCAAGAAGGACAGCAATCTGGCAGTCATGCTCCCCCTGCTGCAGCATACTGCCAGGTTTGCTCCAGTGATGAGGAGGGAGGGGATGATGAGGTCACTGACTCAACGTGGGTGCCTGATAGGAGAGAGGAGGAGGAGGAGGAGGAGGCGGCACATCACCAACGAGGCAGGATGCCCTCCAGGGGCCAGCCTAAGGGCAGCACATTGACTGCATCACACCCCAAAGCTCCACATGTGCAGGGCGCTGCAGTCTCTGCGCGTTATTCAAAAAGTTCTTTGGTGTGGGCCTTTTTTGAGACGAGTGCATCAGATCGCACCGCTGCTATTTGCAACATATGTCTCAAGCGTATCTCACGTGGCCAAAACATCTCCCGCTTGGGTACCACATACTTGACCAGACATATGTTGACCTGCCATGCAGTTCGTTGGCAAGCGTATCTAAAAGACCCACACCAAAGAACAAAGAGGATCTCTCCTTGCTCCTCATCAGCTGAGATTTCCAACCCCACTAGACCTCCAGTCCTCTCTGAGACCTGCAGTGAGAGGAATGAAGGTGTAGAATTAGGTGTGTCACAGCCAAGTACTTGTGGGCAATCTGCTTTTGGTACACCGACGTCAGATTGTACCAGGCAAATTTCCCTGCCCCAGCTGCTGCACCGCCGAAAGAAGTTTGCTCCCAGCCATCCACATGCCCAGCGGTTGAATGCTAGCTTGGCAAAATTGCTAGCACTTCAACTGCTGCCTTTTCAGTTGGTAGACTCTGCCCCCTTCCGTGAGTTTGTGGAATGTGCGGTTCCTCAGTGGCAGGTACCCAAACGCCACTTTTTCTCACGGAAGGCAATTCCGGCTCTCTACCGGCATGTGGAAGGCAATGTCCATGCCTCGCTGGACAGGGCGGTCAGCGGTAAGGTGCATATTACCGCTGACTCATGGTCCAGCAGGCATGGACAGGGACGTTACCTAAGTTTCACGGCGCATTGGGTGACTCTGCTGGCAGCTGGGAAGGATGCAGGACAAGGTGCAGTAGTGTTGGAGGTTGTTCCGCCACCACGCCTCCAAAATGCTAATGATTGTGACACACCTCTCTCCTCCACCCCCTCCTCTTCTTCTTCCTCCATGGCCTCTTCCTCGGAACCAGCGGTGCTCCGTAGTCGTTCAAGGGGCTACGCAAGTACGCAGGCCAAAAGATGCCATGCGGTGCTTGAGCTGGTGTGCTTGGGGGACAGGAGCCACACTGGGGCAGAGGTTCTGTCAGCTCTGCAGGGGCAGGTTCAGAGGTGGTTGACGCCACGCCAACTTAAGGCAGGAATGGTGGTTTGCAACAATGGCACCAACCTCCTCTCTGCCCTCCGACAGGGACAAATGACCCATGTGCCCTGTTTGGCTCACGTCCTTAACTTGGTGGTGCAGCGGTTCTTGGGCAGGTACCCGGGCTTACAGGATGTCCTGAGGCAGGCCAGGAAAGTCTGTGTGCATTTCCGCCGGTCATATAATGCCAGTGCTCGGCTGACGGACCTCCAAAAGGAGTTTAACCTGCCCAAGAACCGCCTAATCTGTGACATGCCCACCAGGTGGAACTCAACGTTGGCCATGCTGCAGCGGCTGCACACGCAGCAGAGGGCCATGAATGAGTACCTGTGCGACTATGGCACCAGGACAGGGTCAGGGGAGCTTGTTTTTTTTTCCCCACGCCAGTGGGCCATGATCAGGGATGCATGCACTGTCCTGTCACCATTCGAGGAGGCCACGAGGATGGTGAGCAGTGACAGTGCATGCATCAGTGACACTGTCCCCCTTGTCCACCTGTTGGAGCACACGCTGCATGGAATAATGGACAGGGCACTTGAGGCAGAACAGAGGCAGGAAGAGGAGGACTTCCTTAGCTCTCAAGGCCCCCTTTATCCAGACAGTGTTCCTGCGTGCCCGCCGATCACACAGGAAGAGGACGAGGAGGAGGAGGAGGAGGAGGAAGATTGTGTCAGTATGGAGGTGGAGCCTGGCACTCAGCATCAGCAGCAGTCTTTAAGGGATTAGTCCCAAGAAACACATGGACTTGTATGTGGCTGGGAGGAGGTGGCTGCAGACGTTGTCGTCCTTAGTGACCCAGAGGACTCCGGACCGAATGCCTCAGCAAACCTACGCTGCATGGCCTCCCTGATCCTGCAAAGCCTGCGTAAGGATCCTCGTATTTGTGGTATCAAGGAGAAGGACCAATACTGGCTGGCAACCCTCCTTGATCCACGTTACAAGGGTAGGGTTGCGGACCTTATCTTGCCATCGCAGAGGGAGCAGAGGATGAAACATCTTCGGGAGGCCTTGCAGAAAGGTCTGTGCAATGCGTTCCCAGAGACTGGGAGGTTACAAACTCCTGTTTCTGGACAACGTGTTGCTGAGGCTTCGGTCAGTCAAAGAAGGAGCGGTGGAGAAGGTGGTCGTCTGACCGATGCGTTCAGACAATTTTTTGGTCTGCAGCCCCAAGGTATGATCGGTTCCAGCAACCATCGCCAGCGTCTGTTTTACATGGTGCAGGAATACCTAGGGGCAAGATCAGACTTGGACACCTTTCCCACCGAAAATCCTCTGGGTTACTGGGTCTTGAGGATGGATCACTGGCCAGAGCTTGCACAGTATGCAATTGAGCTACTGGCCTGTCCTGCATCCAGCATTCTTTCGGAACGCACATTCAGTGCTGCTGGAGGCGTGGTAACCGATCACAGGGTGCGTCTGTCCACCGACTCGGTCGATCGGCTGACCTTCATAAAAATGAATCAGTCTTGGATCACCACCAGCTACCAAGCACCTGATGCTGATGTAACCGAATAAATTTTTTTTTGAAATCTCAGATCCCTTCAAAGACTGCCTATGCTGATGCTGAGTGACTATCCCTGAGTAATTATCCTCTTCCTCCTCAATCATCACGCTGATAGCTTGTAAGAACATTTTTGGTTCTGGGCGCCACCACCAGTGCCTAAGGCACAATTTTTCAGCCCCTGTTTAACAGGGGCGTGTAATTACAATTTTTGATGTAATACTTTGCAGCAGGGCTTGTTCCTGCATTCCAACTAGAGTGTCTGTGAGGGGTTGCAGTGTTGTGGCACCAGCACCAGTGCCTAAGGCCCAATTTTTCTGCCCCTGTCTAACAGGGGCATGTAATTACAATTTTTGATGCAATACTTTGCAGCAGGGCTCGCTCCTGCATTCCAACTAGAGTGTCTGTGAGGGGTTGCAGTGTTGTGGCACCAGCACCAGTGCCTAAGGCCTAATTTTTCAGCTCCTGTTCAACAGGGGCATGTAATTACAATTCTTGATCTTATATTTCACAGTAGGGCCCTGTGAGGGCTTACAGTGTTGTGGCCACAGCAACACCTAAGGCCCAAATTTCTGCTGAGTATATAGGGCAGGACCCTACTTTCAAACATCTAACTTACAAACGACTCCTACTTGCAAACGGAAGGAGACAACAGGAAGTGAGATGAAATCTACCCCTAGGAAGAGAAATTCTCTCCTGTAAGAGTTAATATGGGAAAACAATTTCTCCTTTCCACTGATGCTTTCCAATCCTTGTTCCACAAAAAAACCCAAATTTTCAAAAAACATTTTTCATTGGGACAAAAAGTGAGGTGAAATCTTCTGAAGAGGAGGAAAGACAGCAAAACAAATGTCACAGGGGTGATAACCCTTCCCTATGTTTTCCAAAAAGCTTAAAAAAGATTTTTTGGCTGGAGCTAAACACGTTAAAAATGTACCCGTTCAAAATTACAAAGAGATTCTACTTAACAACAAACCTACAGTCCCTGTCTTGTTTGCACCGCCTGTATACTGCTGTTCAGAGTATATAGGGCCTGGTGGCCCCACACCTTTCCTTATTTTAATTTGGGTGCGGGGTTCCCCTTAATATCCATACAAGACCCAAAGGGCCTGGTAATGGTCTGGGGGGTACCCATGCCGTTTGTCTCACCGATTTTCATCCATATTGCCATGACCCGACATTACATTAAACCCGCAAGCAGTTTTAAATGAGATTTTTTCCTTTAAAAATGACATTTGGTGCAGGGACTGTTCTAAACACGGGAAACACGCGTCACTTTACAGGCATACTATAGACACCCCCCAGGTACGATATTTAAAGGAATATTTCACTTTTTTTTTTTTTACTTTAAGCATCATTAAAATCACTGCTCCCGAAAAAACGGTCGTTTTTAAAAGTTTTTTTTGCATTGATACATGTCCCCTGGGGTAGGACCCGGGTCCCCACACCCTTTTTAGGACAATACCATGCAAATTAGCCTTTAAAATGAGCACTTTTGATTTCGAACGTTCGAGTCCCATAGACGTCAATGGGGTTCTAACGTTCGTGCGAACTTTCGGTCCGTTCGCAGGTTCTGGTGCGAACCGAACCGGGGGGTGTTCGGCTCATCCCTACTGCTCACCATCCTCGTGGCCTCCTCAAATGGTGACAGGACAGTGCATGCATCCCTGATCATGCCCACTGGCATGGGGAAAAAAAACAAGCTCCCCTGACCCTGTCCTGGTGCCATAGTCGCACAGGTACTCATTGATGGCCCTCTGCTGCGTGTGCAGCCACTGCAGCATGGCCAGCGTTGAGTTCCACCTGGTGGGCATGTCACAGATTAGGCGGTTCTTGGGCAGGTTACATTTCTTTTGGAGGTCAGCCAGCCGAGCACTGGCATTATATGGCTGGCGGAAATGCACACAGACTTTCCTGGTCTGCCTCAGGGCATCCTGTAAGCCCGGGTACCTGCCCAAGAACCGCTGCACCACCAAGTTAAGGACGTGAGCCAAACAAGGCACATGGGAAAGTTGTCCCTGTCGGAGGGCAGAGAGGAGGTTGGTGCCACCATTCCTGGCTTAAGCTGGCATGGCGTCAATAGAAAAAACACACATAGGAGAGACATAAGGGCTGCACACCCCGAAAATGAAAAAACATGCAAGGAAAATTCCCCCATGGGGCTTTTTAGCAGCAATATAGCAAGATTCAAGATGGAATGAATGTAGAAAATTATTTATTTATTAAAAATTCTAAGGATTCAAATGTCATGTTACAATTAAAATATAAAAATACCGGCTATAGGATACATACAATATTCCATGGTACAATGATGCAAATACAAGTATACACAGTATTCCATTATTGAATGTTTGACCGTGTAGAGAACCCCAATGCGTTTCGACCTGTGCATTTATGGTCTTCTTCAGGGGGATGATTTGCTAAAAAAATACATTTAGAAATGTCAATTTTTACACATTAAGTTATGCACCAAAACAGTTATCCATAGTAGTGCTATATTTACCGTTTAAGAATGGAATGGGTGATCACATAGCCGGGGATATTTCTAAAAGGCAGATAAATAATCTGAAAGTCCCTGTAGTTCTGCTTGTTGCCCACAAGGGAGAGGGACCCAACCTTCAAAAGGGGCTTGCAAGGAGCCAGACTTTGGACACCATCCTCAGAGAGGCTGAAGAAGTGACACCTGCGGAAAAATTCCCATGCAACAGTAATATATTAGATAAAAAGGGAATAATCAAAGTAATAGATGATTAAAGTATGAATGGGCTAAGTAAGTATTATATAATATTTGTCAGTATGTAGATTCACTATTAACATTAGTCAATGTTGTGTAGACTCCTGATTAGGAAGTCATAATATAAATAAAAAATTATTATTTAAAAATTAAAAATTATTATTATATAAGTGAAGATTATAATAAATTAATTGGGGAAATTGGTGTGATAGTGTGAGTGATAGTGAAAGTGTTAACCACTGAGGGAATATAATAATCAAGGAAATTTATTTTATAAAAAAATTAATTAATAAATATAATGTGAATGGTGGCTGAAAAAATGGTGCAGTGAAAAACCTAAATGGGTGAGTGGGTGAAAACCACCTACTAATAACTGGTGAAAAAATATATATGTGTTAGGACAATACATATGGTGAGCAACAGTTACGGTGTATTGTAACTTTGCAGAGATTTTTTAAAAAGTGACCCTAAACCAGATGCAATGTTAAAAAGGAATTGGTGTGTGTTAATTTGGGTGTTTAGTAACGTACAATTCTTAGATGCTGACATGATTACAATTGGCCATAAATTCAATGTCATTCAATACCCAGCTGCAGTTAAGCAAAAAAGGTAGTCACTGTTGAGTGAATAAAGTTAAATATTTGTCTTAAGTTTGGTTAGGCTTACAAATAGTGAAAGAAACATGATATGAACTGACCCAAGAGCACCTTAAAGTAAAGGGTCGGTTGATCTACTGTAATTAAATTCTGTACTTACATTTGACCATATGTGAGTGGTGCCTGTCCTTTCTGGCGTGCATGGGATCATGAGTTGATCCTCAGGCTGCCAGGTATTTATATGTTGCTTCTGCATCTCCTCCTCCCCCTACCCGTTATTGGTGTCCTGGCCGCTGAAATAAGTGGCTCACGAGTGGCTCCCTCGGCGTCCCGGAAGGCGAGGTCCCGACCACCTTTGTCACCTCCCCTGCAATACGCGTGATATCACAGTCCTTGAGCACGTTGTTTTGAAACCGCGCATGCGCACTTCGCCGCAAGATATCCGGAGGTGAACACGGGATGGCGGCCAGGTAGTGCTCACCCTGGTGACCAAAGATACCAGCCACCAGGCCATATTAGGGGAGATGCGGACCAATTATACATCCCCCCACCTTGCCGGGAGTCCTAAGTGATGCCAGAGTTTATCCCAGTGGGCAGGCAGAAAAACCACACAGGCCCCCAAGACTAATACAAACCTGAATGTTGGATATAATTATGTAAACAATGACAACTAACAAGCAAAATTGATTTACATTATACAAATTAGTTAGATTTACTTTAGTCACTTCCATAGTAATGATATTGGTACAGAGGCTGTGTGTTGGTGCAATATAACCATCTCTTGAACAGTAGAGTCAAAATGAATTAAATAATTATATTGGGTAAAGCAATACAGGAGACTACGTTGGTCTTTTCTGTTGCATGCGGGACGAAAAGATTCAATGGAATCTGATCCCCTACCTCGAGAGCGGGATAATTCCCTGACACAAGGTTTAACCATCATTCCTGAGAATTACTCATAGTGAATAAGCGGCGTGGCGTGGTGTCAACCACCTCTGAATATGCCCCTGCAGAGCTGACAGAATCTCTGCCCCAGTGTGCCTCCCGTCCCCCAAGCACACCAGCTCAAGCACCGCATTGCATCTTTTGGCCTGTGTACTTGTGTAGCCCCTTGAACTACATAGCACCGCTGGTTCTGAGGATAAAGCACAGGAAGAGGCCATAAAGGAAGACGAAGAGGAGGGGGTGGAGGAGAGAGGTGTATCAGAATCACCAGTAGTAGCATTTTGGAGGCGTGGTGGCGGAACAACCTCCAACACTACTGCACCTTGTCCTGCATCCTTCCCAGCTGCCAGCAGAGTCACCCAATGCGCCGTGAAACTTAGGTAACGTCCCTGTTCATGCCTGCTGGACCATGAGTCAGCGGTAATATGCACCTTACCGCTGACCGCCCTGTCCAGCAAGGCCAAGACATTGCCTTCCACATGCCGGTAGAGAGCCGGAATCACCTTCCATGAGAAAAAGTGGTGTTTGGGAACCTGCCACTGAGGAACCGCACATTCCACAAACTCACGGAAGGGGGCTGAGTCTACCAACTGAAAAGGTAGCAGTTGAAGTGCTAGCAATTTTGCCAAGCTAGCATTCAACCGCTGGGCATGTGGATGGCTGGGAGTGAACTTATTTCTGCGGTGCAGCAGCTGGGGCAGGGAAAATTGCCTGGTACAATCTGATGTTGGTGTACCGATAGCAGATTGCCCGCAAGTACTTGGCTGTCACACACCTAATTCTACACCTTCATTCCTCTCAGTGCAGGTCTCAGAGAGGACTGAAGGTATAGTGGGGTTGGAGATCCCAGCTGATGAGGAGCAAGGAGAGGCCCTCTTTGTTCTTTGGTGTGGGTCTTTTAGGTACGCTTGCCAACAAACTGCATGGCAGGTCAACATATGTCTGGTCAAGCATGTGGTGCCCAAGTGGGAGATGTTTTGGCCACGCAAGATACGCTTGAGACATATGATGCAAATAGCAGCGGTGCGATCTGAAGGCCCATACCAAAGAACTTTTGGAATAACGCGCAGAGACAGCAGCGCCCTGCACATGCAGAGCTCTGCGGTGTGATGCAGTCAGTGTGCTGCCCTTAAGCTGGCCCCTGGAGGGCATCCTGCCTCATTGGTGATGTGCCTCCTCCTCTCTCCTATCAGGCACCCACGTGGAGTCAGTGACCTCATCATTCCCTCCCTCATCATCACTGGAGTAAACCTGGCGGTATGCTGCAGCAGGGGGAACATGACTGCCAGATTGCTGTTCTTCTTGGGCACCCCCTCTGTCTGGGCTCACGTTACTGCCTTCATCTAGCTGAGTACCATCATCGGATCCTTCAAAATGCTGGGCATCCTCCTGGAGCATGTACCCAACACTGTGGTCAAACAGTTCAGGGTACTCCTCAGGAGGACATGGTGAGGCTAGGGAAGGAGTGACTGATGCCGTTGAGCCGAGGGAAAAGGCCGCGTTGGCAGCTGCTTTGCCAGACAAAGTACCCTGAGCCTGGGTGAGAGAGGATGAGGACGGCTTGGTCATCCACTCGACCAAGTCTTCCGCATGTTGTGGCTCAACGCGGCCATCTGCCGAAAAAAAGGCCAAGCGTGTCCCACGGCCACGTACTGATGAGGATGCACTGTGTCCACGACCAGTAGTGTTGCCTCTAGACACAGAGCCTGCTTGCCCTCTTTTATTGGCTTGTGACTGCCTGCCTCTCCTTGTTGGCCTTTCAGACATACTAATGGCCTGCAGTAAGATGTAGCTGCACAAAACTGGGATGCATATATATACTGATTATACTGCAGCTAGCAGAATCAACTGCCTGTCTGTAGTATTATTAATATGAGAACACCTGCACTTGTCTTCATTTAGCTATACTGTAGGTGCAACTGTGCCTGCCTGTGCTATTAATAGGATCAGAAGAAGCACACAAGCACCTGGCTTCAGGTAGCTATACTGTAGGTGCAAATGTGCAGGGTACACAGTACACTAACTGGAAATACTTCCACAGCCTGCCTGTGCTATTAATAGGATCAGAAGAAGCACACAAGTACTTGGCTTCAGGTAGCTATACTGTAGGTGCAACTGTGCAGGGTTACACTGTACACTAACTGTAAATACTTCAAGAGCCTGCCTGTGCTATTAATCGGATCAGAAGAAGCACACAAGCACCTGGCTTCAGGTAGCTATACTGTAGGTGCAACTGTGCAGGGTACACAGTACACTAACTGGAAATACTTCAAGAGCCTGCCTGTGCTTTTAATACGATCAGAAGAAGCACACAAGCACCTGGCTTCAGGTAGCTATACTGTAGGTGCAACTATGCAGGGTACACAGTACACTAACTGGAAATACTTCAAGAGCCTGCCTGTGCTATTAATAGGAACAGAAGAAGCACACAAGCACCTGGCTTCAGGTAGCTATACTGTAGGTGCAACTGTGCAGGGTACACAGTACACTAACCAGAAATACTTCAAGAGCCTGCCTGTGCAATTAATGGGATCAGAAGAAGCACACAAGCACCTGGCTTCAGGTAGCTTTACTGTAGGTGCAACTGTGCAGGGTTACACAGTACACTAACTGTAAATTGTTCAAAAGTCTGCCTGTGTTATTAATAGGATCAGAAGAAGCACACAAGCACGTGGCTATAGGTAGCTATACTGTAGGTGCAACTGTGCAGGGTACACAGTACAGTAACTGGAAATACTTCAAGAGCCTGCCTGTGCTATTAATGGGATCAGAAGAAACACACAAGTACCTGGCTTCAGGTAGCTTTACTGTAGGTGCAACTGTGCAGGGTTACACAGTACACTAACTGTAAATTGTTCAAGAGTCTGCCTGTGTTATTAATAGGATCAGAAGAAGCACACAAGCACCTGGCTTCAGGTAGCTATACTGTAGGTGCAACTGTGCAGGGTTACACAGTACACTAACTGTAAATACTTCAAGAGCCTGCCTGTGCTATTAATAGGATCAGAAGAAGCACACAAGCACCTGACTTCAGGTAGCTATACTGTAGGTGCAACTGTGCAGGGTACACAGTACACTAAGTGGAAATACTTCAAGAGCCTGTCTGTGCTATTAATAGGATCATAAGAAGCACACAAGCACCTGGCTTCAGGTAGCTATACTGTAGGTGTAAATGTGCAGGGTACACAGTACACTAACTGGAAATACTTCAAGAGCCTGCCTGTGCTATTAATAGGATCAGAAGAAGCACACAAGCACCTGGCTTCAGGTAGCTATACTGTAGGTGCAACTGTGCAGGGTACTCAGTACACTAACTGTAAATAGCCTGCCTGTGCTATTAATAGGATCACAAGAAGCACACAAGCACCTGGCTTCAGGTAGCTATACTGTAGGTGCAACTATGCAGGGTACACAGTTCACTAACTGGAAATACTTCAAGAGCCTGCCTGTGCTATTAATAGGATCAGAAGAAGCACACAAGCAGCTGGCTTCAGGTAGCTATACTGTAGGTGCAACTGTGCAGGGTACACAGTACACTAACTGGAAATACTCCAAGAGCCTGCCTGTGCTATTAATAGGATCAGAAGAAGCACACAAGCACATGGCTTCAGGTAGTTATACTGTAGGTGCAAATGTGCAGGGTACACAGTACACTAACTGGAAATACTTCAAGAGCCTGCCTGTGCTATTAATAGGATCAGAAGAAGCACACAAGCACGTGGCTTCAGGTAGCTATACTGTAGGTGCAACTGTGCAGGGTACATAGTACACTAACTGGAAATACTTCAAGAGCCTGCCAGTATATTAGGAAGAGAACAACAGGAATGGATATAGCTAAACTAAATACAGTGTATATATATATATATATATATATATATATATATATATATATACACAACACCTGGGATGTATATATACACAATACACTGTAAGTGCAACTATCTGACTCGACCTGTCTACTCTATCTAACTTAACCACTTGACAACTGGGCACTTAAACCCCCCTCGTGACCAGACCAATTTTCAGCTTTCAGCGCTCTCACACTTTGAATGACAATTACTCAGTCATGCTACACTGTACCCAAATGAATTTTTTGTCCTTTTTTTCATACAAATAGAGCTTTCTTTTGGTGGTATTTGATCACCTCTGGGTTTTTTATTTTTTGCGCTATAAATGAAAAAAGACCGCAAATTTTGAAAAAAAACGCATTTTTCTTAGTTTCTGTGATAAAATTTTGCAAATTAGTAATTTTTCTTCATAAATTTTGGCCACAATTTATACTGCTACATATCTTTGGTAAAAAATAACCCAAATTAGTGGATATTAGTTGGTCTTTGTGAAAGTTAGAGAGTCTACAAGTTATGGTGCAAATCATAAAAAATTGATCACATCTGATGCACTGACGGCCCATCTCATTTCTTGCGACCCGAACAAGTCAGGAAAGTACAAATACCCCCCAAATGACCCCTTTTTTGAAAGTAGACATTCCAAGGTATTTAGTAAGATGCATGGTGAGGTTTTTGATGTTGTCATTTTTTCCCACAATTCTTTGCAAAATGAAGATCCCCCCCCCCACAAAATTGTCATTGTAATAGGTTATTTCTCTCACATGCCATGTATATATCACAAATGACGCCCCAAAATACATTCTGCTACTCCTCCTGAGTATTACAATACCACATGTGTGGGACTTTTTCGCAGCCTAGCCACATAGAGAGGCCCAACATGCATGGAGCACCATCACGTGTTCTAGGAGCATAAATTACACATCTAATTTGTTGACTACCTATTACACTTTTGAAGGCCCTGGAGAACCAGGACAATGACACGTGACACTGACGTGGCACTGATGACAAATGGCACTGATACGTGGCACTGATGTGGCACTGATACGTGGCACTGATACGTGGCACTGACACTGATGTGGCACTGATGACAGATGGCACTAATACATGGCACTGATGACAGATGGCACTAATACGTGGCACTGATGACAGATGGCACTAATACGTAGCACTGACAGATGGCACTAATACGTGGCACTGACAGATGGCACTAATATGTGGCACTGATGACACATGGCACTAATATGTGGCACTGATGACATGTGGCGCTGATGACAAATGGCACTGATATGTGGCACTGATGACACATGGCACTGATGAAAGATGGCACTAATACATGGCACTAATGACAGATGGCACTAATACGTGGCATTGATGACAGATGGCACTAATATGTGGCACTGATGACACTGATGACAGATGGCACTGATACGTGGCACTGATGACACTGATGACAGGTGGCACTGATACGTGGCACTGATGACACGTGACACTGATGACAGATGGCACGTGGCACTGATGACAGGTGGCACTGATGACAGATGGCACTGATGACAGATGGCACTATGTGGCACTGATGACAGATGGCACTATGTGGCACTGATGACAGATGGCACTTATACGTGGCAGTGGGGACAGATGGCACTGGGGACAGATGGCAGGGGCAGATGGCAGGGGCAGATGGCAGGGGCAGATAGCAGGGCAGATAGCAGGGCAGATGGCAGGGCAGATGGCAGGGGCAGATAGCAGGGCAGATGGCAGGGCCTGTTAACAGCGGGACACCTTTTTTTCCCTTTTTTTTTTCTTTTACACTTACCGCCGCAGCGGTTCCGCTCTCCCTCCTCACACGCTGTCTCTGTGTGAGGAGGGAGAGCCGGCGATGAGAGATGATCTCATATATTTACATATGAGATCCTCTCTCATTGGCACCGCCGATCGCACTGTAAACGGCCGCTGTCATTGGCCGTTTACGGTGATCTGTGACTGGCTGTGTCCGAGGGACACGGCCAGCACAAAACTTCAGCGATGCGCGCCCGCGGGAGCGCGCAATGCGGAAGTAAACAGGAGGCCATCCAGGGACGCCCTCCCGGCAATTGGAGTCCGCGCTGTAGCCGTCTTTCGGCTATAGCGCGGACGCCTAGTGGTTAAATCAAATGACACTGCCTCTCTGTCTATCTAACTCTCTCCACTGCAACACACTACACAAGGCCACCATGCAGGTGGCCTTATATAGTGTGGGGCGTGTACTAAACCCCCTGAGCCATAATTGACCAAAGCCTCCCTGGCTTTGGCCAATTACAGCTCTCTGTGCAGACGGCGCTGTGATTGGCCAAGCATGCCGGTCATAGTGCATGCTTGGCCAATCATCAGCCAGCAATACACTGCGATGCCGCAGTGAATTATAGGCCGTGATGCGCCACTCGAATTTGGCGCGAACGGCCCATAACGTTCGTAATTCGGCAAACACACGATGTTCGAGTCGAACATGCGCTCAACTTGAACACGAAGCTCATCCCTAATTACCAATGCTTTGTCCTTCGGATCCTGCTTACCCTCTATCAATACTTTCACATTCAGAATGTCTGCCTCTTACTTCTTGACATTTTTTTTAATGAAGAAATCTGACTATCTTCACTTGCAACTATGGCAATGGGGGTAAATATGTGTTGCTTTTGTACACACACTACTTTTTGTTTATTTTGGTTGCTAGGGGCTTTTTTTTTATTTCGGGGCAAATATGCCCTTTGCCTCAAAATAAAAAGAGGTCCTAGCAACCAAAATAAACCAAAAGGTACCCCCTCCTCCTGAGAAACAATAAAACACCTAAACACTAAACCTCAACTTACAGTGTGTTTTAACCCAAAAATAAAAAATATGGATAAATGTGAAATAACAGCTAAAGCAGCAATTATAGTTGTTGCTGACAGACACAGAAAGATAGTCATAAAACCAAACTGTACTCCACATCATAGGGTACTATAGCATAGTATAGCACTGTACTGTATATCAACTAATTCTCCCTACACACCTTTCAGCTCTCTCTACACGGCTCCAGTACACACCAACAAAAGACTGCTGTCCCCACTATTTTATAGCTAGGGGGCTGGCACATGCTAACCACAGTTGAAATGTCAGGTAGGGCATTATGGGTCCTTTAAAATTCGAAATGGGTCCAGAAAATTTAGCAGCAACTCATCCTCAAACCCCAAAATTTGCTGCAAATCTACTGTGGAGTGAATCTGAACCTCATCTCTAATCCACACATCTGATCAGTGCTTTGAAGCTTGTAATTTTTGTAACATGATTTATTATTATTTTTTCTTTTATCATTATGTTATACAGTAGTGATTTGATCCTATCAGAAAAATAGATTGGTTTCTGTTTAGTTTCTAATGACCTTTGATTATCAAGTTTGCGCAAATTTATGGAATATAATGCTATCAAATATTATAAGAAGCTAGTTCCTTGTAAACTAAAAGCCTTTAGCATTGGGCAGCCAATGTATTGGGATATATACAGTTAATAAATAGATAAGTATAAAGAATATTATGCATATAACACATCATAAAATGTTCATCTGAAGCATAGGGGTCAGCAGCACATGTTTACTATTTAAGAAAAATCTTATAAGATGCAGAACATGATAATATGGTACTTGAACTGTATTTATTTTGTATTGATTAAGTAAGAAAACCAAGGTTTTATTTCCATCTTAGAGCATGAGTTTGCCCTTGTTCTTTGTAATGATGTGCTTATATATATAAAACAAGCCCACTCTTTTCTTTTTATTAACTGCATGGCTAACCTTGAATTTCTACTTTCTTATGTCACATAGGTTGAATTGAAGGTACTTGTGCATTTACTTTTCCTTTCTTCTCCAGTGCATTAATAAAATACATAAAATCATACATTTAAATCAGTTTATTTTGTTTACTTGAGCTATATAAGGCAGAACTGCGCAAATATACAGTATATGCATTCTGCATATTTACACAGTTGTATCTTTCAGGACATTTAAGAGCTATAGATTGTTTCAATCAATGAGGTGATAATTATAATGCATACTAGATTGTGTGGCCATTCTTGCTTCTCTGGCTCCAGATTTCCTTTATATAAATTAAACTTTGATTTTCCTTATTTTAAGCTTTAAATGAAATCTGAAGAGCCCTAGTTGTAAACACTGAATCTTGTGGTCAAGAGTACCTCAGAATTGTTTGACCACTTAAAGTGGTGTTCCGGCCGAAATTATACTTTTAAAATAAAAATACCCCTATAATACACAAGCTTAATGTATTCTAGTAAAGTTAGTCTGTAAACTAAGGTCTGTTTTGTTAGCTTATAGCAGTAGTTTGTTATTTTATAAACTTACAGCAGGCCGTGGCCATCTTAAGTGTGGGCATCTGAAGCCAGACTGTATTTCTTCCTGGATCTCATCCTTGAAGATCTCGCACATGCTCAGTGCAGCACAAGCAGTGTAATAGGTTTCAGGTCAGGTTTCCATAGCAACGGCAGTTTCAGAGGAAGTCGCCGCCCCACATGCTCAGTTCAGCACAAGCAGTGTAATAGGTTTCAGGTCAGGTTTCCATAGCAATGGCAGTTTCAGAGGAAGTTGCTGCCCCTTCCCAGAAGGCATTGCAAACAGGAAACGATGCGATGGGCCGCGGCCAGGGAGGAGGAAGTGAACAATGAATACAGCAGATATACAGTAGGTGCTGAGAAAAAAAATATCCAATTTGTTTACAGTGGACAGTTTAGTGAGGGATGCTGAAGAGTTGTAAAAGTGGGTGGAACTCCACTTTAAGAACTGGAAGATTTTCCCCTTTAATGACCAGGTCATTTTTAGCGATCCGGCACTGCGTCGCTTTAACTGACAATTGCACGGTTGTGGGATGCTGTACTCAAACAAAATTGACGTCCTTTTTTTCCCACAAATAGAGCTTTCTTTTGGTAGTATTTGATCACCTCTGTGGTTTTTATTTTTTTTGTGCTATAAACAAAGAAAAAGCGCAATTTTGAAAAAAAAAGCAATATTTTTTACTTTTTGCTATAATAAATATCTCCCCCAAAAATCTCTTTCTCAGTTTAGGCCAATATATATTCTTTTACATATTTTTGGTAAAAAAAAAATTGCAAAAAAGCGTACATGTATTGGTTTTCGCAAAAGTTATAGCTTCTACAAAATAGGAAAAAGATTTACGGCATTTTTATTATTTATTTATTTTTTACTAGTAATGGCGGTGATCTGCGATATTTAACGGGACTGTGACATTGCAGTGAACAGATCGGACAACTAACTGACATTTTTTATGCTTTTTTTTAGGAACTATTGACATTATTACAGTAATCAGTGCTAAAAATATGCACTGTTATTGTACTAATGACACTGGAAGGGAAGGGGTTAACATCAGGGGCGATCAAGGGGTCAAACAGGATCTGTGTAATCTTCCCTGTCAGAATGGAGATTTGCCTTGCCTATACAGGCAGATCCCCATTCTGTCACTGCGGAGAAGAATCAGGGGTCGCCGGCGGACATCAAGTCCACCCCACTCACTAATTGACTCCCCCCGCTGGCCAGTGGGCGTGGGTTCGTGTCTCCGGTAACGCGTGTATGCCCACAGACTAGAGTTCCCGAGCCGATGTACAATTGTGGGAACGAGCTGACCTGCCGCAGTACAATGACGGTGGCTGGTCGGCAAGTAGGTAAATCAAAACCATCTAAACATGCATTATAGGTTTTTTTAATTAATTATAAATATTTTTATTTCAAACATGTTAGGGTATAGAAAGTAAGCACAAAACTATAGTGTTTACAAACGTATCCAGTCAGAATTTACCTTTCATAATAAATAAATAAATAAATAAACTAAATTTTAATCGGTCACTATAGATAATAACTAGTTTTATGCTATTCACATTTTCATCACTCCTAAATATCTTAAAATAGCTCTATTTCGAGCCAACAGTACATTTACCTAGTGATGATGAAAACCCTCTGTTTTTTCCTGACACCATCTTTAGTGCAGCTACATGCAATAGTATAATATGGCACAATTAATGTAATAAAGTAATTCTTGTTTTGCCACACAAATTGCTTTTGGTAATTAGTAATGTCTAAAGTACACAGTATTAAAGTGTTACTAAACCCAGGACCCTGCATTCACTATATCTGGTCTCCCACAGTACACAGAACATGGAAATGCAATAGTTTTAGTAAATATAAACTGCTAAATACTTTTTCTCATCAGCAGTAGATATGGGCCAAACACCTCCCCCCGGTTCAGTTTGCATCAGAACTCACGAACATCGCACCGCAGACCCTATTAACCACCTCAATACTAGGCACTTTCGCCCCCTTCCTTCCCAGACCAATTTTCAGCTTTCAGCGCTCTCGCACTTTTAATGACAATTACTCGGTCATGCTACACTGTACCCAAATAAAATTTTTATCATTTTGTTCGCACAAATAGAGCTTTCTTTTGGTGGTATTTATTCACGACTCCATTTTTTTTTTTTTGCGATATAAGCGCAAAAATAGTGGAAATTTGGAAAAAAACAATATTTTCTTTTTTCTGTTTTAAAAGAAATCCAGTAAAATCGAATTTTGTCATAAATTTAAGCCAAAATGTATTCTGCTACATGTTTTTGATAAAAAAAATCCTGTTAAGTGTATAATAATTAGTTTGTGTGATCACGGACATATGTACGCAAATGATCATGTACAGATGTGTGCAGGTGATCACGTACATATGTGTGCAGATTACCATTGGGACATGTGATTTTAGTGTGACATATGTGGGGGACAGCTTTTTTTATTATTTGGGGACATGTGTTTTGGGGACATGTGTGTTTTACATTATGTGGGGACATGTGTGTGTGTTTTACATTATGTGGGGACATGTGTGTGTTTTACATGTATGTATTTACATGTGTGTTGACACTAGGTTGGTGATCAGTGAGTAAAAAGCTGTAAAAAACAGCTCATACTCACTGATCATCAGCCGGCTGCAGCGATCCCCTCTCCTCTCCTCCTCAGCGACAACTTCCGTGTGAGGAGAGGAGAGCTGATCGCCTAGCAACCGGCTGTGTTTACATCACATGACGGCTGTGATTGGACACGGCCGTCATGTGATCAGGAGGGCCAATCACAGAGCCCTCCTGCCGATCCGAGATGCGCCGTGTCCGGGGGACACGAGCGCATCGGGATCGCGCCGCTGCGCGGGCACGCGCGCGCGCGATCCCGCTCCTTCTGAGGGACGTTCCTGAACGTCCACTCAGAAGGAGAGAGCGCCCACCCGGCCGTTTATGTACATTGGCCGGGTGGGAAGTAGTTAAAGACTATGGGACCCGAACTTGAAAAATCAAAAATCCCCATTTTGAAGGCTTATATGCAAGTTATTGGCTATAAAAAGGGTATGGGGCCCGGCTACTGCCCTGGGGGACATGTACCAATGCAAAAAAAAAAATGTAAAAAGATCGTCTTTAAAGAAGCAGTAATTTTAATGATGCTTAAAATGAAACAATAAAAATAAAATATAGTGCCTAGGGGGTACCCTTAGTCTGCCTGTAAAGTGGTGCATCTGTACTGTGTATAGAACATGCTGCAGCATAACCGACATTTATAAAGAAAAAAAAATGACATTTAAGTTGATTTTCCCTGCAAGCTGTCTTTATTTGGACAAGCTGGAATTTAGACACTGGGCATGTGGGTGTCAGGGAGTGTATTTTTTTTTTTGCTGCAGTAGCTGGGCAGAGAAATTTGCCTGCTATACTCTACAGCTGGTGGTGTGCTGCTGGCAGACGCATTGCAAGGACCTGCGACACCCTGTGCTATGCCATCATCCCTGTCAGTGGAGGCTGCTGAGAGGTTATGAGATATAGCGGAGGTAGACATGAAAGGTGAGGAGGAGAAGAATTGTGTCCCTTGTGTGTGGATTTCAGGTGCTCTTGCCAACAGGCTGAGTGGTGGGAGGTTAATGCCTTGTTTAGCATGTGGTACCCAAATGGCTGGTGTTTTTGCCACGCTTGATCTGCTTGCCGCAGAGATTTCAAATTGCAACAGTGCGATCAGCTGCACATGTGCTAAAAAAGGCCCACACAGCTAAGCTGTGGGAAGTGGGCTGGGAGATAACAGCTCTACAATGTGATGGAATAGGGTGGCTGCTTTCTACTCTTCCATGATGGCTGCCTCTGGAGGACATCCTTCCTTGCTGGGGTTGTGCCTCCCCCTCACTTTCCTCCTCTGCTCTATCCAGCACCCAAGTCGCGTCAGTGACCTCATCATCATCATCCCCATCATTACTTGGCAATACGCTGTGGCTGAGGCAACATGACTGCCAATTTGATGTTTATCAGCATTCTACCCTCTCTGTAGGCTCATGTTACTCCCTTCCTCTACCTCAGAACCAACATCAGAATCAAGTAATGTTTGTGCATCCTGAAGAAGTAAGTGGCTGACGCTGTGTTTAAATAATTCAGCTGACTCCTCCATGCATTATGCTGGGGCTATGGCAAGAGTAGCTGTGGATAGGGAGGCAGAATAAGCCGCTCTGGCAGCTGTGCTGGACTGAGCATTAGTGTCAGCTTGGGTCACAGAGGATGAGGAGGATGAGGATGGTTTAGTAAGCCAATCCACCACCTACTCTGCATGCTGTGGCTGGATAGCACAGGCAACATCACTAAACAGAGACAAATGTGCCCTGCTTGAGGATGGACCACGTCCACCTTGGCTTGGGGACACAGACGCTGCTGGACCCTCATAGTGGCATGGGAACATCTGCCTCTCATTGTTGGCTCCCAGACATGATTGAGGGGGGGCTTATTACGCAAATTTAATAGAACCTGGAAATGTGTGATTGGATGCACTTGATTGAATGAAAAGTGTTGTTTGGTGCAATCTAAATTGAGGACAGATGCTGATAGAAATGTAAAAACTATAAAAAAAAAGAAGAGGGTCGCAGTTAGAAAAAATACAGCTGACAATTAAAAAAAAAAAGGAGGCAGGCAGGGACATAAAAAAGACAACCCCCCCTTAAAAAAAAAAAACACATACAAAAACCTAAAAAAAAAAAAAAAAGGTATATGCCACTTAACCACTTGTCGACCGCCTAACGCAGATATACTGCGGCAGAATGGCACGGGCAGGCAGAATCACGTTCCCATACGTGATCTGCCTCCCGCGGGCGGGGGGTCCGATCGGACCCCCCCCCGGTGCCAGCGGCGGTCGGCATTTGACTGGGAGCGTCGGGAGGCGAGGGGGAGACCATCCGATCGTGGCCCCTCCCTCGCGATCGCTCCCAGCCAATGGGAATCCTCCTCTGCCTGTGTGTAGTTTCACACAGGCAGAGGATGTGATGTCATCTCTCCTCGGTCTGGCAGTTTCCGTCCCAGCGCCGAGGAGAGAAGACAAGTAAGTGCACACAACACAAACACACACAGTAGAACATGCCAGGCATACTTTACACCCCCGATCCCCCCCCAATCCCCCCCCGATCGCCCCCCGATCCCCCCCAATCACCCCCCCCCCCCCGTCACAAACTGACACCAGCAGTATTTATTTTTTTTTTTCTGATTACTGCATGGTGTCAGTTTGTGACAGTTACAGTGTTAGGGCAGTGAGTATTACCCCCCTTTAGGTCTAGGGTACCCCCCTAACCACCCCTAATAAAGTTTTAACCTCTTGATCACCCCCTGTCACCAGTGTCACTAAGCGATCATTTTTCTGATCGCTGTATTAGTGTCGCTGGTGACGCTAGTTAGGGACGTAAATATTTAGGTTCGACGTCAGCGTTTTATAGCGACAGGGACCCCCATATACTACCTAATAAATGTTTTAACCCCTTGCTTGCACCCTAGTTAACCCTTTCACCACTGATCACCGTATAACCGTTACGGGTGACGCTGGTTAGTTTGTTTATTTTTTATAGTGTCAGGGCACCCGCCGTTTATTACGGAATAAAGGTTTAGCCCCCTGATCGCCCGGCGGTGATATGCATCGCCCCAGGCAGCGTCAGATTAGCGCCAGTACCGCTAACACCCACGTACGCAGCATACACCTCCCTTAGTGGTATAGTATCTGTACGGATCAATATCTGATCCGATCAGATCTATACTAGCGTCCCCAGCAGTTTAGGGTTCCCGAAAACGCAGTGGTAGCGGGATCAGCCCAGATACCCGCTAGCACCTGCGTTTTGCCCCTCCGCCCGGCCCGGCCCAGCCCACCCAAGTGCAGTATCGATCGATCACTGTCACTTACAAAACACTAAACGTATAACTGCAGCGTTCGCAGAGTCAGGCCTGATCCCTGAGATCGCTAACAGTTTTCTTGGTAGCGTTTTGGTGAACTGGCAAGCACCAGATCCCTGAGATCGCTAACAGTTTTCTTGGTAGCGTTTTGGTGAACTGGCAAGCACCAGCCCCAGGCAGCGTCAGGTTAGCGCCAGTACCACTAACACCCACGCACGCACCGTACACCTCCCTTAGTGGTATAGTATCTGAACGGATCAATATCTGATCCGATCAGATCTATACTAGCGTCCCCAGCAGTTTAGGGTTCCCAAACACGCAGTGTTAGCGGGATCAGCCCAGATACCTGCTAGCACCTGCGTTTTTCCCCTCCGCCCGGCCCAGCCCAGCCCACCCAAGTGCAGTATCGATCGATCACTGACACTTACAAAACACTAAACGCATAACTGCAGCGTTCGCAGAGTCAGGCCTGATCCCTGCGATCGCTAACAGTTTTTTTTGTAGCGTCCCCAGCAGTTTAGGGTTCCCAAACACGCAGTGTTAGCGGGATCAGCCCAGATACCTGCTAGCACCTGCGTTTTTCCCCTCCGCCCGGCCCAGCCCAGCCCACCCAAGTGCAGTATCGATCGATCACTGACACTTACAAAACACTAAACGCATAACTGCAGCGTTCGCAGAGTCAGGCCTGATCCCTGCGATCGCTAACAGTTTTTTTTGTAGCGTTTTGGTGAACTGGCAAGCACCAGCGGCCTAGTACACCCCGGTCGTAGTCAAACCAGCACTGCAGTAACACGTGGGAACGTTGCGAGTCCCATAAGTGCAGTTCAAGATGGTGAGGTGGCAAGCACAAGTAGTGTCCCGCTGCCACCAAAAAGACAAACACAGGCCTGTCGTGCCCATAGTGCCCTTCCTGCTGCATTCGCCAATCCTAATTGGGAACCCACCGCTTCTGCAGCGCCCGTACTTCCCCCATTCACATCCCCAACCAAATGCAGTCGGCTGCATGAGAGGCATTTTCTTTATGTCCTCCCGAGTACCCCTACCCAGCGAACCCCCCCAAAAAAGATGTCGTGTCTGCAGCAAGCGCGGATATAGGCGTGACACCCACTATTATTGTCCCTCCTGTCCTGACAATCCTGGTCTTTGCATTGGTGAATGTTTTGAACGCTACCATTCACTAGTTGAGTATTAGCGTAGGGTACAGCATTCCACAGACTAGGCCCACTTTCACAGGGTCTCCCAAGATGCCATCGCATTTTGAGAGACCCGAACCTGGAACCGGTTACAGTTATAAAAGTTAGTTACAAAAAAAAGTGTAAAAAAAAAACACATACAAAAATATATAAAAAAAAAAAAAATAGTTGTCGTTTTATTGCTCTCTCTCTCTCTATTCTCTCTCTATTGTTCTGCTCTTTTTTACTGTATTCTATTCTGCAATGTTTTATTGTTATTATGTTTTATCATGTTTGCTTTTCAGGTATGCAATTTTTTATACCTTACCGTTTACTGTGCTTTATTGTTAACCATTTTTTTGTCTTCAGGTACGCCATTCACGACTTTGAGTGGTTATACCAGAATGATGCCTGTAGGTTTAGGTATCATCTTGGTATCATTCTTTTCAGCCAGTGGTCGGCTTTCATGTAAAAGCAATCCTAGCGGCTAATTAGCCTCTAGACTGCTTTTACAAACAGTGGGAGGGAATGCCCCCCCCCCCAACGTCTTCCGTGTTTTTCTCTGGCTCTCCTGTCTCAACAGGGAACCTGAAAATGCAGCTGGTGATTCAGCCAGCTGACCATAGAGCTGATCAGAGACCAGAGTGGCTCCAAACATCTCTATGGCCTAAGAAACCGGAAGCTACGAGCATTTTATGACTTAAATTTCGCCGGATGTAAACAGCGCCATTGGGAAATTGGGAAAGCATTTTATCACACCGATCTTGGTGTGGTCAGATGCTTTGAGGGCAGAGGAGAAATCTAGGGTCTAATAGACCCCAATTTTTGCAAAAAAGAGTACCTGTCACTACCTATTGCTATGATAGGGGATATTTACATTCCTTGAGATAACAATAAAAATGATTTAAAAAAAAAATATGAAAGGAACAGTTTAAAAATAAGATAAAAAAATAATAATAATAAAGAAAAAAAAAAAAAAAAAAAAAAAAGCACCCCTGTCCCCCCTGCTCTCGCGCTAAGGCGAACGCAAGCGTCGGTCTGGCGTCAAATGTAAACAGCAATTGCACCATGCATGTGAGGTATCACCGCGAACGTCAGATTGAGGGCAGCAATTTTAGCAGTAGACCTCCTCTGTAAATCTAAAGTGGTAACCTGTAAAGGCTTTTAAAGGCTTTTAAAAATGTATTTAGTTTGTCGCCACTGCACGTTTGTGCGCAATTTTAAAGCATGTCATGTTTGGTATCCATGTACTCGGCCTAAGATCATCTTTTTTATTTCATCAAACATTTGGGCAATATAGTGTGTTTTAGTGCATTAAAATGTAAAAAAGTGTGTTTTTTCCCCAAAAAATGCGTTTGAAAAATCGCTGCGCAAATACTGTGTGAAAAAAAAAATGAAACACCCACCATTTTAATCTGTAGGGCATTTGCTTTAAAAAAATATATAATGTTTGGGGGTTCAAAGTAATTTTCTTGCAAAAAAAAATTATTTTTTATGTAAACAATAAGTGTCAGAAAGGGCTTTGTCTTCAAGTGGTTAGAAGAGTGGGTGATGTGTGACATAAGCTTCTAGATGTTGTGCATAAAATGCCAGGACAGTTCAAAACCCCCCCAAATGACCCCATTTTGGAAAGTAGACACCCCAAGCTATTTGCTGAGAGTCATGTTGAGTCCATGGAATATTTTATATTGTGACACAAGTTGCGGGAAAGAGACAATTTTTTATTTTTTTTATTTTTTTTTGCGCAAAGTTGTCACTAAATGATATGTTGCTCAAAAATGCCATGGGAATATGTGAAATTACACCCCAAAATACATTCTGTTGCTTCTCCTGAGTACGGGGATACCACATGTGTGAGACTTTTTGGGAGCCTAGCCGCGTACGGGACCCCGAAAACCAAGCACCGCCTTCAGGCTTTCTAAGGCCGTAAATTTTTGATTTCACTCTTCACTGCCTATCACAGTTTCGGAGGCCATGGAATGCCCAGGTGGCAAAACCCCCCCCCAAATGACCCCATTTTGGAAAGTAGACACCCCAAGCTATTTGATGAGAGGTATAGTGAGTATTTTGCAGACCTCACTTTTTGTCACAAAGTTTTGAAATTTGAAAAAAGAAAAAAAAAATGTTTTTTTCTCGTCTTTCTTTATTTTCAAAAACAAATGAGAGCTGCAAAATACTCACCATGCCTCTCAGCAAATAGCTTGGGGTGTCTACTTTCCAAAATGGGGTCATTTGGGTGGGGTTTGTGCCACCTGGGCATTCCATGGCCTCCGAAACTGTGATAGGCAGTGAGGAGTAAAATCAAAAATGTACGCCCTTAGAAATCCTGAAGGCAGTGATTGGTTTTCGGGGCCCCATACGCGGCTAGGCTCCCAAAAAGTCCCACACATGTGGTATCCCCATACTCAGGAGAAGCAGCTAAATGTATTTTGGGGTGCAATTCCACATATGCCCATGGCCTGTGTGAGCAATATATCATTTAGTGATGACTTTGTGCAAAAAAAAAAATTGTCACTTTCCTGCAACTTGTGTCAAAATATAAAACATTCCATGGACTCAACATGCCTCAAAGCAAATAGCTTGGGGTGTCTACTTTCCAAAATGGGGTCATTTGGGGGGGTTTTATGCCATCTGGGCATTTTATGGCCTTCAAAACTGTGATAGGTAGTGAGGAGTAAAATCAAAAATGTACGCCCTTAGAAATCCTGAAGGCAGTGATTGGTTTTCGGGGCCCCGTACGCAGCTAGGCTCCCAAAAAGTCCCACACATGTGGTATCCCCATACTCAGGAGAAGCAGATATATAGAAGGAAACGAGGGACTAGAGGGGGGAGGCGAATGCGAATAAAAGAAAGCAAGAATATAACAGGTCAGGGCATTTTTAACTTGAGTACCGTTGAGCTGACGCAATCTGAGAAGCTGGTGTTGGACAAGGGTCTCAAGTTTGCCCCCCCCAAGAGTTTAAATCGCTTTCAGACTTATATGGATGTCCATAAGTTTATTCGAAAATTAAATATAAAAAGGTATATGGTAGGGAACCCTATTACTAGAAATTCCCAGTCCAGGGATAATTATGTACATTCAGGACTGGCAAATGCATCCCTCTTCAATCCCCCTGGCACGCTTGCCCCAACACTTAAGGTGTTTAGAGATGTGTTGCTAAGGGACCTTGATAATTTAGAGGTAAAGAAAGCTAAAAATTCCAAAGCCATACAAGAAGGACTAGATTCCCTGTGTGAGAATAAGGATCTAGTTATCCGTCCAGCGGATAAAGGGGGGGGGATAGTTGTGCTCGATCGGAAGGATTATCTGGCCGAAATGTCCAGGATCCTTGACGATACGGAGACTTATACTCCCCTTCCCTCTGATCCAAAAAATGGCTACCTTAGGGAACTACGTAAGATCGTTTCCAAGGGTGCCTCCCTAGGGATTCTGGGGGAGAAGGAGAGCTACTATTTGGTCCCCAAGGCCCCCAGGACCCCTATTATCTACTACCTCCCGAAGGTCCATAAAAACCCTATCTGCCCCCCGGGACGCCCCATAGTGAGTGGCATTGATTCTATCACATCCCGGGTGGGCAGATATATTGATTTTTACCTTCAGCCCTTGGTTCAAAAGATGCCATCATATATTAAGGACACGCGCCATGTGCTGAACCTTCTCTCTGGTGTTCCAATTAAACCTGGGATGTGGTTGGTAAGCGCGGATGTCACCTCTTTATATACTATAATTCCTCATGATATGGGCCTTCGGGCTGTGGAGGGTGCTCTGAGGAAAGACTCAGGACTTCCCACAGATCAAATTTCCTTTATTATGGAACTATTGGTTTTTGCGGCCTCTCACAATTATTTTTGGTTTTCTGATCGTTTTTACCGACAAAGTCGGGGCGTGGCCATGGGGGCAAAGTATGCCCCCAGCCTGGCCAATTTATTCATGGCCAGGTGGGAGGAGGATGTCATCTATGCCCATCGAAACCCCCATTTGGTTTTGTGGGCTAGATATATAGATGACATCCTCCTCCTATGGGATGGGGAGGGCCAGGAACTTCAGCAGTTCTTATCCTCCCTAAATACCAACGACCGTGGAATTCAACTGAATTTTGAGACAAGTCAAACTCAGATCCACTTCCTGGACCTCACTATATCCATAGAGGATGGGTTTTTATCCACTTCAACCTTTTTCAAGGAGAGCGATAGGAACTCTTTCATTCCACTTGAAAGCTGCCACTATGGACCCTGGTTAAAGGGGATACCCAAAAGCCAGTACATGAGAGTCCGCAGGAATTGTTCAGATCTGGGGAAATTTCTGATACAGAGTAATGTTCTTACAGAGAGATTTTTAGAAAAAGGATACACCAATGAGGACTTGATTCCGGCCCTAAGGAATGTACAAGAAATGGATAGGGAGCTTTTGTTGAGGGACAGACCCCGGACTGATAACCCCATGTCCAATTTGGGAGTTCCTTTTATTACCACATACTCACTCCAACACAAAGAAATCAAACAGTTAGTTTCCAAGCATTGGCATTTGATTACCAATGACCGAGTGTTGAGAGAGGTCCTACCCCCTAGGCCTAGAATTATTTTTAGGGGGGCTCCCTCATTTAAGAACAGGCTAGCCCCAGGGATACTAGATCCCCCTCGGAACAGGACTACCTTTTTTGACCAATTAACTGGCTTTTACAAATGCAACAAATGTCGAGTCTGTTCCTACAACTCAGGTGTGACTAGGAGGACCCAATCTTTCGTTTCAACACAAACTGGCCGATCTCACCATATCACCCCATTTATCACCTGTTCCACCACTGGGGTAGTATATCTATTGCAATGCCCGTGTGGCTTGCAATACGTCGGGCGGACAAAACGCCCCCTACAGGTGAGACTAAATGAACATATTACCAATATTCTTACAGGTTTTAAAAACCATTCAGTCTCAAAACATTACAGGTTGGTACATAATAGAGATCCCTCCAACACTTTATTTTTGGGGATTGACCGCTACAAACAGCATTGGCGGGGTAGCTCCCTGGTGAGGGAGATCTCCAGGTCTGAAATGGCCTGGATCCACAGGGTAAAAAGCTACACGCCTCACGGCCTTAACATAGACGTGGACGTCAATGCATTTATTGACAATTCCTAATTCTGTGGTCTTTGCTGAGAAAAGCTTATAGGTTTTGTTCCCATTGAATATAGGAGTTTGTTGCCTTTTTTGCGTCCCATTTGTACTGGGCATATTCGACCCCTGTTAAGACCATGACCCTATTTCATCTATTTGAATTTCGGACAAGGTCTTTATCTTAATTTTTAAAAAAATTTTTATTAATTTACCATTTTTGTTTTTTATTACCCTTAAATGGCGCCCCTTCTTTCGGTAGCTATGGTAGAGGCCCGTGTTAGAATCTCACCTGGATCTCCATGTCCCCTTCAAATCGAGGACATTATGGAGTAGTGACCTAGCACCATCAGTTTAGATTGGATCTCTCTAGACTGGCTGTTCTGAATTCTTGGTACATTTCATAATTTTATCAGATTTTTTGGGAATTTAATAACTTTGTTCCCCCTTTCTATATGTATAATTTGTACATTTTACTTCATATAATTACCAACACCCCCTATGCATAGTGGGGTCTTTGCACGAGACATATAGCCTTTAATTGAGGAGCTTACTATGCATAGCCTTCTTATCGATTTTTCCATATAAGTCTTGTTTTTTAAAAATTCATGTGGTATGAGTCTAACCAAATTTTTTTAATTTTTTGTTATGCTTTAACATTTATATTATTTTTATTATGTTTGATTGTATGCTTTTAACTAGCCCGAATTTAGGTCTCCTTTGTGGGACAGAATATTTCAGAATCTTATAGTGGTTGGTGCCCCCTAATGGGGACATTGCTGTTGATATATATATGTTTTTCTGGAAGTGCTTTTATCTGGTCACTCAGATCGCTTTTCCTCCTCACTAGACAATTGAGACCCAATCCACAGATAGGGGGCCCCAATTGATTAGGGATAACAAATCCCTTTAGTTTTAACTTTTAATTTACCTTTATCTCGGACTATTTCTTTTAATTTGTTCGATTCTAACATTGAAAGTCACACTTCTATGTATTGTTATTATCTGAAGTGTTGGAATTTGGCTTAGGTTGCAGCTATTGCTGTCTGCCGTGGCTTTCAAATACTTTCTGCCCACACCAAAAATGGCGCCCTGTGTTTCGTCTATATGAATCCCAGAGTGAGGCTTGTTGTTTCTTTATAAATGTGGTGGCTCAGCACGCTGCCCGTTCCCCATTGACAACGTCAACCTGTGACGAAACGCGTCTGGGAGGGACGTTCTGAAGTCACCACGTTTGCCCTGTTGTGGACGGGAGCTATCTGAGTGCCGGCCGGCATCGCTGTTTCTTTCGTTTTTAAATGTAAGTGGTTTACCTTTGAATAAACTGGATTTTGTTACGATATGACACTATTGGCTGCTTCTTCTTTCTGAACACTTTTCGATCGGAGCTTGTGAGGAGTCTGCTGGGACGAGATCGCGGTGACGCCACCACCATTTCGTTTTTGGCTCCTTTTAACTGATCTTCTGGTGAGCAGGAACCCCTTCAATTCTGGTCAGGATTTCATTTTGGGTTTACCTGGGCTATTAGCCTACCGCTGTTATACCTTCACAAGTTTACCATCTGGTAAGCGGCCCCCCATATCTGAGCACCGGGTGTTTATCTATACCTTCTTTTGGATCTGTACTCGCCTCCTTTATATTTTTTTCTGGTAATTAGATACAGATATAGTTTTTGATTTTAAGACATCACATTTCTTTGCATGTTGCATGTCACTTCCCCTTTTTGACTCCACGCCCCTGGTTTGTCATACATTTGGGGGTCTCACGATCCTTTAAATGTTTTTTTGTATGAGCACTCCTATTTAGGGAATTATATATATATTTTTTTGTCAGTATTACGCTATGTTTTTTGTATGTTTTTCTACACCTATGTGGATTCGGTCCGCCATGTAAGTCTGTTGGATCCTACCCCCCTTGGAGCACACTGAAAGGCCCAGGCTGGGTTTAAAGCCACCTGCTGAACCTCGCTTACGTTCTGGTAAGCAGAATATCCCATAAGTTTGTCCTCTATTCACCATTTAGGAGGATCTATTATGCCATGTGGACTTAATTGAATCGTTTTTCACCTATATTGATTGGACTCATTTTTAGCGCGGTTTGTTTCTGTTTTATTTTTGTTTTGTGGGCCCCACTTCCAACCGCAGCTTTTTGAACTTCACTTAATTCATTTTATTTATTTAGGGTGTCATTGTATCCATATTCACATATATTATTGGTTTACATATTTTTATTGTTTTTCTAAGCGCAATTTTGTTTTTTATTGTTATTATTATCTAATTTAGTTGCATTTTATGTCTCACTATTGTGACATATTGTATTTTTTTTTTATATATATTTATCTACTTACTTATTTATTTATTTTTCCAATTACAAAAGCTCTATTAATTATTATAACCATATAATTCAGATATGTACACTGGATAATAGATTTTCTTACTGATTTCTACAAGATAACTTAAGTATTATTATTCTAAGTTATTATTGAGAAGTTCCTTTTCCTCATATTTTGTAACCTTACATAAATTTAAAACCAATACTGTAAAATTGTATTGTTGTATTCTCAATAAATTATTTGAAAATAAAGAAATAGGCCTTTTGTATACATAGAAAAAGTTGTATAACTTTGTGTTCAGCTCATGATAAATAGGGGCAAACACAAAAGTGTTGTGTTTATAATTTTGCTCAGTGTATATAAAGAAAAAGTAGGAGTGATGTTTTGTAGAAAAAAAATAATCACCTTTCCTTAGAATTTGTCAACTGCAGACTGCTTAGGTGAAATTTGCATGCAAAAAAAACAGCTTTGAGTTCAAAAAAGCCATTAATCACCATTCAGAATGCCTGCCTATAACTTTGAATTAGATAATTATAAAGCCACCAATGCTAAAAGGTATAGCCTTATAGGCTATAGTCCTCTTACCTCTGACCATCATTGTTAAGGAGTCATAAGAAGGGGTATATTATACTACCTCTCCCTCTTATCACTTATGTTAAGGAAGTATGAAAAGTGGTTCAGTGATGGAGGCCCTACAAAATTTAGCTAGGGAGGCAGTAATCTATACTTATGTCCCAGATCTAATCCAAAATCTACATGACAACAGTTATTACATATCTATGTGTAACCTAAAAACGTATTTTCTTTGCCTATCTTTAGGCTGAAAATATTAGCTTTTCTGGGTTAGCAAAAACCTATAAATATAAAATTTGAATTTTTTTTTGTCATTTGTGAGTACATTTGCTAGAATCTGTGTCTAAAGAATTCCTTTTAATCTCACATGCAATGCTCTTTGTTTTTTCTAGTTTACGACATGTTGACATCTCTACTTTTGAGAATTGGCATAATTTACATAATGGCTATAGTTTTTTTTTCCTACACAAAGCAACTACTCTCCAAACCAAACATTCAAATCCCTGACAGAAATTAATAAACTATTTATGAGCTTTCATACCATTGGAAAAGATGTATAGTCATGCACAATGAAATCACTGCAAACATTCAGGAATGGCATTCATAATACATCTGCTCATGGACAATACGGATGCTGTAAACCACAATGGTAAAATATCAGAGCTACAAATGGCTTTGTTTTCAAAGCTATGCAGGCTGCTGCACTTCTAAATAAATACTCTACAATCAGCTTATTGAAGAAGCTCAACTTGATAACTGCACTATCAAAAAAAAAAAATGTGCAAATGTATTATAATGTGAAAACGGATCTATTGTGCCTTTAACAGTGTGACTAAGATGCCTTTATTTCTAGACATCTTAAACAGTGACTCTCATCAAAGCTGCTCTTTTAGTTTTATGTGGGCACCAGTAGGCTAAAACAATCACTAGATTTTGTATATCTCTGAGATAGTGAATGGAAGATGATCTTTCAATAGATTGTATTGAGGGTTTGCAATAATGGTTGTATTATCAGCACTATCATCCTCATTTTACATTGGAGATATTGAAAATACTGAGCGTGGTTGTTGGGATAATACATAAAGACGTATATTTGTATTACCATATCTTCTGAATATAGATTTAGGGTGTCTTTTACCTAAAGAATAACAATTCAAAGAGAGAAAATGAAGGAATATGATAAGAAGGGGGGGGGGGCATCTAAAATATTCATTTTTAAAGTGTTACTAAACCCACAATGGTAAAATCAGTCTGTATTTATACTCACTGTGGAAACTAAGGGGTTAATCCTCTGCATTGTGTAAAAAGGCTGATTGTTCCTGTACACACAGATCCTCCTCTTCTTCCACTAACTCCAAAACATGTCCGGATAAGACAGGGCCTTTGAAGTCAGGCTGCACATGCTCAGTTTGGTATGTATTGCTAGAGTGTGTGATCAGCACAGGGCCAATCAGCACTGTCCAGACAAAGGTGATGATAGGACAGCTCAGTGCAGAATGAAAACTCCTCCTACAAGCTTCAACCAGAAACTGATAGAAGTCACAAGACTGCTATATACTGCTGATGAGAAAAGTTATTTAGCAGTTTATATTTACTAAAACGATTGCATTTGCATGTTCTGTGTGCTGTGGGAGACCAGATATAGTGAACGCAGGGTCCTGGGTTTAGTAACACTTTAATGCTTAAAAGATAAATGAAAGCTAGCAATCTATTAGATTAAGTTAAGGTGAGATTAACTTGCAGCAATTTGTGTATCCACTTTCTTCCACAAGGATATAGGGCTTAAACACACTGTTGCAATTTGGTGTATTGCAGCAGGACCCGCATCAACATTAATTGCATGCATTAGCACATTGCTGTACCATTAATTTGGAACAGTACATCAATGCACAAGGCAATGGAGCTCTGACACATATTCGTTGCAGCACACCACAATCCACACTAATGCACTACTGTGTACTGTGGTGCACTTAATTTTCACTAGAAATAGTATGTATGCTTTTTTCTTTTCTTTTTTTCTTGTTTCCTTTAAATAATCTGTACTTACCTGTGAGAAATATTCCCCTTACACCATATTAATACATTCCCACTTTTTATAGAGACCTGATAATTTGCCTGTAGTCTGGATTAAATGTGTATCAGTGCATTAGGAAAAATCAGTAGCCTAAACCGCTCGTCATAGTAATGAGGTAAATGAAGCTGTTTATTGCATTTAAGAATGTTTTTGTTATGGATATTTAGTTTGTATAGAACGCTATACCCAAGCAAACAATGTAAAAGGGAAAGTGTTGGATTGTCAGTGCCACAGTGTAAATCAGAAAACATATATACACTACCGTTCAAAAGTTTGGGGTCACATTGAAATGTCCTTATTTTTGAAGGAAAAGCACTGTACTTTTAAATGAAGCTAACTTTAAACTAGTCCTAACTTTAAACAAATATACTCTATACATTGCTAATGTGGTAAATGACTATTCTAACTGCAAATGTCTAGTTTTTGGTGCAATATCTACATAGGTGTATAGAGGCCCATTTCCAGCAACTATCACTCCAGTGTTCTAATGGTACAATGTGTTTGCTCATTGGCTCAGAAGGCTAATTGATGATTAGAAAACCCTTGTGCAATCATGTTCACACATCTAAAAACAGTCTAGCTCCTTCCAGAAGCTACAAAACTGACCTTCCTGTGAGCAGATTGAGTTTCTGGAGCATCACATTTGTGGGGTCAATTAAACGCTCAAAATGGCCAGAAAAAGAGAACTTTTATCTGAAACTCGACAGTCTATTCTTGTTCTTAGAAATGAAGGCTATTCCATGCGAGAAATTGCAAAGAAATTGAAGATTTCCTACAACGGTGTGTACTACTCCCTTCAGAGGACAGCACAAACAGGCTCTAACCAGAGTAGAAAAAGAAGTGGGAGGCCGCGTTGCACAACTAAGCAAGAAGATAAGCACATTAGAGTCTCTAGTTTGAGAAACAGACGCCTCACAGGTCCCCAACTGGCATCTTCATTAAATAGTACCCGCAAAACACCAGTGTCAACATCTACAGTGAAGAGGCGGCTGCGGGATTTTGGGCTTCAGGGCAGAGTGGCAAAGAAAAAGCCATATCTGAGACTGGCCAATAAAAGAAAAAGATTAAGGTGGGCAAAAGAACACAGACATTGGACAGAGGAAGACTGGAAAAAAGTGTTGTGGACGGATGAATCCAAGTTTGAGGTGTTTGGATCACAAAGAAGAACGTTTGTGAGACGCAGAACAAATGAAAAGATGCTGGAAGAATGCCTGACGCCATCTGTTAAGCATGGTGGAGGTAATGTGATGGTCTGGGGTTGCTTTGGTGCTGGTAAGGTGGGAGCTTTGTACAGGGTAAAAGGGATTCTGAATAAGGAAGGCTATCACTCCATTTTGCAACGCCATGCCATACCCAGTGGACAGCGCTTGATTGGAGCCAATTTCATCCTACAACAGGACAATGACCCTAAACACACCTCCAAATTGTGCAAGAACTATTTACAGCAGAAGCAGGCAGCTGGTATTCTATCGGTAATGGAGTGGCCAGCACAGTCACCAGATCTGAACCCCATTGAGCTGTTGTGGGAGCAGCTTGACCGTATGGTACGCCAGAAGTGCCCATCCAACCAATCCAACTTGTGGGAGCTGCTTCTAGAAGCGTGGGGTGCAATTTCTCCAGCTTACCTCAATAAATTAACAGCTAGAATGCCAAAGGTGTGCAATGCTGTAATTGCTGCAAAAGGAGGATTCTTTGATGAAAGCAAAGTTTGATGTAAAAACAATGTTATTTCAAATACAAATCATTATTTCTAACCTTGTCAATGTCTTGACTCTATTTTCTATTCATTTCACAACGTATGGTGGTAAATAAGTGTGACTTTTCATGGAAAACACAAAATTGTTTGGGTGACCCCAAACTTTTGAACGGTAGTGTATATACATATATATATATATATATATATATATATATACACACACACACACACACACACACACACACACCAAATGATGCACCTAAAATTAGTAAAAACGAATACGTGATAGAAAATATAAATAAAGGGCGTAAAAGGGCAAAAATAGACAGTGTAGTGGTGTGATAAAATGCAGCGCTAACAAAATATGTGCACAAATGATAAGTGCAAAGAAGTGGAAAAATTTATAATGAGTCCAACATATAAATAAAAAATAAACAGTGGTGTGACTGTGAGTCTCTAGCCACAAATCCTAACTAGGAAATGGGAAAAAAGACAAGTAGAAGTCCTCAAACAATGAAGTATGAATCTTCTTGGCGTGCAAGGAATGATGTGAAACATCCACAATGGTGAATCCGGAAATTAAAATAAGATAAGTTACTCTTACCAGAGAAGGTGGACCCGGATGTCAGTGACACTGAATCATAAAAGCTTAACCACTTGCCGACCGCCTCACGCAAATATACTGCGGCAGAATGGCACGGGCAGGCAAAATCACGTACCTGGTACAAGATCTGCCTCCCGCGGGTGGGGGGTCCGATTGGACCCCCCCACGGTGCCCAAGGCGGTCGGCTTGTGTCTGGGAGCGATGAGAGGTGAGGGGGAGACCATCCATTCGTGCCCCCCCCAGCGATCGCTCCCAGCCAATCGGATTCTTCCTCTGCTGCTGTATGCTAAACAGCAGCAAAGGAAATGATGTCATCTCTCCTCGGCTCTGTATTTTCCGTTCCGGCGCCGGGGAGAGAAGACATCCGAGTGAGTGCACAACACACACACACTCAGTAGAACATGCCAGGCACACATTACACCCCCGATCATACAAAAAGTGTCAGAAAGGGCTTTGTCTTCAAGTGGTTAGAAGAGTGGGTGATGTGTGACATAAGCTTCTAAATGTTGTGCATAAAAGGCCAGGACAGTTCAAAACCCCCCCAAATGACCCCATTTTGGAAAGTAGACACCCCAAGCTATTTGCTGAGAGGCATGTCGAGTCCATGGAATATTTTATATTGTGACACAAGTTGCAGGAAAAAGACACATTTTTTTTTTTTTTTGCACAAAGTTGTCACTAAATGATATATTGCTCAAACATGCCATTGGAATATGTGAAATTACACCCCAAAATACATTCTGTTGCTTCTCCTGAGTACGGGGACACCACATGTGTGAGACTTTTTGGGAGCCTAGCAGCGCACGGGACCCCGAAAACCAAGCACTGCCTTTAGGCTTTATAAGGGCATAAATTTTTGATTTCACTCTTTACTGCCTATCACAGTTTCGGAGGCCATGGAATGCCCAGGTGGCACAAACCCCACCCAAATTACCCTATTTTGGAAAGTAGACACCCCAAGCTATTTGCTGAGAGGTATAGTGAGTATTTTGCAGACCTCACTTTTTGTCACAAAGTTTTGAAAATTGAAAAAAGAAAAAAAAATGTTTTTCTTGTCTTTCTTCATTTTCAAAAACAAATGAGAGCTGCAAAATACTCACCGTGCCTCTCAGCAAATAGCTTGGGGTGCCTATTTTCCAAAATGGGGTAATTTGGGGGGGGTTGTGCCACCTGGGCATTCCATGGCCTCTGAAAATGTGATAGGCAGTGAAGAGTGAAATCAAAAATGTACACCCTTAGAAATCCTGAAGGCGGTGATTGGTTTTCGGAGACCCGTACGCGGTTAGGCTCCCAAAAAGTCCCACACATGTGGTATCCCCATACTCAGGAGAAGCAGCTAAATGTATTTTGGGGTGCAATTCCACATATGCCCATGGCCTGTGTGAGCAATATATCATTTAGTGACAACTTTGTGCAAAAAAAAACAAAAACAAATGTGTCACTTTACTGCAACTTGTGTCAAAATATAAAACATTCCATGGACTCAACATGCCTCAAAGCAAATAGCTTGGGGTGTCTACTTTCCAAAATGGGGTCATTGGGGGGGGGGTTGTGCCATCTGGGCATTTTATGGCCTTCAAAACTGTGATAGGTAGTGAGGAGTGAAATCAAAAATTTACGCCCTTAGAAATCCTGAAGGCGGTGATTGGTTTTCGGGGCCCCGTACGTGGCTAGGCTCCCAAAAAGTCCCACACATGTGGTATTCCCGTACTCAGGAGAAGCAGCTGAATGTATTTTGGGGTGCAATTCCACATATGTGAGCAATATATCATTTAGTGACAACTTTTTGTAATTTTTTTTTTTGTCATTATTCAATCACTTGGGACAAAAAAAAATAATATTCAATGGGCTCAACATGCCTCTTAGCAATTTCCTTGGGGTGCCTACTTTCCAAAATAGGGTGATTTGGGGGGGGGGGTTGTACTGCCCTGCCATTTAGCACCTCAAGAAATGACATAGGCAGTCATAAACTAAAAGCTGTGTAAATTACAGAAAATGTACCCTAGTTTGTAGACGCTATAACTTTTGCGCAAACCAATAAATATACGCTTATTGACATTTTTTTACCAAAGACATGTGGCCGAATACATTTTGGCCTAAATGTATGACTAAAATTGAGTTTATTGGATTTTTTTTATAACTTAAAGTAGAAAATGTCATTTTTTTTCTAAATTTTCGGTCTTTTTCCATTTATAGCGCAAAAAATAAAAACCGCAGAGGTAATCAAACAACATCAAAAGAAAGCTCTATTTGTGGGAAGAAAAGGACGCAAATTTTGTTTGGGTACAGCATTGCATGACCGCGCAATTAGCAGTTAAAGCGACGAAGTGGCAAATTGTAAAAAGTGCTCTGGTCAGGAAGGGGGTAAATCCTTCCGGGGCTGAAGTGGTTAAATGATCGAATCTGTGGCTCTCTCCTATGGGGGTAGAGGTCCAGGATCTTCCACGGATATCTCCAAATGACCTCAATGAACTCGACCGGACCGGGAAGGCGGCATCTCCAAAGGAACCTCCACAGCAGCTCTCATCAAAAAACGGTGTATGTGAAAGAAGAGAGGGGGGGCTCCGTAGGGGAAACAATAGAAATGGAACAAGTTCTTCTAATCTGTCTGATCACTTTCTACCCTGAGAGATATTGGGTGAGGATGTTTGAGGTTGTCCTATAGATCAGTGTTTCTCAACTCCAATCCTCAAGGTGCCCCAACAGGTCATGTTTAAATATACAGTGTAAACTATATTAATAAAGTGCACAAATATGTAAATCATCAAAAATGTCTATAATAAACATGTGTAATCAAATCTTTTTGTGTATACTCCAAAAACGTGAATAATAAAGTGCAAAAGTGCTTCAAGAATCTTGCTTATAAAAGTGCTTCACCCGAAATGATAATGAAATGCGCTCACCAGATAGCCTCCTACAAGTATCTCATTCCAATCAAACAATCATGTGTAGGGGAAGTTGCATCCCAATCCAATATGCAGATTATAAACGTGGGTATCTTCACTTTATCTATTCTCCACTGCATATAACCAACTTGCATCAAGTATGTCTGAAACATGACTTGGCTTGTGCAGGCAGTGCAGGTCTAGCAGAGTCCCCTCCATGCAGCTCGGTAGGAAGCAAGCCTGCTTCTGTACTGCTCTTTGCATTAGCACAAGACCACCCAGGCTGAATAAGAGGAAAATAGAAAGACGACCCAGCGTGGTGCATGATTGTCCTGAATACATAAACTGAGCAAGTTAAGTATAAAATAAAATAAAACAATATATAAAGCATAGCGGTCCTTCAGGAAGATGGGTAGAAGGTAGGATTGGGCATGTAAAAGACTGGAATTAGGCTTTACAATATATAGTTACTCTAAATATGTTACACTTCCCCTTTAAGAACCAAGACCACCCCTCCTCATCCTTGTCACCTGAAGGGCTCATTCACATCATATGCTTTCAGTATTTTTTTTAAATGCATCCAGAACACACGCACAATAAATACAATTGTTTTCTGATCACCCAAGTTCCCACCATTGAATTCTGTTCCAGTGCTTTCAAAAAGGTACAGCAGCGTGCACTATATTCTCACAGAAAGCATCTAACTGCATGTAAATGCCTTGGAATGGACATAAACGCAAGTGGAGGGGGATGTTTTTTCAATGATGTAAAAGGCAAAACTACACACTGGAATGCATTGAAAATGAATTGCAAATACGTTAAAAATGCATTATGAATACATGTAAATGCATAAGCAGACTTGCACCTGGAATGCTGGAATTGTGGTTTGAACAAGACCTATGTGTAACCAATGACATCCTACTCTGAAAAGGGCGATTATCATTGCATTGACTGATTGTGGGACCAGCACTAATCTTATCTTCACATGATTATTATGTACCTGGCTGAAGACTGAAGTGGGGAGGGGATCTCCCTTGTACCTCTAGTCCAAATGTCCCTGGGGTGGTGACATGGAACGTGAGGGCACATAGTGGCATGGGTGACAGTTCCATACAGGTGACATGGGCCCAGAAAAATTACTTGGGGAGTACATCTTTATCAAGGAATACTCTTGAGGAGCAATAGATTTACCAGGATCAGACAGTCCTGCAGAACTTGTCAGGACTGACATCAGCAGCTGGCCACAAACAGACAGGACAACAGCCAGGGCTATCCACCTATCCATGCAAGCATACAGTGCCTTGAAAAAGTATTATTACATCTTGAAATTTTCCATATTTTGTCGCGTTACAACCAAAAATGTAAATGTATTTTATTGGGATTTTATGTGATAGACCAACACAAAGTGGCACATAATTGTGAAGTGGAAGGAAAATGATAAATTGTTTTCTAAGTTTTTTACAAATAAATACGTGAAAAGTTTGGTGTGCATTCCTGTTCAGACCCCTTTACTCTGATACCCCTAACTAAAATCTAGTGCAACCAATTGCCTTCAAAAGTCACCTAATTAGTAAATAGAGTCCAGCTGTGTGTAATTTAATCTCAGTATAAATACAGCTGTTCTGTGAAGCCCTCCGAGATTTGTTAGAGAACCTTAGTGAACAAACAGCATTATGAAGGCCAAGGAACACACCACACAGGTCAGGGATAAAGTTGTGGAGAAGTTTAAAGCAGGGTTAGGTTGTATAAATATCCCAAGCTTTGAACATCTCACAGAGCACTGTTCAATCCATCATCCGAAAATGGAAAGAGTATGGCACAACTGCAAACCTACCAAGACATGGCCGTCCACCTAAACTGACAGGCCGGGAAACAAGAGCATTAATCAGAGAAGCAGCCAAGAGGCCCATGATAACTCTGGAGGAGCTGCAGAGATCCACAGCTCAGGTGGGAGAATCTGTCAACAGGACAACTATTACTCGTGCACCCAAAAACTCTGACCTTTATGGAAGAGTGGCAAGAAGAAAGCCATTGTTGAAAGACAGACATATGAAGTCTTGTTTGTAGTGTGCAAGAAGCCATGTGGGGGACACAGCACACATGTGGAAGAAGGTGCTTTGAGGTCAAAGTTGAACTTTTTAACCTAAAAGCAAAACACTACAAAACGCCAACAACATGAAGGAAAACTAACACTGCGCATCACCTTGAACACACCATCACCACCGTGAAACATGGTGGTAGCAGCATCATGTTATGGAAATGCTTTTCTTTAGCAGGGACAGGGAAGATGGTCAGAGTTGATGGGACGATGGATGGAGCAAAATACAGGGCAATGTTAGAAAAAAATCTGTTATGCCGCGTACACACGGTCGGACTTTCTAGAAAGCTAGGTCCGACGTACTTGCCGCCAGACTTCCGGCGGACTACCGCCGGACTTTCTGAACGGCCGGACTTGCCTACACACGGCCGGACTTTCCGGAATCCGGTCTTCCCGACGGACTTCCGCCGGACTTTCAGAACGAACGGACTTTCCCACACACGGACAAGTCCGTTCATTTTGAACGTGACTTTGGTACGACGGGACTAGAAAAGGAATTCAATCTCGCCGCTTTTTTTGGCGAGATTGAAACCTTGCGAGCCCCGTCGCAGGCCCTTAGGTCTGGTATGGATTATAAAGGGGAACCCCTACGCCGAAAAAACGGCGTGGGGTCCCCCTAAAATCCATACCAGACCCCGATCCGAGCACGCAGCCTGGCCGGTCAGGAAAGGGGGTGGGGACGAGCGAGCGCCCCCCCCCTCCTGAACCGTACCAGGCCGCATGCCCTCAACATGGGGGGTGGGTGCTTTGGGGGAGGGGGGCGCCCTGCGCCCCCCCCCAAAGCACCTTGTCCCCATGTTGATGAGGACAAGGGCCTCTTCCCGACAACCCTGGCCGTTGGTTGTCGGGGTCTGCGGGCGGGGGCTTATCGGAATCTGGGAGCCCCCTTTAATAAGGGGGCCCCCAGATCCCGGCCCCCCACCCTATGTAAATGAGTATGGGGTACATGGTACCCCTACCCATTTACCTAGGTAAAAAGTGTCAGTAATAAAACACAACACAGGTTTTTAAAATAATTTATTAAACAGCTCCGGGGGGGGGTCTTCTTCCGTCTTCGGGGGTCCCTCCGGTTCATCTTCTCCCGGCGTCCGGTTGGTTCTTCTCCGCTCTCCGGCCTCTTCTCCCGGTGTCCCAGGTCTTCGGCCGGCCCCTCCGCTTTCTTCAGGTAGCTCTATTGCCAGCGGAGGTCCGGACTTCTGGGCTTCTGGGCTTCTTGGCTTCTTGTGTTCTCTTCTCTTCTCTTCCCCCAGATGTTGACACGACGCTCTCTCCGGCTGGACTGGTCTGTGAGGGCTGCGTTGTGACTTATATAGGCGGAGACCCCGCCCCCATATGATGTCACAGTCCCTGGGCATGCTGGGACTGTGACGTTTTAGGGGGCGTGGTCGACCACGCCCCCTAAAACGTCACAGTCCCAGCATGCCCAGGGACTGTGACATCATATGGGGGCGGGGTCTCCGCCTATATAAGTCACAACGCAGCCCTCACAGACCAGTCCAGCCGGAGAGAGCGTCGTGTCAACATCTGGGGGAAGAGAAGAGAAGAGAACACAAGAAGCCAAGAAGCCCAGAAGCCCAGAAGTCCGGACCTCCGCTGGCAATAGAGCTACCTGAAGAAAGCGGAGGGGCCGGCCGAAGACCTGGGACACCGGGAGAAGAGGCCGGAGAGCGGAGAAGAACCAACCGGACGCCGGGAGAAGATGAACCGGAGGGACCCCCGAAGACGGAAGAAGACCCCCCCCCCGGAGCTGTTTAATAAATTATTTTAAAAACCTGTGTTGTGTTTTATTACTGACACTTTTTACCTAGGTAAATGGGTAGGGGTACCATGTACCCCATACTCATTTACATAGGGTGGGGGGCCGGGATCTGGGGGCCCCCTTATTAAAGGGGGCTCCCAGATTCCGATAAGCCCCCGCCCGCAGACCCCGACAACCAACGGCCAGGGTTGTCGGGAAGAGGCCCTTGTCCTCATCAACATGGGGACAAGGTGCTTTGGGGGGGGGCGCAGGGCGCCCCCCTCCCCCAAAGCACCCACCCCCCCATGTTGAGGGCATGCGGCCTGGTACGGTTCAGGAGGGGGGGGGCGCTCGCTCGTCCCCACCCCCTTTCCTGACCGGCCAGGCTGCGTGCTCGGATCGGGGTCTGGTATGGATTTTAGGGGGACCCCACGCCGTTTTTTCGGCGTAGGGGTTCCCCTTTATAATCCATACCAGACCTAAGGGCCTGGTATGCCCCGCGCTCGCCGCAATAGGAAGATTTGTTTTTCCTATTGCAGCGAGCGCGAGATGCAGTAACCTGCTCCTCCGTCGTATCTGGTCCTTCGGACTAGCATACAGACGAAGGGCTTTCCATCAGGAACTGAGTCCGGCGGAGGTACGACGTAAAGATTTGAAGCAGGCTTCAAATCTAAAGTACGTCGGATTTCCGCAAAAATCCGACCGAAACGGTCCGTCGGAAGTCCGATGGAGACCACACACGGTCGGACTTTCCGCCGGACTTTGTCCGGTGGCGTCCGTCGGACTTTTGCAGGTGAAAAGTCCGACCGTGTGTACGCGGCATTAGAGTCTGCAAAAGACTTGAGACTGGGGCGGAGGTTCACCTTCCAGCAGTACATCGACCCTAAACATACAGCCAGAGCTACAATGGAATGGTTTAAATCAAAGCATATTCATGTATTAGAATGGCCCAATCAAAGTCCAAACCTAAATCCAATTGAGAATCTGTAACAAGTCTTGAAAATTGCTGTTCACAGACGCTCTCCACCCAATCTGATAGAGCTTATTTTGCAAAGAAGAATGGGCAAAAATGTTACTTTCTAGATGTGCAAAGCTGGTAGAGAAATACCCAAAAACACTTGCAGCTGTAATTGCAGTGAACAGTGGTTCTACAAAGTATTGACTCATGGAGACTCAATACAAATGCACACCACACTTTTCAGATATTTATTTGAAAAAAAAATGAAAACTATTTATCATTTTCTTCTACTTCACAATTATGTGCCACTTTGTGTTGGTCTATCACATAAAATCCCAATAAAATACATTTGCGTTTTTGGTTGTAACGTGACAAAATGTGGAACATTTCAAGGGGTATGAATATTTTTTCAAGGCACTGTAGAATCCAATCTTATATAGAAACAGGAAAACAAAATTTGCATTTATAAAGTTACTAGAAGTCTAGGATTGTCCAACAAATACTGAAAATATTAATTTAGATTCACCAGTTAATGAAGCAAATCACACATACCGTAATTCTCTATGGTCCCCAAACTCATTGAGACACAAAGGTCAAGATTTGATGAATTCTTATTTGATCCAATTCAGTAAGCGTAACAAAACTGATAGTTCTCTTCTTCCGGCAGGCTTCCAATTCATTGTAAATTCCAAATCTGTTTTTTTTTCAGCTTTTTATGAGTAGAACTACTGGGAACTGATGGTAGAAAAAGGCAATGCATTAGCCATATTTTTTTATGAGTAACTAAGGATCAATATATTTTTCTTAACTTTGTGGGACACACAAATAGAACACAATATTATAAAACAGTTACATTAGGCATTTACTGTAGCACTGGGACAATTGTCCAGGCATAAAGTACAAATTACGGTACTCAATAATTATTTGACAGAGGGAAAGCCATATTAATAAACATATATTCAAATATTTCGTTGAGCAGTACAATAAATGGAAGGCTCAATACTGAAACTATAAACTGTAAAATTTGTAGTAAAAATGTCAGGGTCAGCAGCTGTATTAAAGTGGATGTAAACCCGTAATTTTTTTTTCTTATATCATACTGTAGAGTATAAGATTTCCTATCATTTGAGCCCAGTCTTGCCACACAGAGTTAATCCATCTCTGAGCAATCCTCTTTTATTGTTCAGTGAGAAAAATCTTGACAAACTGAGAAAAACTTTGTCAAATACAAAGTGAGTGACAGCCTAAGACACAGGCATTATTTTTTAATTCCCTCCCCCACTCCTTTCTTCAGCAGCTCTGCAAGGATTGGCTGTTCCACACCTCGGCATGATTTGGCATGCTGAAGTCATGTGGTTACTTTCCTGTCTTTTCACTGGATGTTAGAGATCATAGCAGAAGTTCAGCAGAAGTTCAGTGCTAGAAATACACATATTGACAAGCAGTGGCGTAGCGTGGGTTGTCAGCACCCGGGGCAAGGCAAGTAATTTGCGCCCCCCCCCCAACCTGCGGACTTTTAGCTATCCCTGAGTCCCTTCAAATACAATAGTACTGACCTACCTGATTCCTATACTGACCACTACACTGAGAACTACACTGTCCACTACACTACATTGTCCACTACACTGACCACTATATTACACTGACCACCATACTACACTACACTGTCCACTATACTACACTACACTGACCACCATACTACACTACACTGTCCACTATACTACACTACACTTGACCACCATACTACACTGTCCACTATACTGACCACTATACTACACTGACCACCATACTACACTGACCACTATACTACACTGACCACTATACTACACTGTCCACTATACTACATTATACTGACCACCATACTACACTGACCACCATACTACACTGACCACTATACTACACTGACCACCATACTGACCACTATACTACACTACACTGTCCACTATACTACACTACACTGTCCACTATACTACATTACACTGTCCACTATACTACACTACACTTGACCACCATACTACACTGTCCACTATACTACACTATACTGACCACCATACTACACTATACTGACCACCATACTACACTGACCACTATACTACACTGTCCACTATACTACACTGTCCACTATACTACATTATACTGACCACCATACTACACTGACCACCATACTACACTGACCAACATACTGACCACTATACTACACTACACTACACTACACTTGACCACCATACTACACTGTCCACTATATTACACTATACTGACCACCATACTACACTGTCCACTATACTACACTATACTGACCACCATACTACACTGTCCACTATACTGACCACCATACTACACTGACCACTATACTACACTGTCCACTATACTACATTATACTGACCACCATACTAAACTGACCACCATACTACACTGACCTCCATACTACACTGACCGCCATACTACACTGACCACCATACTACACTGACCACCATACTACACTATACTGACCACCATACTACACTATACTGACCACCATACTACACTGACCACCATACTACACTGACCACCATACTACACTATACTGACCACTATACTACACTGTCCTCCATACTACACTGTCCACCATACTACACTGACCACTACACTACACTACACTGTCCACTATACTACACTATACTGACCACCATACTACACTGTCCACCATACTACACTGACCACCATACTACACTGACCACTATACTACACTACACTGACCACCATACTACACTGACCACCATACTACACTGACCACCATACTACACTGTCCACTACACTGACCACTATACTACACTGTCCACCATACTACACTGACCACCATACTACACTGACCACCATACTACACTACACTGACCACTATACTACACTGACCACCATACTACACTGACCACTACACTAACCACTACACTGTCCACTATACTACACTATACTGACCACCATACTACACTGTCCACTATACTACACTATACTGACCACCATACTACACTGACCACTACACTAACCACTACACTACACTGACCACCATACTACACTGGCCACCATACTACACTGTCCACTACACTATACTGTCCGCTACACTATACTACACTATACTGTCCACCATACTACACTGTCCACCATACTACACTGTCCACCATACTACACTGTCCACTACACTAACCACTACACTGACCACTATACTACACTGACCACCATACTACACTGTCCACTATACTACACTGACCACCATACTACACTGACCACCATACTACACTGACCACCATACTACACTGTCCACTACACTAACCACTACACTGTCCACTATACTGACCACCATACTACACTGTCCACTATACTACACTATACTGACCACCATACTGCACTGACCACTACGCTAACCACTACACTGTCCACTATACTACACTGACCACCATACTACACTGACCACCATACTACACTGACCACCATACTACACTGTCCACTACACTACACTATACTGACCACCATACTACACTGTCCACTATACTACACTGACCACTATACTACACTATACTGACCACCATACTACACTGACCACTACATTAACCACTACACTAACCACCATACTACACTGTCCACTATACTACACTGACCACCATACTACACTGTCCACTACACTACACTATACTGACCACTATACTATACTACACTAACCACTATACTCAGGCCCAGATTAAGAGCATCATGGGCCTGGTGCTAAGGATGTTGGTGGGTCTTTTTATGAAAATAAATAAAATAAAATTAAAACGCAAACAATTTTTTGTGAAATTTAAATTAAAGAGAGAGAGGGGGTGAGAGAGAGAGGGGGTGGAGAGGGAGGGAGAGAGGGAGAGAGAGAGAGAGAGAGAGGGGGGGTGAGAAAAAGGGGAATAGAGAGAGGGTGAAAGAGAGAGAGGGTGGTAGGGGGTGAAGGGGGTGAGAGAGAGAACAGGGTGAAAGAGAGGGGATGAGAGAGGGAGGGGGGTGGGAGTGAGGGGGTGAGTCTGTGGGGGGCACAGCATAGTACATTACACGGGAGGGGGGGTTATAGCACAGTACATCACATGGTTGGCACAACACATTACATGGTGGATACATGGATACATAAACAAGGAAAAGGGGCGCCTCTGAGTGTATATCAATAAACATTTATTCAAACAGACAATATCCACTCACATGGAAGACTGTAGTAAAGTGTCCCGGTGCGTCTCTGAGTAGAGGCAAAAGCTGAAGGACCACAAGTCTCAGCAAGTCCGTGCAGTGCTGGTCCCACATCGGATCCTGGCAAGGATGGATGGTAGTAACTGGACACGGCAGGGGCTCCCTCAGTTCTTCAGATAGGACTTCCGGGTTGTGATGAATATAATAGCATAGACCAACGGTCTGCGGGTTCCAAGGAGAGGGTGGGGGGACGCCAAAGCCGATCGCCGGGCGTGCTGCAGTGTGAGACTCGTAAGGCTCCGTGGATGAGATGGTAAATCAATATATTCGTAATTTAACCCTAAAAAGGTTCTTTAATGCTAAACAAAACAAACCCAGTACAGAAGATAAAAGCCCATCTTCACTTACCCCACCCCCCAATGTTTTCGAATATGACGGTGATGTCATAGATATCCTAGATTCCATTGGGGAAGAAGAGGACCTACTTGATCTCTTCACACAACATATGGCCACCTCCCCGCCTATCATACACTCCTCCTTTAAACCGAAGTCTGTTTTTTTCCCTGCTCAATCAAAAGGCCCTTTCTTAGAAAGCTTCTACAGAGTGGTATATGCTGACTTTGTCAAGCTTTGCCAATCATCCTCCACCATTCCCCTTCATAAACACAACCTTACAGTCACTGAAACTCGAGCATTATGCCGCGTACACACGAGCGGACTTTACGGCGGACTTTGCCCGGCGGACTGGATTTCGTCGGACAATTCGATGTGTGTGGGCTCCAGCGGACTTTGTTTTCTAAAAAGTTGTATGGAATTAGATTTGAAACTTGTTTAAAATTTATCCGACGGACTCTTCTTTCTAGCGGACAAACCGATCGTCTGTGTGCTAGTCCGACGAACTCAAACTGACGCATGCTCTGAAGCAATTACAAGACGGAAGCGCTCGGTCTGGTAAAACTAGCCTTCGTCTTGAAGCTAGCACATTCCTCTTCTGTCGTCTTTTAATACAGCCTTCTTTTAGGATTGATAATGCGAGAGGAATGAAGTTGTTTTTCTGCTTTATATTCACACAGAGTTCTCACAAACTTCTTTCTTCATGATTTATCCTCCTGCCATGACTAATATAATATTTTGTAACAGCCAGATCTCCATAACTTTTAAATTTTAAAATAGATATTTTATTTTTTTTTTTTTATTTCCGCACTTTAGCTATTTTACAATGTGTGTTAAATGCTAACCACATTTTTGGTGTGTATTTTCAAGTTACCACAATTAACATTCATATTTTGTGTTGTTTTAAAGAACCTTAATGAGGTTGTTGTCCCTTGTTCATTAGACATAGGGGGGTGTATTTAACAAAGGCAAAATCATTTTTCACTCCAATTGCTAATTATACATATAATTCCACATAAAGAGCATTTTGAAGTGTGTTCGCTGTGGATCCGAGGGGCACATGCAAGGAAGCCCAAACCAAAACAATTAATTTTTATTTGACATGATTTTCTGAAAAAATCAGCAGAGCTTCCCCCGAGCTTGTTTTTGACAAAAGGCTTAAATCATTTAAGAATATCAAGTGAAACGTTCACTTGAGAAATTGCACACCAAGTGCACTTGTTGGAAGTGCAGTCGCTGAAAAACTGAGGGGAAGATCTTAAATTCGGGGAAGCTCTGCTGATTTATTCCTAAAATCATGTAAAATCAAAATAAATTCTTTTTATTTGACAAAAACACACATAGGGGTTGATTTCCTAAAGGTAAAAAGCCTGTGCATTTTGGAAATTGCATTTGCCCTCTGCAAGAGCAGTTGCTCCCAAGCTTTATTAAATGTGAAGCAGCTCTGCTGACTTCCATCATCCAATCATGTGCAAGCAAAAATGTTTTTTTTTTTTCTTTTACTTGCACAGGATTGGGTACTCTTTGCAAAGTCAAGCTTTTAAATAATTTCTGATGCTCTGGAGCAATTGCACTTGCAGAGGGCAACTGCCCTCTGCAAAGTGCACAGACTATTTGCTTTTCTCAAATCAACCCCATAGTCTTTTCGACCTGTACCTGCCGACTCCCAAACAAAATGGCGTTTTTTAATCAAAAGACATAGGCAAGAATGTAAGGTAAACCAAAAAGTATTTATTTTATAAACAAAAAAATTAGGAAGGCAACACTGGAAACACTTTTAGAATCTGGGAAGCCTTTCGTCCCCCAGGACACACATCAAGTTTGAGGACAAGAAAATAGGTATCTTGCGACTATAGGGAGCACAGGGAGCACAGTCAGAACAGACAGAAACCAGGCAATCACTTTCGACTCTTCCGTGTAGCCTTCCCTCCACGCTTCTCTGCAGCCTTCCCTCCACGCTTCTCTGCAGCCTTCCTCGGAGGTTGTGCCTCTGGTGGTGTACTTGGGGCAGGAGGAGGAGGAGGAGTAGGAGTGCCTTCATCTGCTATATATGTGTTAGCAGTAAGCTCCCCTCTCAAGCCCTTCTGGTAAGCCTGGAAAAATAGACCCTCACAGAGGAGGCGTTGGCCCTTTTCCAACTCCTGTAATCTGCAGGCTATATAGGTGCCATACGCCTCCTCTGCATTGGGAGGTTTACTCAAGATCAGGCTTGCTTCCCGTATGAGCTCTAGGGATTCCTGCTCTGTTGCAGTCATCCTCCTGGGCCTTTTGTGTAGAATGCGGAGGGGAGGCACCTGGCACTCCGTGCGGCTTCTACTTGGCCCAGCCACAGCCTCCTCCTCTCTCCCACTGGGCAAGGCCTCCTCCTCTCTCTCACTGGGCAAGGCCTCCTCCTGGCTGAGGTCATCCTGGGTAAAAAAAAGGGACATAGTTGTAATTTTCTGTTATGCAATCACACACAATTTTCAGCTCCTAACTTTCAAATATAATTACACAAAATAGTAAAGGCTATCTATTTGACCACACCATTATTTCAGATGATCAACAAGATCTGAAGTTACGTATATATTTGGCCACTACTGTCTAGTGATATGTCTACATATTACTCTTTGTGCAGAAGTGATTTTTGATGAAGCACTTTCAAAATGAACACCTTAACATCATTAATAACATTTACACAATCCCAAAATCTTCAAAAAAAGTATACCTGGCTGAAGCTGGGCGCATCCACTTCATCTATGGTGAAAAGGCCCAGTTCATCCTGGGACTCCTCAGCTGGGGTGGAGGTGGATGGAAGGCTGGAGGGAAGGCTGGAGGGAAGGCTGGAGGGAAGGGTGGGGGGAAGGGTGGGGGGAAGGGTGGAAAGGGATTGCCTGGCTTCGGTCTGCTCATCCAGGAATCGCAGTTTGTGGTAATACCACAACTTGGGTACATAAACTTGGTCAGCTGCTGCCCCGGATCTCAGCGACTCCTGGATTTTCCTGTGTTCCCGCTTATACATATTACGCAAGATACCTATTTTCTTTTCCACAAACTTGAGGTCTGCCTGGGGGAGTCGAGTCTTCACAAACTCTAAAAGTGTGGCCAGTGTTGCCTTCCTAACATCACGATTATAATATTGGGGGTGTTTGACCTCCCAGAGGTTTTTCTTCTGCTCATATAGATCAATGAAATGGATCAAAAACTCTTCCTCTTTAAAGGGATTCATTATTTCTGCAAGACAAGACACAAGATCAAAACTTAAATGTCAGTCCCAAATCTCAGGATTAGTTTGTGTTGTAATCTAGGGGACACACACGGGGACACACACAAACACACACACACACACACACACACACTCTTTAATCTTACCTTCGTTTGTGCCGCTCGCTACTTCCGCACGGACATACGTAGGCCATCGTACTAGCTTTATATACACTGCGCATGTGTCATGCTCCGCCTGCGTCGCCCGCCCCTGACGTTCGTGAGTACGATTTGGCCCCGCCCCTTCACTCTTCGTTGCGCAGTGGGAGTAGATAGCAAAAGATGGCGGAGCGATTAAGTGGAAGTAGCTCGGAGGAAAGCCCGGAGCCCCAAACATCCACATCCCGGAGGAGATATAAGGCCACCAACATGGCTTTTGAAGAGATGGTGGAGATGGTGTCCATATTAAGAAGGGAGGACTACGATGGCAAAAAAGGACCGTACACACGACCCAATATGAGGAAGGACAAAATAATGTCCTCAGTTGTCACCGCTCTGGAAGATAAATTTGGTACAAAACGTTCGAAAGAACAATTGCGGAAGCGGTGGTCTGACATCAAAAGTCGGGAGCCAGAACAATATTGGCGAATAAAGAAGCTGCTGAAAAAAAGTAAGTACTTGTGTTTTACTATTGAGATACAGAACTTGCATGCTGATCCTTTTTTTTGGCGGTTTTTCTGCATCGTTCGTAAATACCGTTCTTTGGAATAGATCGGATACTTTATAAAGTGACGTTATTTTTTCGCCAAATACGATGGGACAGGGTTGGACATACATTTATGGCTTGATAATTTGGCGAATTCCCACAATGAGTTGATGTGGTGTAGATGTGTTTGAAAATATAATGCTTCATCAAAAATGATTCAGTGTAATGTAGGGACAGGACACAGCAGCTGTTTCCACATCTGGACTCACGAGCACTATAGTTAGTGGGAATGATTTAGCAGTCCCACTATTGTTCTTCGATTTTATTTTTTGAAATATTTAATTGGAATATTATTCCGTACGTTTTTTGGCTCTGCGTAACTTCTGCATACTTTCAGCTATTAAAACCATTCAACTATTAAAATGTTCGTCTCTTTTAGCTGATGTGTGGTCATTTTCAACTTTTTTACTACCATTTATACTTTATTAAATAATCAGTTTTTTTTCACTTTTTTAAACATTGAATTCAATGGGAGCATGCTTGAAATCCTCAAATTCTTCTTCCGCTCCCAAAAGTTTCAGCTCCTTCATACTTTCACCTAGAGACACCAAACAAACTTTACAATGTTCACTAAATATTCATCTATCTGGCTATATCTTTTCAGTTTGATATTTTTATAATTTTTGGAGAAAAAGCTTTTTGTTTAGAGGTCATTTTGTGTAATTTTAGACATTAATCAGAGTGTACTGTGTTTGTTTTGTTGCCATGGTTACCAAAGCTTCTGTTATACACAGGGGGGGAGGTGGCCGGAGCATCTCAGCTCTGATTACAGAGCCCGGGGGAGGGGACAGACACATCATGTACTGATTTATAATAGAGGAATATGATGGGGCAGTTTTGATGGCAGCCATTTTAGCCATTTAGCTATTCAGCATTCCCCCGCATTTTGCTAAGGAAATGCATTTTCTAGTGTACTATGTGACCATAACTAAATTTTTGAGGGGTAATACACATAGGAGATCATTGAGGTGTCAGCATCTGTGAAACTTGCCCAAAAATATGCATTCTTTCTAATTGTTGTTCAGAGGTAATGTTCATCCTGTCTTCAACATTTATTATGATGCAAAATTGGCAAAAAAATCATAACCAACATTTTACTTTCTTTATTAAAAAATAAAAGATCAGTGTGTTTTAACTTTACCTTTTTTTCTAATCTCATAGGGGAGAAAAGACTCAGACAACAGTCCAAGGATCTCAGGACCCCCCCAAGTCACCAGCCTGAGGCCCAAGATACCCCAAGCCCCAGCCCAAGACCACGCCCACCCGATGACCTTGAGGAAGGAGAGGTGGAGGAAGTGTGCGAGGTTTCAAGCCCACCAAGTGAGTGACTGACACCCCAGCTTGAGTTACTGTATTTTGGCGTGCATATTGTAAACCTTGTTTTTATTCACTCGTTTTAGGTGAGTTTCTGGTTGTGGAAGGCCAAGCGGCAGAGCACTTCACCACAGACAGTGCGCAAAGACTAATAGGCCAGATAATGCTGTGGAATGGCCACATCGATCAAATGCGTGAACAAATTCACAGCATGAAACTTCGCCTGGACTCCATGCAACAGGAAATGAAGAACATGATTGATGTTTTGGGCAGAATATAATCACGTTTGGCCTAAAAACATCAATCATATTCTTCATTTCCTTGGGAAGTTATTTTCTTTTTAAAAAATTTTTTTCAAGTTTTGGGGTATACCCAAATTTACATTGTGTGATGCACACGGTGTGTCATCATGTGCTATCTTCCATCATGGGTTAGCAATGTACTTGTTTTGTGTTTGCAAACCCTTCATCCTGAAAAATCTTGGGTGGTGAGAGCAACCAAAAATGGGATTGCACACACAAAACATGTACATTGCTCTCCCATGATAGGAGATAGCACATGTTGACTTGACCCTTTAGTAAAGCTCAATTTTGAGCATCTTATAAATGAGCAATTTCTGCAAGGGTGACATTACATGCACCGTTCTCGAAATATTGAACTTTGTAAGTTTTAATGTATTGTAAGTTTTGTTTATAAAAACACTGTTGTGTATGTAAATGTTTTGAGATAAAGGTCTATATATTTTAGAAAAAATGGCTTGAATAATTTAGTAAAAGATAATTTTTTTACACAACGTAAAATATTTTTTGACAAAATAAAAAGAACCAAAAATTTACAAAAATATGATACAAAATGCACCTTTCAATGTGCACCAAGTAAATTTTTTTCCCTATACAATGTGTGTGGCTGTTTCTTGAAGTCAACATTTGGGGTTTGTTTTTGTGGGCCTGATTAACTAAAGCTAAATGCACTTGACACTACTACAAGTGCACTAGGAGACAGACATAACTTAAAGGTAAACAACAATAAAAACAAGATATTTAGATAAACAAATTTTCTTTTTTATTTTTGTAAAAAAATTATAGCTGTTGCTGAATAGCAATGGCCCCCCGACCATTAAAATAATTCACATAACGGTCACGCACTTGACGTGCGGTTCGGGGGGCCAAGCCAATACGGCCAATTTCTAGGCCTGTGAAATTGCTACTAGCCTCTTCCAGTCTGGGCTCAGGCCCAACAGAGGATAGATATGTAGCTGAATGTCTCCTTAAAAAGTTATGCAAGATGCAGCAAGCAAGGATGACGTGGTTGATTTTATAGTCCGCCAAATTAATAGCCGTAAGAAAGATACGGAACCGGCTGGCCAGAATACCAAAGGCATTCTCCACAACCCTTCTTGCTCTGGCCAGCCGATAATTAAATACCCTCCTCTCAGGGGTGAGTGTCCTTTGGGGGAACGGCCTCATCAAGTTCTCACAGAGAGCAAATGCTTCATCAGCAATAAAAACTGAGGGGAGTCCATCCACATTATCGTCATCAGGTGGCAATTCCAGGCCACCGGTCTGGAGACGATAGCACAGCTCGGTCTGTGCAAAGACTCCTCCATCAGACATCCGGCCGTTCTTCCCCACATCCACAAACATAAACTCCAAATGTGCCGAGACCACCGCCATCAAAACTACACTATGGAACCCCTTGTAGTTAAAGAAATATGACCCCGAATGCGGTGGTGGCACAATCCGGACGTGCTTCCCGTCAATCGCCCCTACACAGTTGGGAAAGTCCCAACGGTCAGCGAACTGGGAGGCCACAGTCTGCCATTCCTGTGGACTTGTAGGAAACTGTGGAGTGCAAAAAAAATAAGATAAGGACTTTAATAAAAAAAATTGTATATCAGATTACACCAAAACATTAGTAAACAACAGCAGTCAAATATTATGAATATGTGTGTTTGTAATTGAAATGTTGAAAAACATAAGGCACACTTATAAGATTACTCACCCCCTATGATGGCCCATTGATACATTTGAATGTGGGGGGAGGGGTTCTAATTAGGTTAACAAACACACCTGACTGGCTGAAACATTTGTGGGGTGGGGGAGGGGTTCTAATTAGGTTAACAAACACACATGACTGGCTGAAACATTTGTGGGGTGGGGGAGGGGTTCTAATTAGGTTAACAAACACACATGACTGGCTCAAACATTTGTGGGGTGGGGGAGGGGTTCTAATTAGGTTAACAAACACACCTGACTGGCTGAAACATTTGTGGGGTGGGGGAGGGGTTCTAATTAGGTTAACAAACACACATGACTGGCTCAAACATTTGTGGGGTGGGGGAGGGGTTCTAATTAGGTTAACAAACACACCTGACTGGCTGAAACATTTGTGGGGTGGGGGAGGGGTTCTAATTAGGTTAACAAACACACATGACTGGCTGAAACATTTGTGGGGTGGAGGAGGGGTTCTAATTAGGTTAACAAACACACATGACTGGCTCAAACATTTGTGGGGTGGGGGAGGGGTTCTAATTAGGTTAACAAACACACCTGACTGGCTGAAACATTTGTGGGGTGGGGGAGGGGTTCTAATTAGGTTAACAAACACACATGACTGGCTGAAACATTTGTGGGGTGGGGGAGGGGTTCTAATTAGGTTAACAAACACACATGACTGGCTGAAACATTTGTGGGGTGGGGGAGGGGTTCTAATTAGGTTAACAAACACACCTGACTGGCTGAAACATTTGTGGGGTGGGGGAGGGGTTCTAATTAGGTTAACAAACACACATGACTGGCTGAAACATTTGTGGGGTGGGGGAGGGACAAACAAGACAATGGAGCAGACAATATACATTGTTCAATGGACTATAGGCTAGAGATAAAAATGGACCCAGCATTGCATGGTGGGGAGGTTAATGAAAGAAATTATGCATGTATAGGGCAATAACTGATTAAAATAGGCATGCACAAAGATAAAGGGGACATTCACAGCAGATTGAAAGCATGGCAATTAGGTAAAGAGGACAGTTCTACAATACATCAAAAAACAGTTAATACATATCATGTAATGTTAAAGGATAAAACTTACCTTCATATATTCCTTCTGCAGGACCTGAATAATAGCAGAACAGGTCTCTGGAATTATGATCCCCAGAGCCTGGGGGGAGATGCCTGTCGAGAACTTTAAGTCCTGAAGACTTCTCCCTGTCGCCAAGTAACGTAACGTGGCAACTAGCCTCTGCTCCGCACTGATGGCTTGCCTCATGCAGGTATCCTGCCTGCTGATATAGGGGGTCAGCATAGCCAAAAGACGCTCAAAGATGGGGTCCGTCATCCTGAGAAAATTCCTGAAATCATCAGGATTATTCTCACGGAGCTCACGGAGCAAAGGCATATGACAGAACTGGTCACGCTGGCGCAACCAATTCTTGGTCCATGAACTCCTCCTCACCCTGTTCATGGACTGGACTCGGGTCAAAGTATTAACCCCAACACCAAGTCCCCACACAGCACGAACTCGAGAACGAGTACGTCCACTCGACATGGCTTCAAAACGGTCGGCTGCTCAAACTAACAAACTTATAACAAACGCACTGAAGAACAGCAAGGCCTATGAAGAACGACCTGAAAATCAGGAACGAGCGGAGCAGAACGGCCTGCAAGGCAGGTTACGAACTGACCAACACGCACTGAAAAGCAGATACAAACCTCACAAGCACAAACTGAACCGCAGAAAACGAACGAAATAAGCTGAAGTGTGAAAAGCGCGAATCGTCTCTAACCAAACTTCTACTAACACGAGATAAACACGAGATTAGCAGAAGGAGCCCAAAGGGTGCCGGAGTGGGGCTTGGACTTCCTTTTTCTAGTCCCGTCGTACGTGCTATACGTCACCGCGTTCAAAACCAGCGGACTTTTGCAGTGACCGTGTGTGGCCAAGTCCGTCCGTTTTTAAGTCCGGCGCAAGGAGCAAACAAAGTCCGACGAAAAGTCAGCCGGGCAAAGTCCGCCGTAAAGTCCGCTCGTGTGTACGCGGCATTAGATTCCCTCATGCACAACACCAATATTATCATCAAAACAGCAGATAAAGGAGGAAGTATAGTAGTACCAGACAGAGCAGACTACATCAAAGAGGCCCATAGACTCTTGTCAGACCAAACTACATACATTAAACTCAATAAAGACCCCACCAGCGACTTTGCTCTGGAGGCGAGCAGTCTGGTCCAATCAGCCCTAAATAAGGGAGTGATCAATAAAACGGAAGCTTCTTTTTTTCTGAAAAGCTTCTACCAGGTCCCTTACTTCTATTACCTGCCAAAAATCCACAAAAATACCACTACACCCCCGGGTAGACCCATCGTGGCTGCGATGGACAGTGTCACCACAGGATTCAGCCAATATATCGACCAATTTTTACAGCCATTAGTTAAGGAATTACCATCATATATCAGAGATGGTTCACATCTCTTAGAACTCTTAGCACCATACAGGTGGGAATCCACTTACTTGTGGCTTTCATTGGATGTTACCTCACTTTACACCTCCATCCCTCACTCATTTGGGTTATTGGCTCTGGAATTCTTTCTTGCCCAGGATCCTCTCCTAAACCCCAGACAAGCCGCATTTATTATAGAAGCCACCAATTTTTGTTTAACCCACAACTACTTTGACTTTAATGGTGAGTTCTTCCTACAAGCTCAGGGGACTGCCATGGGAGCAAACTTCGCCCCCTCCTATGCCAATTTGGCTATGGGATACTGGGAGAAAAACTTCATATGGCAAAACAACCCCCACTCAGCTAGCATCATTTTCTTTGGGCGCTATATAGATGATCTAATCGTGATCTGGGACGGCCCTCCAGACCAGATTACATCATTTGTGGACCACTGTAACCACAATCCTTATGGACTTGCCTTCACCCATACCTCTGACTCTACTCACTTAGCATATCTCGATTTGGAATTGGGCCACATGGGCGATAGAATTATTGCCAAAAATTATACAAAGCCAACTGCCGGTAACTCTTTTCTACATTTCCACAGCTGCCACTATCCTAAGTGGACGAAAAATATACCAAAGGGACAGTTCTGCCGTCTCAGACAGAACTGCACCCTTGATAGTGATTACGAAGCATCCAGCATTCCACTAAAAAATAAATTTGCTGAAAAACAATACCCCAAAGAACTAGTTGATGAAGCATGTGCTTCCTATTCAAAAGGCAAACCAGCCAAAACAGATATTTGCCCCACAGATCACTCCACCAGATTTATTACGACCTTTCACTTCGAATATAAAAAAATGGAAAACATCATGAAAAAACATTGGGGTATTCTATTACAAGACCCCCTTCTCAAAACCCTCCTTCCTACAGTACCACGAATTACTTATCGTAAAGCACCCAACTTGAAAAGCAAAATCGCCCCAAGCAAATTTAAAACCACTGTGACCAACGACCATGCCACCACACTTATACCTCTGGTTGGCATGTATCAATGTAAAAAAGTTCTATGCAAAACTTGTGCCTTCGTTAAACATGGACAAAAGTCATTTGTCTCCAAAGGTAAAACATACCAGATAGATCAATTCCACAATTGTTCCTCGGACTTTGTAGTTTACGGCCTTATGTGCCCCTGTGGACTGATCTATGTCGGCCGAACAATCTGCCCTCTTAGGCAGCGTTTCGGTCAACACCGGAGATTGATAGAGGGGGGTAAGGACATGCATAGTGTCCCACGACATTTTGCTGGGTTTCACCAAAAATCCACCACGGGCCTTACTGTATGGGTAATTGAACAAATCCCCAAATCTTATACTCCAGCCGAACGTTTCAAGAAACTTTGTGCAAGGGAAACGTATTGGATCTTCAATCTCGATGTCCTCTCGCCTGGGGGCTTGAATGAGGGCATCGAGATTGCCACCATACTATAGATATACATTGCTTATATTTGTTTCTGTACAGTAGGTTTATATTCACTATTTGTATCCTTATCATTTTTACTACAGGTTGTATATACACTAACATATCTATAATTGTGGGGGTGGCGGGTCCAAATGTCAGTAAGTATGCCCGATTCCCCGTCCCTCTTTCCCTTCCCCCCCCCTTTCTCCACCCCCCTCCCTTTCCTCTCCCCTCCCCCCCCCTCTCCCCCCCCCTCCTCTCCCCCCCCCCCTTCCCTCCCCCCCCTCCCCCCTCTCTCCCCTCTCTTCCCCCCCCCTCCCCCTCCCCCTCCCCTCCCCCCCTTTCCTTTTCTTCCCCCCTCCTTCCCCCCCCCCATTTTCATTGTCCCCCATCCCCCCCCCCCTTTCCCACTACCTCCCCTGTGGACTGTGTTCATTGCTAATTTTATTAACTGTTATTCATTGATATTCATGTTCGCATAATTACCAATTTTTTAAAAAAACCTCCTGTATATATATATATATTTTTATTACTATTTGCTCATTATTACTATTATTACTTTTAAAGTAACATCTTGTCTTTTAATAGGTATATTTATATATGCTCTTACCTATAGTTTACACTGGATGTCTAAGCACCAGGTTTTATCTTGCCCATAGATGTTTATTTGTTTTTATCTTTATGTACATCCATATATGTATGTGTTTCTTATATATGCATGTATTTATACTATATTTAATTGTCTATCAACTTCCAATAATGTTGTATATTTACTATTTTTTAACTTGTGCCCCACACTCATATGTAATATCTTTAGTACTGCCTTTAGTTGTAGTGTCTCCTGGTAACACTTATCATCCTCAGCCCCGCCCCCTCTAAGACTACAAAAATGACTGCTGAAACATCCGCCCCTTATGCTTGAGAAAGGAGTGCCGCTATTCTTGTCACCAATAGCGCGCAGACTCAGAAACGCGTCGCATAGCTGTGACGTCACGGCTCGGCGCCGCGCTGTGCTTGCTTTCCAGACCTCGTTCTGGCTCCCTACACGGCCGTTACCATCTCATCCACGGAGCCTTACGAGTCTCACACTGCAGCACGCCTGGCGATCGGCTTTGGCGTCTCCCCACCCTCTCCTTGGAACCCGCAGACCGTTGGTCTATGCTATTATATTCATCACTACCCGGAAGTCCTATCTGAAGAACTGAGGGAGCCCCTGCCGTGTCCAGTTACTACCATCCATCCTTGCCAGGATCCGATGTGGGACCAGCACTGCACGGACTTGCTGAGACTTGTGGTCCTTCAGCTTTTGCCTCTACTCAGAGACGCACCGGGACACTTTACTACAGTCTTCCATGTGAGTGGATATTGTCTGTTTGAATAAATGTTTATTGATATACACTCAGAGGCGCCCCTTTTCCTTGTTTATCCTCTCCAGCCTATTGGACCCTGCTTCTGGTCTTTTTTGGTGGCAGCCCTGATTGACTTCCCCTTGTGTATATATCTATATACACCCATCCCGCTATTGGACTATACAGGAACAGTTATTTGAGGTATACCTGCATTGCGCCTTTTTTACTTGTCTCTTGATACATGGATACAGCACATTTAATGGCGGGCACAGCACATTACGCAGTTGGCACTGCCCAATACAGCACATTACAAGGTAGGCACAGTACATTATATGGTGGGCACAGCACATGACATGGTTGGTACTGCACAACACAACACATTTCATGGTGGGCACAGCTCATGCACACAGTGGGCACAGGACCTTATATGGTGGGCACAGCACATGACATGGCAGGCACAGCTGAGCACATTACATGGTGGGCACTGGACATTACAAGTGGGCACTGCACAGAACATTATATGGTGGGCACAACACATTATATAGTGGGTACTGCACATAGCATGGAGGGCACTGCACAGCACATGACAAGGTGGGCACTGCATGACACAGCACAGCACATTACATTGTGAGCACAGCACATTAAATGGTGGACACCACACATGACATGATGAGCCCTGCATACAACATTCCATTGTGGGTACTGCACGGCACATGCCATGGTGGACAATGTACAGCACATTACATGGTGAGTACAGCATATTACATGGTAGGCACTGCATGGTGCAGCACATGACATGGTGGGCACAACACAGCACATGACATGGTGGGCACTGCACAGTAATTTACATGATGGGCACTGCACATGACATGGTGGGCACTGCATGACACAGCACATTACATGGTGGGTACAGCGCATTACATGGTGGGCACTGCATGGCACAGCACATGACGTGGTGGGCACAGCGCATTACATGGTGGGCACTGAATGGCACATAACATTACATGGTGGGCACAACACATTACATGGTGGGCACTGCATGGCATAGCACGTTTCATGGTGGGAAATGCAACTGCACATTACATGTTAGGAACTGCACATGACATGGTGGGCACTGCAAGGCACATCATGACATAGTGGGCACTGCACATCACATGAAGGGCAATGCAATGCACAGCACATGACATTGTTCAGCACAGCGCATTACATGGTGGGCCCTGCAACGTACAGCAAATGACATACTGGACACAGCACATTACATGGGGGGCACTGCAAGGCACATGACATGGTGGGCACAGCACATTACATAGTGGGCACTGCAATGCACATGACATGGTGGGCACAGCACATTACATAGGGGCACTGCAATGCACATGACAGGACATGGTGGGCACAGCACATTACATGGGGGGCACTGCAAGGCACATAACAGGACATGGTGGGCACAGCACATTACATGGGGGGCACTGCAAGGCACATGACATGACGGTGGGCACAGCACATTACATGGGGGGCACTGCAAGGCACATGACATGACATGGTGGGCACAGAACATTACATGGGGACACTGCAAGGCACATGACATGGTGGGCACAGCACATTACATGGGGGGCACTGCAATGCACATGACATGGTGGGCACAGAACTTTACATAGTGGGCACTGCAATGCACATGACAGGACATGGTGGGCACAGAACATTACATGGGGGGCACTGCAAGGCACATGACATGACATGGTGGGCACAGCACATTACATGGGGGCACTGCAAGGCACATGACATGACATGGTGGGCACAGCACATTACATGGGGGGCACTGCAAGGCACATGACAGGACACGCGGGGCACTGCAATGCACATGACATGGTGGGCACAGCACTTTACATAGTGGGCACTGCAATGCACATGACAGGACATGGTGGGCACAGCACATTACATGGGGGGCACTGCAAGGCACATGACATGGTGGGCACAGCACATTACATGGGGGGGCACTGCAAGGCACATAACATGGTGGGCACAGCACATTACATGGGAGGCACTGCAAGGCACATGACATGGTGGGCACAGCACATTACATGGGGACACTGCAAGGCACATGACATGACATGGTGGGCACAGCACATTACATGGGGGGCACTGCAATGCACATGACATGGTGGGCACAGAACTTTACATAGTGGGCACTGCAATGCACATGACAGGACATGGTGGGCACAGAACATTACATGGGGGGCACTGCAAGGCACATGACATGACATGGTGGGCACAGCACATTACATGGGGGCACTGCAAGGCACATGACAGGACATGGTGGGCACAGCACATTACATAGTGGGCACTGCAATGCACATGACATGGTGGGCACAGCACATTACATAGTGGGCACTGCAATGCACATGACATGGTGGGCACAGCACATTACATAGTGGGCACTGCAATGCACATGACATGGTGGGCACAGCACTTTACATAGGGGCACTGCAATGCACATGACAGGACATGGTGGGCACAGCACATTACATGGGGGGCACTGCAAGGCACATGACATGGTGGGCACAAGAGAGCACATTACATGGGGGAAGCAGCAGTCTGTCCTGCCTACAGTCTCTCTCGCCCCCCTCCCTCCCCCTCCCCCTCCCAGTAACATGACTCTCACTTACCTTCTTCTCCTGGCTGCATCGATCCGGATGAGGAGGAGAACACAGCGTCTTCTCTCCCCTGCGCTCTGCTTGCTGCCATGTTCAGTATCCAGCGCCCTGTGATTGGGTGTATGGGGGTCATGTGCGGAGGCGGGGCGCCTCACATGACCCCCATACACCCAATCACAGGGCGCCGGACACTTAACATGGCGGCCGGAGCCCGGGGACACAAAATTAGAAATTAGGAGGAGGCAGCCAGTGACACACACTGGCGCCCCCCTAAATATCGCGCCCGGGGCCACGGCACCCCCTGCACCCCCCACGCTACGCCACTGTTGACAAGGGGAGTGTAGAGGTGGGCGGGGAGTCTACTGACATCACGACTCCACCCACCGAGCTCCAGACAACAGACCCACCCACAGAATATGCAGTTTTTCGGGTCTAATAACAGACAGAGGGGAGACATTTGACAGGTAAAGATACATGCAGGAGGCATGTATATCCTTATAGATAACCCCTATGGCAGTAGTTTAGAAAGGATGACATTGGGTTTACATCCACTTTAAGTTTAAGATACTATTTTCAAATGTATTTTCATAAACAGTACTACTTCTATTCTTCTTCTGACAGACAAAACATTCTTTCCTTACATAAATTAAGGTGTTCAGATGCTCCCTTCTTAGGTCAAGATTATTGTATGAGTTTTATAGTTTACAAACAAATATGGGGTGCAGCTAAAACCAATCACTGAACTTCAGATGTTATCCAGCAAACATTGCAACTATGCTTCCTTAGAGGCTTAAAAAATAAAAGAGCAGCTCTGAATCTCATACTTACCTCTTATGCCGTGTGCACACGACCGGACTTTCCGGCAGAAAAGGTCCGATGGTCTTCCCGACGGAGTTCTGACGGACTCCTGACGGACTTCCGACCGAACGGACTTGCACACACACAAACTGACCAAAGTCCGTTCGTTTTGAAAGTGATGACGTACGACGGGACTAGAAAAGGAAGTTCAATAGCCAATAGCTGCCCTTGCGTCGTATTTGGTCCGTCGGACCAGCATACAGGTGAGCGGGTTTTCCCGATAGAAATTGATTCTGTCGGACAGATTTGAAACATGTTGTATTTCTAGGTCCGTTGGAATTTTTGAAGAAAAAAGTCCAATGAAGCCCACACACGATCGTAATATGCGATGGAATCATTCCATCTGACCTTTTCTGCCGGAAAGTCAGGTCATGTGTACGCGGCATTATACGTCCATCTCCCTCTTTTCTGCCCCAAATGTCTGAAGAGAAAGGGGACACTATGTGTCACATGGCCAGTCTGAAGACTTCTGGTTTGAGGAGCCCATAGTTGGACTTTGTAGGTTAAAAAAAATTATTTATATATTTTTAAATGTGCCCTAAGTAATCTGGGGAAATCAGTGTTTACCGAGATCCTTACATGTGGGTAGGCGAGTTTGCTTCCAGGAGCCTGTTTAATACATCACTATTAAAAATTTTAAAGTGCCAGGACTAGGGATGAGCTTCGTGTTCGAGTCGAACCCATGTTCGACTCGAACATCGGCTGTTCGGTCGTTCGCCGAATTGCGAACGATATGGGCCGTTCGCGCCAAATTCGTGTGGCGCGTCACGGCCCATAATTCACTGCGGCATCGCAGTGCATTGCTTGTTGATGATTGGCCCAGCATGCACTATGACCCGCATGCTTGGCCAATCACAGCGCCGCCTGAACAGAGAGCCGTAATTGGCCAAAGCCAAGGAGGCTTTGGCCAATTATGACTCAGGGGATTTAGTACACGCCCCACACTATATAAGGCCGCCTGCACGGCGGCCCTGTGTAGTGTGTGTTCCGGCGTTGAAAGAGATAGACAGAGAGAGAGACAGTGTCATTTGATTTGAGTTAGATAGATTAGGCAGAACAGTCAGTCAGTTAGCTGCACTTACAGTGTATTGTGTATATATATGCATCCCAGGTGTTGCATATATATATATACACTGTATTCAGTTTAGCTAGATCCGTTCCTGTTATCTTCTAGACTATTTACATTTAGTGCAGTGCGTCCTGCTCACAGTGTTCAGCTAGGTCCATTCCTGTTATCTTCCTACTGACAGGCAGGCTTGTCTTGTTACAGTATTAACAGCTACCTAAAGAAAATTACTGGTGTTCTTTTGATCCTATTAGTACCACGGTCAGGCAGCTAGACTATTTACATTTAGTACAGTGCGTCCTGCTCACAGTGTTCAGCTAGATCCGTTCCTGTTATCTTCCTACTGACAGGCAGGCTTGTCTTGTTACAGTATTAACAGCTACCTAAAGAAAATTACTGGTGTTCTTTTGATCCTATTAGTACCACGGTCAGGCAGCTAGACTATTTACATTTAGTACAGTGCGTCCTGCTCACAGTGTTCAGCTAGATCCGTTCCTGTTATCTTCCTACTGACAGGCAGGCTTGTCTTGTTACAGTATTAACAGCTACCTAAAGAAAATTACTGGTTTTCTTTTGATCCTATTAGTACCACGGTGAGGCAGCTAGACTATTTACATTTAGTACAGTGCGTCCTGCTCACAGTGTTCAGCTAGATCCATTCCTGTTATCTTCCTACTGACAGGCAGGCTTGTCTTGTTACAGTATTAACAGCTACCTAAAGAAAATTACTGGTGTTCTTTTGATCCTATTAGTACCACGGTCAGGCAGCTAGACTATTGACTATTTACATTTAGTACAGTGCGTCCTGCTCACAGTGTTCAGCTAGATCCGTTCCTGTTATCTTCCTACTGACAGGCAGGCTTGTCTTGTTACAGTATATAAAGCTACCTGAAGAAAATTACTGGTGTTCTTTTGATCCTATTAGTACCACGGTCAGGCAGCTAGACTATTTACAGTTAGTGCAGTGCGTCCTGCTCACAGTGTTCAGCTAAACCTACAAGTTAGTGGGGTGCGTCCACCTCACAGTGGTCAGCTAAAGCTACCTGTAGAAGGTTGGTTGTGTTCTCATACTACAGGCAAGCAGTTGATTTTGCTAGCTGCAGTATCAGTACATATATATATCCCAGCTTAGTGCAGCTACAGGCCATTAGTATGTCTGGAAGGCCAAGAAGGAGAGGCAGACAGTCACAAGCCAATAAGAGAGGGCAAGCAGGCTCTGTGTCTAGTGCTGGTCGTGGAGACGGTGCATCCTCATCAGCACGTGGCCATGGGACACGCTTGGCCTTTTTTTCGGCAACTGGCCGCGTTGAGCCGCAACATGCGGAAGACTTGGTCGAGTGGATGACCAAGCCGTCCTCATCCTCCTCATCCTCTCTCACCCATGCCCAGGGTGCTTTGTCTGGCAAAGCAGCGGCCTCTTCCCTCGGCTCAATGTCATCAGTGACTCCTTCCCTAGCTCCACCATGTCCTCCTGAGGAGTCCCTCGAACTGTTTGACCACAGTGTTGGGTAAATGCTCCAGGAGGATGCCCAGCGTTTGGAAGGCTCTGATGATGATACTGAGCTCGATGAAGGCAGTAACATGAGCATGGACAGAGGGGGTGCCCAAGAAGGACAGCAATCTGGCAGTCATGCTCCCCCTGCTGCAGCATACTGCCAGGTTTGCTCCAGTGATGAGGAGGGAGGGGATGATGAGGTCACTGACTCAACGTGGGTGCCTGATAGGAGAGAGGAGGAGGAGGAGGAGGAGAAGGAGGCGGCACATCACCAACGAGGCAGGATGCCCTCCAGGGGCCAGCCTAAGGGCAGCACATTGACTGCATTACACCCCAAAGCTCCACATGTGCAGGGCGCTGCAGTCTCTGCGCGTTATTCAAAAAGTTCTTTGGTGTGGGCCTTTTTTGAGACGAGTGCATCAGATCGCACCGCTGCTATTTGCAACATATGTTTCAAGCGTATCTCATGTGGCCAAAACATCTCCCGCTTGGGTACCACATGCTTGACCAGACATATGTTGACCTGCCATGCAGTTCGTTGGCAAGCGTATCTAAAAGACCCACACCAAAGAACAAAGAGGATCTCTCCTTGCTCCTCATCAGCTGAGATTTCCAACCCCACTAGACCTCCAGTCCTCTCTGAGACCTGCAGTGAGAGGAATGAAGGTGTAGAATTAGGTGTGTCACAGCCAAGTACTTGTGGGCAATCTGCTTTTGGTACACCGACGTCAGATTGTACCAGGCAAATTTCCCTGCCCCAGCTGCTGCACCGCCGAAAGAAGTTTGCTCCCAGCCATCCACATGCCCAGCGGTTGAATGCTAGCTTGGCAAAATTGCTAGCACTTCAACTGCTGCCTTTTCAGTTGGTAGACTCTGCCCCCTTCCGTGAGTTTGTGGAATGTGCGGTTCCTCAGTGGCAGGTACCCAAACGCCACTTTTTCTCACGGAAGGCGATTCCGGCTCTCTACCGGCATGTGGAAGGCAATGTCCATGCCTCGCTGGACAGGGCGGTCAGCGGTAAGGTGCATATTACCGCTGACTCATGGTCCAGCAGGCATGGACAGGGATGTTACCTAAGTTTCACGGCGCATTGGGTGACTCTGCTGGCAGCTGGGAAGGATGCAGGACAAGGTGCAGTAGTGTTGGAGGTTGTTCTGCCACCACGCCTCCAAAATGCTAATGATTGTGACACACCTCTCTCCTCCACCCCCTCCTCTTCTTCTTCCTCCATGGCCTCTTCCTCGGAACCAGCGGTGCTCCGTAGTCGTTCAAGGGGCTACGCAAGTACGCAGGCCAAAAGATGCCATGCGGTGCTTGAGCTGGTGTGCTTGGGGGACAGGAGCCACACTGGGGCAGAGGTTCTGTCAGCTCTGCAGGGGCAGGTTCAGAGGTGATTGACGCCACGCCAACTTAAGGCAGGAATGGTGGTTTGCGACAATGGCACCAACCTCCTCTCTGCCCTCCGACAGGGACAAATGACCCATGTGCCCTGTTTGGCTCACGTCCTTAACTTGGTGGTGCAGCGGTTCTTGGGCATGTACCCGGCTTACAGGATGTCCTGAGGCAGGCCAGGAAAGTCTGTGTGCATTTCCGCCGGTCATATAATGCCAGTGCTCGGCTGACGGACCTCCAAAAGGAGTTTAACCTGCCCAAGAACCGCCTAATCTGTGACATGCCCACCAGGTGGAACTCAACGTTGGCCATGCTGCAGCGGCTGCACACGCAGCAGAGGGCCATCAATGAGTACCTGTGCGACTATGGCACCAGGACAGGGTCAGGGGAGCTTGGTTTTTTTCCCCCACGCCAGTGGGCCATGATCAGGGATGCATGCACTATCCTGTCACCATTCGAGGAGGCCACGAGGATGGTGAGCAGTGACAGTGCATGCATCAGTGACACTGTCCCCCTTGTCCACCTGTTGGAGCACACGCTGCGTGGAATAATGGACAGGGCACTTGAGGCAGAACAGAGGCAGGAAGAGGAGGACTTCCTTAGCTCTCAAGGCCCCCTTTATCCAGACAGTGTTCCTGCGTGCCCGCCGATCACACAGGAAGAGGAGGAGGAGGAGGAGGAGGAGGAGGAAGATTGTGTCAGTATGGAGGTGGAGCCTGGCACTCAGCATCAGCAGCAGTCTTTAAGGGATCAGTCCCAAGAAACACATGGACTTGTACGTGGCAGGGAGGAGGTGGCTGCGGATGTTGTCGTCCTTAGTGACCCAGAGGACTCCGGACCGAATGCCTCAGCAAACCTACGCTGCATGGCCTCCCTGATCCTGCAAAGCCTGCGTAAGGATCCTCGTATTCGTGGTATCAAGGAGAAGGACCAATACTGGCTGGCAACCCTCCTTGATCCACGTTACAAGGGTAAGGTTGCGGACTTTATCTTGCCATCGCAGAGGGAGCAGAGGATGAAACATCTTCGGGAGGCCTTGCAGAAAGGTCTGTGCAACGCGTTCCCAGAGACTGGGAGGTTACAAACTCCTGTTTCTGGACAACGTGTTGCTGAGGCTTCGGTCAGTCAAAGAAGGAGCGGTGGAGAAGGTGGCAGTCTGACCGATGCGTTCAGACAATTTTTTGGTCCGCAGCCCCAAGGTATGATCGGTTCCAGCAACCATCGCCAGCGTCTGTTTTACATGGTGCAGGAATACCTAGGGGCAAGATCAGACTTGGACACCTTTCCCACCGAAAATCCTCTGGGTTACTGGGTTTTGAGGATGGATCACTGGCCAGAGCTTGCACAGTATGCAATTAAGCTACTGGCCTGTCCTGCATCCAGCGTTCTTTCGGAACGCACATTCAGTGCTGCTGGAGGCGTGGTAACCGATCACAGGGTGCGTCTGTCCACCGACTCGGTCGATCGACTGACCTTCATAAAAATGAATCAGTCTTGGATCACCACCAGCTACCAAGCACCTGATACTGATGTAACCGAATAATTTTTTTTGAAATCTCAGATCCCTTCAAAGACTGCCTATGCTGATGCTGAGTGACTATCCCTGAGTAATTATCCTCTTCCTCCTCAATCATCACGCTGATAGCTTGTAAGAACATTTTTGGTTCTGGGCGCCACCACCAGTGCCTAAGGCACAATTTTTCAGCCCCTGTTTGACAGGGGCGTGTAATTACAATTTTTGATGTAATACTTTGCAGCAGGGCTTGTTCCTGCATTCCATCTAGAGTGTCTGTGAGGGGTTGCAGTGTTGTGGCACCAGCACCATTGCCTAAGGCCCAATTTTTCTGCCCCTGTCTAACAGGGGCGTGTAATTACAATTTTTGATGCAATACTTTGCAGCAGGGCTCGTTCCTGCGTTCCAACTAGAGTGTCTGTGAGGGGTTGCAGTGTTGTGGCACCAGCACCAGTGCCTAAGGCCTAATTTTTCAGCTCCTGTTCAACAGGGGCATGTAATTACAATTCTTGATCTAATATTTCACAGCAGGGCCCTGTGAGGGCTTACAGTGTTGTGGCCACAGCAAGACCTAAGGCCCAAATTTCTGCTGAGTATATAGGGCAGGACCCTACTTTCAAACATCTAACTTACAAACGACTCCTACTTGCAAACGGAAGGAGACAACAGGAAGTGAGATGAAATCTACCCCTAGGAAGGGAAATTCTCTCCTGTAAGAGTTAATATGGGAAAAAAAACTTCTCCTTTCCACTGATGCTTTCCAATCCTTGTTCCACAAAAAAACCCAAATTTTCAAAAAACATTTTTCATTGGGACAAAAAGTGAGGTGAAATTTTCTGAAGAGGAGGAAAGACAGCAAAACAAATGTCACAGGGGTGATAACCCTTCCCTATGTTTTCCAAAAAGCTTAAAAAAGATTTTTTGGCTGGAGCTAAACACGTTAAAAATGTACCCGTTCAAAATTACAAACAGATTCTACTTAACAACAAACCTACAGTCCCTGTCTTGTTTGCACCGCCTGTATACTGCTGTTCAGAGTATATAGGGCCTGGTGGCCCCACACCTTTCCTTATTTTAATTTGGGTGCGGGGTTCCCCTTAATATCCATACAAGACCCAAAGGGCCTGGTAATGGACTGGGGGGTACCCATGCCGTTTGTCTCACCGATTTTCATCCATATTGCCATGACCCGACATTACATTAAACCCGCAAGCAGTTTTAAATGGGATTTTTTCCTTTAAAAATGACATTTGGTGCAGGGACTGTTCTAAACACGGGAAACACGCGTCACTTTACAGGCATACTATAGACACCCCCCAGGTACGATATTTAAAGGAATATTTCACTTTTTTTTTTTTTTTTACTTTAAGCATCATTAAAATCACTGCTCCCGAAAAAACGGCCATTTTTAAAAGTTTTTTTTGCATTGATACATGTCCCCTGGGGTAGGACCCGGGTCCCCAAACCCTTTTTAGGACAATACCATGCAAATTAGCCTTTAAAATGAGCACTTTTGATTTTAAACGTTCGAGTCCCATAGACGTCAATGGGGTTCTAACGTTCGTGCGAACTTTCGGTCCGTTCGCAGGTTCTGGTGCGAACCAAACCGGGGGGTGTTCGGCTCATCCCTAGCCAGGACAGGTCTCCATCTGATTGATGAATTTGAGAAACTTCCAAGGACTGCCATTTTCCTACATCAGATTCTTTGTATGAGAAATATAGAAATGAGTCTGTAGTGGGTGTATTTGGGGATAAGCGTGAAAGCAAAAGAAGGTCCTACATATCTGGAATACTTAAAACAGCTATTCATTTGACTGGTGTAGTACAGCTATGCCTGGATGAAAAAATAAAGTTCTGAGTATGTATGCTGTGCTCTCTGTCCAAAGTTGACCTTACAACATGCACTGGTAGGATTTTGTACATTTGCAGCAACAATCTTTTCAGTACATTCAATAATACCATCAGAATTTAGATAAATTGCATACAAGAGTACTTTAAAATTTAATTTGCTTTTAACAACAATTTTGGATTAAATTGAATTTCACAAATAAAAAACACTTACTATGTTAGAAATCAGTTTTTCTGAGAAAAAATTTCCCATGTCCTTCAAATTTTATTATCACTACAGTCAATTTGACCCTACCAAAGATTAGAGAATCAAGCAAACATTCCAAAATAATTTTCAACAGATTCTTTCTAGGTGTTGTTAGTGTGTATTTAAAAGTCTGGCAGGAGTTGCCCAGTATAGCATCTACCATGTTTTAGTAGACTAAGCTGTACAGGGTTGATACTTTAACCACTTCAATACAAGGCACTTATACCCCCTTCCTGCCCAGACCAATTTTCAGCTTTTAGTGCTCTCACAATTTGAATGACAATTACTCAGTAATGCAACACTGTACCCATATGAAATGTATGTCTTTTTTTCACACAAATAAAGCTTTCTTTTGGGGGTATTTAATCACTAGTGGGTCTTTTATTTTTTGTGCTATAAATAAAAAAAGGCCGAATATTTTGTGAAAAAATGCCTTTTCTTTGTTTCTGTCATAAAATTTTGCAAATTAGTAATTTTTCTTCATAAATTTTGGCCAAAATGTATACTGCTACATATCTTTGGTAAAAATAACCCAAATTATTGTATATTATTTTGTCTTTGTGAAAGTTATAGCGTCTACAAACTATGGTGCCAATCTCTGAAAATTTATCACACCTGATCACACCTGATGTACTGAAGGCCTATCTCATTTCTTGAGACACTAACAAGTCAGGAAAGTACAAATACCCCCCAAATGACCCCTTTTTGGAAAGTAGACATTCCAAGGTATTAAGTAAGTAGCATGGTGAGTTTTTTTAAGTTGTAAATTTTCCCCACAATTCTTTGCAAAATGTCATATTAACAGGTTATTTCTCTCACAGAGCATATGCATACAACAAATTACACCCCAAAATACATTCTGCTACTCCTTGTGAGTATGGCGATACCACATGCGTCAGACTTTTACACAGCCTGGCCACATACAGAGGCCCAACATTGAAGTCACACCTTCAGGTGTTGTATGAGCATAAATTACACATCTCATTTCTCAACCACCCATTATACTTTTGAATGCCCTGGAGCACCAGGACAATGGAATTGCCCATGAAATGACCCCATTTTGGAAAGCAAACACCCCGACGTATAATCTATGAGGCATAATGAGTCTTTTGAACAGATCATTTTTTTTCCTGAAGTTTTTGGAAAATGTGGAAAAAAAATGAAAACACATTTTTTTTTTACACAAAGTTGTCCATTTATAAGATATTTCCAACACATAGTATGTACATAGCATAAATAACACCCACAATACATTCTGCTACTCCTACTCCTACTCCTGTGGTATGGTGATACTACATGTGTTTACACAGCTTGGCCACATACAGAGGCCCAACATCCAAGTAGCACCATCAGGCAGTCTAGAAGCATAAATTACATATATAATTTCCTGGCAACCTATTATTTTTGAAGGCCCTTCAACTTTCTAACACATAGCATGTACATACCAAGAATTAGAATCAAAAATAAATTATATTGTGGAAAGGGTAAAAAGAAAAGTGTTACTTGTGCTTTTAGTAGTGTCCACAGAGGAGAGCACTGGTACAGGAAACAGGCCGGGATATGTTTAGTGACAGCAATAGTAATTATCCATGCAGCAGGCAGTAATATTGTCTATAGTCAGCACAAGGATATTGTCAGCACAGCCAAAGCATTTGTCCATAGAAACTGTCCAAGCAGAGACAGCCAGCACAGCCATTTCTAGGATTTACAGAGAATGGTCCAAAAAAAGAGAAAATATCTAGTGAGCGGCAGTTGCATGGACGAAAATGCCTTGTTGATGTCAGAGGTCAGAGGAGAATGGGCAGGTTCAAGATGATAGAAAGGCACAAGTAACTCAAATAACCACTTGTTACAACCAAGGTATGCAGAATACAATCTCTGAATGCACAACACATTGAACCTTGAAGCAGATGGGCTATAGCAGCAGAAGACCACACTGGGTGCCAGTCCTGTCAGCTAAGAACAGGAAGACTACAATTCGCACAAGCTCACCAAATTTGGACAATAGAAGATTGGAAAAACTTTGCCTGACCTGGTGAGTCTCAAATTCAGCTGCAACATTCAGATGGTAGGGGCCAGAATTTGGCGTAACAACATGAAAGCATGGATCCAGCCTGTCTTGTATCAACGGTTCAAGCTGGTGGTGTAATGGGGCGGGGGATATTTTCTTGCCAAACTTTGGACCCCTTAGTACCAATTGAGCATTGTTTAAATGCCATGGCCTACCATTATTGTTGCTGACCATATCCATTTATGACAACAGGGTACCCATCTTCTTATGGCTACATCCAGCAGGATAATGCACCATGTAACAAATCTCAAATCATCTCACCACTGGTTTCTTGAACATGATAACAAGTTCACTGTACTGCAATGGCCTCCACAGTCACCAGATCTCAATCCTATAGAGCATCTGTGGGATGTGGTGGAATGGGAGATTCACATCATGGATGTACAGCCAACAAATCTGCAGCAACTGCGTGATGCTATCATGTCAATATGGACCAACATCTCTGAGGAATGTTTCCAAAACGTTGTTGAATCTATGCCACAAAGAATTAGGGCAGTTCTGAAGGCAAAAGTTGGTCCAACCCAGTACTAGCAAGGTGATCCTAATAAAGTGGCCGGTGATTACATGTGGGAGCTACACTGTGCAGTGCTAACTGTAATCTTTGAGAACCTCCATGAGGAAGCATATATAGCATAGGATAAATTAAAGGATTATTAATGGATGAAATATTTTTATTTTGCTGGGAATTTTAATGCGCTGGTAAAACATTTGCTTTGTGCTTTGCAAAGCAGCTCCATGTGCACCTTACTTTAAAAGCTAGTGATGAAGTGGTGTGGTTGCCACTTTTGTTTAGCTAAAGCTGGCCTAAGATTATGGATGAACAAAAAAAAAATACTATATGATTTCCCTTTCCATACAAGCAAGGTAGATACAAAGTGATATTCAGGGCTGGTGCAAGGATTTTTGTTTACACAATCGAAGGTGCATTTCAGTGCCCCACATCTTCCTGTCACCCCCTCCCCTCCACAATAGCAGTGTGTAATGAGGGAGCAGGGTTATGCTTTCCCCGCTTCCCCTCACTGGCTATGGGCAGCTTCCAGGTGAGGCAAACTAAAATGCTGTGCCCATTAACAGTGTTAGGAGTAAGAGTGTTGGTGTGCAGTGTTAGGAAACAGAAGACAGGTATTTTAACCACTTGAGTCCCAGAGCCATTTTTTAAATTTTTGGTTTACATGTTTTAAAAATACTTTTAGGCCTGAAGAATACTTAAAGTCCCCAAAACATTAAATATTCTCTGAAAGCAGACTCTATAGAGAATAAAATATTGTCATCTCCAATTTATTATGTTACATGATAGTAACGTAATGGTTTATGAAATGCAAAATGTCAGTAAAAAATACACTAAGTAAATTTTAGGGCACATAAATGCAATAAATGAATCTATTTTTTGGTAAACTATAAAAGATGAGGTTGTAATGAGGAAAATGCCCCAACCCAACCCAACATGTCAAAACTTAAACAAAATAAAAAAATAAAAACTGGGACATCTTTTGCTCATCTGAACCTTCCCAAATTCAAAGGGGGAATTGGACTCCCAGACATTTAAAAATACTACTGGGCATGTCATCTCTCCAGGATAGTAGATTTGAATATCCATTGCTTCGCTAAGGCCTGGGTTAGTCTAGATGATTCCTTTACACACTTGCCCTTAGCATCAATACCCTGGCTTACTCCTAAACATATTACCCCGACTACTCATGGCCACAAACTCATAGGACCAACTGTAAAAAGGTTCCACACAGTGTGAAAAGCCCTCCCTCTCTCTTCCTTCCAAGGTCCGTTGACCTCTAGCCACTTAAACCCAGAATTCCCCACTGGGATGCCCAAACATTTCCTTGCTGGCATCTTTCCTCATCACTGTATTCTTGCCAAGCACTTTTTTCTTAGTGGCAATATACTAAGTCACACATCCCTGGCCTTTACCATGATAGGATAAACCTTTCCTCTTTGGACTTACACCTAAATCCATCACTTTCTCAAACGCCCCGATTACTTGAACCAGTGGAGTCGTCCCCTTACCCCCTTCAAGCCCATCTGCACAGGTCAACGCCTCAACAACATTTGATCTTGACCAATTACTCATTATTATTTAGTACCCACTCACCAAAAACACACAAAATGTGCCAGTCCTGGGAAAAAGATCTGGCCTTAAACCTGTCAGAAGTAGGGTGGAAATGCGTCTTTATCTACACCCACAAAGGATTCATCAATGTCATAACCCAAGAAAACGAATACAAAATCCTATCTCCTCAACGAGAATCCAAAAGTTTTCTCCCTCTACACATCTGGTGGGACTGTCCTTTAGTCCAGGCCTACTGGTCCGAGGTTCATCCCATTACAGCCTCAGTCTCCACCCTCCAGTTGGACTATACACACAGCCCAGTTCTTACTCCACCACACCACCCTCCCCAGGAAACTTTATTTCAAGTCACTGGTCATGGATATGGTCAACGCGGCTAGACTCTGCGTACCCATCTTGTGGGGCTCTACACACGTGCCGACTGTCTGTGACTGGCTCTCCCATCTCCGCAAAATAGCAAACTTGGAGGAACTAATCGCAGCTACGCAGGACAACCCCTCCAAATTCAACAGTACCTGGTCTTGTTGGACCTATTTACAAACCGCCCCAGAACCTATTTACAAACCACCCCACGCACAGTGCCCCTCTCCTCCCCCTTCCCCCCTTTCCTCCCTCGGGTTCTACATTGATCAGCTCCCCCCCATTCCTCTCCCTTCCTCCTCCCTTCCTCCTCCCTCCCTCCTCCACCCCCCCTTTTTTTTCTTTTCTTTACTCTCTCTCTCTTCTCTTTTATTTTCTTTCTATATTTCTTTCTTTCTCTCTTTCTTTTTCCTTTCCCTTTACCTTCTCCCACCCCAGTTTCTCCCCCCCCTCCTTTTCCTTCAAATTTATACTCCCTCCCTAATTTCTGGACGCCTGGCCCCCACCGCATCGGGACTTCAGCTCACTGTATGGTGTTACCCCTTTAGTCAACCCCTCCCTTGGTTTTGCCTTTTTTTTGTGTGTCTCTCAAATGTTATTCATATGTTTTTTTCTGAGTGTAATTTTATTCATACAACATGTTTCTATTGATGACAATGTTTACTGAAAAATAATAATGGGATTGCTTCCCATCCATAAGCTATGTTTCCTTTTTATGTTGTTTGCTATGGCCAACTGTGCTCTCCCTCTTTACCCCGCCTTCCTGTACTTACTTAATTTCAATAAAACATTTTGTGAACCCCCCAAAAAAACAATGTCTGCCAGAGTGAGAGCAATAATGATAATAGCACCAGAACTTCTGCATAACACTAAACTGATGACCTGTTTTGCGTGTGTGCACTCATGAAACAGTAAAAAATTCTAAACCATATATTTTTTCATTGGCAACATTTTAACCACATGCCGACCAGCTGCCGCAGTTGGACTGTGGCAGAATGGCACGGCTGGGTGAAACGACGTTATGCAACGTCGCTTCACCCTGTGGCCCCTAGGGGTGCATGTGCCCCACCGGAGGCGCGCGCCCCCTGCTCACCCCCAAGCCGATGCGAGTGCCTGGCGGTCTCGATCACCGCCGGGCTCCCGCGATCGCCGATGAGAGATGGAGAACCCAGAACTGTGTGTAAACACACAGTTTCCGGTTCTCTGAGGGTAGAACTGACAGATCGTCAGTTCTCGTCAGTTCAGAGTATGAACAGACAATCTGTTATCTCCCCTGCACAGTCCCCATCCCCCTTCAGTTAGAACACAAACTAGGACACACTTAACCCCTTCACTGCCCCCTAATGTTAACCCCTTCACTGCCAGTGACATTTTTACAGTAATCAGTGCATTTTTAATCGCACTGATAGCGGTATTAATGCCAATGGTCCCAAAAATGTGTCAAAATTGTCCGACGTGTCCGCCATAATGTCACAGTCCCAATAAAAATCACAGATCGTCGCCATAACTAGTATAAAAAAAATAAATAAATAAAATGCTATAAACCTATCCCCTAGTTTGTAGATGCTATAACTTTTGCGCAAACCAATCAATATACGCTTATTGCAATTTTTTTACCAAAAATATGTAAGAATACATATAGGCCTAAACTGAGGGAAAATTTTTTTTTTTTTATATATATTTTTGGGGGATATTTATTATAGCAAAAAGTAAAAAATAATGCATTTTTTTCAAAATTGTCGCTCTTTTTTTGTTTATAGCGCAGAAAATAAAAACCGCAGAGATGATCAAATACCACCAAAAGAAAGCTCTATTTTTGGAAAAAAAAACACATAAATTTTGTTTTGGTGCAACGTCGCACGACCGCTCAATTGTCAGTTAAAGCGACGCAGTGCAGAATCAAAAAAGTGCTCTGGTCGGGAAGGGGGTAGAATCTTCCGGGGCTGAAGCGGTTAAAGACCCCCTACAGGTCATCTGTTTAGTGCTATGCAGGGGGGGGGGGCTCTACTAAACTATTGTATATTTTTATTATTATTATCCAAGGATTATAGACCCACGGCTTTGACCTCCCACATAATAAAGACCTTGGGAAGACTTGTTTTAGATCAGACCCATGGTTAGTACATTTTTAAACCCTTTGCAGTTTGCATACCAGCCAAGACTGGGGATTGAGGATGCTATCATTTTCATGGTAAATTTCATGAATGCACATCTGGATAAGTCAGCAAGCACTGTGAGGGTCATTTTTTTTTACTTCTTCAGTGCTTTTGATACTATCAGGCCAGATCTTTTGGGCGAGAAGCTAGCAGCAATACAGGTTGATATTTCCCCTGTGTCTTGGATTGTATAGACTACCTGACAGGAAGGCCGCAGTTTGTGCATTTGTAAGACTGTGTGTCAGATAGGGTGATCAGCAATTCTTGCAATTCTTGCAATCTTCAGAAGTTTTCTGATGACTTTGAGGTAGTGGGATGTATCAGGGATGGGGAAGAGATTGAGTATAGGACTGTGGTGGAGAACTTTGTCACATGGTCTGAGGTTAATCATCTGTGACAAAAACAAAGGAGCTGGTTATGGATTTCAGAAAGAGGAAGCCACCAGTGACCCCAATCTCCATCCGAGGAGTGGATGTGGAGGTAGTAGAGAGTTACAAGTATCTGGGGGTGCACATAGATAATTAGCTTGGCTGGAGCAAGAATACTGAGGTGCTCTATAGGAAGAACCAGAGCCTCTTCTACTTTTTGCAAAGACTGAGGTCCTTTACCATTTGCCGGATGATGCTGAAGATTATTTTATGAGTCTGTGGTGGCCAGCGTTCTCCTGTATGCAGTGGCAAGCTGGGGAAGCAGGCTTAGGGTGACTGACACCAACATACTCAACAAACTGATTTGCAAGGCCAGTGATGTTGTTGGATTGGAATTGGAGTCTTTTACAACAGTGTTGGAGAGGAGAATGTTGTTCAAGTTACATTCAATCTTGGACAACTCATGCCACCCACTCCACAATACGCTGGTCAGCCTGCGGAGTACCATCATTGATAGATTGTTATACCCACAATGCACCACAGAGCGACACAGGAAATCATTTTAACATATATCAAGATATATAATTCTTTTCTGTGAGGGCTGGAAGTGAAGATTTAATTCTGGTTTATGATCAGGATTTTGATATGTTTTAATGGTATGTTGGTAATTTGGATGCACTTATTCTCATGCAGACGCCTCTACTCATTACATTATCTTGAGTTCACCACCTATCATGTATTTTTGAGTGTTTTTATTACATCCAGGATTTGGACTAAACACCACTTTTCATTCAATAAAATGCATCCAATCACACATTTCGTTTCTATTAAATATGGGTAATAAGTAGGGATGAGGCCGATGTTCGAGTCGAACGTAAGTGAACGACTCAAACATCGGGTGTTCACCCGTACACAGAATTCGCCCCATAATGAACTGCGAGACCATAAATGCACTGCAAGATCGCAGTGTATTGACGGCTGCTGATTGGCCAAAGCATGCACCTGACATGCATGCTTTGGCCAATCACAGCGCACTCTGCTGTTAGAGAGCCATGATTGGCCAAAGGCAGGGTGCCTTTGGCCAATCGTGGCTCAGGGGGCTTAGTCCACACCCCACACTAGGTAAGGCTGCTTACATAGCGGCCGTACATAGTGTTATGAATGAGAAAAATGACATTTGCAAAGGAAAAAATGTAATTTAAAACTGCTCATGGCTGTAATGTATTGCCGGATCCCGGCAATATACATAAAAATCATTGAAAAAAACTGTATGAGTCCCCCCCCCCGGCCATTACCAGGCCCTTTGGGTCTGGTATGGATATTAAGGGGAACCCTGTGCCAAAATTTTAAAAAAATGACGTGGGGGGTTCCCCCCTAAAATCCATACCAGGCCCTTCAGGTCTGGTATGGATTTTAAGGGGAACCCTGCACCAAATTTTTTTAAAAATAGCGTGGAGTTCCCCCAAAATCCATACCAGACCCTTATCCAAGCACACAACCTGGCAGGCAGCAGGAAGGGGGGGACAAGAGAGTGCCCCTCCTCCTGAACCATACCAGGTCACATGCCTCCAACATGGGGAGGGTGCTTTGGGGTCCCCTCAAAACACCTTGTACCCATGTTGATGGGGACAAGGGCCTCTTCCCCACAACCCTTGGCCAGTGGTTGTGGGGGTTTGTGGATGGGGGGCTTATCGGAATCTGGAAGCCCCCTTTAACAAGGGGACCCCCAGATCCCAACCCCCATGTGAATGGGTATCGGGTACATTGTACCCCTACACATTCACCAAAAAAAGTGTCAAAAAGTAAAAATGACAGGAGACAGTTTGGGACAAGTCCTTTATTAAAAAAATAAATAAAATGTCCTGCGATGTCCATTCATCTTGCATAAAAGCGCCGATGGTCCAGAGGAAAAAAAACAGAAAAACTCCGCCTAGATGGGAGGCGTACCGCAACTGCAGCCTTTTTGCGATGACAGCTGTTACATCGCGGGACATTTTTTTTTCTTTTTTTAATAAAGGAGTTGTCCTAAACTGTCTCCTGTCATTTTCACTTTTTTGACACTTTTTTTGGTGAATGTGTAGGGGTACAATGTACCCAATACCCATTCACATGGAGGGGCAGGAACTGGGGGTCCCCTTGTTAAAGGGGGCTTCCAGATTCTGATAAGTCCCCCCACCCGTGGGGATGAGGCACTTATCCCCATCAACATGGGAACAAGGTGTTTTGGGGGATCCCAAAGCACCCTCCCCATGTTGAGGGCGTGTGGCCTGGTACAGTTCAGGAGGGGGGGCGCTCTCTCGCCCCCCTTTTCCTGTGGCCTGCCAGGTTGCGTGCTTGGATAAGGGTCTGGTATTTTTTTTTTTTTTTTAAATTTTGGCACAGGGTTCCCCTTAATATCTATACCAGACCTGAAGGACCTGGTATGGATTTTGGAGGGACCAACATGCATTTTTTTTTTAATTTTGGTGCAGGGTTCCCCTTAATATTCATACCAGACCCAAAGGGCCTGGTAATGGACTGGGGGGATCTCATGATTCTTATCTATGTTGCCGGGATCCAACAATACATTTCAGCCGCAAGCAGTTTTAAATTAAATTTTTTTCCTTTAGAAATGTCAATTTGCTGTGGTACTGCTATAAACACAGTAAAGATACTCTACTTTACAGGCAGACTAAGGAGACCCCCCAGGCATTTAACCACTTCCGGACCGCTCACTGTATATATACGTCATTTTTTTGAAGATGGATATCTCGGTAACGGCAGCAGCTGCTGCCACAACCGAGGTATCCATCTTTTCAGTGAGCGGTTCCGTACATGATAATGGTGGTCTCTGCGGCGGGTTCGCCGTGAGATCACCGTTATCGGCGGCGGGAGAGGTGCCACCCCCCCTCCCGCCGCTCTCCCGCACCCTCCGCCGCTTACCGGAGCCGTCGGTAGCGGCAGAGGCGATCGGGTCCTGTCACTTCCTCGGTATGGAGACGAGTGAGGCTAAGATGGCCCCCACCCGTCTCCATACCATGTGACGGCCGAAGCGACGTCATTACGACGGCTCCGCCCACGTCTCTTAAAGGCACAATTATTTTTGTGTCATTTTTTTAAACGACTTTTTTTTTTTTTTTCATTTTAGTCTAAATATGAGATCTGAGGACTTTTTGACCCCAGATCTCATATTTAAGAGGACCTGTCATGCTTTTTTCTATTACAAGGGATGTTTACATTCCTTGTAATAGGAATAAAAGTGATCCAATTTTTTTTTTTTTAAAAACAGTGAAAAAATACGTGAGTAGCGCCCGCATATGAAAACGGTGGTCAAACCACACATGTGAGGTATCGCCACGACCAGTAGAGTGAGAGCAATAATTCTAGCCCTAGACCTCCTCTGTAACGCAAAACATGCAATCTGTAGAATTTTTTAAACGTCGCCTATGGAGATTTTTAAGGGTAAAAGTTTGACGCTATTCCACGAGCGGGCGCAATTTTGAAGCGTGACATGATGGGTATCAATTTACTTGGCGTAACATTATATTTCACAATATAAAAAAAAATTGGGCTAACTTTACTGTTGTCTTATTTATTTTTTTCAAAAAAGTGAATTTTTTCCAAAAAAAGTGCGCTTAGAAGACCGCTGCGCAAATACGGTGCAAAAAAAAGTATTGCAATGACCGCCATTTTATTCTCTAGGGTGTTAGAAAAAAAACAATATATAATGTTTGGGGGTTGTAAGTAATTTTCTAGCAAAAAAACCTGTTTTAAACATGTAAACACCTAAAATCCAAAACGAGGCTGGTCTTAAAGTGGTTAATATTTTTATTGTTTCACTTTATGCATTATTTAAATCACTGCTCCCGAAAAACGTGAGTTTTTAAAACTTTTTTTTCATTGATGTTCGTGTCCCAAAGACTTTAACGGTGTTCGCATGTTCACACCCATTTTTTGCCTGTTCGCAAGTTCTGGTGAGAACACCCCCCGTGTTTGCCTTATCCCTAGTAATAAGCCAACCCCCATATCATGTCTGGGAGGCCAACAAAGAGAGGCGGACGTTCCCAAACCACTTTGAGGGGGCCAGCAGTGTCTGTCTCCATAGGCAAAGGTGGACATGGTCTGTCCTCAGGCAAGGCACATTTGTCTCTGTTTAGTGTTGTTGCATGCTATATAGCCACAGCATGCAGAGGAGGTGGTGGACTGGCTTACTAAACCATCCTCATCCTCCTCTATGACCCAAGCTGACACTAGTGTGCAGAGCGGCTAATTCTGCCCCCTTGTCCACAGCTACTCCTGCCATAGCCCCAGCAGCATGCATTGAGAAGTCAGATAAATTATTTGAGCACAGTGTCAGCCACTAGCTTCTTGAGGATGCACAGACATTACTTGATTCTGATGTTGGTTCTGAGGTAGAGGAAGGGAGTAACATGGCATCAAGGAGAAGGATCATTATTGGTTGGCAACTCTCCTTGACCTCCGTTATAAGGGGAAAGTCTTGGAACTCATCCTGCCTTCACAGAGGGAGCAGAAAATGAAATCTCTTGAGGACACCTTAACCACTTTAAGACCAGCCTCGTTTTGGATTTTAGGTGTTTACATGTTTAAAACAGGTTTTTCTGCTAGAAAATTACTTAGAACCCCCAAACATTATATATGGTTTTTCTTCTAACACCCTAGAGAATACAATGGCGGTCATTGCAATACTTTTTTTTGCACCGTATTTGCGCAGCGGTCTTAAAAGCGCACTTTTTTTTGGAAAAAAATCACTTTTTTGAATAAAAAAATAAGACAACAGTAAAGTTAGCCCAATTTTTTTTTATATTGTGAAATATAATGTTACGCCAAGTAAATTGATACCTAACATGTCATGCTTGAAAATTGCGCCCGCTTGTGGAATGGCGTCAAACTTTTACCCTCAAAAATCTCCATAGGCGACGTTTAAAAAATTCTACAGGTTGCATATTTTGCGCTACAGAGGAGGTCTAGGGCTAGAATTATTGCTCTTGCTCTACCGATCGCTGTGATACCTCACATGTGTGGTTTGACCACCGTTTTCATATGCGGGCGCTACTCACGTATGCGTTCGCTTCTGCGCGCGAGCTCGTCGGGACAGGGGGTTTTAAAATTTTTTTTTTATTATTTTTATTATTTATTTTACAATATTTTATTTATTTTTACACTGTTTAAAAAAAAAAAAAATTGTGTCACTTTTATTCCTATTACAAGGAATGTAAACATCCCTTGTAATAGAAAAAGGCATGGCAGGACCTCTTAAATATGAGATCTGGGGTCAAAAAGACCTCAGATCTCATATTTACACTAAAATGCAATAAAAAAAAAAAAAAAAAGTCATTTAGAAAAATGACATTTGAAAAAATATGCCTTTAAGAGGCGTGGACGAAAGTGACGTTTTGACGTCGCTTCCGCCCAGCAGTGTCATGGAGACGAGTGAGCGCTATCTTCCCCTCACTCGTCTCCAGACACACCAGAGAGCAGGACGCGATCGCCTCCGCCGCTACCGACGGCTCCGGTAAGCGGCGGAGGGCACCGGATCGCGGCGGGAGGGGGGGCCCTCTCCCGCCACCGATAAAAGTGATCTCGCGGCGAATCCGCCGCAGGGACCACTTTTATCTGAAAGCCGGCCGCCGCACGAAAACGGGGATACCGGGGTTATGGCAGCTAGCTGCTGCCATAACAACGATATCCCCGTTCAAACTTAGGACGTACATCGGCGTGCGGCGGTCGGGAAGTGGTTAAAGAGGAGTTTATGTATTGCTTTTTCAGACTCAGGTAGGTTACAGTCTCATGGAAAAGCTAGTTTTGAGACTTCTGTTGGTTAGATGGGGATGCATTTCAAATTTTATTTAGTCCTCGGCGCCCAGGGCTGTCAGCTTCAAGATCCCACTGGCAGCGTCTGCATCATATGGTGGAATATTATCTAGGGGCAAAAACAGACATGGAGAGCTTTGCAGTAGATGATCCATAAGAGTTTCTGGGTCATGAGAATAGACCACTGGCCAGAACTTGCCCAGTATGCAATTTAGCTGCTGGGCTGCCCTGCATCCAGCATGCTTTCTAAATGGGCATTCAGTGCTGATGGAGGTTTTGTGACAGATAAAAAAAAAAACGTGTATGTCCACAGACTCTTTTGACCACCTGACATTTGTCAAAATAAATCAGTCCAGGATCAGCAGCACATATAAAGCCCCTGATGCTGATGTCGCTGATTAATTATTATTGGGATCTTGAATCTCTGCAAGACTGTCTAGGCTGCCTGGCTTTGTGGGTGTTGATTTTTTTCTTGAAGTACTTTTTTGGTATAGGTTTCATGGGCACAATTAACACCCAATGACCAATTTTTCCACACCTATTTGACAGGTGCATCAAATTTATTATTTTTATAGCACAGTCAATTCTTGCTTTCATCAAGAGTACCTCTAGAAGGTTACGGGGTGAAGGCACCACCAACACCCAAAGTCCAATTTTTCTGCACCTGTTACTTCTTTCTAATGCCGCGTACACACGGTCGTACTTTTCGTCTACAAAAGTCCAACGGACGCTGACGGACTAAAGCTGGCTGGTAATCCGATCGTGTGTGGGCTTCTCCGGACTTTCAACGTACTTTTTTAGCCTCAAATCCGACGTACTTTAGATTTGAAACATGCTTCAAATCTTTACTTCGTAACTACGACGGACCCCGAAATCCGCTCGTCTGTGTGCTAGTCCGACGGACAAAAAGCCACGCTAGGGCACCTATTGGCTACTGGCTATGAACTTCCTTATTTTAGTCCGGTGTACGTCATCACGTAAGAATTCGACGGACTTTTGTGTGATCGTGTGTAGGCAAGTCCGTTCGTTAGAAAGTATGCCGCAAGTCCGCCGCAAGTCCGCCGAAAGTCTGCCGGAAGTCTGTCGGACAGGCTGTCTGACTTTTGTAGACGAAAAGTACGACCGTGTGTATGCGGCATAAGTCTGCAAAAGAGACACCAGACTTTATCTAAAAAAAATGTTAATCTTGGCCTAAGTGTACTATAATTTGGCTTCTTCACATAAGGCATGCTACTGTGGTGCCAAACATTGTTATTTCCATCCAAAGGCTGCCTAAAAGACACCAAAATGTATCCAGACAATCTCTAATCTTGTTCTGAGTGCACTAAATTGTGGCCTTGTCATACAGACTGACTCCCCAAGCCATTGTTTACAAAATAAAGAAAGCTTGCAGGGAAAATCAATTTAAATGTCATTTTTTTTCTTTATAAATGTCAATGGGGAGAGGGGAAACGCTGCATCATTTTTTTTTCACATTTTTGTATTGCCTGCAATGGTATTGTATTGCCGGCAATTTAAATGTCTTTTTTTTTTCTTTACAAATGTCAGTTTTGCTGCAGCAAGTTCTATACATGGAACAGATGTGCTACTTTAGAGGCAGAATATGGGGACCCCCCCCAGGCACTAAATTTAAAGGAATTTTTAATCTTTATAGTTTCACTTCAAGCATCATTAACCCCTTCGTGCCAGCGCTATAGCTGAATGACGGCTACAGCGCGGGCCTCTATTGCCAGGAGGGCTTCCATGCATGTCCTCCCGTGCATGAGCTGCCTGCGCACCCCCTGTGGGGCGCGCATGGCGTGCTCTGTGATCAGTGAGTCAATGAGACTCGGCTGATCATAGACCGGAGTAAGTACCCCAATGACAGCTGATCACGTGATGTAAACTGAGCCTGTAATCTGCATTTTTTTCCTCACGCCGACAGCGTGAGGAGAAAAATAAAAGCAATCAATGGCTTTTGACAGAGGGACATCGGTCCCAAACACAGAGAGATGCCGCCGCCTCATCTGTGCCCACCAGTGACACCCGCCAGTGCTCACCAGTGCCACCTATTAATGCCCACCAGTGCCACCTATCAATGCCCACCAGTGCCACCTATCAGTGCTGATCATTGCTGCCAATCAGTGCCCATCAGTGCCTCATCATCATTGCTGCCTATCAGTGTCACTTACCAGCCTATCAGTGCCCATCAGTGCCACCCATCAGTGCCACCTATTAGTTCCACCTTATCAGTGCTACCTTATCAGTGTTCATCAGTGCAGCTTATCAGTGCCCAACAGTGCAGCCTCATCAGCGCACATCAATGAAGGAGAAAAATTACCTGTTTGCAAAATTTTATAACAAACTATTAAACCATTTTTTGTTTTGTTTTTTAATTTTTGGTCCTTTTTTGTTTATTTAGCAAAAAATAAAAACCCCAGTAGTGATTAAATACCACCAAAAGAAATCTCTATTTGTCTGAAAAAACAAAAAAAAAAAATTTGATTTGAGTACTGCGTTGCATGACCGCGCAATTGTCATTCAAAGTGCTATAGTGCTGAAAGCTGAAAATTGGCCTGGGCAGGAATGGGGGTTTAAGTGTCCAGTAGGCAAGTTAAAATCACTGCTTCTTTAAAAACTATCTTTTCTAAAAAATGTTTGCATTGGTACATGTCCCCCAGGGCAGTACCCGGGCCCCCATATCCTATTTATGGCCAATAACTTGCATATAAGCCTTCAAAATGATTTTTCAAATTCGGGGCCCATAGAATACGATGGGGTTAGCTGTTCGGGTCCGAACTTTTGTGATGTTCGAGAGTTCTGGCGAAAAACAGGGGGGTTTTCGGCCCATCTCTACTCTGCAAATTATAACCATTGTACTAGTAAATGCCTAATATCTGAAATCTAAAATTGACATGACCATACAATGCCAATGTACAGTTTGTATCACATCCTATATGTATTTAAGGGTCCCTGTACACAGGATAAATTGGAAAATATTTGAAATTGTATTAAGTATAAAATAAATTAAAGGGCTCTTCTCAAAACTTTAATCAGTTTCTATCTTCAGCTTGTTCAGTTAAGCTTAAAAAAATGAAGCTATGGCTAGCTGCCATAACCCCGGTATCATTTTTTACTGTAGCCAGTTCTGCATCAGATAAAAGTGGTCCTGTGGGCGGATTCACCATGGGATCCCTATTAGAAGCTGTGGGACAGGTGCCCCACCTCCTGCCACTTCCTGATCGTTCCTGGGCAAAGTCCTGGGCAAAATGCAAAACTTTTTTTTTTCTTTTGCTTTTTAAGGTCAATAAGAGACATGGATGAGCTAGTTTGGGGTAAAGGAACTTGACTGGTCTGCACAGAGTCCTAACCTCAACCCGAAAGAACGCTTTTGAGATCAATGAGAGCGGAAACTGCGAGCTAGGCCTTCTAATCCAACACCAGTGACTGACCTCACAAATGCGCTTCTGGAAAATGGTTCAAACATTCCCATAGACACACTCCTAAACCTTGTGGACAGCCTTCCCAGAAGAGTTGAAGCTGTTATAGCTGCAAAGGGTGGGCCAACTCAATATTGAACCCTACGGACTAAGACTAGGATGCCGTTAAAGTTCATGTGCATGTAAAGGCAGGCGTCCCAATATTTTGACAATAAAGTGTATGTTTTTGATTATTAATTTGTCATATACTGATGTTAGTTTAGGCTTTGCTGGTTCACCTGCTAAAAGATTGGCTGCTCAAATCACTCAAAACCATTAGCAGTCTAAAGGCCCATACACACGATAGGACTTTGTACAAACTTTCCTGTGGATTTTTGTACAAAGGGCGTCGGCTGTAAACGAATTAAGCATACATACTGCAGGACTTTTTCAGCCAACTTTCACCAAATCACGTGGTTTTTCAGCTCTTTACCACCACCCTTTGGTCAACTTCTGTATTGTTGTCTGATCTTTTGCATTGGTTCTGAGCATGCATGTTTGTACTTTGGACTAAAGTCCTATGGACTTGTGTACACATGATAGAATTTTGCACCATAGGACTTTTGTTGCCGGAAAGTTTGTCTGTTTGCACAGCCAACATTTGTCCGCTGAAAACCGAAACAGTTTGTCCGATGGAACGTACACACGGTAGGATGTTGCCTTAAAACAGCTAATTTGCATGTTTTTTGTCAAAAAGTCCTATCGTGTGTATGGGCCTTTAGATTGACTGAACCCACATTACTTTAAAGCATCCTTTCTGTGGTACAGGATATATATTGTAGATTATTATTCAGTAAACCATTTAAGTTAGTTTAGGACACAAATCCCAGCAGTACCAGCCCATAAGTAAGTGACTGATTCACAAAGAAAATAATAGTATTCTTGTGTCACCAGGTTGGTTGTTGCATGATTAATGACCTTGTAGAAAACCTGATATTGAAACTATTCAAATGGATTAGAAAAGGGTTCATCCTATAATAATTATCCTCAAGGCATTTTCATTTTCCTTGGTAACATTTTCTGAGGTGAATGGCTTTCAAGGGCAGCATAAACAGAATTCTTCTGAAGGTTACTGCATGCATTTGTGACAAATATTTCCATCAGCTTAGTAAGGTTTGCAAATGAATCAGTGACTGCCAAGATCTACCCTGTTGGCAACAGAAAGATATGCATTTGCATGCCTAATGCTGTGCAGATTCCTCATGTTCCCTGAGACAGGCAGTCTCATGATGGAGCAGCAGAGCAATAAAGGTTCCTCCACTGGGCCACAACCAGGTGGGAGAAGAAATTAAATAAGAACCTGCCCATGGACCTTTTAACTATTACAATATTACAACCATTAATAAATGGACTATGTCTGTTATTGCTGAAAGCCAAACTATTGCAGCAAATCAGTTTTTAATTTTCAACACAATATTCTTTTGTGGAAACACCATGCGCAGAGCAAAAGTTGACTTTATTTCTTTAATTTGTGCAAACACCAGGTACAGGGCTAAAATAGACTCAATGCTTCTAGAAAGATAACGCATTAGAGGAATCAAAGCATATGGAAAATGATTCAGCAGATTTAGAATGCATAACTGAGTGTGTACATATGGAAAAGACATATCTGACCATATAATTACAGATTCAGCATAGGTGGAAAACACATCTTAGCATTAGTTCACCGTTAGTACACCTGTATTTAGGATGTAACATGTTATTATGCAGCACCTGCTTGCCCCCCCCAGGATACCCCCTGTGACACCGGATGGGAGTTCTTCTCCCTGCACCCACTGTCAAAATATAAAAGCAGTGGCTCCCCCCACACAGGCGCATCATTCATTCACAGGAATCTGAAGGCTTGTAGCTCTCAATGAACTGCGAGGGCGCTGGTGAGCTCTCTCATAGTTCACTGACACTTCCAACAGCTTTCAAGCAGAAAACTCATACAGAGAATCATGCAGAAAGCTGTATGCCGTGTCTGCAGGAGTCTGAGATTGCAACCCCAATCTGCTGAATGCAAATGCTATGCTCTGCAGGCTCCAGAGAAAAAAAGTAATTAACACCCTCTTTTTTTTACCTGTGAATTTATTTATTTTTTTAAAGGCGAACTTAGGACTTTATATTACAGATTTTGCAGGTGTGGAAGATATAACAGAGTAGAACATTACAGATGTGTCAGTTGCAATGCTTGAACAAGACATGTTGTTCGATTAAATCTGAACATGGAATATCAGGTTAGTTAGATTCAGAAGGGGTCACGCGCTCATTTTTCCCTGTATCACCACCTACAGGTTCCTCTAAGCATGCCTGTTTGGTCGCCTGCCCACTGACAGACTAACGTGACATTACAGTATGTGCAGGTTTAGAAATAGTACAATGTTTTTGAAGGCATGGTGACCAGGAGCAGATCTTGCAGCCACTATTTCTTTTTGATGGTCTATAATCACTCTTGTGAAGCCAGTTTAAAAAAAAAATTCGGACCTCTTCACTGTTCTCTCTTGTGGATGACTTTCTTTTACAGTGTATGAGCATGACCTATTGGAAACACATAACATACTATTAACTGAAATGCTAAAAAATGTATGTGTACAATTATAGAAGCAAATGTTTGGAAATCTTAGTAGCTTACCTGAAACTACACCTCAAGACTGCCAGTTGGCGAAGGACTTTTCTCCATGTTGTGTTCAGCTTGTTGTCTGTTGACCCGGTCATGGCACTTGGGTTTGTGGGACCAACTTGTAAGAAAACAAAGAAAGTACAATATATATCATCAAAAGATTTTAAAGCAGTAATAAACACAAAAGCAAGTTCTTGGATGTATTGGCTGAATTCATTTTCTTTTTTAGGCTTTCTTCTACTTTCATCTGGTGATCCAGCCAGAAAGTTTGTTTTATTTTAACAGCACAAGCTCCACAGCAGAATGTATTAGTTTACATGGATGAGACAAACCATTTAACACTGACAGGGGTGCTTAACCACTTGCGAACCAGCCACCATCATTACACTGCGACAGGTCAACACTTTCCCGCGAGCCGTCATAGCTGTACGTTGGCCCTTTAAGCAGGAATAGCAGGTGCGCGCGTCCGCCCGCTGCACTGCAGGGGAACTGATGCGCGTGGCCGGTGGTCACAATAACCTTTATCTAAAAAGGAAAAAACTGTTTGCTTATAATAATTGTTTGATTATAAAGTGTGAGCTGGAGTTAGGATTCAATTTATTAGTGTATTTAAATCTCCTAATATACCTAACACTCCCCTTCCCCCAGACTGACAATGCTGCTGTCTGCTGTGCCTCTTTTTCTTATTCCTCCAGAGGTGTGTCTAACTAATACCAGAGATACAGTGGGTATAAAAAGTCTACACACCCCTGTTAAATTGTCAGGTTTCTGTGATGTAAAAAAATTGACAAATCATTTCAGAACTTTTTCCACCTTTAATGTGATCTATAAACTGTACAACTCAATTGAAAGACAAAGTGAAATCTTTTAGGGGGGGAATAAAAAAAAAAAAAAAAAAAAAAATGTGGTTGCATAGGTGTACACACCCTTTTATAACTGGGGATGTAGCTGTGTTCAGAATTACGCAATCACATTCAAACTAATATTAAATAAGAGTCAGTACACACCTGCCATTGTTTAAGGTGCCTCTGATTAACCCCAAATAAAGTTCAGCTGTTCTAGTAGGTCTTTCCTGACATTTTCTTATCCTACAGCAAAAGCCATGGTCCGCAGAAAGCTTCCAAAGCATATGAGGGATCTCATTGTTAAAAGGTATCAGTCAGGCGAAGGGTACAAAATAATTTCCAAGGCTTTAGATATACCACGGAACACAGTAAAGACAGTCATCAACAAGTGGAGAAAATATGGCACAACAGTGACATTACCAAGAACTGGACATCCCTCCAAAAAAGATGAAAAGATGAGAAGCAAAATGGTCAGGGAGGCTGCCAAGAAGCCTACCGCAACATTAAAGGAGCTGCAGGAATATCTGGCAAGTACTGGCTGTGTGGTACATGTGACAACAATCTCCCGTATTCTTCATATGTCTGGGCTATGGGGTAGAGTGGCAAGACGGAAGCCTTTTTTTGCGAAGATAAACATCCAAGCCCGGCTAAATTTGCAAAAACACGTCTGAAGTCTCCAAAAGCATGTGGGAATGTGTTTGCCCATGCAATGAATGCCCATGCAATCTGACAGATTTGGAGTGTTTTTGCAAAGAAGAGTGGGCAAATATTGCCAAGTCAAGATGTGCCATGCTGATAGAGTCATACCCAAAAAGGCTGAGTGCTGTAATAAAATCAAAAAGGGCTTCAACAAAGTATTAGTTTAAGGGTGTGCACACTAATGCAATCATATTATTGTATTTTTTTATTTTTACTTCCCTCTACCTAAAAGAGTTTTAGTTTGTTATTCAATTGAGTTGTACAGTTTATAGATCACACTTTAAGGTGGAAAAAGTTCTGAAATGATTTATCTTTGTCTCATTTTTTTACTTCACAGAAACCTGACATTTTAACAGGGGTGTGTAGACTTTTTATATCCACTGTATGTTACTGGCCAGATCACTAGGTGAAAACACAGGGGGAAAAGCACAAGAAAAGAAATCTGATCTAATATCTAATTATTAGTAAGCTTCAATCTTTTACATTTTTGGTTTTGGGTTATGTAGCGAGGTTACAGACCTCTAGAGGCCTAATGGTGACCTCCAGGGTCAGGGAGAGCTGACATCCTTCTGTGTAGAGTGGGTTACAAGACATGGTGGGTGTAATGCAAGTTGAAGTGATGGGTGGCAGACACTTTTTGAAAGAAAAAGAAACAAAAAGATTTATTGTCTCTTGAACAAGAACTGTGGCAGAGAGGGTTAGAGCCAGGACACCCTTAAATAGATTCAATGATAATTGGCAGACTCCGAGACTTCTATAGGTAGACAGCTATACAGTGGAAGGCCTCCAGCCGGACACCACTTCTGTATAGGTAGGGCCGCTATCTTCTATGGCAACAAACATTGTAACAGTCACTAACTGTAATTGTACTTAACTATTAGTAAAAAAACACAGTCACTTCCAGCGCAAATAGGTCTTCCAAGGTGTGGAGAAACAGATAAAATGGTGGTGTGAAAGGTATATATGGTATCCTAAAACTAGGTGGATGCTGCCTTCCTCAGATGGGGTAATCCAAAAGGAACTACAAGAAAAACAGAAATGTAAGGCGCGCACACCTAGTGCATTACCATAGATAATTTAATAAGAAGACATTTTTGTACATAAAAGTGGGTACTCACAAAATGCAACTGACAAAAGTCCTAGCTCTAAGGAAGGGGGTGCGCCCCCGAAACACGTTAGATGTACCCCGTGTTCTGTGCATGTCCATGCGCTGTGTTTATGGCCTTTTGTCAGTTGCATTTTGTGAGTACCCACTTTTATACAGAAATTTCTTATTATTAAATTATCTCTGGTGATGCACTAGATGTGCGCGCCTTCCATTTCTGTTTTTCTTGTAATTAACTTTTGGTAACACAGAATAGTTCTCCTTGCACGCTACAGTCTCTCACTATAGGTCTCTCATTAGACTCTCAGACCCAATCGCCACTGGATCCCCTGAGCTCTTCCACTTCCATTACTCAGTATCTTCCTCAAGCATCACCCCCACTTCCTTGCTGGGTCCCTGGCTTGGCACTCTTCAAACGTGACTTCTGCTCACCCGCTAGGTCCCTGGCTTGCCACTCACTGATGCTCCTCAATCATCAACTCTGCTGTCCCGCTGGGTCCCTGGCTTGGCATTCGCTAAAGTTTTCCCACTTCTTCACCGTCCCTGGTTGGTGAGAAGATTGCTCTGGTACTGACTCCCTGATGAAGTCAAGTGATCGTGACGCTACGCATCGGAACAGATAGGCACCGGAAGTGACCTCAGTTTGCAAGCTCACCGCTTGTGGTGCTGTGCTTTGTTTATTTATCTTTTAATGTGAGTCAAATATCGGCTCTTTTTTTTAATAAATGTACGCAGCCTCAATATACTTCAAGATCTGGACCTCCATTTGTTTCCCTCTCTCCAATACATCGTATTGGCTAAGGAAAGGGTGGGGAAAATGGGGACGTGGTGCAAGCCGTACGCGGATGATTGGTCAATTATTTACTGACCAGTCACTGATCGTACACCTGATGTGGCGTTGTTGCTGTAACCAAAAACAGACTAAAAGAAAAAGGAGAGTACTCGCGTAAGGAAAGGGGTTACTTTAGCAACAAAACTGATCAGAATATTTAGTTATATCAAAAAAGTATCAATTTATTATATTCTCAATTAAATAGTTCAAGCATATTGGTGTATTTCATAAAAACAAACACATTATGGCTATTGAGGAGTAACCATATCCAGATAAATTTAAAAGACAGTACACAAAACATTCAAAGACACAGTACAAGACAACACTGAACACGGTCCGGACGCTTTATGGTGGTCAGCAGCAGTATCAAATCAATATATGGGGATATTCCCTGTAGGGGATCACAATGGATCACCTGGGTAATTAATTTTTGGTGATGCTTAGCTGCTGATCAACATAAATAGGGGGGGGGGGGGGGGGCAGGGTTGGTAAGAAAACAGGTAAAAAAAAGACCGGTATGTGGTAGATACCAGAACCAGCATCTATGGAATGACCATACTCTTTTACTGTGGGTATGGAATATCAAAGTCGGGACCATAGAGACTGCCACGGATTTTCAGGCAGTCATTAAAGTGCAAGTGTCACAAATTTAATCAGGTCCTTACATGCAGTAGGTTGATAATTGTAATCATAGTTGAATATTCCTTATTGCTTAGTCAGTGAACAGTTCACAATTTCTGGTTCAAAATGACAACTCCGTCATGCTGTCACTGAAAATAGCTAGATGTTGAAAGCATTGCTTTGGTGTTAATTGCGGTGCTGAGTAATAAAACTCAATGAATCATAGTTCAGGATTTAAGCATTAGGGTAGAGTTCCTCAATTGTAAACTGCATAGGTTTTATCCATACATTACCACCCGATGTATGAGGGGGGCTGGTCCAGGTCCTTTCTTATATAGCTGGCGGCGTAACCAAGATATCCCTGGTGGCAGTAAAATCTCACAGTCAATTGTAGCAATGGCGTTGCATCTCCATGGCCAGTATGTCCGACTCGTTGCTAAGATATTCTGCCGCCGGCCTTGCAATTCTCGTATATAGCTATGGCTGTTTTCCAGATTTTGCACGCTTCAGTTTTAATAAATCCACCCCATTGTACCACCCCATGGGTGGTAATGTATGGATAAAACCTATGCAGTTTACAATTGAGGAACTCTACCCTAATGCTTAAATCCTGAACTATGATTCATTGAGTTTTATTACTCAGCACCGCCATTAACATCAAAGCAATGCTTTCAACATCTAGCTATTTTCAGTGACAGCATGACGGTGTTGTCATTTTAAACCAGAAGTTGTGAACTGTTCACTGACTAAGCAATAAGGAATATTCAGCTATGATTACTATTATCAACCTACTGCATGTAAGGACCTGATTAAATTTGTGACACTTGCACTTTAATGACTGCCTGAAAATCCGTGGCAGTCTCTATGGTCCCGACTTTGATATACCATACCCACAGTATAAGTGTATGGTTCTGCTATCTACTACATACCGGTCTTTTTCTTACCTGCTTTCTTACCAACCCTGCTCCCCCTATTTATGTTGATCAGCAGCTAAGCATCACCAAAAATGAATTACCCAGGTGATCCACTGTGATCCCCTACAGGGAATATCCCCATATATTGATTTGATACTGCTGCTGACCACCATAAAGTGTCTGGACCATGTTCAGTGTTGTCTTGTACTGTGTCTTTGAATATTTTTTGTACTGTCTTTTGAATTTATCTGGATATGGTTACTCCTCAATAGCCATAATGTGTTTGTTTTTATGAAATACACCAATATACTTGAACTATTTAATTGAGAATATAATAAATTGATACTTTTTTGATATAACTAAATATTCTGATCAGTTTTGTTGCTAAAGTAATCCCTTTCCTTACCCGATATTCTTTATATCGAGTACTCTCCTTTTTCTTTTATACATTGTATTGGACCTGGAGCTTCCCCCTTTTTTTCTTATATCCACTGCCGAGTTATACAGAGGAAAAACCCATACTGGCCTATGGCAGGAACCTGGACTATCTTGGTCATCTTTATACTTTCTCACACCGTTATCTTATGGCGGTAAGGTAAGGGACAGCTTTACGCAGAGGTGTAATTAAACTGAAGTATTTCATCACCAAGTCACTAATCAAATTCTTCTTTGGATCTGCACAGAGTGCCATTTGGAGCAGCACGTCACTACTCCAGTTCACTCTTATATAGACTTTAATATACTTTATTTAATACTTTAATATTTATTTGAAGAATTACCTATGTGGACTTTTCCATCATCCTAATATTAGTTTACACAAAGTTTTTTTTTCTTTTTACTACTGTCACTTTTATCACTTGCACTTTATATTTATTCGTTTATTTGCTATTTTCCAGTACTGTATGATTACCACTTAGGATTCTATTCCATATGTGCTTTATCATATATTCACTATTATTATTTAAAACAATACCTAGAACGTAACATCACTCATTGATTCTTATTCTGGTTGGTGAAAAGACTGCTCTGGTACTGGCTCCAGCTTACTCACAGTGGTCTCCGGTAACAAGGTGGATGGTCCCTTAGTAGCGACAGCTTCCCCTCTACCTCCGACCACAACTGGTTCCCCGTTCGGCGGAACCATTACTCTCGGTTGGACTCCAATCCTGCAGTCCCAATCCTGCGCTGCTTCTCTTGCTTCTGGATAGGCCTCAGACAGCCTAGCAGCCAGATCTCCCCGTGATAGGCCTCTGGTTTCCAGCCTAGCAGTCCGGGGCAGCATAACACACGTCCACCCAGACAGCCATCCACGTGGCACAGAACACCTGACTCCACCCAAATAAATAGGCTTTCCCAGCAGGCTAAGGGACTAAGAAACCCCTGCCATTTGGATGAGACACCCCATCCATTCATAACCTGACCCTGCTATGCCCTTGTCTATCTAATATCCCCAGCATATCACCAGCATAACGCCATCTAGCAACAGACGAGAGAAGGTGCAGCAAGTCCAGGACTAGAGAGGAATCAGTGGATCTACTAACAATTAACAAGGGCAACTACAGCCTGGCAAACTAAATTTACTTAGCAACCCTGCCTAAACACCAGGGTGCTACAGGTTGCATACTTTTTTAAGGCGTCATAACATTTTTAGTCTACAATCAATAAAAATGTCTATACTTACCTGTTCACATTATCCACTTTTGAATTGCAGAAAATGTCTGTGTTGCTTCTTGACTGCAATAGATGACCAGTGGATGGCATAAGAAATGGGAAACTGCTGCTGAAGGAAATCACCGTGTTGCATCTTGCTTAGTGTATATTGACTTTGTTATGGCATCTGGAATGAGGCAATGCTGCTAGACAGCATTTCTGTGTTACATTTTGCTTGTTGCCCTTGACTTGGGGATAGCTTTAGGAATGAATGGAAGGGCTGCTGCGCTGGCTGGAGGACATCGCTGAGTATTGAGGGTTTTTTTTATAATTAGGGAGAAAAAATAGATACATTGTGGGGGTTAGCTCAAGTGGGGATCACCTTTCCTCAGAAAAAGGCAGTCTAATTGGCAGGTCTTTTCTTAAAGTTTTGACTTGTAGTCAGTTTTATTTAAAAAGTATAAAGAGGGGAACCCCCACCTGGCCAACATCCAAAATATATATAGAAGGGAGAGAAATTAAGCTAGCATCTCAAACAAAGACAGATTTTGTAGGCATAGCATGAGGCAGTGTGTATATTAAAAATATAACAAATTGTATTCAATAAACATTAAAAAACAACATATATATAGGGGTATTAAAAAAAAAAAAACACCCTTCCGCATACAGAGATCAAACAGATACCCAATCCAAAATGTATGAAGAAAAATGAGCCCCGGTATGTCATAGAATATGTAGAAGTCCAAAAAATGGAATCAAAGAGTATATTGTCACTGTAAGTCACCAAGGCACGACCCAGTGTTACTCCATAATAAAACGACAATGTGTTTCGCAAGATATACTTGCTTTGTCAGGACTGGTTGGGTGTGTGCAGGTTTTGAATTAAAAAATATACATAGTATTATACAAATGTCAGAATCACATATAATATATTTCTATTCATTACTTATAAATTAAAAATATCTTCACATATATCATGGTGTGGAAACATACACAAAAACATAACAAAAGATATAACAAAAAAGTGCTTGCCTGATCAGATTAAGATGCGGAGAAGCAGGAGAAAAATTATCAAGGGGCAGACACAGAGGCCATCGTAGAGGGAGGAAAAGTTAGCACCCCAATAGCGAGACAGCAAACACTGCCGGTATCCAAGCAAAACGAGCATAGTAGGGTAAAACTGGTGGAAAAATATAATAGATGAACAAGCAGTGTATACTATTCCACCGATCAAAATAGAAAAGAAAAACCATGCTGCAGAGCAAAATGAACAGAAATAAAAGCTGCACCTAAAACACACCAATATCTGTGTATACCATGAAAAATAAAAAATAAAAAGTGCGCTGACAATATGAAAATGCACAAATGAATATAAATGCATATAAGTAATTGTGAAACCCAGAATCTACTGAGAACAAATTAATGACTCCATAAATGGCATAAGTGTATACTTGCAAATCATAAAAACTTGATGGGATAGCAAAGTGAGACTGGTAAAAAGTGTACATACACTACCGTTCAAAAGTTTGGGGTCACCCAAACAATTTTGTGTTTTCCATGAAAAGTCACACTTATTCACCACCATACGTTGTGAAATGAATAGAAAATAGAGTTAAGACATTGACAAGGTTAGAAATAATGATTTGTATTTGAAATAACATTGTTTTTACATCAAACTTTGCTTTCATCAAAGAATCCTCCTTTTGCAGCAATTACAGCATTGCACACCTTTGGCATTCTAGCTGTTAATTTATTGAGGTAAGCTGGAGAAATTGCACCCCACGCTTCTAGAAGCAGCTCCCACAAGTTGGATTGGTTGGATGGGCACTTCTGGCGTACTATACGGTCAAGCTGCTCCCACAACAGCTCAATGGGGTTCAGATCTGGTGACTGTGCTGGCCACTCCATTACCGATAGAATACCAGCTGCCTGCTTCTGCTGTAAATAGTTCTTGCACAATTTGGAGGTGTGTTTAGGGTCATTGTCCTGTTGTAGGATGAAATTGGCTCCAATCAAGCGCTGTCCACTGGGTATGGCATGGCGTTGCAAAATGGAGTGATAGCCTTCCTTATTCAGAATCCCTTTTACCCTGTACAAAGCTCCCACCTTACCAGCACCAAAGCAACCCCAGACCATCACATTACCTCCACCATGCTTAACAGATGGCGTCAGGCATTCTTCCAGCATCTTTTCATTTGTTCTGCGTCTCACAAACGTTCTTCTTTGTGATCCAAACACCTCAAACTTGGATTCATCCGTCCACAACACTTTTTTCCAGTCTTCCTCTGTCCAATGTCTGTGTTCTTTTGCCCATCTTAATCTTTTTCTTTTATTGGCCAGTCTCAGATATGGCTTTTTCTTTCCCACTCTGCCCTGAAGCCCAAAATCCCGCAGCCGCCTCTTCACTGTAGATGTTGACACTGGTGTTTTGCGGGTACTATTTAATGAAGATGCCAGTTGGGGACCTGTGAGGCGTCTGTTTCTCAAACTAGAGACTCTAATGTGCTTATCTTCTTGCTTAGTTGTGCAACGCGGCCTCCCACTTCTTTTTCTACTCTGGTTAGAGCCTGTTTGTGCTGTCCTCTGAAGGGAGTAGTACACACCGTTGTAGGAAATCTTCAATTTCTTTGCAATTTTTCGCATGGAATAGCCTTCATTTCTAAGAACAAGAATAGACTGTCGAGTTTCAGATGAAAGTTCTCTTTTTCTGGCCATTTCGAGCGTTTAATTGACCCCACAAATGTGATGCTCCAGAAACTCAATCTGCTCACAGGAAGGTCAGTTTTGTAGCTTCTGGAAGGAGCTAGACTGTTTTTAGATGTGTGAACATGATTGCACAAGGGTTTGCTAATCATCAATTAGCCTTCTGAGCCAATGAGCAAACACATTGTACCATTAGAACACTGGAGTGATAGTTGCTGGAAATGGGCCTCTATACACCTATGTAGATATTGCACCAAAAACTAGACATTTGCAGTTAAAATAGTCATTTACCACATTAGCAATGTATAGAGTATATTTGTTTAAAGTTAGGACTAGTTTAAAGTTAGCTTCATTTAAAAGTATAGTGCTTTTCCTTCAAAAATAAGGACATTTCAATGTGACCCCAAACTTTTGAACGGTAGTGTATGAAATACAAAAAAATGTGTGAATATGAAAACGTGAAAGTTACAAATCCCAGTCCGTGAATTTAGACATGAAAAGTTCATCAGTGAAGGCACTTCCATCCACTATGCAGCTTTGCAGCACCCAATATCCCTATGAGTGGATCGACAAAGGAGAGGGATGTGCAAGGTGGTACAACTCCACTGGCGATGACTCCAATAAATAAGAGTAGTAAAGGTGGACTGATGTGAGTGTGCGATGTACAGGGTTAGGGACAAGGGTCAGGGTTGTAGACACACACTCACTCAGGTTGAACTGGATGGACTGGTGTCTTTATTCAACCTTACTAACTATGTGTTTACAGGTTGTTGCCTCCCTTAAACAGAGACACTCCTTAGGAATGTCCTGCAGAAATGAGAAATATTAGGGGATAAATAGAGAAAAACGGCGCTACCCGAGAAACCTGTTTGACTCAACCTATACAGGGAACGTTGTATAAACGTAATTTTATATATATCACAAGATTTCAAACCAATATGGGTGAAAGGGTGCTGTAATTAAATGGAAAACGAAAAATGTTGCAGAGTCACACTCCATTGGCTAAAGTACATATGTGTGGGTCAGTATATAATCGCATACAGAGATAATCAGAAAAGACTCTGTATGTGCTACAATATTATATGCTTATCATGGGACAGTGTAGTTTTACCCATCACAACACACATTCAGCACTTAGTACAAAATAAAGACATCTAGTTTATAGCGACAAAAATGCATGAAACATGCATGGATCCACTTATGTTGGTTCCTGTGGATGAACCAAGTATATAGGCCAAGTGTTTACAGGTTGTTGCCTCCCTTAAACAGAGACACTCCCTAGGAATGTCCTGCAGAAATGAGAAATATTAGGGGATAAATAGAAAACAGGTCTTTCGGGTAGCGCCGTTTTTCCCTATTTATCCCCTAATATTTATAATTTAAGCATGCAGATTTTGCCCTCTGCAGGGACTGTGTGTTGAGAAGATCTCCCCAGCAGCTGTCAGGAATGCTTCGGTCCGGGCTGGTCCAAGTGAAACGCCTGGAGGGGGGGGGGAGAAAGCTCTCTTGCTCCCAGTGTGGCAAAGGAAAAAGGTAAAAGAGCGGGGCTCCAATAGTGTAAAAAAGTTTCGAAATTTATTGATAAAAATACAAGCCAAAACGGAGAGTGCACGCTCCGTAAGGTATAGAAACAATTAAAAACAAGGCGGCATAAAAAACTTGCAATAACCCGTGTATAACATGGGGCAATCGTGACGGCTTATGACGTAGCCACGCCCAACATGTTTCGTCATTAGTTGACGTCTTCAAAGGGGCCCCTTTGAAGACGTCAACTAATGACGAAACATGTAGGGCGTGGCTACGTCGTGAGCTTCGAGTTCGAGTCGAACCCATGTTCGACTCAAACATCGCGTGTTTGACCGTTCGTCGAATTGCGAACGATATGGGCCGTTCACGCTAAATTCGAGTGGCATGTCACGGCCCATAATTCACGGCGGCATCGCGGTTCATTTCTGGCTGATGATTGGCCAAGCTTGCACTATAACCCGCATGCTTGGCCAATCACAGCGCCGTCTGTACAGAGAGCCGTAATTGGCCAAAGCCAGAGTGGCTTTGGCCAATTATGGCTCAGGGGGTTTAGTACATGCCCCACACTACACGTCAGCCCTGTGTAGTGTGTTACGGCGCTGAGAGAGAGATAGAGAGAGAGAGAGACAGTGTCATTTGATTTAAGTTAGATAGAGTAGGCAGGCGAGTCAGTTAGCTACAGTATATTATATTTTATATATATGCATCCTAGGTGTTTATATATATATATATATGTATATATACACACTGTATTCAGTTTAGCTAGATCCGTTCCCGTTATTCTCTTCCTACTGACAGGCAGGCAGGTGTTATTACAGTATTTACAGCTACCTAAAGAAAATTGCTGGTGTTCTTCTGATCCTATTAGTCCTGTTAGCTACAGCATTTACAGTTAGTGTAGTGCGTCCTCTGCACAGTGTGCACCTAAAGCTACCTGAAGAAAATTGGTGGTGTTCTTCTGATCCTATTAGTACCGCAGGCAGCTGCAGTATTTACAGTTAGTGTAGTGCGTCCTCTGCACAGTGTGCACCTAAAGCTACCTGAAGAAAATTTGTGGTGTTCTCCTGATCCTATTAATACCACAGGCAGGCAGCTACAGTATTTACAGTTAGTGTACAGTGTCCTCTGCACAGTGTGTACCTAAAGCTACCTGAAGACAATTGCTGTTGTTCTGCCCCTATTAATACCACAGGCAGGCAGCTACAGTATTTACAGTTAGTGTACTGTGTCCTCTGCACAGTGTGCACCTAAAGCTACCTGAAGACAATTGGTGGTGTTCTTTTGATCCTATTAATACCACAGGCAGGCAGCTACAGTACAGAGGGAGGGGGCGCCCACAAAGGACAGCGATCTTGCAGTCATATTCCCCCAGCTGCAGCATACTGCCAACTTTGCTCCAGTGATGGGGATCCCTCCTCATGATGAGGAAGTCACTGACTCTACGTGGGTGCCTGATAGGAGAGAGGAGAAGGAGGAGGAGGAGACACATCTCCAACGAGGCAGGATGCCCTCCAGGGGCCAGCTTAAGGGCAGCACACTGACTGCATCACACTGCAGAGCTTTGCATGTGCAGGGCGCTGCTGTCTCTGCGCGTTATTCCAAAAGTTCTTTAGTGTGGGCTTTTTTGAGACGAGTGCATCAGATCCCACCGCTGCTATTTGCAACATATCTCTCAAGCATATCTCGCGTGGCCAAAACATCACCCGCTTGGGCACCACATGCTTGACCAGACAAATGTCGACCTGCCATGCAGTTTGTTGGCAAGCGTACCTAAAAGACCCACACCAAAGAACAAAGAGGACCTCCCCTTGCTCCTTATCAGCTGGGATCTCCAACCCCAACTCGAACCCCTATACCTTCAGTCCTCTCTAAAACCTGCACTGAGAGGAATGAAGGTGTAGAATTAGGTGTGTCACAGCCAAGTACTTGTGGGCAATCTGCTATCGGTACACCAACGTCAGATTGTACCAGGCAAATTTGCCTGCCCCAGCTGCTGCACCGCCGAAAGAAGTTCTCTCCCAGCCATCCACATGCCCAGCGGTTGAATGCTACAGTCCCTGACCACGAGATTGTGCTTCCAGCGCGATCCCATTGCGCTGGTTCTCGGCAACAGGGTACTGTGCATAAATAAAGAAAAGATCTTGCGAGCCACAATAATCCAATGCCCTACTGAGGAAACAAAGAAAATAGAGAAATAAATACCCAGCTGCAAACGCAGATCACGTATTCATGGCCGTGCGGTAGATATAAATAAAGAAAAATGCGCTGCGCTTAGGTATATAACAATATATGCGTTCACCCTATCGGCATCATATGCAAAGGTGCCAAGTGCATGTGATTCAAATCCAAAAAAATTCCGTATATCCAGAAAAATGCGCTACTAAATGCCACATCCAAAGTGCAATGTGCTTAATAATAAATGGGTTCTATATACTTAAATAAATGTGTTGCTGAATACCACATCCAAAGTGCAATGTGCTTAAAATGAGCTATATATGCATAAAAATATATTGTTCACATGCTAATCAATTAAATAAAAGGCTAATAAATGTGCCAAAGAAATGCATCAAAGTGCCATGCATATTAAATCCAAAGTGCAGTGTGCGAATAATTAACCCTACATAAATCCATATATATATATATAATCAGTAGTATACAATAAATATAAGTGAAAAAGACAAGCGCTATGAATATAGTATCTTATACATATAAACTGCAAAAAATCATACAGGTGATAAAAAAGCATACATTGCGAAAGTATTCGGCCCCCTTGAACTTTTCAACCTTTTGCCACATTTCAGGCTTCAAACATAAAGATATAAAATTTTTATTTTTTGTGAAGAATCACCAACAAGTGGGACACAGTTGTGAAGTGGAACGAAATCTATTGGGTTGTTGAAACTTTTTTAACTAATAAAAAAATGAAAAGTGGGGCGTGCAAAATTATTTGGCCCCCTTGCGTTAATACTTTGTAGAGCCACCTTTTGCTGCGATTACAGCTGCAAGTGGCTTGGGGTATGTCTCTATCAGTTTTGCACATCGAGAGACTGAAATTCTTGCCCATTCTTCCTTGCAAAACAGCTCGAGCTCAGTGAGGTTGGATGGAGAGCGTTTGTGAACAGCAGTTTTCAGCTCTTTCCACAGATTTTCGATTGGATTCAGGTCCGGACTTTGACTTGGCCATTCTAACACCTGGATACGTTTATTTGTGAACCATTCCTTTGTAGATTTTGCTGTATGTTTGGGATCATTGTCTTGTTGGAAGATAAATCTCCGTCCCAGTTTCAGGTCTTTTGCAGACTCCAACAGGTTTTCATTCAGAATGGTCCTGTATTTGGCTGCATCCATCTTCCCCTCAATTTTAACCATCTTCCCTGTCCCTGCTGAAGAAAAGCAGGCCCAAACCATGATGCTGCCACCACCATGTTTCACGGTGGGGATGGTGTGTTGAGTGTGATGAGCTGTGTTGCTTTTACACCAAACATATCGTTTTGCATTGTGGCCAAAAAGTTCGATTTTGGTTTCATCGGACCAGAGCACCTTCTTCCACATGTTTGGTGTGTCTCCCAGGTGGCTTGTGGCAAACTTTAGACGAGACTTTTTATGGATATCTTTGAGAAATGGCTTTCTTCTTGCCACTCTTCCATAAAGGTCAGATTTGTGCAGTGTACGACTGATTGTTGTCCTATGGACAGACTCTCCCACCTCAGCTGTAGTTCTCTGCAGTTCATCCAGAGTGATCATGGGCCTCTTGGCTGCATCTCTGATTAGTCTTCTCCTTGTCTGAGCTGAAAGTTTAGAGGGACAGCCAGGTCTTGGTAGATTTGCAGTGGTCTGATACTCCTTCCATTTCAAAATGATCGCTTGCACAGTGCTCCTTGGGATGTTTAAAGCTTGGGAAATCTTTTTGTATCCAAATCCGGCTTTAAACTTCTCCACAACAGTATTATGGACCTGCCTGGTGTGTTCCTTGGTCTTCATGATGCTCTCTGCGCTTTCAACAGAACCCTGAGACTATCACAGAGCAGGTGCATTTATACAGAGACTTGATTACACACAGGTGGATTCTATTTATCACCATCAGTCATTTAGGACAACATTGGATCATTCAGAGATCCTCGCTGAACTTCTGGAGTGAGTTTTCTGCACTGAAAGTAAAGGGGCCGAATACTTTTGCACGCACCACTTTTCAGTTTTTTATTTGCTAAAAAAGTTTAAAATATCCAATAGATTTCGTTCCACTTCACAATTGTGTCCCACTTGTTGGTGATTCTTCACAAAAAATTAAAATTTTATATCTTTATGTTTGAAGCCTGAAATGTGGCAAAAGGTTGAAAAGTTCAAGGGGGCCGAATACTTTTGCAAGGCACTGTATATAAGTGATATGCGAAGCTTGAAACAATAATAGCCCTTTACCGTGAAAAAATCTTCCAAAATGGTATCATACAGCAATGTGCAGTGGAAAGGTTCCAAGGTGAACTACAGTGCATAAAGGCGTTTCACAGGAAAATCAAATCGCTGAACCACAGTGCCCAGATCATGCCGTGATGTGCCTCGGTGACCCCCAAAGTAGTTGCGCTCACCTTAGAGCGTGTGACACAGGGTTAGCTGCGTCAAAACACGCTATGGAGCCACCCCTGGGCTCAGTATTAGGACAACAGATGATCTCCCACCAGGCTCTTTAAGACTCTACAGGCATCAAACCATAAAAGAGAAGGGACTACATAGTATAATATCGCCAGACACTTTATTAAAAAACATATAAAATCCAATCCCCACACTGGGAGAAGAAGACCCCCGGAGCTGCCTAATAAATTACTTTAAAAACCTGTGTAGTGTGTAGTGTGTTTTATTTATTGACACTTTTTTCCCTAGGTGAATGGGTAGGGGTACGATGTACCCCATACTCATTCACATAGGGTGGGGGGCCGGGATCTGGAGGTCCCCTTATTAAAGGGGGCTCCCGGATTCCAATAAGCCCTCCGCCCGCAACCCAGGCAACCAACGGCCAGGGTTGTTGGGAAGAGGCCTTCGTCCTTATCAACATGGGCACAAGGTGCTTTGGGGTGGGGGTGAGCCCACAGGGCGCCCCCCTGCCCCAAAGCACCAACCCCCCCAATGTTGAGGGCATGCAGACTTTTACGGTTCAGGAGGGGGTGCTCGCTCGTCCCCACCCCCATTCCTGACCGGCTGCACTGCGTGCTCAGATAAGGGTCTGGTATGGATTTTGGGGGGACCCCACGCTGATTTTTTTGGCATAGGGGGTTCCCCTTAAAATCCATACCAGACCTAAGGGCCTGGTATGCCCCGGGGGGGAACCCACGCCGTTTTTTTATTTAAAATTTGTCGCGGCGTTCCCCCTCATGAGTCATACCAGACAGCTGTCAGCACTGCCTGTCGCTCATCGCGAAAGGAAAAAAAAGTTTTCCTTTCCCGATGAGCGAGCCAGCGCAACATGCACAGTACCCTGTCGCCGAGAACCAGCGCGATCCCATCAACACAAAAACACAGAAACACAATCTCGCGGTCAGGTACTGTAGCATAACTGCTGGGCATGTGGATGGCTGGGAGCGAACTTCTTTCAGCGGTGTAGGCTTCCACGACGTGGGCTCGCATGTGTCAAATCTCGCCGATAACAGTGGCGAGATTGACACAATATCAAGGTCACCTACTGTAGCTTGGCTACTTCAACTGCTGCCTTTTCAGTTGGTAGACTCTGCCCCCTTCCGTGAGTTTGTGGAATGTGCGGTTGCTCAGTGGCAGGTTCCCAAACACCACTTTTTCTCACAGAAGGCAATTCCGGCTCTCTACCGGCATGTGGAAGGCAATGTCTTGGCCTTGCTGGACAGGGCGGTCAGCGGTAAGGTGCATATTACCGCTGACTCATGGTCCAGCAGGCATGGACAGAAACGTTACCTATCTTTCACTGCGCACTGGGTGACTCTTCTGGCAGCTGGGAAGGATGCAGGACAGGGTGCAGTAGTGTTGGAGGTTGTTCCGCCATCATGCCTCCAAAATTCTAGTAGTGGTGATTCTGCCACACCTCTCTCCTCCACCCCTTCCTCTTCTTCTTCCTCCATGGCCTCTTCCTGTGCCGATTTTTCCTCGGAACCAGTGGTGCTCCGTAGGCATTCAAGGGGCTACACAAGCACGCAGGCAAAAAGATGCCATGCGGTGCTTGAGCTGGTGAGCTTGGGGGACAGGAGCCACACTGGGGCAGAGATTCTGTCAGCTCTGCAGGGGCAGGTTCAGAGGTGGTTGACGCCATGCCAGCTTAAGCCAGGTATGGTGGTTTGCGACAATGGCACCTACCTCCTCTCCGCCCTCCGACAGGGACAACTGACCCATGTGTCCTCTTTGGCTCACGTCCTTAACTTGGTGGTGCAGCGGTTCTTGGGCAGGTACCCGGGCTTACAGGATGTCCTGAGGCAGGCCAGGAATGTCTGTGTGCATTTCCGCAGGTCATAATACCAGTGCTCGGCTGGCTGACCTCCAAAAGGAATTTAATCTGCCCAAGAACGCCTAATCTGTGACATGCCCACCAGGTGGAACTCAACGTTGGCCATGCTGCAGCGGCTGCACACGCAGCAGAGGGCCATCAATGAGTACCTGTGTGACTATGGCACCAGGACAGGGTCAGGGGACCTTGTTTTTTTTCCCCACGCCATTGGGCTATGATCATGGATGCATGCACTGTCCTGTCACCATTTGAGGAGGCCACGAGGATGGTGAGCAGTGACAGTGCATGCATCAGTGACACTGTACCTCTTGTCCACCTGTTGGAGCACACGCTGTGTGGAATAATGGATAGGGCACTTGAGGCAGAACAGAGGGAGGAAGAGGAGGACTGCCTTACCTCTCAAGGCCCCCTTTATCCAGAAAGTGTTCCTGCATGCCCACCAATCACACAGGAAGAGGACGAGGAGGAGGAGGAAGAGGAGGATTGTGTCAGCATGGAGGTGGAGCCTGGCACTCAGCATCAGCAGCAGTCTTCAGGGGATCATTTACAGTCCAAAGAAACCCATAGACTTGTACGTGGCTGGGAGGAGGTGGCTGCGGATCATGTCGTCCTTAGTGACCCAAAGGACTCCGGACCGAATGAATCAGCAAACCTACGCTGCATGACCTCCCTGATCCTGCAAAGCCTGCGGAAGGATCCTCGTATTCGTGGTATCAAGGAGAGCGATCAATACTGGCTGGCAACTCTCCTTGATCCACGTTACAAGGGTAAGGTTGCGGACCTCATCTTGCCATCGCAGAGGGAGCAGAGGATGAAACATCTTCGGGAGGCCTTGCAGAAAGGTCTGTGGAATGCCTTCTCAGAGACTGGGAGGTTACAAACTCCTGTTCCTGGACAACGTGTTGCTGAGGCTTCGGTCCGTCAAAGAAGGAACGGTGGAGAAAGTGGCCGTCTGACCGATGCGTTCAGACAATTTTTTAGTCCGCAGCCCCAAGGTATGATCGGTTCCAGCAACCATCGCCAGTGTCTGTTTTACATGGTGCAGGAATACCTAGGGGCAAGATCTGACTTGGACACCTTTCCCACCGAAAATCCTCTGGGTTACTGGGTCTTGAGGATGGATCACTGGCCAGAGCTTGCACAGTATGCAATTGAGCTACTGGCCTGTCCTGCATCCAGCGTTCTTTCGGAACACACATTCAGTGCTGCTGGAGGCTTTGTAACCGATCACAGGGATGCGCCTGTCCACCGACTCGGTCGATCGACCGGCCTTCAAAAAAATGAATTAGTCTTGGATCACCACCAGCTACCAAGCACCTGATGCTGATGTAACCGAGTAATTTTTTTTGAAATGTCAGATCCCTTCAAGACTGCCTATGCTGATGCTGAGTGACTATCCTGTTATGCTGAGTGATTATCCTCTTCCTCCTGAATGATCATGCTGATAGCTGAAGAACATTTTTGGTTCTGGGCGCCACCATCAGTGGCTAAGGCCCAATTTTTCCGTCCCTGTTTAACAGGGGCTAGTAATTACAATTTTTGATGCAATACTTTGCAGCAGGGCTCATTCCTGCGCTCCAACTATAGCATCTGTGAAGGGTTGCAGTGTTGTGGCACCAGTGCCTAAGGCCCAATTTTTCTGCCCCTGTTCAAGAGGGAAATGTAATTACAATTCTTGATCTAATATTTCATAGCAGGGCCCATTCCTGTGCCCACCAAGAGTAACTGTGAGGGCTTAAAGTGTTGTGGCAACACCACCACCACCAATGACCCAATTTTTCTGCCCCTGATCAAGAGGTGCATGTAATTACAATTCTTGATCCAATATTTCACAGCAGGGCCCATTCATGCGCCCACCAAGAGTAACTGTGAGGGCTTACAGTGTTGTGGCAACACCAACACCTAAGGCCCCAATTTCTGCAGAGTATATAGGGCAGGCCCCTACTTTCAAACATCCAACTTACAAATGACTCCTACTTGCAAACGGAAGGAGACAGCAGGAAGTGAGATGAAATCTACCCCTAGGAATTGAAATTCTCTCCTGTAAAAGTTATTATGGGAAAAACGTGTCTTCTCTCCACTGATGCTTTATCACCAATCCTTGTTTCACTAAAAACCCCAAATTTTTAAAAAACATTTGTCATTGGGACAGAAAGTGAGGTGAAATCTTCTGAAGAGGTGCACAGACAGCAAAACAAATGTTACAGGGGTGATAACCCTTCCCTATGTTTTCCAAAAAGCTTAAAAATAGATTTTTTGGCTGGAGCTACACTTTGAAAATGTACCAGTTCAAAATTACAGATTCTACCTTACAACAAACCTAAAAGTCCCTGTCTTGTTTGCACCGCCTGTATACTGCTGTTCAGAGTATATAGGGCCTGGGGGCCCCACGCCTTTCCTTTTTTTTATTTGGGTGTGGGGTTCCCCTTAATATCCATACAAGACTCAAAGGGCCTGGTAATGGACTGGGGGGGGTACCCATGCCGTTTGTCAAACTGATTTTCATCCATATTGCCGGGACCCGACATTACATTAAAGACGCAAGCAGTTTTAAATGACTTTTATTCCTTTAAAAATGTCATTTTGTGCAGGGGCTGTTCTAAGCACGGGAAACACGCGCCACTTTACAGGAATACTATAGACACCCCCCAGGTACGATATTTAAAGGAAAATGTCACTTTTTTTTCACTTTAAGCATCATTAAAACCACTGCTCCCGAAAAAATGGCCATTTTTAAAACTTTTTTTGCATTGATACATGTCCCCTGGGACAGGACCCAGGTCCCCAAACCCTTTTTAGGACAATACCATGCATATTAGCCTTTAAAATTAGCACTTTTTGATTTTGAACGTTCGAGTCCCGTAGACTTTAATGGGGTTCTAAAGTTTGTGAGAACTTTCGGTCCGTTCACAGGTTCTGGTGCGAACCGAACCTGGGGGTGTTTGGCTCATCCCTAGAAAAGTAATTTTGCTGTGGTACTGTTCTAAAGATGGGAAAACTGTGCCACTTTACAGGTATACTATAGACACCCCCCAGGCATGATATTTAAAGGAATATTTCATTTTTATTGTTTCACTTTAAGCCTTTTTAAATTACTGCTCCTGAAAAAATGGCCGTTTTTAAAACTCTTTTTTGCATTGATACATGTCCCCTGGGGCAGGACCCAGGTCCCCAAACACTTTTTATGACAATAACTTGCATATAAGCCTTTAAAATGACCACTTTTGATTTTTCATGTTCGTTTCCTATAGACTTTAAAAGTATTTGCGTGTTCGTCCAAATTGTTTGCCTGTTCGCATGTTTTGGGGTGTTTGGCTCATCCTTATTCATGACACCCTGGGTTTCGTAGGGCCCCATATATATTTGTATACATGATTTTGTATAACTCGGAAAAAATAAGAGGGGATCGCGACTGGAAGGACTCTATAAAGGTATAGAAGATTAGGTAATAAAGACATTTTAACAGCTGCCACACGCCCGAGCCTGGAAACGCATAGCGGCTGCCAAGTAGCCAGCAAAGAAGATAGATGAGATAACATAGGGAGGTAATTAGTAGCCAGCAAAGAAGATAGATGAGATAACATAGGGAGGTAATTTGCCTGGTAAAGGTGGGTTGGGTTACTAGTCAACTCTATTCCTAGGTATGGTATTGATGACGAGGACCATAAGAATTGAAAATTATCCCGCAGGTGATTGAACTCAGCCTGTGGAAGGGACACGTTGAGGGCCCTGGATTTTTACTGGTTGACCTCTAGACCTGATACTACCGCAAATTTATCTAACGTATGGATAAGGTTTGGGAGTGTTGTACGAGGGGAAGTAATGAATAATAAAGCGTCGTCAGCGAACAGGCATAGTTTATGCGTCGTGGAAGCAACTTCCAGACCTTTAATATTTGGGTTTGTTCTCAACAGGGCTGGCAGGGGTTCAATTACTAGGGTGAAGATTAGGGGAGAGAGTGGGCAACCCTGCCTGGTTCCTTGTTGAATAGGGAAGCAGTCAGAACGAAACCCAGAATACTTAACATATGCTTGTGGTTGATTATACAGAGAGCCTATCCACTGAAAAAGTTAGGACCGAAGTTCCAACATTGGAGTATAAAGTGTAGGCAAGACCATGAGACTGTGTTGAACACTTTCTTAATATCAAGGGAGGTTCATAGGTATCTTACGGGATCTAGCTAGGTGTTGTAGCAGGATTACTTGTCGGATGTTATCGCTAGCTTGGCGTCGCAGTATAAAACCCACTTGATGTTTGTGTATTAGACCCCCAATGATCAGGTTGAGTCTAAGTGCTAATATTTTGGCTAGGTTATTGATGTCCAAGTTGAGCAGGGAGATGGGCCTGTAATTGGACCAGAGGGTGTTATCAGTATTGGGTTTGGGTATCATGGAGATGATGGCTGTTAACGTGTCCCGGCTGAAGGTGTGTTGCTTGAGCAGAGCAATGAAGGAGTTTGAGAGGAGAGGGGCTAGTGTGTCGGCAAGCTGTTTAAAGTTCGTACTTGAGAGGCCGTCAAGTCCAGGACGTTTATGAGGTTTAAGTGACTTGATTGCTATAAGGACTTCTTCAGTCGTAACAGGGAATTCCATGGACTCACGATTGGTGTCGGATAACTTAGGCATAGGTATATCCTGGAATAGTGTCTCTGCCTGATTCAAAGGGAAGGAAGCCTTTGCTTTGTATAATTGTTCCAAACTCTTGCGGAATTCGGAGAGCACTTTAACAGAATTACTTGTGTAATCGTGCAGAAAAGTTTGCCATACTTTTAAATCAAAAGTCCCTTCAGATTTTAAAGGTTTAGCTGTTCCCTTTGTCCATTCTACCCATTTATCTAGGGGCTCAGTATAGGCGGAACCGTACCTTCGGTTCATATATTCTCTAGCGCTCATCTTGCGCTGGGCATTTTCTGAAGGCCCCTCTCCCTTCATTCCCTTAATTAATTTAATGCCCATAATGACTGGCCAGTCTTCTCTCTTCTCTACTTGTGCCTATACCCTCTTGCCTCTAAAACAAATAGTACAGCAAATCTGCAGATTTACAAGAATAGTCTCCACTTATCTACGTGGATAGAAGGGGTTTATGACAATAGACAAAACACTCATTAAGAGACCCTCCTCGTCTCTTCTCTTCTCTGTGAGTTTTATCTGACCCTACCATGCGCCTCTGACCCAGGTCGCCCACAAGGAGTCAATGCAGGGAACTGCAGAGGATTTTCCCTATCCACACACAGTCCAACCCGTGAAGGGGGACACAAACACATTCACACACACACGTTACCCAACCAGAAAGGTCCGAGATTGGTCTGGTTTCCTTGAGAACCAACAGATAGGATACATAGGAAAAGGCAGAAATATAGCAAGCTTAAGGGCAGCTTACCTAGCCGGCATTTGAGGTCTGCGTTTCCCGATGATCCCGATCGAAGCGCGGTTCCTTCTGGAGACTCTGCCAAACTCCTGTTATGGCTCACCAAGACTGATATGACTTATTTCTGATTGGGACTCTAAAACAAAGTTAATACTGCAGCTGCAGGAACAGATTCACAGGACTCAATCACTGTGTTTAAAATGTCCGTTCAGTGAAAAATGTATTATTACATGTTATTTTATACATAGATAAGAAAGGGGTGGTGTGAGATGTTATTAACCACTTGCCGACCGCCTCACGCCTATATACGTGAGCAGAATGGCACGGGCAGGCAAAATCACGTACCTGATACGTGATGCCTTCCCGCGGGCGGGGGGTCCGATCGGACCCCCCCCGGTGCCAGCTGCGGTCGGCATTTGGCTGGGAGAAGTGAGAGACGAGGGGGAGGCCATCCGATCGTGGCCCCCCCCTCGCGATCGCTCCCAGCCAATGAGAAACATCCTCTGCCTCTGTATAGTACACAGAGGCAGAGGATGTGATGTCATCTCTCCTCGGCTCGGGAGTTTCCGTTCCGGCCCGAGGAGAGACGACATGTAAGTAAGTGCACAACACACACACAACACAGTAGAACATGCCAGGCACACTAAACACCCCGATCCCCCCCCAATCACCCCCCCCTGTCACAAACTGACACCAAGCAGGTTTTTTTTTTTTTTTTCTGATTGCTGCATAGTGTCAGTTTGTGACAGTTACAGTGTTAGGACAATTAGGGTTAGCCCCCTGTAGGTCTAGGGTACCCCCCTAACCCCCCCTAATAAAGTTTTAACCCCTTGATCACCCCCCGTCACCAGTGTCACTAAGCGATCATTTTTCTGATTGCTGTATTAGTGTCGCTGGTGACGCTAGTTAGGGAGGTAAATATTTAGGTTCGCCGTCAGCGTTTTATAGCGTCAGGGACCCCCATATACTACCTAATAAATGTTTTAACCCCTTGATTGCCCCCTAGTTAACCCTTTCACCACTGATCACCGTATAACTGTTACGGGTGACGCTGGTTAGTTCGTTTATTTTTTATAGTGTCAGGGCACCCGCCGTTTATTACCGAATAAAGGTTTAGCCCCCTGATCGCCCGGCGGTGATATGCGTCGCCCCAGGCAGCGTCAGATTAGCGCCAGTACCGCTAACACCCACGCACGCTGCATACGCCTCCCTTAGTGGTATAGTATCTGAACGGATCAATATCTGATCTGATCAGATCTATACTAGCGTCCCCAGCAGTTTAGGGTTCCCAAAAACGCAGGGTTAGCGGGATCAGCCCAGATACCTGCTAGCACCTGCGTTTTGCCCCTCCGCCCAGCCTAGCCCAGCCCACCCAAGTGCAGTATCGATCGATCACTGTCACTTACAGAACACTAAACGCATAACTGCAGCGTTCGCAGAGTCAGGCCTGATCCCTGCGATCGCTAACAGTTTTTTTGGTAGCATTTTGGTGAACTGGTAAGCACCAGCCCCAGGCAGCGTCAGGTTAGCGCCAGTACCGCTAACACCCACGCACGCACCGTACACCTCCCTTAGTGGTATAGTATCTGAACGGATCAATACCTGATCCGATCAGATCTATACTGGCGTCCCCAGCAGTTTAGGGTTCCCAAACACGCAGTGTTAGCGGGATCAGCCCAGATACCTACTAGCACCTGCGTTTTGCCCCTCCGCCCGGCCCAGCCCAGCCCACCCAAGTGCAGTATCGATCGATCACTGTCACTTACAGAACACTAAACGCATAACTGCAGCGTTTGCAGAGTCAGGCCTGATCCCTGCGATCGCTAACAGTTTTTTTGGTAGCGTTTTGGTGAACTGGCAAGCGCCAGCGGCCTAGTACACCCCGGTCGTAGTCAAACCAGCACTGCAGTAACACTTGGTGACGTGGCGAGTCCCATAAGTGCAGTTCAAGCTGGTGAGGTGGCAAGCACAAGTAGTGTCCCGCTGCCACCAAAAAGACAAACACAGGCCCGTCGTGCCCATAGTGCCCTTCCTACTGCATTCGCCAATCCTAATTGGGAACCCACCGCTTCTGCAGCGCCCGTACTTCCCCCATTCACATCCCCAACCAAATGCAGTCGGCTGCATGAGAGGCATTTTTATGTCCTCCCGAGTACCCCTACCCAACAAACCCCCCCAAAAAGATGTTGTGTCTGCAGCAAGCGCAGATATAGGCGTGACACACGCTATTATTGTCCCTCCTGTCCTGACAATCCTGGTCTTTGCATTGGTGAATGTTTTGAACGCTACCATTCACTAGTTGAGTATTAGCGTAGGGTACAGCATTGCACAGACTAGGCACACTTTCACAGGGTCTCCCAAGATGCCATCGCATTTTGAGAGACCCGAACCTGGAACCGGTTACAGTTATAAAAGTTACAAGTTTGCAAAAAAAAACACAAACAAAAATAAAAAAAAATAGTTGTTGTTTTATTCTCTCTCTCTATTCTCTCTCTATTGTTCTGCTCTTTTTTACTGTATTCTATTCTGCAATGTTTTATTGTTATTATGTTTTATCATGTTTGCTTTTCAGGTATGCAATTTTTTATACTTTACCGTTTACTGTGCTTTATTGTTAACCATTTTTTGGTCTTCAGGTACACCATTCACGACTTTGAGTGGTTATACCAGAATGATGCCTGCAGGTTTAGGTATCATCTTGGTATCATTCTTTTCAGCCAGCGGTCGGCTTTCATGTAAAAGCAATCCTAGCGGCTAATTAGCCTCTAGACTGCTTTTACAAGCCGTGGGAGGGAATGCCCCCCCCCCCACCGTCTTCCGTGTTTTTCTCTGGCTCTCCTGTCTCAAAAGGGAACCTGAGAATGCAGCCGGTGATTCAGCCAGCTGACCATAGAGCTGATCAGAGACCAGAGTGGCTCCAAACATCTCTATGGCCTAAGAAACCGGAAGCTACGAGCATTTTATGACTTAGATTTCGCCGGATGTAAACAGCGCCATTGGGAAATTGGGGAAGCATTTTATCACACCGATCTTGGTGTGGTCAGATGCTTTGAGGGCAGAGGAGAGATCTAGGGTCTAATAGACCCCAATTTTTTCAAAAAAGAGTACCTGTCACTACCTATTGCTATCATAGGGGATATTTACATTCCCTGAGATAACAATAAAAATGATTTAAAAAAAAAAATGAAAGGAACAGTTTAAAAATAAGATAAAAAAGCAAAAAAATAATAAAGAAAAAAAAAAAAAAAAAGCACCCCTGTCCCCCCTGCTCTCGCGCTAAGGCGAACGCAAGCGTCGGTCTGGCGTCAAATGTAAACAGCAATTGCACCATGCATGTGAGGTATCACCGCGAAGGTCAGATCGAGGGCAGTATTTTTAGCAGTAGACCTCCTCTGTAAATCTAAAGTGGTAACCTGTAAAGGCTTTTAAAGGCTTTTAAAAATGTATTAATTTTGTTGCCACTGCACGTTTGTGCGCAATTTTAAAGCATGTCATGTTTGGTATCCATGTACTCGGCTTAAGATCATCTTTTTTATTCCATCAAACATTTGGGCAATATAGTGTGTTTTAGTGCATTAAAATTTAAAAAAAAGTGTGTTTTTTCCACAAAAAATGCGTTTGAAAAATCGCTGCGCAAATACCGTGTGAAAAAAAAAAATGAAACACTCACCATTTTAATCTGTAGGGAATTTGCTTTAAAAAAATATATAATGTTTGGGGGTTCAAAGTAATTTTCTTGCAAAAAAAAAATAATTTTTTCACGTAATCAAAAAGTGTCAGAAAGGGTTTTGCCTTCAAGTGGTTAGAAGAGTGGGTGATGTGTGACATAAGCTTCTAAATGTTGTGCATAAAATGCCAGGACAGTTCAAAACCCCCCCAAATGACCCCATTTTGGAAAGTAGACACCCCAAGCTATTTCCTGAGAGGCATGTCGAGTCCATGGAATATTTTATATTGCGACACAAGTTGCGGGAAAGAGACAAATTTTTTTTTTTTTTTTTGCACAAAGTTGTCACTAAATGATATATTGCTCAAACATGCCATGGGGATATGTGAAATTACACCCCAAAATACATTCTGCTGCTTCTCCTGAGTACGGGGATACCACATGTGTGGGACTTTTTGGGAGCCTAGCTGCGCACGGGACCCCGAAAACCAAGCACCGCCTTTAGGCTTTCTAAGGGCGTAAATTTTTGATTTCACTCTTCACTGCCTATCACAGTTTCGGAGGCCATGGAATGCCCAGGTGGCACAAAACCCCCCAAAATGACCCCATTTTGGAAAGTAGACACCCCAAGCTATTTGCTGAGAGGTATAGTGAGTATTTTGCAGACCTCACTTTTTGTCACAAAGTTTTGAAAATTGAAAAAAGAAATTTTTTTTTTTTTTTTCTGGTCTTTCTTCATTTTCAAAAACAAATGAGAGCTGCAAAATACTCACCATGCCTCTCAGCAAATAGCTTGGGGTGTCTACTTTCCAAAATGGGGTCATTTGGGGGGGGTTTGTGCCACCTGGGCATTTTATGGCCTTCAAAACTGTGATAGGTAGTGAGGCGTGAAATCAAAAATTTATGCCCTTAGAAATCCTGAAGGCGGTGCTTGGTTTTCGGGGCCCCGTACGTGGCTAGGCTCCCAAAAAGTCCCACACATGTGGTATCCCCATACTCAGGAGAAGCAGCTGAATGTATATTGGGGTGCAATTCCACATATGCCCATGGCCTGTGTGAGCAATATATCATTTAGTGACAACTTTTTGTAAATTTTTTTTTTTTTTTTTTGTCATTATTCAATCACTTGGGACAAAAAAATAAATATTCAATGGGTTCAACATGCCTCTCAGCAATTTCCTTGGGGTGTCTACTTTCCAAAATGGGGTCATTTGGGGGGGGGTTTTACTGCCCTGCCATTTTAGCACCTCAAGAAATGACATAGGCAGTCATAAACTAAAAGCTGTGTAAATTACAGAAAATGTACCCTAGTTTGTAGACGCTATAACTTTTGCGCAAACCAATAAATATACGCTTATTGACATTTTTTTTTACCAAAGACATGGCCGAATACATTTTGGCCTAAATGTATGACTAAAATTTAGTTTATTGGATTTTTTTTATAACAAAAAGTAGAAAATATCATTTTTTTTCAAAATTTTCGGTCTTTTTCCGTTTATAGCGCAAAAAATAAAAACGGCAGAGGTGATCAAATACCATCAAAAGAAAGCTCTATTTGTGGGAAGAAAAGGACGCAAATTTCATTTGGGTACAGCATTGCATGACCGCGCAATTAGCAGTTAAAGCGACGCAGTGCCGAATTGTAAAAAGTGCTCTGGTCAGGAAGGGGGTAAAATCTTCCGGGGCTGAAGTGGTTAAAAACTAACAAATAGCAATATGTTATTAAAAGCTAACAAATAGAAATATATTATTAAAACCTAGCGAATAGAACAATTGCAAAAGTAAAACCTTGGAAAGGGAGGGGGGAGTAGAGAGCGTTTAGTAGGAGAAGTGTCTGTGTGTTAGGTGAAGGTTACAGAACACATTTCTACAGTGAGAACAAAATGGATTCTCTTGTGCTTAAATGAACAGTACAATGAATGTCCATGTCAACATCAATAGCCAACTTGAGTCTTATAGCAATTCTATTCAATTGCAAACCAGTTCCGGGTGATGAAGACGCGGAGCCAAGACGGTGTCTGGTTTGTTTACCTTGGTGTAAATCATGTGGTTGGATCTACAAATGGCCTGATTGAAATTGGAGGAAGTGGTGGTGGTACTCTGTTTCGAGTTGCTGTAATTTAAGTTTTTTATCTCGGCAAAGGTGTGTGGAGACCGAGATACAGGTACCTCAGATCACGGGTTTATGCGCTTCCCATAAAAGGACCAGAGAAATATCCGGTGTTGCGTTATTTAAGAGGTATTCCTTAAGGGTGAGCTGAATATCAAAGCAATAGGATTTGTTGCTTAGGTGTGCATCATTCATACACCAGGTGCGATCCCTGGATTGGGGAATCAAAGATGAGACAATAGTGATTACTGCACAGTGGTCAGACCATGGAATAGGGTGTATACAGGAGTTCAGCAAAATCGGCGAGGACGCCACAGGGACAAAAACATGGTCTATCCTAGAGAAGGATTTGTGCGGGTAGGAGTAAAATGTGTAATTGAGGGGATACAGTCTCTCCAGGAGTCAAGCAGGGAAGCCTGCAGAAGCTGTTTGCAAAACTGTAGGGAAGGAGAATGTGACTCCGGGGCATACAGAGATTTATCCAGGTGTGGATGGAATACTAGGTTTGAGTCGCTGCACATGAACAAGGTTCCCTTACAATGAGTTTGTATAACCTGTAGGAGGTGAGAGAAAAATGGATTGGGATTGTTGTTAGGGGCATAATAGGAGACAAATGTTTCAATGTCCTGTAGTAGGCCCACAAGGACAATGTGGCGGCCCTCAGGGTCTCTAACCTCGGCAAGGGAGGTAAATGGTAGGGTGTGATGGAAGGCTAGCAGAACCCCTCTTTGTTTTGTACTGGCAGAAGCATTAAATACTTGGGGATAGCGAGAGCTAAAAAACTTTTTGGAGCACTGCAAGCTGCAAAGCTCTTTGGAGCACTACGAGGTGCAAAGTGTGTCTCCTGGAGGGCTACTACTACAGCTTTCAGAGACACAAATGACTGGAAGGCTTTAACCTTCTTGTTAGGGGAATTAAGTCTCTTGACATTTAGAGATAAAATGTTTAGGGGGCCATCTGGAGAAACGGGGTAAATCATTGTGGGGAGACACCGGGCACATGTGAGCCGACTGACCTCGTAGGAAAAGAAAGGGATAGCAGGGAAAAAAAAGGAAAAACAAGGAGAATTTCGAAAAGCAGGGAGAAAATTCTGTAAGGCAAACAATTGAACAACAAGTACCTAGGTGGTTGAACTCTATTGCCCGACCAGGTAGTGCACAGACTCTTCAGACAGCCTGCTGGCCAAAGAATGAGTGCACCAGAAAGGGGGGGAGCAGTGACTGCTCCCCGCTGCATAGGGGAAAAACAGATCAGTGACATATCAATAAACTCAGTTACTAATTATGGGTCAGTATCTTACTAAAACAACCATTTCTAACAAAACAGGCTACAACAGTATCGTCAAGTGCCCTGTGGGCACAACGTTGGCGGGGGAGTAGGATGAGGAAGGAGGGATAGGAGGGACTGGGAGAGCTATAGGGGGGGAAGACAAGGGAGGGGAGAGGTAGGGAAAGAGGGGAAGTGGGAGGTAAGCAGGGAAGGGAAGGATGGTAAGGGGGGCTTCAGGGTTCAAGGGATACTTGGTCATGGAGACATCAATAAGACACAATAAGCACCCGTGTAGCCTAACTACACTGCCTGGGCATAGATTCATTAGTAGCAGGGTTATAATTCACACAAAACATTTTAACAGTTCAATGTAGAAAACTGAGTGGTATTAAACAAAATACAAGACACATTAGTGGATAACTAGGATCTGAACCTGTGCAACCCAGATAAGGTTGTGGGACCTGCAGAGGTTTTTAGTTTGGATGTAAAGAGTTCACATCAGGGTACGGGCCTCTGGGCCCCGGTTGTATGGAACATACAAATGTTGAGCAAGGGTGAGGTTCCCCACAAACAACCAATGATAGTTCCCCAGAATGAGGGAGAATAATACAATACGTTCAGTCATTTATAAAGCTCTTTGGATCTCGGAAGCCATTGGTAAGTGCCCGAGAAGGAGTCCCTTTCTTGGATGGAGGATGGACCCGGCTGGTTGCGCTTCGGTGTGGCAGTATAGGGTTGAGCAGCTGAACGGGCCGGCAACATAGTCTCTGACTGCTGGACCTGGGTTGCCAGTTGCAGGGATTCCAGGAGGCATTGTAATGGTGAGGTGCAAGACTGTTGCTGGCCCTGATAGGTGAACTGTAGGGTGAACGGGATTTGCCATGTGTTCTTGAGCTGAGGCTGCAGTAGGATTTGGAGCTGAGGCTTCATGGCACAGAGCTCGGCTATAGTGAGGGGGGCCAGGTCAGAAAAGAGTTGGTACGTATGGCCCTGGAACAGGTGAGCGTCTTTGCTGCGGGCAGCAGAGAGAATTTGCTCCTTCATGCGGAAGAAATGCAGTTTGACGATTATGTTTGGACGATTGGGCAGCACAGTGGTGTAGTGGGTAGCACTCTCGCCTAGCAGTAAACAAGGGTCGCTGGTTCAAATCCCAACCACGACACTACCTGCCTGGAGTTTGCATGTTCTCCCTGTGCCTGCGTGGGTTTCCTCCGGGTACTCCGGTTTCCTCCCACACTCCAATGACATGCTGATAGGTTAATTGGCTTCTGTTCAAAAAAATTGGCCCTAGTATATGAATGTGAGTTGGGGACCTTGGATTGTGGGCTTCTTGAGGGTAGGGACCAATGTGGGTGTGCGATGTATGTGTGGAGTGCTGCGTGAATTGGCAGCGCTATATGGGTACCTTAAATAAATAGGGATGATTGTAGATACGCACCCACACTCACTCAGGTTGAACTGGATGGACTGGTGTCTTTATTCAACCTTACTAACTATGACTATGACTATGTCACGTAGTGGACAGTTTGGCAGCAAGAGAGTGCCCTGTGGATTCTAGCAAATTCTAGGCTCTCGATTGGTATTGACTGTGACAGTTCTTAAAAAAGAGCAATGGTAAAAGATTGCTGGTCATCAACGGTTTCAGGGATACTGCAAAGCCGCAGGTTCAATCTACATGAGCGATTCTCTGCATCTTCCAGACAAGAAAGAAGCATAGCGTTCACGGAGTGCTGCATGTTCCTGGGCATGTTCTTGTAAGGTAAGCTTCATATTGTCCACAAAGTCCTGATAATGCAGCAGGGATTACGGAGATCTAATGGGTTGCGTCCACCATATCGAGCCTCGCGCATGCACCCTGTATGCGCCCTGTAGAAGAATTCCGAAGAGGTTCAAGACTTCACTTGACCCTCCTAAGCATGGACCCATAACCCATCTTCCCCACTTCACGTGGCATATCGTAAGCCTCTGAAACCCATGGCGAGACTTCCCTCCCTGTCACTAAAGACTGCAGATACTGTATTGTGGGTAATGTATGAAATCATGTGGAGAGGGGGAGATATGGAAAGTGAAATACAAGGGGGGGTGAGGAGTGTGAGTCTGTTGCTGCCAACCTGTTTCATTTGTCTTCCAGTACCAGCTTGCTCCATTACTACATTGGCATTCAGTACCTCTGCCTTTCTCTTTAGTCCTTCCTGCAAGGGAAAATCAACAGTTAAATATCAACTGCAGTCCTTACTGACACACACAAAAAGGCAGACCCAAAAAGAACTTTTGGTTCTCTGAACTGTGAATAAAGGAGAGGTATTCAAAAATATATAGCCCTTCACAATGCAATCTACAATAGTTTAGTGCACTATAGCATAATAAAGCACTGTATAGCAACCAGGTCCGCCAATAAGGGGGTACCACCTGCCCTCCTGTACAGGGCCTGGGCCAGCAGGGGGGCCCGGGCATCAGGGGGAATCAGATGTGGGCTGTGATGGTGATCGGTGAGGGGGGCAATTACTGGGGCTCATCCCCTGTATGGCTTCTCTGCAGCAGCTGAAAGCCAGTGGGAGGGGAAGGAAAAGCGGGTATTAGTTGCTGTAGAGAAAGCCATACAGGGGATGAGCCCCAGTAATTGCCCCTCCAATGTGCCGATCACCCTCCCTGTGCACTATCCTCTTCCCCCTGCTGCCCAGACCCCCTTTGTGCCCCCCACCCCCATTGCTGTCAGCTTTCCTTCTGTCCCTCTCACTGCAGTCACACAGGGGGATGTTTCCGGATGGAGAGTGGGGTCACGTTTCCGATTGGTGCTGATTGCTCTTTGTTCATTCATAACTGCTTCAGTGTGTGAATGAACAGGATCCTCTGTACAGAGGGCTTTCTGTTCATTCACTGTCCAGTGCAACTCAAAAGTGAGACATCAGGGGTCACCCCCCCCCCCCCCACACACACACACACACACACACACAACATTGTGAAAAAAATATAAAAAAATAATAAAAATGTAAAAGATAAACAAATTTGTAAAAAAAAAATAAAGAGAGTGTAAAAATAAATGTGTAAATTAAGGACTCATACAGTTTTCTGGCCCATACAATGTGAATGAGCAATTTGTTTGTTTAGCTGGAGCTGCTTGCTATTCTATGAGGATGTATCGGCTGTATGGGCACAGCCACAGGTCCTAATTTGACAGATATGCAGGAGTAGGTCCCAAATGCATACCATCTGTGTTTGGAGCCATACACCTGTATTTACACAGCTGTCAAATTAGGACCTGTGGCTCTGTTGATATAGCTGCTGCGTCACAATAGAGTAACAAATTCTGCCTACACACATTCCCAAACACATTTAAAAAAACACTGGTTCACGCTGTAGAGGCCACAGATCCCTTGTGAATGAGCCCCAAGGCCTAATTCATACACAGAGCTTTATTTATTACCTCAGTATAGTTTTTCTTTTATATATTGCAGCAATTTTGCAAGTTAGTTTGTGTCGCTAATAATGATTTTAGTGTATTTTTAGTGAAAACATTTTTTGATATTTTACTAGGGGCAGGGGCCTATGGTTTCTAACAGCAGCCCTGAGAGCAAACAACTCTCCATTCACAGACTGTGAGCTCTCCCTAAACTGCCACAACACATGCCAGCAAATGGCTGCTGGGAATACGCCATTTTAAATGGAGGTGGTTAGCAAATTACTGGCCCTTCTAAGCCAGCTGACCTAAGTTCAATGGACATGCAGTGTATTATGTTTACAAAGAATTCAGCCTGGCAAGATTCAGCATACATTTGCAAGAACCACAAACATCAAACACACTGGATAGACCAGGAACCCATAATAGCGGGGAACCTGAACCTCAATCTTAAACCTCAGAAAACTGGGAGGTGGAGAGACCCAATAGTATGCAGCCTTACAATGATGGAGGGAATACATGTATACAAATAAAACACTTTGTGTAAAAAGTGCCAAGGGCACAACCTACATTTTTTGCTGGAATGAAAAACATGTTTGACATCAAAATATACGTTTTAAATATATATTGCTTTGCCAGACCCTCAACAAATATTTCTTGTAACAGTGGTAATTAGGGATGAGCCAAACACCCCCCTGTTCAGTTCACACCAGAACATGCGAACAGGCAAAAAATTTGTTCGAACATGCAAACACCATTAACCACCTCAATACTAGGCACTTTCGCCCCCTTCCTTCCCAGACCAATTTTCAGCTTTCAGCGCTCTCGCACTTTTAATGACAATTACTCGGTCATGCTACACTGTACCCAAATAAAATTTTTATCATTTTGTTCGCACAAATAGAGCTTTCTTTTGGTGGTATTTATTCACGACTCCATTTTTTTTTTTTTGCGATATAAGCGCAAAAATAGTGGAAATTTGGAAAAAAAACAATATTTTCTTTTTTCTGTTTTAAAAGAAATCCAGTAAAATCGAATTTTGTCATAAATTTAAGCCAAAATGTATTCTGCTACATGTTTTTGATAAAAAAAATCCTGTTAAGTGTATAATAATTGGTTTGTGTGATCACGGACATATGTACGCAAATGATCATGTACAGATGTGTGCAGGTGATCACGTACATATGTGTGCAGATTACCATTGGGACATGTGATTTTAGTGTGACATATGTGGGGGACAGCTTTTTTTATTATTTGGGGACATGTGTTTTGGGGACATGTGTGTTTTACATTATGTGGGGACATGTGTGTGTGTTTTACATTATGTGGGGACATGTGTGTGTTTTACATGTATGTATTTACATGTGTGTTGACACTAGGTTGGTGATCAGTGAGTAAAAAGCTGTAAAAAACAGCTCATACTCACTGATCATCAGCCGGCTGCAGCGATCCCCTCTCCTCTCCTCCTCAGCGACAACTTCCGTGTGAGGAGAGGAGAGCTGATCGCCTAGCAACCGGCTGTGTTTACATCACATGACGGCTGTGATTGGACACGGCCGTCATGTGATCAGGAGGGCCAATCACAGAGCCCTCCTGCCGATCCGAGATGCGCCGTGTCCGGGGGACACGAGCGCATCGGGATCGCGCCGCTGCGCGGGCACGCGCGCGCGCGATCCCGCTCCTTCTGAGGGACGTTCCTGAACGTCCACTCAGAAGGAGAGAGCGCCCACCCGGCCGTTTATGTACATTGGCCGGGTGGGAAGTAGTTAAAGTCTATGGGACACGAACATGAATAAACAAAAGTGCTAATTTTAAAGGCTTATATGCAAATTATTGTCATAAAAAGTGGGGACCTGGGTCCTGCCCCAGGGGACATGGATCAATGCAAAAAAAAGTTTTAAAAACGGCTGTTTTTTCGGGAGCAGTGACTTTAATAATGCTTAAAGTGAAACAATAAAAGTGTAATATTCCTTTAAATTTCATACCTGGGGGGTGTCTATAGTATGCCTGTAAAGGGGCGCATGTTTCCCATGTTTAGAACAGTCTGACAGCAAAATGACATTTCAAAAGGTAAGAAAGTCATTTAAAACTACTTGCGGCTATTAATGAATTGCCGGTCCGACAATACACATAAAAGTTCATTGATAAAAACGGCATGGGAATTCCCCACGGGGAACCCCGAACCAAAATTTAAAAAAAAAGACGTGGGGGGGTCCCCCTAAATTCCATACCAGGCCCTTCAGGTCTGGTATGGATATTAAAAGGAACCCCGGCCAAAATAAAAAAAAATGGCATGGGGTCCCCCTCAAAATCTATATCAGACTCTTCAGGTCTGGTATGGATTTTAAGGGGAACCCCGCACCAAAATTTAAAAAAAATGGCATGGGGTCCCCCCAAAAATCCATACCAGACCCTTATCCAAGCATACAACCTGGCAGGCCACAGGAAAAGAGGGGGGGGTGAGAGAGCTCCCCCCTTCTGAACTGTACCAGGACACATGCCCTCAACATTGGGAGGGTGCTTTGGGGAAGCCCCTCAAAACACCTTGTCCCCATGTTGATGGGGACAAGTTCCTCATCCCCACAACCCTTGCCCAGTGGTTGTGGGGGTCTGCGGGAGGGGGGCTTATCGGAATCTGGAAGCCCCCTTTAACAAGGGGACCCCCAGATCCCGGCCCACCCCCCTGTGTGAAATGGTAAGGGGGTACCCCTACCATTTCACAAAAAAAGTGTCAAAAATTTTAAAAACAACAAGAGACAGTTTTTGACAATTCCTTTATTTAAATTCTTCTTCTTTCTTCTATCTTCTATCTTCCTTCGGTTTCTTCCTCCATCTTCTTCTGGTTCTTCCTCCGGTGTTCTTGTCCGGCATCTTCCTCCGTGGCGTCTTCTTCCCTTCTTCTTATTGGGCCGCTCCGCATCCACCATGATGGGAGGCTCCCACTGTGTGACGCTTCTCCTCTTCTGATGGTTCTTAAATAACAAAGGGCGGGGCCACCTGGTGATCCCGCCCCCTCTGATGTCACGGGGAATACCACAGGGAAGTCCCTGTCAAGTCCCTGTGCGTCAGAGGGGGGTGGGGTCACCAGGTGGCCCCGCCCTCCGTTATTTAAGAACCGTCAGAAGAGGAGAAACGTCACACAGCGGGAGCCTCCCATCATGTTGGATGCAGAGCGGCCCGAGAAGAAGAAGGGAAGAAGACGCCACGGAGGAAGATGCTGGACGAGAACACCGGAGGAAGAACCAGAAGAACCAGAAGAAGAAGATGGAGGAAGAAACTGAAGGAAGATAGAAGATAGAAAATAGAAGAAAGAAGAAGCATTTAAATAAAGGAATTGTCAAAAACTGTCTCTTGTCCTTTTTAACATTTTTGACACTTTTTTTGTGAAATGGTATACCATTTCACACAGGGGGGAGGGCCGGGATCTGGGAGTCCCCTTGTTAAAAGGGGCTTCCAGATTCTGATAAGCCCCCCCGCCCGCAGACCCCCACAACCACTGGGCAAGGGTTGTGGGGATGAAAACCTTGTCCCCATCAACATGGGGACAAGGTGTTTTGAGGGGCTTCCCCAAAGCACCCTCCCAATGTTGAGGGCATGTGGCCTGGTACGGTTCAGGGGGGGCGCTCTCTCGTCTCCCCCTCTTTTCCTGCGGCCTGCAAGGTTGCGTGCTCGGATAAGGGTCTGGTATGGATTTTTGAGGGGAGCCCCACGCCATTTTTAAAAAAAAATTTTGGCCGGGGTTCCCCTTAATATCCATACCAGACCTGAAGGGCCTGGTATGGAATTTAGGGGGACCCCCCACGTCATTTTTTTTTAAAATTTTGGTTCGGGGTTCCCCTGTGGGGAATTCCCATGCCGTTTTTATCAATGAACTTTTATGTGTATTGTCGGACCGGCAATTCATTATTAATAGCCGCGAGTAGTTTAATTGACTTTTTTTCCTTTGAAATGTCATTTTGCTGTCAGACTGTTCTAAATATGGGAAACATGCACCCCTTTACAGGCATACTATAGACACCCCCCAGGTACGCAATTTAAAGGAATATTACACTTTTATTGTTTCACTTAAAGCATTATTAAAATCACTGCTCCCGAAAAAAATGTCCATTTTTAAAACTTTTTTTTGCATTGATCCATGTCCCCTGGGGCAGAACCCAGGCCCCCAAACACTTTTTATGACAATACCATGCATATTAGCCTTTAAAATTAGCACTTTTGATTTCTCCCATAGACTTTTAAAGGGTGTTCCGTGGCTTTCGAATTTTCCGCGAACACCCCAAATTGTTCGCTGTTCGGCGAACTGGCAAACAGCCGATGTTCGAGTCGAACATTAGTTCAAGTCAAACTCGAAGCTCATCCCTAGTGGTAATCTAAACTGCCACTTCAGCCAAAACTGTTTATTTAAAGTGGTTGTAAACCTTTTTTTTTGTATTAAAATAACAAACATGCCTATACTTACCTGCTCTGTGCAATGGTTTTGCACAGAGCAGCCCAGATCCTCTTCTCCTGGGGTCCCCCGCACTGGCACTTCAGACTCCTCCTCTTCATTGGGCACCCCACAGAAACCATGGGGGGCATTCATGCGGGCTCACTCCTGAGTCCCACTACTGCGTCCATTGACACAGACAGCAGGACTCAGGTCCACCCCCCGCTCCCATGTCACTGGATTTGATCGACAGCAGCAAGAGCCAATGGCTCTTGCTGCTATCAATCTGTCCAATGAGGAGAGAGACAACTTTGAATCGGGCTCAGGTATGAAAAAGCAAGGTCTGGGGGGGCGCTGGAGCATAGACGGTTTTTCAACTTAATGAATAGAATGCATCAAGGTGAAAAACCTTAAGGTTTTACAACCACTTTTTACAACTGTCTAACTTGGTTTGCCTAGGATGGGGCCTAGTTTTACCTGAAAATTCACCAAAAGTGGGTCTGTCCATCACTGACTGTCTGTATCCATCATTGCCTATCATTTGTTTTTGTCATCTGTCACAGTCTTAATCTCTGTTAGCAAAAAAATTTTTTGTAACTGTCTTAGGAAAGTTTGAGGCTGCATTCACACCTGAGCATTTTCAGCTAATAAAACGCTCATAAAAATGCCAGAAAATGCCTGAAAAATGCCCAATAAGCAAAATCCCATTCATTTTAATGGCACCTGTTCACATCTGGGCATTTTATCACCGGAAGCAAAATGCCTGAAAAACGCCCTAAGCTCAAAAAAGAACATGAGCTTCTTTGGGGCAGATTACAGGCGTTTTTCTGCCTTTTACATTGGTGACCTGAACAAAATCACAGCAAAAACGCAGCAAAATTGTGGTAAAAACACGGCAAAATTGCGGTAAAAACACGGTAAAACCGCTCGACTTTGAAACGCTCAGGTGTGAATGCAGACTCAATGTGTTTTGTGAAATAATTTTTTAAACAAAAAAATAAAAAAGGTGCAAACATCACTGTCAATATGAGTCAGCCAACTGCAACAACAAACTAACAGTACTTGTAAGTATATATTTTAATTTAACTGTCAACTTGCATGGCAGATTAGCTGTTTGACTGAGACATTGAACCTCACTGCAGGTTCAAAACTGCCAGAGAAATATTTTTCACAGTCGTCTGACAGCTGAAAATATATGTGTGCATAAAACATGCCTACTTCAGTATATAACCTTTGAAAACAAAATTTGGTGTTCATTTACAAAAAGAAAAAGGTTTATTGGTCTAACCAGTTTGTAAAGAAAAAAAAAATAATAAGGCTATATTTCTGATTCTTTGGTACTGGTGTAGCATACATGAATAGGAGGAAATTATCACTGAATATCCAGATTGCCCTATAACCTCTAGTGTTGCTCCATAAATCTGACTGTAGTCACTTAGTCACTTATGAATCTTAAAAAATACCTCGTTGAACTCCTTTCTAAAAATCCTTTAAACCCCTTTTCTAAAAATGACCCTCTGAACCCCTTTCTAACTAATTATAAATATTTACTTCATCCAGGAACAAGGGCTCCAACTCATAAATGTTGCTGGCAGTTTGGCCAAACAGGCCAAAAATCAGCAAAACCCTGAACCCGAATCTGAACACCATTGAAGTCAATGTTGATGGAATTCAGGTGGGCTGTACATGCCACTAAATAACATATTCACTGCTTCAGTAACTTCTCCAGGAATCCTAGGTGATATCATAGAGCAAATAGGGTCAAGGACCTTACCTGGGATTCCCAGAGATAAATTTCATTTCTGCAGCTGGGAATTTGTCAGAATGACTCACTCTTTAATTAATGATCTTTGAAACAGACTCATCTACTCACTGATCTACCGCCAGTCACCGTCTGGGTTCTGACACCCAGCGCCAATCAACCTACTTCTTGGGAGCCAGTGGCATCAAAGGCTTGCCTTAAACCTGGACTCAAAGATAGTAGGTTGCAGCTTTCAGAATCCAGCACCATCAGAGACAGAAGAGGGACATTTTCTTTTTTTGTGGGGGTACAAATGGGGAGGGGGATGATTCCAGGCCTGGAATTTAACAACCCAGCCAATCACCAGAATTTTGGTCCTTGCTTGAGCTGTGGATGTGCCAAATCTTGGCCTGCCACATGGTCTTTTTTAACCCTAGCTATTATTCTAGGAGGATGGCGTTGCCCTTATGGTTGTATATTACAGAGGTCCCTGCTTCTAGGAGGCACAGTGAGATTCTTAAAATAAGGTGTTTGGCCATGAGACAGCACATACCGCTGTCCCCCACTGGATGAATGTGGTGAGGGACTGGCTGAGGGAGAAGTTTACAGAAGAATAGAAGACTGATTCAGGTCTGTGTTCAGCAACAGGTTATCAGGTGGTATGCATATCCTTAATCCGTTTCCCCACTCTCTGTGCAGTCTGCAATACATTTTGTTAAAGCTTATCTACAAAATGACTGACATCCATCCTGATGGAGAATAGCCAACTCTAAAATGGATATTCCTGGGGCATTATTGGTATGTAAGTGAACTTGGACATTCATGGTGTGAGCTAGTGGTCATTGTCAATGGCTGCCATGGGTAAAAAGTGTTACACTTCTATACTGACCTGTTGAAGTGTAAAATGGAACATACATTTTTCAAATAGAGGGCACCCTGATCTGTAGTAACCCTGGAACATTTGGTCACTACAGATCAGGCCAGGATGATGAAATCTCTGGTTTGAGTAAAGCAATTTACTAACTATTAGTGAGCAGCCAAATCAAAAAACTTGCAATTCTGAACATTTTTTCATTAGGCAGAGACAAAAAAGGTGCTTTAGGCATGCTCTCATTGTCTCATTGATGGGAGATTTTTGTTCATAGGTGAAGGCACATTTAATAAGAGACAGATAGCTTTTAAACCTGTAAACAAGCATGACTTGTATTTCACAGGGAACAATAGATTAGATAATTTTTTACTAAACTACCGTAAGGAAGTAATTATCTGATACCAGTGCTGGAAGCTGAAAATTGTATTATTGAAGATGATAAAAATAAACATGGTTTGTTGTAGGCTCAGGCAGTCATACATTTGACTATCAATTTACCCTCTGCTCAGCAGATGAAAAGATCTCTTCTTAAAGAAAGTAAAAAAAACAAAAACATTATTTGTTAAATAGTCTAGGTATTGTAATGGGTTGGATAATCTGACTGGGAGTAACTGTAACTTGCAGTTTACTAAACATGTGCAAAATTAGAAATAATAATGCAAAACAGGTTCTGGATGGCATAGAGCATGCATAGACTTGAGAATATTACAAAACAGATTATAAAAAGCTGCACAAATATGGAATCTTCACAGCAATGCCTCTCAGCCTCAATCAGGCAGTGAATCTAGTTGAAAATTACTACTTTAGTATAACAATTCAGTACACAAATTATCCTCAAAAACGGCATCCTTCTCAGGGAAGTCCAGGATAACTCTGGCAAGACAGACAAACATATGGATGGATCCCAAGTACAAAGAGTCACCCCACTGGAACTGTAGCTTTCCTGTAGCAATTGGGGAGGATCCCCACAATAGCTGGGTATTTTGGATCTTCCAGAGACACTACATGCTTTTAGGCTTGGCTTCTCACACACCTGTTCTAACAGCTGAGGGCTGCTCAATTGGTGGATTACTTGCCCAGCTACAACTGCCTCATTAGATGTGGACTCTCTGAGCTGCTGAAGAAGAAACTGAGGAACTTGTGTTTGGTGGGCAAGTCCAGGGTCCCAGAGAGTTTGGGAAATGGGGGCCTGCACTTTCATCTAAATATGGTGAGTAAATGGGTACTTCACTTTACCTCACCCTACTTGAACTTGCATTCAAATTTATCTTGTACAATGTGGCCATAGAAAACTCGAATTGCGGCCGATTTCTGATGAAGTAACATCTGGCCCTGTAAAAATGATTGACCAGATGATGACTGCATCTCATCAGATGCAGTCACTATTTGAGCATTCAGGCAGTTATGGGTGCCATGGCTGCCTGCATACAACATGGAGCAGTGAAGCTTTTCCCATACATGTTGTTAGCCTTGATGGAGAAAGTTATTGATTTTCTTTCCTATAACCCATGCATGATTATCTTAAATGTATTACCAATACTGTGGCTCACAAACTGAAGTCCTTCTGGTACATGTCAGAGACAAAAAATTGCCCTTGGGCCAATAATGTAACTACTTTCTATGCACATTGTCATTGTAAGGATACCTTGCTTTCAATTGAATATTTCTTCCTTTTGAAAACAAAACCTAATACTTTTGTAAACATCACCCTATTAATATGGTTAGTGGGATGTCACTTAAACCAGGGGTCCTCAACCACCGGGCCGTGGTCCACTCTGATGGCCTCTCTGCAGCCGAACCGCGGGTGCGCGGGGGCTGGCAACATGAGAGAGCCAGGCGGGCAGGCGAGAGAGCCGGGTGGATGAGAGAAGTGGTTGGGCGGATGAGAGAAGCGGGCAGGCGAGCAGAGATGACATCATCTCTCTCCACCCGCCCCGCATGACCGCTCTTCCACCCTCACAGCTGTGCCTTTTTAATGTTGCAGGTGCATCGGGGAGAGAGCCGGGTGGATGAGAGAAGTGGTTGGGCGGATGAGAGAAGCGGGCAGGCGAGCAGTGATGACATTATCTCTCACCAACAGCCCCACATCACCGCTCTTCTGCCCTTACTCAGAACCGACCACTGCTAAATGGACCAGTGCTGCCACCAATGCAGTGACAATCCACATTTGGTAGCACTGACAGGCGATGTAGCAAGTGACAAACCACATCTGGTGGCAAGCGACATTCTGCACCTGTTGGCAGGTGACATTCCGCATCTGGTGACAGGTGACATGGCAAGTGACAATCCACATCTGGTGACAGGCAGCGTGGCAAGTGAGAAAATGCATCTGGTGGCTGGAAACGTGGCAAGTGACATTCCTCATCTGGTGGCAGGCATCGATGCAGGTGACATTCCACATCTGGTGGCAGGTGACGTGGCAAGTGACAATCCACATCTGGTGGCAGGCAGTAAGGTAAGTGAAAAAACGCACCTGGTAGCAGGCGACGTGACATTCTGCATCTGGTGGCAGGTGACATTCCACATCTGGTGGCAGGTGACGTGGCAAGTGACAATCCGCATCTGGTGGCAGGCAACATGGCAAGTGACACGCTGCTTCTGGTGGCAGGCGACGTGGTAAGTAACAATCCGCATCTGGTGGCAGGCGACATGGCAAGTGGAACACTGCATCTAGTGGCAGGCGACATGGCAAGTGCCAATCTGCATCTGGTGGCAGGCAACGTGGCATGTGACATACCACATCTGGTGTCAGGCGACGTGGCAGGTGACAAGCTGCATTTGAAGGCAGGTGACGTGGCAAGTGACAATCCCCATCTGGTGGCAGGCGACAGGGCAAGTGACAATCCACATCTGGTGGCAGGTGACATGGCAAGTGACAAGCTGTATCTGAAGGCAGGCAACGTGGCAAGTGACAATTAACATCTGGTGGCAAGCAACGTGGCAAGGGACATTCTGCATCTGGTGGCAGGCGACTTGGCAAGTGACAAGCTGCATCTGGTGGCAGGCGACTTGGCAAGTGACCAGCTGCATCTGCTGGCAGACGACGTGACAAGCCGCATTTGAAGACAGGCGACATGGCGTGTGACAATCCACATATGGCGGCAAGTGACAAGCTGCATCTGGTGGCAGGTAACAGTGGCAAGTGACACGCACAGGGCTTCCACTGATTCTGCATTATGGTAAGTTGAACTATTTCATTTTACAATGTTATTACATAATAATAATAATAGAAATAATGTGCTTTAATCACCCTGACACCATATCAACCATGGTGCCAGGATGATTGAAGCACTAACACCAACCATTGCCCCGAGAAATTGCCTGGAAAAAATCTCTTGCCCCCCACACTCGGCCTTGGCACAATTTTCTTCCACGCAGCCGGTCCCCAGTGCTAAAAAGTTTGGGGACCGCTGACCTAAACGACAAGAAAGAACATTGGTGAGAAATAGAGCTATTTGATCAGGAAAACAAAGTTATTTTACGAGATCATGTGCACAATAGTTAAATTCCTCTATGTTTAACTTTCCATAATATTAAACTCACAACATCCTTTGTACAGTGGCTGATATTTCTAATCAGGCTTACTGGGAAGTGTCTACACTGGCTACTACTGTAAATATAAGAGAATGCAGACAATTGCAGTGATACCTTTTGTCTTCACACAACGTCTTCAGCAAATTTCATGCAGAAATACAGAGTGGGGAAGGGCTTATTTGATACAAGTTCAAGCAATGCTTGGATTACATAAAAAAATAGCATCACGTTCATTAGAGTCAAAAAGCCATTTAGCAAGGAATACACCAATTTAAAGTAAACGCAATCTAAAAAAAAATAAGAATTGCTATCTCTCAGGGAATATCTAGAATAGCAATTGTGTAAAAGTAATTGCTTTAAAAAATGTACCCTTTTGCCGCGTACACACGACCGGTTTTGCCGTCACAATAAACTCCAAAGGTTTCTCCGATGGAACTCCGACGGAATTCCATTCAAGCGGTCTTGCCTACACACGGTCAAGCTAAAGTCCGACCAAAGTCCAACTGTCCAGAACGGGGTGACATACAACACATACGATGGGACTAGAAGAAAGGAAGTTCAATAGCCAGTAGCCAATAGCTTCCGTCTCGTACTTGCTTCAGAGCATGCGTAGTTTTTGGGCCGTCGGAACAGCATACAGACGAGCGGTTTTCCCGATAGGAATTGGTTCCGTCGAAAATATTTAGAACATGTTCTATTTCTAGGTCCCTTTAGAATTTTCGAAAAAAAAAAAGGCCAATGAGGCACACACACAATCTGAATATACGATGAAAAGCTTCCGTCTGACTTTTTCTGTCAGACATTCCGTTCGTGTGCACGCGGCTTTAGTCTTGAATTTCTCCTAAAAAAAATAAAAATAAATAAGTGCACTTCCTTTCCCCTTTGACTTGAGTGTAATAGCTGCATATCTGCAGTATGATCACAAAGGGCACTGCTGTCACTGATTGCTGGTTTTATGAGATTCGACAATGTCACTATTGGGCTGCACATTGTCTTCTTTCCTGGAGAGAAAGCTGCACCTGGGAACCAGCAATTAAATAATCTTCTTTTGTTATTGGTTTTGTGGATCTGTTATTCCTTCAACTGCTTTGTCACACCATGTCAAACAAAGAAAATCCAGATGGCTGCACTCAGACAATCCACTTTATATTATTATACAGGATTTATATAGCGCCGACAGTTTACGCAGCGCTTTACAACATTAGGGCAGACAGTACAAGTACAATACAATTCAATACAAGAGGAATCAGAGGGCCCTGCTTGTTAGAGCTTACAATCTAGGAGGGAGGGTCAAGTTACTTTATATGACAGGAACATTAAAACCAGATGACAGACAGTACAAGTACAGCAGTGGCAGCCGGTGGAATTTTTTTTGGAGGGCAGCAAACAGTATGCCACCCCCCCGGTCGGTCGGTAGCACTTACCCCATCACCGGTGGCTTTCCCTGATCAGTAGGGGTTTCCCATGATCAGCGGCTTCCCCTGCTCTGCGGCGGCTTCCCCTGCTCAACAGCCCACCATTCTGTTGTTCTCCTGTTGTTCTTCACTGTTGAAACACTCCTGGGACCCGAGCCCATCCGATTTTGAAGCCTATTAAAGCCTCTGGCTCTAATCAGGTGCTTAAAAAAACAAAACAGCCACTGTAATTCATGCACCCGTTGCCCTAAAAGGGGCCGGACGCATGAATAGGGGGTGGCCGCGGCGACGTTGGACAGATTAATGCTATGCATGAATCTATCCATTGCATATAGGGGGGTGGAGTGAAGAAAGGGACGACGCCTGGGTGCCCCTAATGGACGGGCCGCCACTAAAGTACAGTGGGGGACCAGCAGGTAGATAAATTTTGCATTAAAATCGGCACTTAATCATTACCGTCACATCAGTCTTAAGGCCCATATACATGATCCGAATATCGTACGACAGATCGTACAACTTTTTTCGCTTAATAGTCGCAAATAGAAATGGAATAAGTCACAAAAATTCTCGTACGACAGAAAAAAAAAATCAGAAGTGATGTCATGTGTTGTAATGTATTTGTATTGTATTTTCGGACAACAACTGTACTGACTAAATGAAAATCATACGATCTGGTATCGTACAAGGAAAATTTTCGTGCTTGTCGGATGAATTTTCGTGATCGGCTCTCGAAAGCTCTGTACTATTGTACTACTGTACTATTTTTTGTCTGATTTTCGGACCTTGTGTACAGGCCATAAGGTAGAAAAAGCCCTGCTTCTCTACCTAGATGGTTGTTTTTACACAGGAAAATGGTGTAGAATAAGACACAGTAAGTTAACCACTTAAGGACCGCCTCACGCCGATGTACGTCGGCAAGGCGGCACGGGCAGGCAAAGCTATTTGCTGAGAGGTATAGTGAGTATTTTGCAGACCTCACATTTTGTCACAAAGTTTTGAAAATTGAAAAAAGAAAAAAAAAATGTTTTTTCTTGTCTTTCTTCATTTTCAAAAACAAATGAGAGCTGCAAAATACTCACCATGCCTCTCAGAAAATAGCTTGGGGTGTCTACTTTCCAAAATGGGGTCATTTGGGGGGGGTTTGTGCCACCTGGTCATTCCATGGCCTCCGAAACTGTGATAGGCAGTGAAGAGTGAAATCAAAAATTTTCACCCTTAGAAATCCTGAAGGCGGTGATTGGATTTCGGGGCCCCGTACGCGGCTAGGCTCCCAAAAAGTCCCACATATGTGGTATCCCCATACTCAGGAGAAGCAGCTAAATGTATTTTGGGGTGCAATTCCACATATGCCCATGGCCTGTGTGAGCAATATATCATTTAGTGACAACTTTGTGCAAAAAAAAAAAAAAGTGTCACTTTCCCGCAACTTGTGTCAAAATATAAAATATTCCATGGACTCAATATGCCTCTCAGCAAATAGCTTGGGGTGTCTACTTTCCAAAATGGGGTCATTTGGGGGGGTTTTGTGCCACCTGGGCATTCCATGGCCTCCAAAACTGTGATAGGCAGTGAAGAGTGAAATCAAAAATTTACACCCTTAGAAAACCTGAAGGCGGTGATTGGTTTTCGTGGCCCCGTACACGGCTAGGCTCCCAAAAAGTCCCACACATGTGGTATCCCCATACTCAGGAGAAGCAGCTGAATGTATTTTGGGTGCAATTCCACATAGGCCCCTGGCCTGTGTGAGCAATATATCATTTAGTGACAACTTTTTGTAAATATATATATATTTTTTTTTTTTTTGTCATTATTCAATCACTTGGGACAAAAAAAAAAATATTCAATGGGTTCAACATGCAACTCAGCAATTTCCTTGAGGTGTCTACTTTCCAAAATGGGGTAATTTGGGGGGCTTTTGTACTGCCCTGCCATTTTAGCACCTCAAGAAATGACATAGGCAGTCATAAACTAAAAGCTGTGTAAATTACAGAAAATGTACCCTAGTTTGTAGACGCTATAACTTTTGCGCAAACCAATAAATATACGCTTATTGACATTTTTTTTACCAAAGACATGTGGCCGAATACATTTTGGCCTAAATGTATGACTAAAATTTAGTTTATTGGATTTTTTTAATAACAAAAAGTAGAAAATATTTTTTTTCAAAATTTTCAGTCTTTTTCCTTTTATAGCGTAAAAAATAAAAACCGCAGAGGTGATCAAATACCATCAAAAGAAAGCTCTATTTGTGGGAAGAAAAGGACGCAAATTTCGTTTGGGTACAGCATTGCATGACCACGCAATTAGCAGTTAAAGCGACGCAGTGCCAAATTGGAAAAAGACCTCTGGTCCTTAGGCAGCATAATGGTCCGGGGCTCAAGTGGTTAATAATGGGTCAAAAAAAAAAAAACAGCTGCATGGAGACCATGTGCAAAGCTTCCACAATTTATCTTTAACCAGTAAGTAACAAGAAAGGGAAAAGCATATTAGACAGTATGATTTCTATATTTAAGCATTTATTAACCCACAGTTCATATTTCTGAATTGTGCCTGCTATATCATGTACTTGTATGAGATAGTATCCTGTTCTCTTTGTACTGCTTCCTTTATGTGAAATCCCTGGTGTTCCTGCCAGTCCTTCTGGTTTCCTATTAAAAACTGACCACGCTAATCAGGAGAGCTCACCGTGGTCAGTTCTGTGTACTTTCCTCCAATGATCAGACTTGTACTGACAGGCACCCGCTGCTCAGCCATTCACTGGGAAGCTCAGTGTGCTGCTGCTTTTCCTCCCCCAGCACTTATGCAGCTGTAAATAGAGGATATGTAATCGCTTATAAAAAAAGGGAAAAAGGGTATTTATAATGTTTTTTTTATATCTATACAAAATATTTTGCCTTTCATTTCTATTTTAAACAGTTTTACATTCACTTTAATTTCTAAAAAGATTTATTAATGCCAATTTTTTTTTCAAAAAAACACAAAAATGGCTGGTTAAACATAGTGTCCTATTTGTTAATGCATATGTGATAACCAAAAAGGAAAAAAAAGTTGAAAAATAAGCCTTATGGAAAAAACAAGTGTTGTGGAACCATCACTGCTGATAAGTTCTGTTATAGCAACAGACGTCAGTGACGAGCTTCTAGATAGATCCCTACGTGCCCAGTATAGAAGATCACAAGTACAGAAGCTTGTTTATTATTTCATTGTAAGCAGTTATGGCAGAAGTATATTGACAAAGAAAACACTTTTTCCCTCAGGATTTTTTGGAAATAGTTTTCTACCTGACTGGTCACTACTGTTCCCTTTTCAGCTTTTTCTCTTGTAGCAGATTTTCAATTTATTAGCAGTCCCCACTGTGTTTTTAGATACATTATTAACGCCATGTTACTGTCTGGTAACCTTTCCTTCCCGCTTGTAGATTTGTTAGCCAGACATTAAAGTGACCTTTCTGCTCCTTCTGCTTATGAGAAAAATGTAAATATGCATGAATAAAACCAATAGCAATGTCAACGACTTACCTTTGTATAATTTATGGCCCTTGCATTTCTTGAAAACAAAGTTGATATATTATCATAGGACCGACTAACATTCTTTTTCTTAAAACGTGAAATATTTTATTCAATTTTAAAAGGACCTATTAAATTAAACTTGGTTTATGTAAAAAAAGAACATACAACATATAAATATACTTTATATGCTAACATTATAAAATTAAAAGCCTTTAAAGTAATATTCAAGCAAGGGGGAAGGGTGACATTTGCCTGTATACTGCTTAGTTCTTGCCGATATTGTTTACTGAAAAGCTACATGCAGTGATATAACTATTGTGGGCAAAGAATGGCGATGTCTCTTTTGGGTTCCTTAGCATGCAGTGTGCAACACTATAACTAATGTACTTAATATTTCAGTAATTAGGGTGACTTCTGATAATCCACCAGTAAATGTGCTTAATACTTCAGTTTTGACCCTAGACAGGTGGGGGGTCAACTTAAAAATTATAGAGGGACTTAAGTGTGGCCCCTGATACTTCCAAAGCAGCTTTGTGCATTAAAGCACATTGCATCAAGCTAGGCAGCCAATTTAAAATGAATGTGCTGTAATTCACCACAACATTGGAACATTTTGGTTCTGCTGTATTTTTTTTGCACTCTGAAGAGAAATAAGAAATATCATTGGTGTCAGTGTCAGGCAATAGTACCTCCCAGCATTGTTGTTATTCCTAGCAATAATAACCCTCAGCATTGGTGTCAGTGGATGTAATAAGCACAGCATTGGTGTCAGTATTTACTGGTTCAAGCCTGCATCACAACATGATACCACTGGGATAATATGCCTTTATATTTTATATATATATATATATATATATATATACAGTGCCTTGAAAAAGTATTCACGCCCCTTGAAATTTTCCACATTTTGTCATGTTACAACCAAAAACGTAATGTATTTTATTGGGATTTTATGTGATAGACCAACAGAAAGTGGCACATAATTGTGAAGTGGAAGGAAAATTATTAATGGTTTTCAACATGTTTTACAAATAAATATGTGAAAAGTGTGGCGTGCATTTGTATTCAGCCCCCCTGAGTCAATATTTTGTAGAACCACCTTTCGCTGCAATTACAGCTGCAAGTCTTTTTGGGGATGTTTCTACCAGCTTTGCACATCTAAAGAGTGAAATGTTTGCCCATTCTTCTTTGCAAAATAGCTCAAGCTCTGTCAGATTGGATGGAGAGTGTCTGTGAACAGCAATTTTCAAGTCTTGCCACAGATTCTCATTTGGATATAGGTCTGGAATTTTACTGGGCCATTCTAAAACACAAATATGCTTTAATCTAAACCCTTCCATTGTAGCTCTGGCTGTACGTTTAGGGTCGTTGTCCTGCTGGAAGGTGAACCTCTGCCCCAGTCTCAAGTCTTTTACAGACTGTAACAGGTTTTCTTCCAAGATTGCCCTGTATTTGGCTTCATTCATCTTCCCAGCTTCCCTGTCCATGCAGAAGAAAAGCATCCCCACAACATGATGCTGCCACCACCGTATTTCATGGTGGGGATGGTCATCTGACCAGAGCACCCTCTTCCACATGTTTGCTGTGCCCCCCTCATGGCTTCTCGCAAACTGCAGACGGGACTTCTTATGGTTTTCTTTCATCAATGACTTTCTTCTTGCCACCCTTCCATAAAGGTCAGATTTTTGGAGTGCATGACTAAAAGTTGTCCTGCGGACAGATTCTTCCACCTGAACTGTGGATCTCTGCAGCTCCTCCAGAGTTACCATGAGCCTCTTGACTCCTTCTCTGATGAATGCGCTCCTTGCCCGGCCTGTCAGTTTAGTTGGACAGCCATGTCTTGATAGGTTTGCAGCTGTGCCATACTCTTTCCATTTTCGGATGATGGATTATACAGTGATCAGTGAGATGTTGAAAGCTTGGGATTTTTTTTATAACCTAGTCCTGCTTTAAACTTCTTCACAACTTTATCCCTTACCTGTCTGGTGTGTTCCTTGACCTTCATAATGCTGTTTGTTCACTAAGGTTCTCTAACAAACCTCTGAGGGCTTCACAGAACAGCTGTATTTATACTGAAATTAATTTCCACACAGGTGGACTCTATTTACTGATTAGTTGACTTCTGATGGCAATTGGTTCCACTAGATTTTAGTTAGGGGTTTCAGAGTAAAGGGGGCTGAATACAAACGCTCGCCACACTTTTTACATATTTATGTGTAAAGATTTTGAAAACCATTTCCTTCCACTTCACAATTTTGTGCCACTTTGTGTTGTGTCACATAAAATCCCAATAAAATACATTTATGTTTTTACTTGTAACATGACAAAATGTGGAAAATTTCAAGGGGTATGAACACTTTTTCAAGGCACTGTATATATACTATATTACCAAAAGTATTGGGATGTCTGCCTTTAAACGCACATGAACTTTAATGGCATCCCAGTCTTAGTCCATAGCAGGGACATGCGGTGAGGACAGTGGCTGGTGAGGCACTGGCTAGTATCAGAGCCAGATACACACAGGTTACATATGCCGCAATCGTTAGAGCGAGAGCAATAATTCTAGCAGTAGACATCCTCTGTAACTCTAAACATGTAATCTGTTAAAAAATTTAAAGCGTCGCCTATGGAGATTTTTAAATACTGAGGTTTGGCGCCATTCCATGAGTGTGAGCAATTTTAAAGCATGACATGTTAGGTATCTATTTACTTGGCATAGCATCATCTTTACCATTATTCAAAACAATCATGTTATCTTTAGTTTTTTTATATTCATTAAACAATTGAAAAATTGCTGCGCAAATACCGTGTAACATAAATAGTTGCAACGACCACCATTTTATTCCCTAGGGTGTCAGCTAAAACAATATATATAATATATTCTAGACACATGCCCCCTTCTATGACACTGCAGTGAGAGGCGTGCCTCCACTGCAGCATTTTTATTGGACATCTGGGGCCAATAGTACTTTACCATTGGTCCAAGACTCCAGTGCCTCTGACAAGAAGTGAGAAGAGGCACTGTGAGCTCATCCTCTGTCTGCTGCAAACAAAGTGTGCCAGCTTGTATTTAAACTGGCCGTTCTGTATGTAGCTTAGGTCAAAGGACTTAGGCTTACCTACCCCCTAAATTTGGGGTCGCTGTGATCTTAGGTCGCTGAGCTACCACCCTCAAAGCTCTATTTTTTTTATTTTTTTTATGTTCATGGCAGGTGGGGCTATGCCTCCCCTGGCTGCAAGTCCCTGGTTCGTAGGGTTGAATATTGAGTTGGCCCACCCTTTGCAGCTGTAACAGTTGGAACTCTTCTAGGAAGGCTGTCCATAAGGTTTGGAAGTGTGTCTATGGGAATGTTTGACCATTCTTCCAGAAGCGCATTTGTGAGGTCAGGCGCTGATGTGGATGAGAAAGTCTGGCTCTCAGTCTCTGCTCTAATTAATCCCAAAGGTGTTCTATCAGGTTGAGGTCAGGACTCTGTGCAGGCCAGTCAAGTTCCTCCACCCTAAATTTGCTCATCCATGTCTTTATGGACCTTGCTTTGTGCACTGGTCCAAATCATTTGGTGGACAGGGGAATATGGTGTGGGGTTGTTTTTCAGGGTTTGGGCTTGGCTCCTTAGTTCCAGTGAAGGGAACTCTTATGCCTTGTACACATGGTTGGATTTTCCAACTGAAAAAGTGCGATCTGATTGTGTTGTCAGAAATTCCGATCCTGTGTGGGCTCCATCGTACTTTTTCCATCGGAATTTCCAACACGCAAAGTTTGAGAGCAGGATATAAAATTTTCCGACAACAAAATCTGATCGGTTAAATTCCAATCGTGTCGGAACACAAATCCGTCGCACAAAGTGCCACGCATGCTCAGAATAAATTAAGAGATGAAAGCTATTGGCTACTGCCCCGTTTATAGTCCCGACATACGCGTTTTACTTCACTGCGTTCAGAATGATCGGATTTTCCGACAACTTTGTGCCACCATGTGTATGTAAGATAAGTTTGAGCCAACATCTGTCAGAAAAAATCCATGGATTTTGTTGTCGGAATGTCCGATCAATGTCCCAACATGTGTACAGGGCATTAGGGCATCAGCATATTAAGACATTTTGGACAGTTTCATGCTCCCAACTTTGTGGAAACAGTTTGGGGATAGCCAAACTTTCTGTTCCAACATGACTGCGCACCAGTGGGGTGGAGGAATTTGACTGGCCTTTGACTTTGGAAGAATGGTGAAGCATTCCCATAGACACACTTCTAAACCTTGTGGACAGCCTTCCCAGAAGAGTTGAAGCTGTTATAGCTGCAAACCGTGTGTATGCAAGACAAGTTTGAGCTAACATCCGTCGGAAATAAACCCAGGATTTTGTTGTCGGACAGTCTGATTGTGTGTACGGGGCATAAGACTGGGATGCCATTAAAGTTCATGTGTGTGGATCTGAAATATAACTGTCATCTCACTGAACAACACGCAATGTGACTTGACGAAATGGAAATGGAGAATCGCATGAGTTGAATTAATATCCGTGCCCTGGGTAAAAACCCGGTAGACTTTATAGAGCAATGGCTTTTTTCTACATTTGGAAAGGAATCGTTCTTGCCACTTTTTGCAGTCGAACGGGCTCATAGGGTTCCTACCCGCCCTCTGCCACCGGGCAACCGTCCCAGGCCCTTCCTGTTCAAGCTACTTAACTATAAGGATAGGGACGTGATCCTGTCTAAAGCCAGGACTCTGACAGATAAGATGGAGATTGATAATTTCAGGGTGTCGTTCTTTCCAGACTTTTCTGCAGAACTACAAAAATGACGTGCAACATTTAATGATGTCAAACGACGACTCAGGGATCTAAACGTGCAATATGGAATGCTGTATCTTGCTTGGCTTCGTGTAACTGCCCTGGGCACAACTCACTTTTTGATTGACCTACAGCAGCTGCACAATGGTTGGATCAAGAGGATAGAGCTCTTAAAGATGCTAGACAGCAACGTCCAGCTTAACAATGAAGATCCAATTCTCTAGGCAAAGAAGATCATCTTTTACAAGTCTGGCGGAGAGAGAAGACTTTTGAGACTTTTGAATCACAGGTTGTTTCATGTTACCTGCGACTGTGAAACCCCATTTACAAACCAGACATTACTTATATGGGTGTTTCCACTGCCATCCCCCTCCCAGAAGAGTTGTCTGGGATCCATCCTTGCACCGGCCTGTATGGCTGAGAGCCCTGTTGGCTCCACAACTGCCAATATTGATGGTCCATGTTTTTTGGCAGTTCTTTTTTCCTTCTTTTTTCTTTTTTTTTTCTCAGCATACCCTGGAACTACGTTTGCTTGTTTGATCCCTCAGATTCGTGTATGTGGTCTCACATTAGAATAAATATTAACAGTTAGGTAGTGATAACTTAGATCTTGTTAACCCCAGGTCTCGTTTATGCAATGCTTTAATGTCAGCTTATGCCGCGTACACACGGTCGTACTTTTCGTCTACAAAAGTCAGACAGCCTGTCCGACAGACTTCCGGCAGACTTTCGGTGGACTTGCGGCGGACTTGCGGCCTACTTTCTAACGAACGGACTTGCCTACACACGACCACACAAAAGTCTAACGGATTCGTACGTGATGACGTACACCGGACTAAAATAAGGAAGTTCATAGCCAGTAGCCAATAGGTGCCCTAGCGTGGCTTTTTGTCCGTCGGACTAGCACACAGACGAGCGGATTTCGGGGTCCGTCGTAGTTACGAAGTAAAGTTTTGAAGCATGTTTCAAATCTAAAGTACGTCGGATTTGAGGCTAAAAAAGTACGTTGAAAGTCCGGAGAAGCCCACACACGATCGGATTACCAGCCAGCTTTAGTCCGTCAGCGTCCGTTGGACTTTTGTAGACGAAAAGTACGACCGTGTGTACGCGGCATAAGTCTCACATGCAATATTTTTTAACACTGAGATCCAATGCGGCAGTGTTCATACCACTGATATGCACGAATGGCAGTGACGATTAAAATTCTGTCCTGGAACGTTAGGGGTCTTAGTAATCCTGTGAAAAGATTGGCAGTCCTTAGACACCTTAAATCTGCAGGAGCGAATGTTATTTGTTTACAGGAGACCCATTTTCCACCAGATGCTGTTCCTAGCTTTGGCGCCTGCATATACGGTACCCAATACCATTCCACATACTCTGCCTACGCCAGGGGAGTGAGCATTTTGATTCGTCGAGATGCTCATTTATTTTTTTGTTGTGTACGTTGTCTCACCTGGTATGCATCATAGCCGTCATATATACATATACCACCCCCTTATTCAGCCGAGATCCTTAGAAGCCTGGCTAGATTCATGGCACAATATCCAAATGTACCTCTGGTGGTGGTGGGTGACTTTAATAATTATCTGAACAATAATTGGGACAAACTGCCTGTACCCACTACCGTTACTGGCCATAATAGGGGGACAACTCCCTTTGCTGGTTTACTGAGAGAACTGGGTTTGACTGATGTGTGGCGCAGAAATAACACTCAAACTAGGCAATACTCGTGCTGCTCTATAGCTTATGGGAGTCTATCTAGGATTGGTCTAGGATTGGGCAATGCTGCTTTACTTCCATTGGTTGTTGACTCCGGATATGGGGAGAGACACATATCGGACCATTCCTCCTTCTGGGTTGAGATTGCGCTACCTGTTGGCGCCAAGCTCAGGAGCTGGAAACTTAATCCTTTCTGTTGTCGCTGTTCCCAACTCCGGACCCAATAAGGGAGCGCCTTAAATTCTTCCTGCAGGATAATCTAGACTCAGCCCAGTTGAGCGTGGTTTGGGAGTCTACAAAGGCGTTTCTGCGAGGTCAAATTATACACACAATTAATAGCATAAAGAGAAACACTAAGGCCTGGGAAAAGGAGGTTTGTAGAGTGCTTAGGGAATCCGAAGAGGCTTATATATCTAATCCCTCTGAGGATACCAAGAAAGCATTGTTGGGGGCACAATCCATGTGTACCCAATTAGCGCTTTAGCAGGTTGAGAATAAAAGATTTTTCTTGCAACAGACCCACTTTGAAGAGGGGGAATCCACTGGTTACATGCTGGCCTTGCTGGCGCGGGCCCATGGATCCACTTCTCTAGTGTCAACCTTATGCGATGTACAAGGAGTTGCCCACACGAGCAACTCTAAAATATTACAAATTTTCCAGTCGTTTTATGCGGACCTATATTCAACCAAGGTACATCCCGAGGAAAGTGTCATAATAAATTTTCTGGAAGAATGTGAGCTGCCTCGATTGTCAACCTCGGATGTGGTCCTATTAGATGCCCCTATAACGGAGGATGAATTGGCTTTAGCCTTGGAACAAACCCATAATAATAAGTCTCCAGGGGCATATGGTCTTCCGTCTGAGGTGTACAAGAGATATGCTGACACATTACTGACCATACTTTTGAAGGTCTATAACAATGGATTAGAGAGAGGCACACTACCGGACTCCATGAACGAAGTGACTATAATAGTACTACTGAAACCTGGTAAGGAAGCTACTTCTCCTGACTCGTATAGGCCTATCTCCTTACTCATCACCGATGTTAAATTGTTAGCTAGGGTGTTAGCGACGAGATTGTCCCGTGTGATCCAGAAGTTGGTCCACAGAGACCAATCGGGATTCATACCCACCAGATCCACAGCCCAAAATATTAGACACCTTTTTTTAAACATTCAACTCCCGGTAGAGAACCCCGGTAATCAGGCCATTTTTTCACTGGATGCAGCTAAGGCCTTCGACAGTGTCGAATGGCCTTATCTGTGGAAAGTCTTGACTCGGGTGCGGGTCTAGGTAATACATTTATTAGATGGGTCAAATTGCTGTATGCTCAACCATCAGCCTGAGTTAGGGTCAATGGGGAACTCTCTGAACCATTTCCATTATTTAGGGGCACTAGGCAAGGGTGTCCATTGCCACCCCTGCTGTTTGCCCTAGCTCTGGAACCACTCGCGGCGAAATTAAGAGGTAATAGCGAGATTGTAGGATTCCGGCGTGCCACGTGGACGGACGTAGTGTCATTATATGCGGATGACACCTTGCTGTATCTGGGAGACACTCAGGGCTCTCTGGTAGCAGCAATGAATCTTTTATTAAAGTCTTTGGTGCGTTGTCTGGATTTTCTATTAATTGGAACAAGTCAATATTAATGTCCCTAAATCCGCTGAATGTCTCCTTACCTGATTGTGCATCAATGATACAGATAGTATTGTCGTTTCGCTATCTGGGAGTGCAGGTGTCCCCGGATGTCTCTCAATATATAACACCTAATCTTACCCCTCTACTTCTTAAATTCAGAGAGAAATGTAATGCCTGATGTAAGTTGCCGTTAGTTGGGAGGGTGAACCTCATAAAAATGGTGTGGGCGCCGCAACTTTTATATATTTGTCATAATTCCCTGATATGGATCCCTAGACGATGGTTCGACAAAATAGACTCCCAGTTTAGGAAATTAATCTGGTGCAAAAAAACAGCGAGAATTAGCCTGTCCACCCTACAATAAAACCAACTCCCCTTTGAGGAGATGAGTGAAAGATTGGAGGGCACACCAGGCTGCCCGTAGTTCCAGGATGTTTGAGCCCAGGTTGTGAAGCCGGGCATCCCACTTGCCTTGAGCAAGTTCTGACTTGCAAAGGACTCCCCACCTGGGACCGCTGGCATCGGTAGTGACCGTGACCCATGAGACAGGGGCAATGGAGTGACAGGTGAACAGATTTCTGCTCTGGAGCCACCAGAAGAGATTGTTCCTCATCACTGAGGATATGTTAATGGACTGATTGATGTCCCCTGAATTCCATTGATGAAGGAACCCTGTTTGAAAAGGGCTTAACCTTCAAAGAGACCATTTGACCATGGGGATCATAGAGACCATTGTGCCGATGGTTCTTAGGCACTGTGAGGCCTTCAGGCATGAGGAGCTCAGAGCCCGTGAGCTTCTCCCTCGGATGGTTGAGATCTTGTCCAGTGGGAGAGAGATGGTGTTTTCCACCACGTCGAACTGGGCCCCCTAAGTATACTAGGCATTGGGCTGGTTCCAGGTGGCTTTTTTTTAAGTTTAGAAGACACCCAGCTTCAGACAGTGTGAATATAACTTGCTCCCTGTGGACCAACAGCCGCTCCTTGTCCTGGGATAGTAACAGGGGGTCGTCAAGATAGTGGTACAAGTGTATCCCTTTTGTTCTGATTAGGGCCACCATGGATAGAAGAACTTTTGAAAAGACTCGGGGTGAGGCCCGAAAGGGAGGCAGGTGAACTGTAGATGTTCTTCCCCGACTCTGAACCAGAGGTATTTGTGGAATTCTTTTGCCACAGGCACATGAAAATAGGCATCTTTCAAATCGATTTAGAGTAGCCAATCGCCTGGCTGCACTGCTTGTTGGATGGTAGACAAAGTCTCCATTTTGAATCTTTCAGATATTATAAACTTGTTTAGGTAAGTTAAGTCTATCACCGGGCGCCATGAACCATTTTTCTTTTGCACAAGGAAGAGAGGGGAGTATACCCCCTGAAACTCCTTGTTTTTTGGAACAGACACCATGGCTCCCTGTTCTATCAGAGAATCCACGTAGGACAGTAACACCTACTTCTTTTCTTCTGACCATGGTAGCAGGGTGGAAATAAATCTGGGGGAGGAGTACTGACGAAGGACCATGCGTGGCTGGTGGACACCATGTTGATGATCCAGAAATCTGAGATCGAGGCCACCCAGACATTCCGGAGGAGAAGCAGACGCTCCCCCACGCGACCCACCTGGGCAGGCCCAATCTCAAAATGACTTAGCTAACTCTCGTCTGCTGGACACCTGGCTCTTAGCAGATTTTTGGAAGAAAGTCTGACCTCTGCTCCAATTTCTTCTAAAATCCCGGCTGGGCCTGTAGGAGCCCGCTTCCCTTGAACACTCAATACTGCGTCTTCTGCGCTGTGGTTTCTTCTGACCAGACGCCTATCCTGTGGTAGGAAGCCCGACTTCCCACCCGTGGCTTGGGCTATAGCACTATCCAGCCTGTTACCAAACAACGGGAGCCCTTTAAAGGGACACCGGGCCTGCTTAGATGCTGGATCAGCAAGCCAAGGGCGCAAACATAAGGCCAGCTTAGCCATGACCGAGGATAGCATAGTCTGGGCCAACAGGCAGATAAGGTCGATTGAGGCTTCTCCCAGGAAGGCCATTGCCAGCTTCAATCCCTGGACTGCTGAACCCCTGGCCAGTTCTTCTGAGATACCTCTGAGTACAGAGTCCACATTCTCTGTCCAGGCTTCCATAGCCTTGGACATGGCTGCGAGGGCCAAGGCGGGTTTGCAAGCCATACCAGCTAACCTGTAAATTCTTTTGAGATCCTGGGCTATAACATGTTGGTTATTGTAAGAAAAATAAATCAAGGCTTTACAAACACTCTAATGCTCCTCTACTACCTGCGTATTCCCACACATCCCCCCCTCCCCCTCAACTAATCACTGCCATTAAAAATACAACATACGCCTATTTTACTCATTTACGGTCATGGAATTCTCAAATCACAAGTCTTAATCCTTCTGTGTACAGTAATTGGGGTACTTAGTTTGGGTGTATACATCACTGCTAACATCAGGTTCAGAAGAGGAATCTCAGTAATAGGAATCTCCCTACACCAGGAAACAGCAAAGGTATTGGAACCAGATGGAGGACCTAGGTGGGTAAAATTTAGTTTGATATGTATTGTGACATTATGAAAGGCGAGGCGATTTGCAGAGAACTAGGGTGGAATCCGGTCTGGATTTTACCAGCCACATTGCGATCCACTTGTGTCCACCAAAAACATAAATTTAATTTTAATTTTAATAAATTAAATTTAATCCCAATATTTTAATTGGGATTTTATGTGATAGACCAACACAAAATGGCACATAATTGTGAAGTGGAAGGAAAATGATAAATGGTTTTCAACATTTTTTACAAATAAGTATGTGAAAAGTGTGACATTTTTGGTTGTGACATGACAAAATGTGTAAAATGTCAAGGGGTATGAATACTTTTTCAAGGCCCTGTAAATAAAGCATGACTGGAGCAAATAATTGCTCTTGGCCTGGGACTCAGGAAGCCATACCTGAGAGAAAGCTACTGATGTAATGTCTGCTTTGTGAGAGACAGAAAAAAGGTTTGCATTGTCTTTGTTTTGTGGGTGACTCGGAGAAGCCCTTCACCTGTGAGGTAGGATCCTAAACTGTTTAGTTAGTGCCTGCATGGCGAGGATCTATTTTCTGTTTTGTTTGATTTGATTTTCATGCAACCTTTTAACCACTTCAGCCCCGGAAGATTTGGCTGCTCAATGACCAGGCCATTTTTTGCGATACGGTACTGCGTCATTTTAACTGACAATTGCGAGGTTGTGCGATGATGTACCCAAACAAAATTTACGTCCTTATTTTCCCACAAATAGAGCTTTCTTTTAGTGGTATTTGATCACCTCTGCAGTTTTTATTTTTTGTGCTATAAACAAAATAAGTGCGACAATTTTGAAAAAAACACAGTGGGGTTGATTTACTAAAGGCAGGAAGAGGGGAAGATCTGAAATAAGGGGAAGCTCTGCTGATTTTATCATCCAATCATGTGCAAGCTAAAATGCTGTTTTTTATTTTCCTTGCATGTCCCCCACAGATCTACAGTGACTGCAATTTCACTGCACTTGTAGTGCAAAGTGGATTTGCCTTTAGTAAATAACCCCCAATATCTTTTACTTGTTGCTATAATAAATATCCCACATTTTTTAAAAAAAAAACACATTATTTTCCTCAGTTTAGGCCAATATGCATTCTTCTACATAATTTTGGTAATAAAAAAAAAAAATCGCAATAAACGTATATTGATTGGTTTGGGCAACAGTTATGCCGCGTACACACGGTCGTACTTTTCGTCTACAAAAGTCGGACAGCCTGTCCGACAGACTTCCGGCAGACTTTCGGTGGACTTGCGGCGGACTTGCGGCCTACTTTCTAACGAACGGACTTGCCTACACACGACCACACAAAAGTCTAACGGATTCGTACGTGATGACGTACACCGGACTAAAATAAGGAAGTTCATAGCCAGTAGCCAATAGGTGCCCTAGCGTGGCTTTTTGTCCGTCGGACTAGCACACAGACGAGCGGATTTCGGGGTCCGTCGTAGTTACGAAGTAAAGTTTTAAAACATGTTTCAAATCTAAAGTACGTCGGATTTGAGGCTAAAAAAGTCAGTTGAAAGTCCGGAGAAGCCCACACACGATCGGATTACCAGCCAGCTTTAGTCCATCAGCGTCCGTTGGACTTTTGTAGACGAAAAGTAGGACCGTGTGTACGCGGCATTATAGCATCTACAAAATAGGGGATAGATTTATGGAATTTTTTATTATTATTATTTTTTTTTTTTTACTACTAATGGCAGCGATCTGCGATTTTCATTGGGACTGCGATATATTGCGGCGGACAAATTTGACACTTTTGACACATTTTTTGGGACCATTGACAATAATACAGTGATCATTGCTATAAAAATACATTGATTACTGTATAAATGTCACTGGCAGGGAAGAAGTTAACACTAGGGGGCGATCAAGGGGTTAACTGTGTTCCCTAGGTGTGTTCTAACTGCAGGGGGATGGGACTGTCTAGGAGGAGAGAGAGATTGGTGTTTATACTTAGTATGAACACACGATTTGTCTCCTCTCCCCTGAGAAAACCCAGATTTGTGTTTGCACACACAGATCCCGGTTCTCGTTCTGTCATGAGCGATTGCGGTGCCCGGCGGTCATCGCGCCCACTAGGCACTCGCATCAGCTCTGGGCACACATTGCGGGTACGTGCCCCTAGTGGCCAAAAGAAAAAGTGACGATTTGCACAACCGAGCCAACCTGCCGCAGTAAAACTGCGGTGGCTGGTCCAGAAGTGGTTAAAAATAAAACTGGCTATAAGTCAGATTTTAAGAAAACCTGCCATTTGGACTACCCTTTTTCCCAGGGAAGATGATCCCCATTGAACTCACCCACAGTATTTAAAAACAAAATCCAAGGAAGGGGTGACAGGTCAGTCTGAGAAGTGGTGGGTAAGGGGGCTAAGCCTCACTCAGAGATTGGCTTTAATAGATCACTAGGGAACCCTCTGTAAGGAGTGTGGATAGAAATACTCTACCTGTGGAAAGTGAACTGGTAAGGGGTTTGAGTGAACCAGTTCACTCATAATTAGTAATAATCAGGTATATATATTATCAATCTCTAATGATATTTAAAAAATAATGGGATGTAATGACAGTTGCTTGTACTTGCTAACTTTGGCACCAAAAGTGACGATCCAAGCTGCCTTACCGTCAATTGGAGCTTTAAGCAAAGCATTCTTTTCTATTTTGGGTAGGGGGAGAGGGTTTAATTGTTAATACTGACCGTATTCATGTTCCTGGTGACTTGTGTGGTGCTCTCTCGTCCCCCCTAATTTCCTGCGGCCTGTCAGGTTGCGTGCTCAGATAAGGGTCTGGTATGGATTTTGGGGGGGACTCCTACGCCATTTTTAAAAAAAAAATTGGTGCAGGGTTCCCCTTAAAATCCATACCAGACCTGAAGGGCCTAGTAATGGACTGGGGGGGACCCATGCCATTTTTTTCAATGAGTTTAATCTATAGTGCCGAGACCCAACAATACATTACAGCCGCGATCAGTTTTAAATGACTTTTTTCCTTTAGAAATGTCAGTTTGCTGTGGTATTTTTCTAAACACTGTAAAACTGCACCACTTTACAGGCATACTATAAACACCCCGCAGGCATGATATTTAAAGGAATATTTTATTTTTATTGTTTCACTTTAAGCATTATTAAAATCACTGCTCCCAAAAAAACAGCGGTTTTTAAAACTTTTTTTACATTGATAATTGTCCCCTGGGGCAGGACCCAGGTCCCCAAACACTTTTTATGACAATACCTTGCATATAAGCCTTTAAAATGAGCACTTTTGATTTTTCATATTCGTGTCCTATAGACTTTAATGGTGTTCATGTGTTCATCCGAATGTTTTGCTTGTTCGCATACTGGTGTGAACCGAACCGGGGGGGGGGGGTTGACTTGTTTAGCTCGTCCTTACTGTACATGTTACAAAAGGTGAACAGGTCTGTAGTACTTATGTTGCTTACATTTTAGTGGCTTTGTGAACTAAAACAAAGCATGAAACACTGTTTTCAATTTTATTTTATCTTTTCCTGAACAGTTAATTATGTTTGCCTGACTTGCAAATAGTAATGTTTTCATTAGGTTTTCCACTTCTTATGCTTGTGCTGCTTGGTTCTGCATGAAAGTCAAGATCAGAATTGTAATTTCCAGATTATGATTTAAATGTAAGACATTTCATTTCTTCTTTGATTCTTCCCCTGAGTCTTCTTCAATCTTGTTTCAGCATTTTTTATCCTTGAATAGATGGAGGAAAGTAACATTTTAGCTTAACTGTCCTAATCATTCTGATTAAATAAAGGTTATGAAAAAGTTAAGAGTTCTGTGCCATTTAAAAGTATTGCTGGCCGGCGGCCGGAGCTGATGGTGTAGTGTGAGGAGAGCTCCGTCACATCAGGAGACTTTCAGCAACTAACAGCGGCGTGTGACACCCGAAGACCGGCCCCTCAGGCGGTGGAACACAAGGGGATACCGATCCTAATGATGGCCAAACGCAAGGAGAGAGAGGGACCCAGGAAACTGACAGACTTTTACACCACAGTCCCGGGCAGAGTCTCTCAAGATGGCGCCGGCGCGGGAGATGTCTCTCCTCAGCACAGCCGTCCTCACAATGAAACAGCCTGTACTGACACTGGTGAGTTACCTGTGTCAGGCACTACTCCTCTATCACCCCCATCTGCCTCAAACAGTCCCCTTAAACAAAAAAGGAGGCTCAGCTCTCCCACTGATGACACAAATCAGCTAGACACAGAGGTACAGGACATGGAGCAAACTGACATGTATTCACAAAAGCTGGATGCCCTGCCTGCCTCTGGTCTGCCTCTGACTGATACTATGATGAAGGAGATGATCCTTACCCTGAGAGGAGCAATCCAGCAGGATATTACTAAACTTACACGCTCCACAAATAGAGATCTGACAGCTCTGGGGGACAGGGTTAACTATGTAGAGAATAAAATGAGTGATTTCTATGAAGCTCACAATGAACTTGTGGATGCTCACATGGAACTAGCAGACAAGTTCACAGCTCTCCACCTAAAAGTCACAGACCTCGAGGACCGCTCATGCAGAAATAACGTGAAATTTAGGGGGATCCCCGAATCGGTAAAACCATCTGAATTGCGCACTTTCCTCCAACAATTAATGATAACAGCTATGCCGTCCCTTACACATGCCAATGTCATTATTGACAGAGCCCACAGACTGCATAAACCACCTCATCTCCCTGAGAAGGTCCCTAGAGACGTCATTGCCAGAATACATTTCTTCCACATCAAAGACCAACTCATGAGATTCTCCAGACAAAATAATACACTTCCAGACCCCTATGCAGGGATCACAATATATGCAGACCTCTCCCAAGCCACCATGAAGGCCAGGAACAACCTGATTCCTATCACAAAACTGCTGAGGAATCATAAAATACTTTACTTTACTTCCCCACTAAGCTCATGCTGGAAAAAGATAACGAATGGTATACCATTTCGTCCCTGGAAAAGGGCTTGGAACTGATGCGCAAATGGGGACTCCTTCCCCGTGAAGCCTACCCAGAACACTCGGATCCTGCGACTTCCAGATCAGGCTCTAATTCATACCGCAACACTAAAGGGTACCGTGATGGCTAACCACCACCATGCTCAACATATGAGGCCAACTACCTGGAAAAATTTCGAAAGAATTTCCCCATGGTTCACCAATTGAAAACACGCATATATATTCTACCATACAAGTCGCCTGATGTTCGGCTGCACTGGAAATTATCTTCATGATTTTACCCCACTATTGTTTTTGGGATATTCCTGAATACATCCAATTGAAGTTGAATGTTTTTTATTCCTTTTTTCTGTTTCTCGTTTTTATTTTTTTGTTAGTCACTCCTACATTCTTGTGGAACATTCACATAAATGTACTAGCCCACTCCACTGCACTGGAATCAATTCCTAGATCACATCAAATACCTCCATGCACCACTAGATGTCGCCAGAGCACCATTGAAGTTAACAATGTCCATTAAAGTGATGTCCATCAACGCAAGAGGTCTCAACAGCCCATTTAAACATTGTATGCTATGGAAGACGGCCTTAGAAATGAACTGTGACATTCTTTGTGTGCAAGAAACACATTTCCTGGATCGATGCTCCCACAACAAATTTTCACATGTCTTCACAGCAAATGACTCTGGTACACATAATGGTGTCCTTATAGCCATTAAGGATTCTGTTACCTTTAACCACTTGCTTACAGGGCACTTAAACCCCCCTCCTATCCAGACCAATTTTCAGCTTTCAGCGCTGACGCACTTTGAATGACAATTGCGCAGTCATACAACACTGTACCCAAATGAAATTTTTGTCATTTTTTCAGCACAAATAGAGCTTTCTTTTGGTGGTATTTGATCACCTCTGCGGTTTTTACTTTTTGTTAAAAAAATGTAAAAAACTGAATTTTTTTTTAAAAAATGTTTTTTTTTTATATTTTGTTATAAAAATTTAAAACGGGTAATTTTTCTCCTTCATTGATGTACGCTGATGAGGCGGCAGTGATGGGCACTGATAGGCAGCAGTGATGGGCACTGATGGGTGGCAGTGATGGGCACTGGGTGGCAGTGATGGGCAGCACTGGCAGGTGGCAGTGATGGGCAGCACTGGCAGGTGGGCATTGATAGGTGGTACTTGTGGGCATTGATAGGTGGCACTTGTGGGCACTGTTAGGTGGCACTGTGGGCACTGTTAGGTGGCACTGTGGGCACTGTTAGGTGGCACTGTGGGCAGTGTTAGGTTAGGTGGCACTGTGGGCACTGTTAGGTGGCACTGTGGGCAGTGTTAGGTGGCACTTTTATTGGGCACTGATGAGGCAGATGTGCCTCTTCCACTTCAGGACCGATGTCCCTTACATATGAGCCGGGGATCGGCTTTCTTTTCTGCTCGCGCTGTCAGCTGACAGCTGATCACATGGTAAGGGGCCGGGACCGGCCCCTTACACGGATTGGTGATCAGCCGAGTCTCAGTGACTTGGTGGTCACACCGCGCCCGGCGTGCACAGGGGAGCGTGCACAGGGGAGGCCGTCATATGACGCCCTCCCGGGAATGCAGGTCCGCGCTGTGGCTGTCATTCGGCCATAGCGCGGATGTCTAGTGGTTAAATTAATAGATAAACAGCTAGATAGCCATGGTAGGTATATTATCTTAATAGCTGAAATCAATAACAATCTTTATACATTAGTAAATCTGTATGCCCCTAACAAGAAAGCGATGAAGTTTCTCCGTCAAACTCTACAAAAAGCTAAAAGGTTGAAAAAGGGTAACCTGTTGATATGTGGAGATTTTAATTTAATTTTAAATGATGTACTTGACTTCTCCTCTGTGGGGCGAAGACGCAGACCATCCCTGGGTAACTATTGCCTAGAAGAAGAATTATACGATCCTTGGCGATGTCTCCGCACCACAGAGCGGGATTACACTTATTTCTCACCAGTCCATAGAAATTATTCCAGAATAGATTTCTTTCTTACAGACAAATACACATTACAAAAGGTGACAAAGGCAGATATCCACAATATTACCTGGTCCGACCACACCCCCATTATGATCAAATTACTAGACAAAGCCAAGACTACTTTTACACCTCTATGGCGCAATAATACTTACCTCCTCTCCCAACCCTGAATTCAAAACAAGTCAATAAACAACTTGAAGAATATTTTACATTTAATGAGCAACCGGGAATCCACCCGACTACAGTTTGGTACGCCCACAAAGCCTTCTCTAGAGGCTTACTGATTCAAATAGCAGCCAGGGAAAAAAAGGAAAAAACGCAACTTATATCGAAACTTCATGAACAAATCGCTGACTTGGAGAATAAACACAAAACACACAATGACCACTCTCTATTAAAGCAACTAAATTCCTGTCGGCAAGAACTAAAACAGACATTGAAATCTGACTATGACCTCTACTTTAAAAGGCTCAAACTTTCATATTATTCCCAGAACAATAGGGCAGGGAAACTACTAGCCTCTCAACTAAAGAGGCACAACCGCACAAACATCTCGGTGATTAAACACCACAATAATAATCATTCATATCACAATCCTAAAGATATTGCCAATACCTTCAAAGATTACTATGAATCTTTATATAATCTCAAACTAGACAAGAATATTCACCAACCCACTGAGACTGAAATTAATGAGTTCCTCAGAAAGATTGACCTCCCCTCCATAGATACAAATTCACTACAACTATTATGCCGCGTACACAAGGTCGGACTTTTTGTCTACAAAAGTCCGACAGCCTGTCCGACAGACTTTTGGCGAACTTGCGGCGGACTTGCGGCAGACTTTCTAATGAATGGACTTGCCTACACACGATCACACAAAAGTTCGACAGCCTAGTACGCGGTGACGTACACCAAGTCCGGCGAGACTATAAAACGGAAGTTCAATAGCCCGTACGACACCCTTTGGGCTCCTTCTGCTAATCTCGTGTTTATCTCGTGTTAGTAGAAGTTTGGTGAGAGACGATTCGCGCTTGTGAGACTCGTATTTTTCAGTTTGTTTTAACTGTTGTTCAGTCTGTGCTTGTGAGGTTTGTATCTGTTTTTCAGTGCGTTTGGTCAGTTGGCATTGAGAAATCTTTATTTTATTGTCCGCTCGTTCCTGATTTTCAGGTCGCTCTTCACAGGCTTTGCTGTTCTTCAGTGCGTTCTGTTAAGTGCGTTCTGACCAGCCGACCGTTTTGAAGCCATGTTACCTGTACGTACTCGTCGTCGAGCTCATGCATTGTATGTGCTTGGTGCTGTAGTTCATTCTTCAGCCCAAGACCAGTCCATGAACAGGGCGAGGAGGAGTTCATGGACCAAGAATTGGTTGCTCCAGCGTGACCAGTTCTGTCACATGCTATTGCTCCGTGAGATCCGTGAGAATAATCCTGAGGATTTCAGGAACTTTCTCCGGATGACTGACCCCGTTTTTGACCGTTTGTTGGCTTTGCTGACCCCCTATATCAGCAGGCAGGATACCTGCATGAGGCAAGCCATCACTCCGGAGCAGAGGCTAGTTGCCACGTTGCGGTACTTGGCGACAGGGAGAAGCCTGCAGGACCTCAAGTTCTCGACAGGCATCTCCCCCCAGGCTCTGGGGATCATTATCCCAGAGACCTGTTCTGCCATCATCCAGGTCCTGCAGAAGGACTATATTAAGGTAAGAATTTTTTCTTTTATTAGCATCACATGTTCTTTTATTTAATCTTTGATAATGTAATGTATTTCTTAACTCAAACACTACTTACCATCATTGCAATATAGTGTGAATGTCCCCTTTTTCTCCTCACGCATGCTGGAATTTTTTCCTGTTCTTTTTTGTCATGCATGTATATTTGCCTTCAATAGCCTCCCCAGCATACAATGCTGGGCACATATCCACCTAGTCTACTCAGTTTCAATCTATTTAGTCAGCTGCATTGTATTTTGTTTCCCCTAAACTCTATCCAAGTAGTGTGCATGTAATTAACTTGATTTCCCAACCCCCTCCTCCCACCTAAACTCTATCCAAATAGTGTGCATGTAATTAACTTGATTCCCCAACCCCCTCCCCCCACCTAAACTCTATCCAAATAGTGTGCATGTAATTAACTTGATTTCCCCACCCCCTCCCCCCACCTAAACTCTATCCAAATAGTGTGCATATAATTAACTTGATTTCCCAACCCCCTCCCCCCACCTAAACTCCATCCAAATAGTGTGCATGTAATTAACTTGATTTCCCCACCCCCTCCCCCCACCTAAACTCTATCCAAATAGTGTGCATGTAATTAACTTGATTTCCCCAACCCCTCCCCCCACCTAAACTCCATCCAAATAGTGTGCATGTAGATAACTTGATTTCCAAACCCCCCCCTAATAATTTGCTATAATGTTCTGTGGTGTTGATTTTTACAAAGCAAATATATGTTGCACTTTGCAAAATGCATTTGCACTCTGCAAGTGCATTTGCTCCAGTGCTTTAGTAAATGAGCAGAAGCTCTGCTGATTTCCATCATCCAATCATATGCAAGCCACAAAGTGTTTGGATGAATTGCCCTTGCATGTGATTGTGTACTCCTTGCAACATGAAAGCCTTTTTACCTTACCTCATTTACTTAAGCTATGGAGCAACTGCACTTGCAGAGTGCGACAACTGCACAGTCTTGTAGCCTTTTAGTCAATAAATCCCTGCGTGTCCTTAAACTTTTAATTTTTTTCTAATTTCACCACCCCCTAAAATGTAATCAATGTGCCATCAGAGGGGTGAGCAATCTGATAAGTGTGCCTTTCCATATTATTTATTCAAGAAGATTTCAATTATTTAATGTTATACTGATGCTGGGCAATAATGTTTTAATTGTATAATTTTCTTGCAATGTTATTTTCTAAATTACTGAGTTTTGTTTTCTTGTTTGATTCCCCAGTTTCCTTCAACGCCACAGGAATGGCAGACTGTGGCATCCCATTTTGCCACCCGTTGGGACTTTCCCAATTGTGGAGGGGCTATAGATGGGAAACATGTCCACATCGTGCCACCACCCCATTCGGGGTCATACTATTTTAATTATAAGGGGTTCCATAGTATTGTTTTAATGGCGGTGGTGTCGGCACACTATGAATTTCTATATGTGGACGTGGGAAAGAATGGCCGGATGGAGGAGTATTTGCCCAGACAGAGTTCTGCCAGCGTCTCCAGAGTGGTGGCCTGGGATTGCCACCTGATGCGGATAACGTGGAAGGACTCCCCTTTGTCTTCATAGCCGATGAAGCCTTCGCTCTGAGCAAGCACCTCATGAGGCCATTCCCCCAAAGAACCCTCACGCCGGAGAGGAGGGTTTTTAATTCCCGGCTGGCCAGAGCTAGAAGAGTTGTTGAGAATGCGTTTGGGATTCTGGCTAGCCGGTTCCGCCTGTTTCAAACCTCCATTAATTTGGCGGAATACAAACTTAATTTTATAATTTTAGCGTGCTGCATCCTGCACAACTTTTTGCACAAACATTCCTCTAATTATATTTTACCAGTTGTGCCTGAGGCCGGACTTATTATCAGTGACAATCTTACGGGCCTGGATACTGTCCATACTGGCTTGGCCCCCCAAAGTGCCCGTCAAGTTCGACAGCAATATGTAAATTATTTTATGGGTAGGGGGGCCATTGCAATGGGCCAGGATATCTAAATAATCAAAATAAAAAAATCTTGATGAAATATTGAATTATATTTATTGCTTGCCTTTCTTTTGGGCTTTCTCCTAGGTTATGGTAGAGCACTTGTAGTGCCAAGTGTATTTTCCTTGTAAATTTCTAAATAAGCTCCATTGTCATTGTAAACAACTACCGTATATACTCGAGTATAAGTCAAATTTTTCAGCACATTTTTTTGTGCTGAAAGTGCCCCCCTCGACTTATACTCGAGTCAAGCACTTTTCTGCAGCAAAAAATTTCATTTTCCGAACCGAATTTGGGGCCCCGTATCTCAGGGCCACTTGGTGCTAGGAACCCCAAATTTGGTGTACAAACCCAGGGGAACTAGTATCACAACATATCCAAAGCTGAAGCTCCTAGCACTAAGCGGGCCCGAGATACGGGGCCCCAAAATCGGTTCGGAAAATGTCATTCTCTGCTGCAGAAAAGTGCTTGACATTTTCTGAATCGAATTTGGGGCCCCATATCTCAGGGCCAGTTGGTGCTAGGAACCCCAAATTTGGTGTGCAAACCTAGTGGAACTGGTACCATAACATATCCAAAGCTGGGGTTCCTAGCACCAAGTGGCCCTGAGATACGGGGCCGCAAAACCGGTTCGGAAAATGTCATTCTCTGCTGCAGAAAAGTGCTTGACATTTTCTGAACTGATTTTTGGGGCCCTGTATCTCGGGGCCACTTAGTGTTAGAAACCCCAGATTTGGAAATTTTATGGTGCTAGTTCCTTTGGGTTTGCACACCAAATCTGGGGTTCTTAGCACTAAGTGGCCCCAAGATACGGGGCCCCAGATTTGGTCAACTGTGTCCATCTGCAGCAATGTCATTTCGGGACCCTTTGGGTTCAGAGACCCCAAATTTTGGCTGCAGCTAGGGGCATCTAGGAACCCTTAACTACCGAGTTTGAAGTTCGGGGGACCTATGGCTGCAAATGGGAACAGTGAGACATGCAAATGGGCAAAGTGATGCTGCAAATGGGCATTGTTGACCCTCTTTTCCACTTACAGTAGCTGTGCATTTTCCACCCTTGTCTTATACTCGGGTCAATAAGTTTTTCCCATTTTTTTGTGGTAAATTAGGGCCTCGACTTATACTCGGAACGACTTATACTCGAGTATATACGATATTTTAAATTTAAACAAACTGATACTGAGCATTGAAATAACAAACCACACATTTATTTAATTCCCAAACAGAAATATTTGGTATACATTCACTTATGCATTAGTATAAAATGTTCATAGTCAAAAATATCTCGATATATTTACAAATTTAGAATAATATAATTAGTTATATTTTTTGATAATTTAAAATATATATTTTTTTGCATTTTGATTTTAACAAACAGGCCTCTTATTTTTTTTTTTTTTATATATATATTTTTTTTGCCAAAACAGGCCTCATTTTTGCAAAAAAAGTTTTAGTTTTTTTTTAAAAACAGGCTTTTTTTTTTTAAACACAGGCTTTTTTTGGGGGGGGGGGGGGGGGGGTTTAAAAACAGGTTTTTTAAATTTTGTTTTTGGTTTGTGAAAAACAGGCTTTTTTTTATTTTATTTTAACAGGCCTCTATTATTATATTTTTATTATTTTTATTTTTTTTTCAAAACAGGCCTCCTTTTTTAAAATTTTTTTGTTTTTTTATGTTGTTAAACAGGCATATCATTTCCACAAAATACAAAAGAGAAGGCCCAGAATGGGGTCAGCAAACCAGGTAATGATGGACATGATCGATGTTTTTTGGGTTGAAAAAGGGCATTTAGATTCGACCCAAAACATCAATCATGTCCTTCATTTCCTACTGCATACAATCCAGCCGATCCCGCATTTGATCTATCTCCCCATTCCAGGCCATTATTTGAGCAATTAGTCGTTGGGCACTGTCTGTGGTGAAATAGTCACTTGGACCTAAAACTGAATGAAAAAAAGATGTGTTTAGAAATATGCAGACATACATAGTTTACCTTACCATAAGCTGGTGTCTCAGACACTGACCTGGTGGGGTGCCCATGTCGCATACTTCATGAACATCCTCGGGGGTGGCGCTGTTGCTTGAGTCAAGCACAACCAGATGACCTAAAATAGAGTAAAAAAATTACATAAAATAAAAGGCAGCCATGCATAGATTACCGTAAGCTGGTGTGTCAGACACTCACCTGGTGGGGTGCCCATGTCGCCCACCTCTCCTTCCTCCACATCCTCAGTGGGGCTTGGGCTGATTTCCCAAGTATGTTCTTTTGGTTGGGGGGGACTGGGTTCTTCTTGGCTGAGTGTTTTTCCCCCTATGTGAACCAAAAAATTAATATACTTAGCACACAGATATTTTAGTACATAGTAATCTTCAAACAATGTAGTGAAGTGGTGTACAAATTGTCTGTTTGTGTAGAGTTCCTAGTTTACTAAAGATTTAATTTTCTAAAGACATATCAAGATAGATAGATATATCGATATCTAGATATCAATATCTAAATATATCTAAAAATATTGATCTCTCTCTCTCTCTATATCTATATCTATAAATATAAATATCTAAATAAATATAAAAAATATATATATATATCTATCTATATAGATATATACAGTGGCTTGCGAAAGTATTCGGCCCCCTTGAACTTTTCAACCTTTTGCCACATTTCAGGCTTCAAACATAAAGATATAACATTTTTATTTTTTGTGAAGAATCACCAACAAGTGGGACACAATTGTGAAGTGTAACGAAATCTTTTGGATTTTTATAACTTTTTTAACTAATAAAAAAATGAAAAGTGGGGCGTGCAAAATTATTCGGCCCCTTGCGTTAATACTTTGTAGAGCCACCTTTTGCTGCGATTACAGCTGCAAGTCGCTTGGGGTATGTCTCTATCAGTTTTGCACATCGAGAGACTCAAATTCTTGCCCATTCTTCCTTGCAAAACAGCTCGAGCTCAGTGAGGTTGGATGGAGAGCGTTTGTGAACAGCAGTTTTCAGCTCTTTCCACAGATTCTCGATTGGATTCAGGTCTGGACTTTGACTTGGCCATTCTAACACCTGGATACGTTTATTTGTGAACCATTCCTTTGTAGATTTTGCTGTATGTTTGGGATCATTGTCTTGTTGGAAGGCAAATCTCCGTCCCAGTTTCAGGTCTTTTGCAGACTCCAACAGGTTTTCATCCAGAATGGTCCTGTATTTGGCTGCATCCATCTTCCCCTCAATTTTAACCATCTTCCCTGTCCCTGCTGAAGAAAAGCAGGCCCAAACCATGATGCTGCCACCACCATGTTTGACAGTGGGGATGGTGTGTTGAGTGTGATGAGCTGTGTTGCTTTTACGCCAAAGATATCGTTTTGCATTGTGGCCAAAAAGTTCGATTTTGGTTTCATCAGACCAGAGCACCTTCTTCCACATGTTTGGTGTGTCTCCCAGGTGGCTTGTGGCAAACTTTAGACGAGACTTTTTATGGATATCTTTGAGAAATGGCTTTCTTCTTGCCACTCTTCCATAGAAGGCCAGATTTGTGCAGTGTACGACTGATTGTTGTCCTATGGACAGACTCTCCCACCTCAGCTGTAGTTCTCTGCAGTTCATCCAGAGTGATCATGGGCCTCTTGGCTGCATCTCTGATCAGTCTTCTCCTTGTCTGAGCTGAAAGTTTAGAGGGACAGTCAGGTCTTGGTAGATTTGCAGTGGTCTGATACTCCTTCCATTTCAAAATGATCGCTTGCACAGTGCTCCTTGGGATGTTTAAAGCTTGGGAAATCTTTTTGTATCCAAATCCAGCTTTAAACTTCTCCACAACAGTATTACGGACCTGCCTGGTGTGTTCCTTGGTCTTCATGATGCTCTCTGCGCTTTCAACAGAACCCTGAGATTATCACAGAGCAGGTGCATTTATACAGAGACTTGATTACACACAGGTGGATTCTATTTATCACCATCAGTCATTAAGGACAACATTGGATCATTCAGAGATCCTCGCTGAACTTCTGGAGTGAGTTTTCTGCACTGAAAGTAAAGGGGCCGAATAATTTTGCACGCACCACTTTTCAGTTTTTTAATTGCTAAAAAAGTTTAAAATATCCAATAGATTTCGTTCCACTTCACAATTGTGTCCCACTTGTTGGACAAAATTGTGTTATATCTTTATGTTTGAAGCCTGAAATGTGGCAAAAGGGTGAAAAGTTCAAGGGGGCCGAATACTTTCGCAAGCCACTGTGTATATATATATATATATATAGATAGATAGATAGATAGATAGATCTATATATATATAGATCTATATAGATCTATATAGATATAGATATATATATATATATATCTATATAGATATAGATATATATATATATATAGATCTATATAGATATAGATATATACACTACCGTTCAAAAGTTTGGGGTCACATTGAAATGTCCTTATTTTTGAAGGAAAAGCACTGTACTTTTAAATGAAGCTAACTTTAAACTAGTCCTAACTTTAAACAAATATACTCTATACATTGCTAATGTGGTAAATGACTATTCTAACTGCAAATGTCTAGTTTTTGGTGCAATATCTACATAGGTGTATAGAGGCCCATTTCCAGCAACTATCACTCCAGTGTTCTAATAATACAATGTGTTTGCTCATTGGCTCAGAAGGCTAATTGATGATTAGCAAACCCTTGTGCAATCATGTTCACACATCTAAAAACAGTCTAGCTCCTTCCAGAAGCTACAAAACTGACCTTCCTGTGAGCAGATTGAGTTTCTGGAGCATCACATTTGTGGGGTCAATTAAACGCTCAAAATGGCCAGAAAAAGAGAACTTTCATCTGAAACTCGACAGTCTATTCTTGTTCTTAGAAATGAAGGCTATTCCATGCGAGAAATTGCAAAGAAATTGAAGATTTCCTACAACGGTGTGTACTACTCCCTTCAGAGGACAGCACAAACAGGCTCTAACCAGAGTAGAAAAAGAAGTGGGAGGCCGCGTTGCACAACTAAGCAAGAAGATAAGCACATTAGAGTCTCTAGTTTGAGAAACAGACGCCTCACAGGTCCCCAACTGGCATCTTCATTAAATAGTACCCGCAAAACACCAGTGTCAACATCTACAGTGAAGAGGCGGCTGCGGGATTTTGGGCTTCAGGGCAGAGTGGCAAAGAAAAAGCCATATCTGAGACTGGCCAATAAAAGAAAAAGATTAAGATGGGCAAAAGAACACAGACATTGGACAGAGGAAGACTGGAAAAAAGTGTTGTGGACGGATGAATCCAAGTTTGAGGTGTTTGGATCACAAAGAAGAACGTTTGTGAGACGCAGAACAAATGAAAAGATGCTGGAAGAATGCCTGACGCCATCTGTTAAGCATGGTGGAGGTAATGTGATGGTCTGGGGTTGCTTTGGTGCTGGTAAGGTGGGAGCTTTGTACAGGGTAAAAGGGATTCTGAATAAGGAAGGCTATCACTCCATTTTGCAACGCCATGCCATACCCAGTGAACAGCGCTTGATTGGAGCCAATTTCATCCTACAACAGGACAATGACCCTAAACACACCTCCAAATTGTGCAAGAACTATTTACAGCAGAAGCAGGCAGCTGGTATTCTATCGGTAATGGAGTGGCCAGCACAGTCACCAGATCTGAACCCCATTGAGCTGTTGTGGGAGCAGCTTGACCGTATGGTACGCCAGAAGTGCCCATCCAACCAATCCAACTTGTGGGAGCTGCTTCTAGAAGCGTGGGGTGCAATTTCTCCAGCTTACCTCAATAAATTAACAGCTAGAATGCCAAAGGTGTGCAATGCTGTAATTGCTGCAAAAGGAGGATTCTTTGATGAAAGCAAAGTTTGATGTAAAAACAATGTTATTTCAAATACAAATCATTATTTCTAACCTTGTCAATGTCTTGACTCTATTTTCTATTCATTTCACAACGTATGGTGGTGAATAAGTGTGACTTTTCATGGAAAACACAAAATTGTTTGGGTGACCCCAAACTTTTGAACGGTAGTGTATATATATAGATATATATATAGATCTATATAGATATAGATCTATATATATATATAGATATCTCTATATATGTAACGAGGTTTATTAAAAGATCGTTTCAAACGATGCAAAAATCGTATAGGAAAGAAAAGCACATGGAGCAGTATACAAGGTAATAAACACAAGATGAAAACACGACAAGTACTTACTTTTTTTCAGCACTTTAAGGATCCGTCTGTACTGATCCGGCTCCCGGAGTTTGAGGTCGGACCATCTTTTTCGAATTTGATCCTTCGAGCGCTGTACCCCAAAAGAACCCTGTAAGGTCTTCACCACCTTCACCATACCGTACGGCCCATACTTCCCATCATAGTCCTTTTTTTTAAGAATTGCCACCATTTCCACCATCTCTTTAAAGGACATATTGGAGGCCTTAAATCTCAGCTTCGCAGATTGTGACGTTCCGGCCTCCGGGCTTTCGTCGCTACCTGAGGTAGTACACACCTGATGTGTCTCCGACATTATTCACCCCACTACGCGCCGTATAAAAAATGGGCGGAGAATATTAGTTAAAATCGAACGTCAGGGGCGGGCGACGCAGGCGGATTTTCACACATGCGCAGTGTATAAAGAGGGGCCTTGCGCACGTGTCGTACGTACGCTTTGTTCGTAGAATTAAGGGGTGGAGAACATGAGTTAAAATTGAACGTCAGGGGCGGGCGACGCAGGCGGAGTTTCACACATGCGCAGTGTATAAAGAGGGTTCTTGCACACGTGTCGTACGTACGCACGTTCTGTGCGTAGAGTCAAGGGCGGGGTATATGCGTAAACAAAAATAACGTCAGGGGCGGGCCAAGTAGGCGGAGTATTACACATGTGCAGTGTATAAAACGCTGTTACGTATTGTGTCATACGTACGTTCTGTGCGTAGGTGATAGTGGACCAGGACGCTACTAAACGAAGGTAATTTTAAATTTATAAATTTGGTCAAGACTTTGTAGCAAGCGGCCTATATGGCTTGACAGATTGATGAGGCCTACATAGGGATAAGATGATGAGGGTTTAGCAGAAACATAATAAGTGTTTTTTGTCTTGTGTCTTTATCTTTTACAGACATTATGAATGCACAATTTAAGGATCCTGATTTTTTGGCAGCTTTTATAGAAAAATATAGAGAAATGAGGAATTTGTGGGAGGTGAAACACCCTCAATATTATTTAAAGCATGTGAGGAAGTCAACGCTGGAGAGACTTCTGTCATTTGTCCAGGCGACCATCCCGGAAGCAACAATGGAGACATTGTTAAAGAAAATTGGGGTCTTGAGGAACATGTATAAGAGGGAGCATAACAAGATCAAGGAATCCATGAGATCAGGAGCATCAGCAGATGATGTTTATGTACCCAGGCTGTGGTACTACAATAAACTACGGATTCTTGATGACCAGACTGAAGCCAGGGCATCACTTTCAACCCTTTCCTCCACCCTTCCCTCGACCCTTCCATGCACCCTTCCATGCACAATTCCCTCCACCCCAGCAGAGGCTGATGAGGACCAAGCTGGGTCTTCCATCCTGGATGAACCGGATATGACCATCTGGAGTCAGGTAAATTAATTTCACAAATATTTACTGTCCTAATGTTAATGATGTTAACTGGATGTTATAATTGATTCAAATAATTTTCCCAGAAAAATGATGTATACATATCAATTGATAGTAGTGGCTAAATATGTTTGTCACCTGCTTCAAAAAATTAGGGTGTCTGATTTCTAGACTCTTTTATTAAAAGAGATGTATTCACATTGAATTTACTAGTCATGAGAAGCAAATTGTGTGTCATTGATGAACCCAAAAAAATATACTAAAACAATGTCCTTTTTTATACACAGGATGAGGCCATCCAGGAGGAATGTGGGGAAAGTGGCAGGCAGGAGGAGACCGGGCCCATGGGCAGCCTGGAGGAGGCCGGATTCAGCATCATCCTGGAGGAGGCTGGGCCCAGTGTCAGGCAGGAGGTGGCTGGGCCCAGTGAGGTGGCTGGGCCCAGTAGGAGCCTGACAGAATCACAAGTGCCTCCCCTTCGCCTTCCAAAAAAAAGGGCCAGGAAGGGGACGGTGACACAGGAGGCATCCCTGCGCCTCATGCGAGAGGCCACCCATTTTTTAAGGAGCCCCCCCCCCCCGAAGCGGAAGAGTCCTATGGCTGCTACTTAGCCAGCAGGCTTCTTAAAATGGATTGGGAGCAACGCCTCATTTGTGAGAGACTGTTTGGGGAAACAATCCAGAAGGGGCTGCAGGGCACGCTAACCAGAAACACCCAACTACATGAGGCAGCCCCCCTCCTCCTCCTCCTCCTCCTCCTTCTCCTCCTGCCACAACTCAAACACCAGAGCCACAGCCTCCAAAGAAGGCTGCAGGGAAGGGTGCAGGGCAGCGTGGAGGAAAGGCTGCAGGGAAGAGAAGAAAGTGATGACCTGGGTTCAGTCTGGTCTGACAGAAGACGCAGGCTGTTGTAGTACCACAGTCTGGGGACATCTATATCATCTGCTGGTGCTGTTGATCTCTGGGATTCCTGGACCAGATTGTGCTCCCTCTTATATGGACTCCTCAAGATCCCAATTTTCTTGTCCACAGACTTTTTCCAGCGTTGACTTCCTCTTTATTTTATTTAGACCATGAATAAATGAATATTTGAGTTTATGAAAAGACTTTATGTGTTTTATTTTAAATCATTGATTTTAGACACAATGTCAAATTAACAAGGGACAACAATCTCATTGAGTTTGCAAAAACACCCAAAAAATACATTAATAATGTTAATAATGTTCTAGTGGTAACTTAAAAAAAAAAATGATACATAACCAAAAACGGTTCTTTGTGTTAACTTTATATACAAAAAAGAAAAAATCACAATAAAAAAAACAAAATGGTTCTTTGTGGTAACTTTACAAACACCAAAAAAAAACAAAACAAAAAAAAAATGGTTCTTTGTGGTAACTTTACAAACACCAAAAAAAACAAAAAACAAAATGGTTCTTTGTGGTAACTTTACAAACACCAAAAAAAAACAAAAAAACAAAACAAAATGGTTCTTTGTGGTAACTTTACAAACACCAAAAAAAACAAAATGGTTCTTTGTGGTAACTTTACAAATACCCAAAAAAACAAAAAAACAAAAAACAAAATGGTTCTTTGTGGTAACTTTACAAACACCAAAAAAAATAAAATAAAAGCTAGATAAACAGAAAATAAGTTCGACAACAATCATAAAATAAACATCTGGATACAATTTACAATAAAGGATGACTCCACCAAAAAAAAACAAGTGTAAAAATTATTATTAGTATGGAGACATTGTTTTTAAAAAGCATACTATATCATTTATGAGATCAAAGAGAAAAATAATCCAGAAATCAGTTTGGGAGAACTCTGTTTGAATATGAACAGCAAAACATCTTCGTTCTTTATAGCATTAGTAAAGAAGACATTAATGCGCTGCATTCAACGATCACAGATTTTGCAGCGTGAGGAATGTGCTACCTACAATACGAACACTAGTTTTACTAGACCGAGTGCTTCCATTTAGTTTTTGCTTATGAGCATGCGTCGTTTTTTTTGTCCGTCGGACTAGCATACAGACGAGTGGATTTCTGGGTCCGGCGTAGTTACGACGTAAAGATTTGAAGCATGTTTCAAATCTAAAGTCCGTCAGATTTGAGGCTGCAAAAGTCCGCTGAAAGTCCGGGGAAGCCCACACACGATCGGATTGTCAGCCAGCTTTAGTCCGTCGGCGTCTGTCGGACTTTTGTAGACGAAAAATCCGACTGTGTGTGCGCGGCATTAAACAAACCTTTTACTGCGGCTGAAGTTCATGAAGTGATTAAACATTTACCTAAACATAAAGCCCCTGGAGCAGACAGCTTTTCAGCCGAATACTATCAAGCGTTCTCATCAACGCTCGCTCCAAAACTAGTAGACCACTTCAACATAGCTGCAAATATTGGTACATTTCCAAGTGAAATGCTTCAAGCTATTATAGTGACTATACCAAAACCAGGAAAAGACCCCTCCTTACCACATAATTACAGACCCATCTCATTACTAAATTCTGATCTAAAAATCTTCACCAAAGTACTGAATATAACCGCCACCCTTATAGGACTGGAGCAGGTGGGATTTGTCAAAGGAAGGCAGGCCCCGGATAGTACTAGAAGAATGATTAACTTACTAAGATACGCAGAAATCACACGTAAACCCAGTATATTCGTAACCCTAGACGCAGAAAAAGTGTTTGATAGAGTCCATTGGACATACCTATCTTACACGCTCTCCAAATTTGGCCTAAACGGATTCTTACACTCAGCCATCATGTCACTTTACTCGAAACCCTCCGCCAGAGTATATGCATCAGGAATACTTTCTGACTCTTTAAACCTTACCAATGGTAACCGTCAAGGTTGCCCCCTATCCCCTATAGTATTCTCCCTAGCCATAGAACCCTTAGCAGAACTTATCAGAAATAATGTTGAAATTAAAGGACTCCAGGTAGGTCTTAAAGAACACAAAATAGGGCTCTTTGCAGACGATATAATCCTTACTCTGACCAACCCTGAGTACTCCCTACCCAAAGCCACAGAACTCTTACATCACTTTGGGGAAATAACATACTACAAACTGAACACTTCCAAATGTTATGCCCTACCTCTAAATATAACTGAGAACAGTAAAGACAATCTTAAAAAAATATTCCCCTGCAATTGGGACTCACCCTCTATCAACTATCTAGGTATCCAATTGACTCACCCTATATCTAAATTATACACTGCCAACTTCCCTCCCCTTCTAGCACACATACAGACGTAATTCTCCCAAATCTCTAAATTTCACCTAACCTGGGTTGGACGTATAGCTGCATATAAAATGCAAATACTTCCCAAACTACTCTACCTCTTCAGAACCATCCCGATCCCAATTCCACAAAATTTTTTCTCTGATTTGGCGTCGCTCTTGAACAAATTTATCTGGCAACACAAAAAACCCAGAATTGCACTGACGACTCTATATAAACCGAGAACAATCGGAGGAGGGGGACTGCCAAATGCTTATGCCTACCATCAAGCTTCCTTATTGGACCAACTGAAGTTTTGGTTCTCCTGTCGAGAGGACAACCTATGGTCCCACATAGAACAACATATCACGCCAGGTCATGACCTTACAGCGCTTCTTATAGCATCCACCATTCATCATAAACCCGCAATACCGGCCTACCCAATGGTACAAGCATCACTCGAGGCTTGGTCCCTCCTGACTAAAAATTATTTTACAGATGAACCATCCCACACACTGCACTTACCTCTCACAGCCTATGCATACCGCATACCAAACTTTTCAACTCACCACTGGAAACAAAAAGGCATCCACTACGACACTGCAGATCTAGTGAACCCTACAGCAGTGGACACCTTTATGATTCAGCAAATTAAACAATATAATAAAAAATACCCAACCACTACCACGAAAATTCCATTAACTATATGGAATTTCCTAATGAACAAGCACAAACCTACTGCTAAGGGTATATCGCTGTGCTATAGATGTTGCAACCTCCACACTACACGAACCAAGCTCCCAACCATGCATAAGTGGGAAATAGAACTGCAAAAGTCCTTTACACTGCCACAATGGCTCACAGCTATTAAATACAATAGTACATCTTCAGCGTGTGTGGACCACTGGGACAACTCCCATAAAATTCTTCATAGATGGTACATAACTCCCATGCGTCTACACACTATGAACTCCTCTTTATCCCCACTATGCTGGAGGAATTGTCATAATAATGGAAACCTATTACACGTCATGTGGCACTGTAAGGTTCTGAAAAAATATTGGACAGACGTATTCTCTCTAATCTCAGACACAACCAATTCCCAATGTACTCCCTCTCCAGAATTAGCACTACTGTGCCTGGGGATAGACTCCTTCCCATATACACACAGAAAAGTGGTGGTACATATACTATTTGCAGCTCTTATATCCATAGCAGCAAAATGGAAATCCACTACCCCACCAGATATAAAGGAAGTTATCGCCAGGGTGAATTCACAAAGCCTCATGGAACGTATGCTGGCATACAAGGGGGGGTCGAGCACATACCTACCATAAATTCTGGGATAACTGGCTATCAAAGCACAATCCCGTCTTGCGTTGATGAACCTAAAATTAATTGGTAATTGGAAAAAGACCACTTCTATTGGTGTTGCATTACATCCAGTGCAGGAAATTACATTTTATCAATACTGAATAGTTATGTTTGGTTATATGTTTAGTTTGGTTTGATTAAACATTTAATGCTTATACAAAGCTGTTACAACTACTATATTCTAATTGATGTTGGTATTGTTATCAATGGCTTTAGGTTCAAGTACTTTTGTTGTTATCGATTTGTGACCAATTCGAGGCGACCATATTCTGGTTCGCATTCACCAATCCTGGAAGGGCATACATCTAGCCTGCTCACAGTGTGTTCCCGGTAGGGGTGACGGGCTCTTAATGTTAATTTTATCTTCCTAACCGAACTCTCCAGGCACTACAACTCAGATTAAAGACTCCACAGTTGTTTTTTTGTTTTACCTGAGGAACCTAATCTACTCAGATGTGCTTACACTATTTCTTTCTTGAAAATATGAACATCTTTGTATACCTGCTATATTTGTATTTGTACAATAAACGTTTAATAGAAATCTTAAAGTTGGAAAAAAAGATAGGATGTAAATAATCTCAAAGAATCAAATGGGTCAAACAGCTTAAGGCACACACACGCATATCAATTCATATATCACAGTACTGGATGAATCCTCTGCATTAATCCCTACACAAAACATTTGATTCAGCATTAAAATGTTGGGATGTCTGAACAAACAAAGCATTTAAAATGCATGTTAGGGCAAAATGCAAAAAAAAAAAAAAAAAAAAAAGTACATCTCCGCAATACGTGTCACCCTTATCAAAAACAATGCAAGTACAGAGAAATACAGAGAAATACAACAATGATGGCACCTTCACTCTTGAGAGTGTGTCCCCATTCTGTAGGAAAAAGGGCTATGCCAATAGGAACTAAACTCCCGGGAGCTGTCATTGCAAACAAATATCCCCAGACTGGCGAAGGAGTAATAAAAGCTGTTTTGCATTAGAGGAAAAGGGTAAAAGAAAAAAAAATAATATTGAAAAGTGCTTTAGAGGGGAAGATGGGGGTTTGGGGATAACTTTGGGTAATGGCTGGATATATACTTTAATAAAACAAATACTTTTCTCTATGGTATAGCTGTATAGCTCCTTACTCATTCACACTTTCGTTTCATTATTTTTTATTGAAAATTATCATATGAACAACAGTATAACAGTACATCCGTATACAGTTACAGGTATTCTTTGGTTATTTTTATGAATGCATCCAACAAATAATTCAACATATCACGGTGTACACTTTATAGTAAATGTAAATCGAGTCGAACTTCGTAATATAAACTTTTTTCTTGTATTCACAAGTTTGGGACCGGGATTGAGAGCCTCCCCCCCAGACACCCCATCTGGGAACATACTGTGTCCGGAGAGGTGCTCCCCCTCCCCCCCCTAGATCTTAATTATGTTCCAAGTGTTAAAGTGATTTTTTCTTGGAACTCTCAATTTTGCTCTATATTATCTTTTATACAATACTTATTTGTACTGGTGCAATGTAACATAGAATTGCTATCAAAATTCAGTATAAGAAGATAATGAAGTCAAATATACGGCTGACTATTTAGGCTTTTAGCAAACATATTATTATTAATTATAGAAAAAGATAGAAAGAAGGGAAGAAAAGGTGAAAATTAACAAAAAATTATAAAGAAATATAAAATAAAGGAATGTAGGACCAAACAAAGAATGTAATGACAACATCTTACCACCAATTGACATTTTAGTTATTGTGTCCATATCAGAAAGTTAATAAGAAGATTCTGGAACTTTTGCGCACCATGGAGCCCATTCACTCATTAATTTTTCCTTTGAAGTAATGGAATGAGCAAAAAATTTTTTGTATTGGTAGTGGGTATTAACTCTATGTATTACTTCGCTAATATTTGGTGCATTATTAGCTTTCCATTTTGAAGTGATTGATAATCGTGCTGCTATTAATATGTGAGTAGTTAAGCGTCTATAGTTCCTTGGTATTTTGTCTATTCCTAAGTTGAGGATAGCTAGTGCAGGAGTGGGGGTGAAAATTATTCCAGTGATTTTTGCTAACAAAGAAAAAATCGAGTTCCAGAAGCTTCTTATAGATTTACACTCCCACATTATGTGAAATAATGTTCCATTGTTACCACAATTTCGCCAACATTGTATATCAGAGCTATGGAAGATTTGTGAAATTCTCATTGGAGTTAAGTAGCTTCTATATAACAACTTAAGGGAGATATCCCAATGGTTAGTGCAGTGGGAGTAAAGATGGTTAGCCTGAATAGCTGTATTCCACTCAGTTAACGCAAATTTACTCCTAAGGTCTCTTTCCCAGTTTAGCATACTGGTAGTTTTAGTTTGATTGTGTGTATTTTGCAGATATTTGTAGAACCAAGTGAGGCCTTTAGGTTTGTCAAAGGAGGTGGAAATATATGACCACACTGTAGAGTTGTAGTTAAGAAAGGAATCTGGGTATGTAGTATGATAGTGGTGTAGCTGGATACTTGCGTATGACGGTGTTGATGAGAGTTGAGCTTTGAATTGTATGTATGACAAATTTCTTAAAGCCTCTTTTTTTGTTAATTTTAAAGAAGGGATAAGGTATTCGTACATGCCTAACGAGATTTCTCTTTTTTGTAAGGTTTTACTGCCATCATCTTTTTCATTGGCTATTTTCCAAGCTTTGACTGTTGCATTTATAGAGGGAAAGTTGGGATGAAATAATGGTCTGTTCGTAAGAGTGGCTAATAGAAGTGAGGGTAGATCTCTGTGTTGTACTATTGCATTTTCTATTTGCACCCATAGTTTATCTGATGTCCGGGTGAACCAAGACTTGGCCTGGTCCAGAAGTGCTGCTACATAATAATTGCGTATATTGGGGAAACCCATTCCACCTTTCTGTTTTTGTTTTTGTAAGGTAGAGTAAGATAATCTAGCTATTTTACCAGCCCATATATATTTCCTTAGTATTTTGTCTATTGTGATAAAGAAATGGTCAGGCAAAATGATGGGGATAGTGCGGAAATAGTATAATATTTTTGGTAAAACAGTCATTTTAAACGCGGCTATTCTCCCTATCCACGAGAGTTCATGTGAGGAGATATGTTCAAGGTCATTTTTTATTGTATTTAATAAGGAGGGGTAGTTATGGTCGTATACAGTGGCCGAAGGATAAGATAAATTTATTCCCAAGTATTTTAGATATTTGTGGGCCCATTCAAAAGGGAAGTCGGATTTTAACTTTTTAAGGTTGGATTTATTAATATGTATGGGGAGAATTGAGGATTTGCTAATGTTGAGTTTATAGTATGATATTTTCCCGAAATCATTAAGGATTTGTTGAGTTCTGTCAAGAGATGTGGTTGGTGAAGTTAGTGTCAGTACCACATCATCAGCAAAAAGTCCTATCCTGTGATCTACACCCGACACCACAATGCCTTTGATAAGGGTATCTTTTCTTATTGTCTCCGCCAGGGGTTCCATCACCAGTGAAAAGATCAGTGGCGATAGAGGACAACCCTGGCGGGTTCCGTTTGTTATATGAAATTTGTCTGACATGGCGTTGGAGGTATAAACCTGTGCCGTTGGGACTGTATAAAGTGCTGATATAGAGGAAAGAATAGGACCACTAAGGCCGAATTTCGCAAGTGTCGCTAGTAGGTACCCCCAGTGGACCCGATCAAACGCCTTTTCGGCATCTAATGTCAGGAACACTGTTGGCACCTTTCGCGTTTCTGCTATTTTAAGAAGGTTGAACATTCTACGGGTTCCATCTGGGGCTTGTCTCCCTTTTACAAAACCTACTTGATCCGCTTTAATTAAGGAAGGGGTTACTTCCGCTAAGCGATTAGCTAAAATTTTTGAATATATTTTTAAATCAGTGTTGAGCAAGGATATGGGCCTAAAGTTTTGTGGAGCATCTGGTTTTTTCCCTGGTTTGGGGAGGGTTACTATTACTGCTTGAAGCATTTCTTCTGGAAATGTGCTGTCGGTGGATGCTTTCTGAAAGAGATTATTCATATATGGCACTAGAATATTGGAGAAAGCATTATAATACTCAGCCGAGAAGCCATCGGCACCAGGTGATTTGTTGTGGGGTAGGGACTGGACAGCTAGAGAAATTTCTTTATTTGTTATTGCAGAATTTAAGTACATTAATTGGTCATTATTTAGAGAGGGAAGGTTAATTGAGTTCAGGAAGGTATTGATTCCTTCTTCTGTAGGTTGTGTCGTTGAGGGGTCTTCTTTCAGATTGTACAGCTGTTTATAATATTTACAGAATGCATTAGCAATGTCCTTTGGGTGATGCACTGCTTGTGAGGTAATAGGGTCTATAATGTGAGACAGTTTAGATTTTTGTTGTTTTTTGCGGATGTAGGCCGCTAGAAATTTGCCAGCTTTGTTACCTTGGGTATAGTGTGTAGCTTTAAATTTTTGTAAATATAGTTGATGTTCTAAAATCAAATGATTTCTGACCGCTTGCCTAGTTTGAGTTAGTTCTGTGTTTATCTTGGAAGAGGGATTTGTTTTGTGCTGTTGTTCAAGGGATGTAAGTTTAGCCATTAAGGTGGTAAATGCTTTTAACTTCCTTTTTTTTTCCCGTGCTGCTATTTGTAAAAGTAGGCCTCTGCTAAATGCTTTGTGGGCACACCACAGTGTGAAAATGTTTGTATCCGGAGTGTCATTATATTGAAAGAACTCCTTGATCCGATCACGCAAACCGTCCCTGTGTATGGGATTCTTTAGAATTGATAAATTGTTTCGCCACAAACGTATGGGTGACTCTGCATTTTTTTCTTTAATCGAGAGTGAGACGGGTGCGTGATCAGACCAAGTGATTGGATGTATTTTAGCGGATATTGCGTTGTTAAGACAAGCTAAGTCAGCTACAAACAAGTCGATTCTTGAATAGGACTTGTGGGGAGCTGAATAGTAGGTGAAATCTTTTTCTCCTGAATTGACGCAGCGCCATACGTCATACAGGTCAGAAGAGTGTAAAAAAGATTGTAGTTCAGTGCGTATGGATTTCCGTGGGAATGAGCAATCTAATTGTTTATCAGGAACGCAATTGAAGTCCCCGCAATATAGAGTTAAGCCTTTTTTGATGGTCTCAACCTTTTTTTTGAGGGCATTCAAAAAAGACAGCTGTCTACAATTCGGAGCATAAACATTAATGATAGTGTACATAGTATTATTTAGTTCACAGACCAATATGATATATCTACCCATTTGATCGCTTACTATTTCGTGCAATTTAAATGCAACATTTTGGTTAATAGCGATTAACACCCCTCTCTTTTTCTTTGGGCTTGATGCCATGTAGATATGTGGAAATTGTCTATCCTTGCAAGTAGGGTGTTTTTGCTGGACGAAATGGGTTTCCTGGATGCATAAAACATCGCTCTTTAGGGATTTTGCTTGCTGCCACATAGCTCTCCTCTTGAAAGGACTATTAAGACCATGAGCGTTTATAGTCACGAAATTAAGAACCATTGGTCTGTGGGAAAATGTGCATAGATGTAGATATATTCAAAATTTGAGTTGTGGAACAGAGTAGAATGGTACCTGTATTTAAAGTTATCATATCCTTGAGAGAAGAGTGTCCGTTCCAGTGGAGTAGAAGAACAGAAGATTTAGTTTCCAGATTGTTGTCATCAAGTGTGCCGTGGGTGGTTATCGGTGGTAGAGTAAGAAGGAAAAGAAAAAAAACGTCAACATGCAGACAAAAAACAAAACTTAAAAAATTGAGGATATCATCCTCGCGGTGCGAGTAAAATCGCATAATAACACTTGGGGGTATAGACTCCTAATAGCCAGTTGCGGCCCTTGGGTTGGGTAAGTAAACATCAGATGTGTTGTTGATTTCCACTGCCTGAGAGAACAGTCAAGTGTCGGTGACAGATTTCCATTCTGGGGATATACTTCTAGGGGTTTTGGTAGTAAGAGTGTCCTCTTCATCAGCCACAGGGATTCCCAATTTCCTGGTAAGTTGAAGGCCCTCTTCCAGAGACCTGATGGTGTAAGTACGGCCATCTTTAGTGACGAGGAGTTTCGTGGGGAAACCCCAAGAGTAGGGAAGTTTGCTGTTACGTAGTAATTTGGTTAGTGTTAGTAGCTTTTTTCTTGCCAACATTGTATGCTGGGAAAGATCCGCGTAAATAGCAATGCCAGCGTAGGGATTGGGTAATGGGGAGTTTTGTCTCGCAAAGCGCATTAAATCATCTTTTACGTGGAAGAAGTGTATGCGAGCTATGACGTCACTGGGTATTTTTTCTGGTAAGTATTGTGGCTTGGGTAGTCTGTGGGCTCGATCTACCGTAAGTTCCCCTGTTGGCGTGTCTGGGAGCAGATCCCGGATTAGTTGTTGAACATATTTCCGGAGTTCAGAGGGAGGTACAGATTCCGCTACCCCTCGCAGTTTTATATTATTTCTACGGGATCTATCCTCTAAATCCGCCATTTTGTTTTTTAAGGCTTCCATTTCATCATCTTTTTCGTTATGAGCGTCCACTAGTTCATTATGTGCTGTCGAAAATTCTGCCATTTTGTCCTCTACATGGCTAACTCTCTCTCCAATATCATTAATATCAGATTTTAGTTGAGATATGCATTCCATGAGGTCCCTGTGCATGGATCCCCTCAATGAGACTAACATCTCTTTCATGGTAGTGTCGCTTAAGGGCAGACCGGACGTTGGGAACTCCTGGATCTGTTCAATAAACTCAGTAGTGCTGTCATGAGAAATAAAGTCCTCCTCATTCCTTTCCCCTGCATAAGTGTGTGCAGAGGAGCGTTTAGGGGCTGCTTTTTGTGGGCTCTGAGAGGGGGACTGGCAGGTGGAAGAGCGGCTGCTGTGGCCTGGTGAGAAGGATGGACGCCTGTTATCCTCCTTCCCTTTCCCTCTGATATCAGACTGTCGGGCGCGCTGCTGCCTGTGAGCGGCGGCGCCATCTTGGTTCTCTGGCGTGCTGGCCGAGGGGTAAAAGTCTGTTAATTTGCGGGGTCCCCCTGGGGGTTTCCTCTTACCCATCGCTGGATCGATGTGCAGGGGTTCTCAGGCTCCTTCGGTATGAGTTTACCGGCTGTTATAGTCGCTTTGTGCGGGTCGCTGCGGCTGGCTATCACGGAGCTCTCTCCTTATGCGGCCATCTCCTCCGGCTGCTGGCCACGCCCCCCCATTCACACTTTCATTGTGCATAAACTTGTTATCGTTGGGGATTAGTTGGATGTTCAATTCAAGGCAGGTTTAGCAAAATTTACTGAAGTTCAAGAGCAGAATCTGAACCTCATCAAAGCCATTGGGAGCTGAATGCTAAAAACCAGTAATGGCCATTTTCTATAATTCATTCTTTATTAAACATTTTTCTCTTATTACAATAAACATTTACATGGCTCATCTCCCCAAGACAGAGGACAATATTCAATATCCTGGTTTATATATACACGCCAACAACAGGGATGGCTCCCTCTACACCCCCTCCCCCCATACCCTAAAAAAAGAGAAGAAAAGAGAAAAAAAAACCCAGTTTTATAAGAGTGCTATAAAAATAATTTAAGATCTTCCAATATTGTACTCTGTATACATTGTTGACTTAATACGTGTTAAAGGAGAGAGGAAAAAAAAATTTGAAAGAAAGGGAAAAGACCTTCTTTCAAGTGCTGTGCTCTATATGTGTCATTAACTTATTACATGTGAAAGAAAGTAAAACCAAAAACTCCAATTTTATGAAAGTGTTATAAAAATTATTTAAATTATTCAAATATTAGTGCTCTATATATATTATTGACCCGTTATGTGTGAAAAAAGGGGGAGGGGTGATGGGGGGGTACAATTTTTTGAATTATTTTGTAATGGCCATTTTCCAAGACAAGAGGAACTATTAAACAAATGGCATGTGGGGATGGTTACTGCCCTTGGAAACATGCACCAAAACAAAAACAATTTCTTAATAATTCTACTAGCGAGGGGACAGCAATTTTAATAATGTTTAAAGTGAAACATTAACCAGTTCCAGTTCTGGGCAGGGGCATGCATCCAGCACACTCTGTGATTACTGCTTCCTTCGGACACAGCTGATCACAGTTCGCTGTAAAGGGCCAATCAGTGGCTCTTTACCTTGTGATCAGCTGTTCAAAAAGAAATCCCAGTTGGGTCTGTACCTGAGAACAGGGTGACACTGTAGGTACTCTTAAAAATGGTGTGCCAACGTCCCTATAATCTATATGCAAAATATCGGAACTAATGAAATTGGACTTTGGGGGCACACAAGTAGTTAGACTATAAAAAGTTAAAAAAAAATTTAATTTTATTAAATTTAAATTACAAAAATAGACATGAATATTAAAACCAATACAGTGTATATATAAAAGATATACTGTATATAGAGTGGATCCTACCCTGCATGCACTTTAAACCCTACTAGTAGTACATATGGTCCGACATTCAAATAAATAGAAAATGGAAAAACAACTTCCCAAATACAGATTACAGTTATGAATGTAAGAAAAAGTTGTGGGTTGAGTTGCAGGTGTGGTAGGTATTTCACTTTATACGCTCGACATATTGCGCGTCTGAATAATGCTTCTTCAGGAGCTAGAGATAGTTCTGCTGAATATATATGAAAAATATATAGCAATAAATATATATACACTATAAACAAAAAATATTATTAGAATAGAATATACATGAAATGTAGAATAAAGAGTGAAATAAATTCCAACCAATTGTGGTGATCCCATATAGAAAACCCCATAAAGGAAAATGGTCAACTGGGGGCCAATGGTACAACCCGATAGCTGGGGAGGCCATTTACTTGGTATGTGTGGTACATTATATATATATATATATATATATATATATATATATATATATATATATATATATATATATATATATATATATATATGAATATATATATATATGAATATGAATATCATTAAAGGTAATCTATTGTATATTAAACATGGACTCCTAGTGCGTGCCTCCCAGTCTCCTTAAAGTATTACAGGTAACCAATTGCTCCAGGGAAGCTAGTAAAGTTATTAGAGCAAATATAAGATATTTTAAAAGGAGGCGAGGCAAGTCCATTAAAAAACTGTTTGAAAAAAACTGAATGATAACCAAACAAGATTAAGTAAAAAGGTATATACAAATATGAATGCATATAAACACAGCTTACCCCATATGGTCAGACAAAGTAAATAGGATGCAGATATGGTAGTACTGTTGCTATTAGGGATGAGCTTCGAGTTCGAGTCGAACTCATGTTCTACTCGAACATTGGCTGTTCGCAAGTTCGCCGAACAGCGAACAATTTGGGGTGTTCGCGGCAAATTCGAATGCCGCGGAACACCCTTTAAAAGTCTATGGGAGAAATCAAAAGTGCAAATTTTAAAGGCTTATATGCAAGTTATTGTCATAAAAAGTGTTTGGGGACCTGGGTCCTGCCCCAGGGGACATGGATCAATGCAAAAAAAAGTTTTAAAAACGGACGTTTTTTCAGGAGCAGTGATTTTAATAATGCTTAAAGTCAAACAATAAAAGTGTAATATCCCTTTAAATTTCGTACCTGGGGGGTGTCTATAGTATGCCTGTAAAGGGGCGCATGTTTCCTGTGTTTAGAACAGTCTGACAGCAAAATGACATTTTGAAGAAAAAAACACATTTAAAACTACCCGCGGCTATTGCATTGCCGACAATACACATAGAAGTTCATTGATAAAAACGGCATGGGAATTCCCCACAGGGCAACCCCGAACCAAAAAAAAAAAAAAGATGTGGGAGTCCCCCTAAATTCCATACAAGGCCCTTCAGGTCTGGTATGGATATTAAGGGGAACCCCAGCCAAAATTTAAAAAAAAAATGATGTGGGGTTCCCCCTAAATTCCATACCAGACCCTTCAGGTCTGGTATGGATTTTAAGGGGAACCCCGCGCCAAAAAAAAAAAAAAAAAAACGGCAACCTGGCAGGCCGCAGGAAAAGAGGGGGGGACGAGAGTGCACCCCCCCTCCTGAACCGTACCAGGCCACATGCCCTCAACATTGGGAGCCCCCCAAAACACCTTGTCCCCATGTTGATGAAGACAAGGGCCTCATCCCCACAACCCTGGCCGGTGGTTGTGGGGGTCTGCGGGCGGGGGGCTTATCGGAATCTGGAAGCCCCCTTTAACAAGGGGACCCCCAGATCCCGGCCCCCCCCTGTGTGAAATGGTAAGGGGGTACTTACCCCTACCATTTCACTAAAAAACTGTCAAAAATGTTAAAAATGACAAGAGACAGTTTTTGACAATTCCTTTATTTAAATGCTTCTTCTTTCTTCCTTCATCTTCTTCTGGTTCTTCTGGCTCTTCTGGTTCTTCCTCCAGCGTTCTCGTCCAGCATCTCCTCCGCGGCGTCTTCTATCTTCTTCTCCTCGGGCCGCTCCGCACCCATGGCATTGGGGGGGAGGCTCCCGCTCTTCTCTTCATCTTCTTCATCTTCTTCTTCTTCTTCTTCTTCTTCTTCTTCTTCTTCTTCTTCTTCTTCTTCATCTCTTCTTCCTTCTTCATTTCTTCTCCGGGCCGCTCCGCAGCCATGCTGGCATGGAGGGAGGCTCCCGCTGTGTGACGGCATCTCTTCGTCTGACGGTTCTTAAGTAACGGGGGGCTGGGCCACCCGGTGACCCCGCCCCCCTCTGACGCACGGTGACTTGACGGGACTTCCCTGTGACGTCACGGGGAATGCCACAGGGAAGTCCCGTCATGTCCCGTGCGTCAGAGGGGGGCGGGGTCACCGGGTGGCCCCGCCCCCCGTTATTTAAGAACCGTCAGACGAAGAGACGCCGTCACACAGCGGGAGCCTCCCTCCATGCCAGCATGGCTGCGGAGCGGCCCGGAGAAGAAATGAAGAAGGAAGAAGAGATGAAGAAGAAGAAGAAGATGAAGAAGATGAAGAGAAGAGCGGAAGCATTTAAATAAAGGAATTGTCAAAAACTGTCTCTTGTCATTTTTAACATTTTTGACAGTTTTTTAGTGAAATGGTAGGGGTAAGTACCCCTTTACCATTTCACACAGGGGGGGGCCGGGATCTGGGGGTCCCCTTGTTAAAGGGGGCTTCCAGATTCCGATAAGCCCCCCGCCCGCAGACCCCCACAACCACCGGCCAGGGTTGTGGGGATGAGGCCCTTGTCTTCATCAACATGGGGACAAGGTGTTTTGGGGGGCTACCCCAAAGCACCCTCCCAATGTTGAGGGCATGTGGCCTGGTACGGTTCAGGAGGGGGGGGGGCGCACTCTCGTCCCCCCCTCTTTTCCTGCGGCCTGCCAGGTTGCGTGCTCAGATAAGGGTCTGGTATGGATTTTTGGGGGGACCCCACGCCGTTTTTTTTGGGGTTTTTTTGGCGCAGGGTTCCCCTTAAAATCCATACCAGACCTGAAGGGTCTGGTATAGAATTTAGGGGGAACCCCACGTCATTTTTTTTTAAAATTTTGGCTGGGGTTCCCCTTAATATCCATACCAGACCTGAAGGGCCTTGTATGGAATTTAGGGGGACTCCCACATCATTTTTTTTTTTAATTTTGGTTCGGGGTTGCCCTGTGGGGAATTCCCATGCCGTTTTTATCAATGAACTTCTATGTGTATTGTCGGCAATGCAATAGCCGCGGGTAGTTTTAAATGTGTTTTTTTCTTCAAAATGTCATTTTGCTGTTCTAAACATGGGAAACATGCGCCCCTTTACAGGCATACTATAGACACCCCCCAGGTACGAAATTTAAAGGGATATTACACTTTTATTGTTTGACTTTAAGCATTATTAAAATCATTGCTCCTGAAAAAACGGCCGTCTTTAAAACTTTTTTTTGCATTGATCCATGTCCCCTGGGGCAGGACCCGGGTCCCCAAACACTTTTAATGACAAAAACTTGCATATAAGCCTTTAAAATTAGCACTTTTGATTATTCATGTTCGTGTCCCATAGACTTTAACGGTGTTCGCGTGTTCGAACGAACTTTTTTCCTGTTCGCATGTTCTGGTGCGAACCGAACAGGGGGGTGTTCGGCTCATCCCTAGTTGCTATCACTGGATTGCATTAAAAAGCTGGTAGTGTGTACTGGACATAGCGGAAGCACGAGAATGAACCCAGTTTCTGAAAGTAGGCGCCAGTAGAGAGCCTTTTGGATAACAATGGCTTAGAGCGGCCAGTATTTCTAATATAGAAAAACACACAATTGTAAAATAGTACTATGCATGTGTAACATGCCTGTGTTAATTTAAACATATGTAGAAGGTAAATTCTGTGCTGGGCTGCATGCAGACTTACCTAAAGTTCAGTGAGAAACAATGTAGGGTCTGGTATGGCTTCCAATAGTAAGGTAGCGTCAGCTGACCAAGAGGGGCAACTGTGTATCTTTAGATAGCGTCCCCCACCGGAAGCGCCGACAGTCCGAATGGGCTCGGCGTCTCCCGGTCCAACTGCTGGCCGCTGCGCATGCGCCAAGGATGCCGTCAACACAGCAGCGGCCGTCCAATGCGAGTGCAGCGGAGCATGGATAGGAACCCATCAGCTACCGCGCACGCGCCGGACGGATGCACTGGTGCGGCGACACTCAGCCAATGCCACAGGAGCAAAGGCGGGGACTGGGCGAGGAACCCGGAAGGGTCCCCGTGTCCCCATCAAACGCTCCACATCCGGTCGGAGAAGAGAATCGGATGTGCGGCGCTGTGAAGTTGAGCTTACCTGGGCAAAGTCCATGATGCCAGCCGGGCGATCATGACCAGGGGGATGCGCCATGGGATCACACCAGAGGGAGAAAAACAATACACATATTGGAACAATTGAAAATAGCATGATATACAAAATTTGAAATATAAACATATTTAAAACGCATATTCTTTAACAAACAATCTTGGTATCCAAATAAATGACAACATTATGATAGTCATGAATTGTAACTAATAATGGTCATATTTTGGTATCCGAGACTGGGGAAAACATATTTTTATCATCTCATTAAAACTAGGCTGAGTATTAATTATTTTTTAGCATGTTACTTAAGTGTATGTATTGGTAAGGATACTAGAAATCTTAAATATGGAACATTCAGAGGAACGGTCTGTAAGATTGAGTCTTGTTAAGTCCTGGCGCTCTGGTAGCGTTCAGGCGCTCAATCCACAGAGTCTCCTTTTGCAATATAAATTTGTCCCACTCACCCCCTCTGAGGCTTTTGGGGATGATGGCCAGAACAGTAAAAGAGACAGAGGAGGTATCAAAACGGTGGTACAGGTCAAGGTGTCGACTAATGGGAGTGAGCATTTTACCATTTCCTGAGTAGTATATATGATCATTAATTCTCTGTCTTAACTGTCTGGCCGTCTTCCCTACATAAAAGGCTCCGCAGACACAGGTCATGAGGTATACCACGCCCTGTGTACTGCATGTAGCCAAAAATCTAGGGTAGTGAACCCCACCATTGGGGAGTAGGATGTGATGTCCGGGCAGTATCCAAGGACAAAAAGCACAGTTGCCACAAGGCGATGTTCCTAATGGTAGTTTAGATGTGGGTAGATTGTAAGTCCTATAGTGACTAGACACAAGTCTATCTCTAAGTGAATTAGCACGTCTAAATACTATTTTCGGATGTGTATTGATGTGTTTTCTCAAAATTGGGTCTTCCAATAGGAGATGCCAGTGTGTGTTCATGATTTTTCTGATGTCGTCATGATGGGATGAAAATTTTAATAATTAGTTTGATGGTGGGCTCTTTAGATTGAACTCTTTATTGAAAGCCTGGCGCAGAAGGGATCGGCTATATCCTCGTGCTAATAGACGTGATTTTAGCAGGTTCGCCTGATGTTGGAAATCTGATGTATGTGTGCAGTTGCGACGGAGTCGAATATATTGCGCATATGGTATGCTTCGAATGAGTGCCGGAGGGTGTGCACTAGCGGCGTGCAGTAATGTGTTCCCAGCTGTCGTTTTTCTAAATAAATTTGTCGCTAAAATGTTGTTGACGTCCTTGTAGATAACGAGATCTAAAAAAATTGGTAGTTCTAACATCACAGTTATAGGTAAATTTTAAATTGAATTGGTTGGTATTCAAAGTTTGCATGAATTGCTTTAAAGATTTATGGGTGTCCGTCCAGATGATAAAAATGTCATCAATGTATAGTTTTCAACACAAGATATGATCAGTAAATTTGGTTAGAGGCTCATGGGGAAAAAAGGTAAGGCTCCCACCCCCCCAGGTACAGATTGGTGTAGCCAAGGTCACAACAGGTGCCCCTGGCTACGCTCTGCACCTGGAGGTAGTGGGAGTCCATAAACTCAAACCAGTTATGAGTCAAAATAAATTTGAGTAGATTCAAGATGAAATCGTTATAGTTCCAATCGTGGTGATCCTCCTCATAGAGGAAGGTGCGGGCCGTCTCGACTCCCTGCTCGTGGGGGATACTGGAGTATAGAGCCTCCACATCCAGAGTCACGAGCAGGGAGTCAGGAGGGACCGACAAACCTTCAATTTGTTTGAGTAAATCTAGGGTATCTTTAATATACGAAGGTAGAGCCATAACATGAGGCATTAGTGTAGCGTCTACCAATTTGCTGGCATTACCAGTGAGACATCCGATACCCGAAATTATCGGTCTCCCAGGGGGCGAAATAGGGTCCTTATGCACTTTAGGAAGTGCATAGAACGTCGCCACCCTGGGAGACCGAACATTCAGGTAATCGTAGATATCTTTGTTAATGAAACCTCTGGAGTAGGCATCATTAATGATGTCAAGGAATTGATCCCTAAAAGAGGAAGTGCACGATATGGGAATTTGTCGATACCAATAATGGTTGGATAAGATGTTAAGACACATAGTTTTATAAAAGTGCCTGGTCATAAGGACTATGTTGCCACCCTTATCGGCAGCTTTAACAACCACATCAGGGTGGTTTTGTATTTTCAAGATGGTTTGGCGTTGTGTCGCAGTCAGGTTACTTTTCTTAGAAGGGACGTCCATTCGTTTAATGTCGCTCACGACACTTTGTGAAAAGGCCCAGGCCTGGGGGTTTAGAGATAAGTCAGGAAATTGTCTAGATGTGGGTTTAAATTTAGTAGCTGGAGGTGTAGTTGTTTTAAGAGTAGTAGTTTCAGTAATGTTAGTATCATTGTTTTCATCTAAGAGTAACATCAGGTCACGAAGGGCCCGAAAGTCCTCCATCTTAAAATGCTTAATGCTTTCTGAAAATTCTCATTCCTCTTTTGCTCTTATGCGGTCTTTATCAAATAAGAATTTATAGGTTAGGTTACGAGTAAACATGTAAACGTCCTTAATGGTTTCATATTTATCAATTTTTTTGTGTAGGGCAGAAACTTAAGCCAAGTTTCAACGCACTAAGTTCTTGTTCAGTGAAATGATAGGGGGTAAGATTTATGACATCTAGTCCTAGGTTTGGGGCAGCTGTGTCCCCAGTATTGCAAAATTTAGAGTGGGTGTAATGATTTGGTTGATGTGAGAGTCAAGAGTGCTTTGCTTCTTGCAAGCTTGTGACTGAGGGACAGTGAATTGGATATATTTAAAGGATTGGAAAAATTAGGCTGAGGGGTAGTGTTTATAGATGTGTTAGTTGCTTGTGTATTGCTCGAGAATCCTCCCGTAGCGGCCAATGGTTGGGATATAGTGAGTGTATTATCGGTTCAATTCTGTGAGTTTAATATTTGCAGTGCCTTTTGGGCGTTAGATCCCATATATTTAGTCTGTGAACTATTCCCACCACCTCTTTCAGGGAAGGCACCCTGGCGAAGTGAAGTATCAATGAATTTGTATCATGTTTATCAGTTTTTTTCTTAGGATAGGGTGTGAAGTGCCCTCCACCATATTGTCTCTTACGTGCACCAGTATCGTTGTACGCCGTATTTTGTTCTCTTCCCATCGGTAACTGTGAGGGAAAAATAGACAGAGAAGAATCAGAATCTATTTCAGTGTCTTCATCAGTAAAACCCATATCATTTCCTGATTGTTTCCTCCTATAGTTAATTTTCCTAGGTCCGCGACTTTGATGACACGTGATCCCTGTGACGAATACGCGTAAGGGGAGGGGCCAGAACGGAGGAAGCGGCACGGAGTTCGATTATGAAAAGCGCATACCATACCACATGCTGTACCGGCAGTTTTAACCACTTTGGAAGTTTGTATAGAGCGGTGCACTTACGCACTGGTGTAATGTGAGTACCCCTTTGTGGGGAGTGGGTTTTATAAATAAATATTTTTACAATATCACACTATCCAGTTTTTTCTTGTTTATGGTATGGAGCTGCAGTTAACCAGGCTGGAGATCGGTATCTGATTATCAGTACAGAGCCCGGGGGTGGTTCCAAAGCATGATTTGACACAGCTAGCTACTGTGCCACACACTCTGAGGTGAGCGCAACCACTTGGGGGGTCACCAAAGTGCACTGGAGCATGTTTTTTGCAGCACCCAAGATTAGATGAGCATGCTGGATGACACTATACATGGACACTGTTATATACACCTGATTTGGCATTAATTTCTAGGATTTTTTCCACTTACCATATAGGAATATCTGACAGGACTTTCTGATATTTATGTTGAGCATTGGGCACTTTATGTCTATTTATGCACTTTGGATTTGCCCATATTGTACATGCACATTGCACTTTAATGCTATTTATATGAATTTGTCACATGTTGCTTTATATGAATTTGTCACATATGATTTTTGTTTAGATATAATTTAGTTTAAATTTACATTTAGGTGTATATACATTAATTTGTGTCTATAGTATGCCTGTAAAGGGGCGCATGTTTCCCGTGTTTAAAACAGTCTGACAGCAAAATGACATTTCAAAGGAAAAATGTCATTTAAAACTACTCGCGGCTATAATGAATTGTCAGTCCGACAATACACAGAAAAGTTCATTGATAAAAACGGCATGGGATTTCCGCACAGGGGAAACCCGAACCAAAAAAAAAAAAAAATGGCGTGGGGGTCCCCCTAAATTCCATACCAGGTCCTTCAGGTCTGGTATAGATATTAAGGGGAACCCCGTGCCAAAATTTAAAAAAAATGGCGTGGGGGTCCCCCTCAAAATCCATACCAGACCCTTCAGGTCTGGTATGGATTTTAAGGGGGACCCCGTGCCAAAATTTTTAAAAAAATGGCGTGGGGTCCCCCCAAAAATCTATACCAGACCCTTATCCGAGCACGCAACCTGGCAGGCCACAGGAAAAGAAAGGGGGATGAGAGAGCGCCCCCCTCCTGAACCGTACCAGGCCACATGCCCTCAACATTAGGAGGGCTTTGAGGTAGCCCCTCAAAGCACCTTGTCCCCATGTTGATGAGGACAAGGGCCTCATCACCACAACTCTTGGCCAGTGGTTGTGGGGGTCTGCGGGTGGGGGGCTTATCAGAATCTGGAAGCCCCTTTAACAAGAGGACCCCCAGATCACAGCCCCTCGTGTGAATTGGTAATGGGATACAAATGTACCCCTACCATTTCACAAAAAAAGTGTCAAAATGGTTAAAAAACACAAGAGACGGTTTTTGACAAGTCCTTTATTTATTTCTTCTTCTTTCCGCTTCTTCTTCCATCTTCTTTCTTCTGGTCTTCCTTCGGTGCTCTTCTTCTTCCTCCATCATCTTCTTCCTCTGCTCTTCTCGTCCTGCATCTTCCTCCAGGCTTCTTTTCCGCTCCGTCAGCACGATCCGCCTCAGTGGGAGTCTTCAGCCGTGTGACTCCCACTGAGGCGGATCGTGCGGACGGAGCGGAGAAGAAGCCTGGAGGAAGATGCGGGACGAGAAGAGTGGAGGAAGAAGAAGAAGATGAAGAAGAAGAAGATGTAGAAGAAGAAGATGGAGGAAGAAGAAGAACACCAGAAGAAAGAAGATGGGAGAAGAAGCGGAAAGAAGAAGAAATTAATAAAGGACTTGTCAAAAACCGTCTCTTGTGTTTTTTAACCATTTTGACACTTTTTTTGTGAAATGGTAGCCATTACCAAATCACATGGGGGGGCAGGATCTGGGGGTCCCCTTGTTAAAGGGGGCTTCCAGATTCTGATAAGCCCCCCGCCCACAGACCCCCACAACCACCGGCCAAGGGTTGTGGGGATGAGACCCTTGTCCTCATCAACATAGGGACAAGGTGCTTTGGGGGGCTACCTCAAAGCACCCTCCCAATGTTGAGGGCATGTGGCCTGATACGGTTCAGGGGGAGGTCCGCTCTTTCGTCCCCCCTCTTTTCCTGCAACCTGCCAGGTTGAATGCTCGGATAAGGGTCTGGTATGGACTTTTTGGGGGACCCCACGCCATTTTTTTAAAAAATTTTGGCCGGGGCTCCCCTTAATATCCATACCAGACCTGAAGGGCCTGGTATGAAATTTAGGGGGACCCCCATGCCATTTTTTTTTTAATTTTGGTTTGGGGTTCCCCTGTGGAGAAATCCCATGCAGTTTTTATTAATGAACTTTTATGTGTATTGTCGGACAGACAATTCATTAATAGCCGCGAGTAGTTTTAAATGACTTTTTTTCCTTTGAAATGTAATTTTGCTGTCAGACTGTTCTAAACATGCGCCCCTTTATAGGCATATTATAGACACCCCCCAGGTGTGAAATTTAAAGGAATATTTCACTTTTATTGTTTCATTTTAAGCATTATTAAAATCACTGCTCCCGAAAAAACGTCCATTTTTAAAAATCCTTTTTGCATTGATACATGTCCCCTGGGGCAGGACCCAGGTCCCCAAACACTTTTTCTGACAATAACTTGCATATAAGCCTTTAAAATGAGCACTTTTGATTATTCATGTTCGTGTCCCATAGACTTTAACGGTGTTCACGTGTTCAAATTAATTTTTTGCCTGTTCGCAAGTTCTGCTGCAAACCGAACCGGGGGTGTTCGGCTCATCCCTATTCAGGAGGTGTTGGATATGGTTTCACTCTACTGCTTCACTGGACTTTACAAAAAAGTTTTTTGCTTCTATCATGGAGGACTGCATTTATTAATTGATGATTTATTCACTTTATATTTATTGACTGTTTATTATTCATTTGTGGCACTACACATCTTTTTTTACATTTACTTCTGTTTGTAAAGAAGTGGCCACAGTTTCTCTTCTACTATAAAAGAGCCTTATTCTAGATAAGTATGAATTTTAAGGGGGAATCCAACACAAAAAAAGAAGACAAAAACCTGAGGTTCCCCAAAATCCTTACCAGACATTATCTAAGCATTCAGCCTAGCTGCTCTGGAAAGGGGGAGGATGAGTGTGTCCCCACTTAGCTACAGCAAGCCACATGTCCTCAGCATGGGAGGGGGGTACCTTCTCCTCATGTTGATGAGGGAAAAAAGCTGGCCCAGTGGTGGTGAGGGAAATAAGCAAGGGTTACATAGTGTATACAATATAATGTATGAATCGTTAATATTTTATATACAATATTGCAAATTATCTTGACTAATACAGAACCTTAATTAGAGAAAAAAGGACAGGAGGAAAAACTAACACTAGTTGTTGCTTCGCTTCCTTTGCATTAAGTTTTGAAACTCTCTTAACTCTTGACACTATCCACTATCTTGTATTTGATCCTGACCTATTCTCCTTCTCAAAAGTACTAATGAAATTTCTAGCTATATTGGCTATTTCATGGAAGCAAAGCCTCATAATAATTTCCCTTGAGTTACCATCAAATCAAAGCATAAAGATTTATATGAAATTTTTAACCTATAGTACTAGTTATAGGAATAATAAAAAAAAATGACCAAAAAGAATGAATGACATTTAGCTATAGGTCTGCTCTGCTCTACTTTTTAATAATAAGAATCTGTATTAAAGCATAGAGTAAAATCCCAGTTGTGCTGGAAGCAGTTCATAGATCAATCAGTTGCAAGTCTTATGCTCAAACCATTCTTCTGCAAATTTCAAATCATATTCACATGCTTTGTGCTGTACTTTATGTCATCATCATGTCATTATTCATATAGAGCCTAAAGCTTTATATATCATGTAATCATACTGATAGATGTAATGACAACCTAATTGTTTTGGTGACTCATTTTTTATTATTTTTTTTAATTATAATGATTAAAAAAAAACACTTTCATTCAGAATACTTCCCCTTTGTTACTTTTCCAAAATAGTCTGAAAGGGTCTAGTTTAGCTGCTGGTAGGTCAATTAGCAGGGCTTTACAGTTGTCAAGGGCATAGATTAGTGTTTAGAGCTTCTCATGTAGGATTTTCTGTCAAAAGATTGTAAGGAACCCAAAATATTATTTTTTTACATTAAATTCAGACCATATGTGCATTATTTTACACCAGGGCTTGAAGGGTTCTTTTATGTGGCTAATTTGAGTTAGACGAAGAAAAATGTGAATATGTAGCATTTCAGAGAAACTAGCTTGATTGTAGCCGTATTAGTGCAATTGTGACAGAGAAAATTGAGTACTGTCCGTGATACTTTTTTTATTTGCACTAACATACAATTTTTCAGGACAAGCTTTTCGGGTATGTCCCCTTCTTCAAGGTCCAAGCAGTACTGATTCTCAAATTTTTAAGCAGCATGTTAAAGAAGAAAAAAAAAAAGAGAAAACCAAACACATACAAATCAATGGTAATAAAGATATCAGCAGAGTTAGTGAGATAAGACAGAGGGAGAGCTATATAATGCAGGGGGGGATACTAGTCACAAAGGGGTCGTAAAACTTTAGCATAATGTGTAAGGAAACCAATATCTAAATTCAGGCCATTATTTTTCGTGTCAAAAAGAAGTATCATTCTTAGTTCTAACGTTTTCCTTTCCTGGATAGTTCTGAAATTCCCTTTAAGAACTAAAACATTAAGGTCTTCTATAGTGTGGTCCGGTTGTGAGAATGATGTCCCACAGGTGTGCATAAACTGTCTTCTTTATGTTCTTTGATGGTATGTCTGTGCAAATTCATCCTCGCTTGCAACTTCTGTCCTGTTTCACCAACATAAGATCCTTTGCTGCACCTTTTGCATTGGATGAGGTACACAACATTACTGGAGGTACAGCTGTAAGATCCCATGATATTGAAGGTCCCATTTGTGTGTGTAACACTTTTGGATAGATTGATCTGGTTGCATAGTTTGCAGCGTTTTTTATTGCAGGGTTTGCTTCCATTATTTGTGACTTCATAATCAGAGTGAAGTTTCCTGCTGATTAGTTTGTGTCTGAGGTTGGGTGGTTGTCTGAAAGCCAATAATGAGGGTTGTTGGAATATTCCTTTCAGAGTTTCATCCTCTGTTATAATGGGTTGTAAATCTTTGATTATCTTTTTGATCCCTTCAAGTGCTGGGTTGTATGTGGTGACTAGAGGTACTCGGTTATTTGTTTTTTTCTTTGTGTATTGGAGGAGATTTTCTCTTCGGGTTTTCAAGGCTGTGTTTATGCTGTTGTTGATGGTTTTGTCTTTGTAACCTTTCTTATGGAAGGAGTCTGCCAGTGTTCCGAGATGTTTATCTCTGTCTTCTGGGTCTGAACAAATTTGGTGGTATCTGATGGCCTGGCTGTGTATGATGGCCCGTTTAGTGTGTTGGGGGTGAAAACTGGAACTATGAAGATAGCTGCATCGGTCAGTAGGTTTTCTGTATATTGACGTGTGAAGCTTGTCATCCCTGATGTATACTGTAGTGTCCAGGAAGTTGACATGTGTTTTCGAATAGTCCATTTTTAGTTTGATAGATGGGTGAAAAGTGTTGATCAATGAGATTCTTATCATCCTCACCAAACCACAAATACATGGCTGAGGATGTGACACAGCTCATTGAATTCATTCTTACACACAACTACTTCACTTTCAATAATGACATCTATCTCCAGTGTATGGGTACTGCTATTGGAAGCAAAATGGCACCTCAATATGCAAACTTATTTCTGGCTGACCTGGAGGACAAATTCCTGAACAGCATACAACAAAAGCCATACAGATAATATCGCTATATTGATGATATATTCATGATATGGACTGAAGGTAAAGAAAATCTAAACCAATTCTTCTCATTGATCAACACTTTTCACCCATCTATCAAACTAATAATGGACTATTCGAAAACACATGTCAACTTCCTGGACACTACAGTATACATCAGGGATGACAAGCTTCACACGTCGACCTTCAATACCATGGGATCTTACAGCTGTACCTCTAGTAATGTTGTGTAACTCATCCAATGCAAAAGGTGCAGCAAAGGATCTTATGTTGGTGAAACAGGACAGAAGTTGCAAGCGAGGATGAATTTGCACAGACATACCATCAAAGAACATAAAGAAGACAGTTTATGCACACCTGTGGGACATCATTTCTCACAACCGGACCACACTATAGAAGACCTCCATGTTTTAGTTCTTAAAGGGAATTTCAGAACTATCCAGGAAAGGAAAATGTTTAAACTAAGAATGATACTTCTTTTTGACATGAAAAATAATGGCTGGAATTTAGATTATGCTAAAGTTTTACGACCCCTCTGTGACTAGTATCCCCCCCCCTGCATTCTATAGCTCTCCCTTTTTCTTATCTCACTAACTCTGCTGATATCTTTATTACCATTAATTTGTATGTGTTTGGTTTTCTCTTTTTTTTTTCTTCTTCTTTAACATGCTGCTTAAAAATTTGAGAATCAGTACTGCTTGGACCTTGAAGAAGGGGACATACCCCGAAAGCTTGTCCTGAAAAATTGTATGTTAGTGCAAATAAAAAAAGTATCACGGACAGTACTCAATTTTTTCAGAGAAACTAGCTAAAATTCATATTTTAATTTATTCATATATTAATATTTAATTTATTCATATTCATATACTAATTTATCTATTTGGCTGTTATGGGTTTTGAGCATTTTATTTTTTTCTTAAAGTGTATGTCTGAGCAAATATATAGCAACTCCTGGTGCTGGGGCAATTATCTAGCATCCAAATGTTTCTCCTTCCTCTGACTCCACAACTGAACTGAGCACATAAATACATACAGGGATAAACAGATCAAAGGCCTAGACATGTTTTGGTTATAACTCTAAAGCCGTGTACACACGGTCAGATGTTCCGACAGGAAATGTTCGATGTGAGCTTTTTGTCAGAATGTGTGACCGTGTGTATGCTCCATCGAAAATTTGCTGTCACACAAATGTTTCAGAGCAGGTTTGATTGTGTGTAAATAAGTCAGTCGCACAAAAGTTCACGCATGCTCTGAATCAAGCAGAAGGAGCTGCACTGGCTATTGAACTTCCTTTTTCTCGGCTCGTCGTACATGTTGTTCGTCACCGCGTTCTCACGTTTGGAATTTTTGGCCAATATTTGTGTGACCGTGTGTATGCAAGACAAGTTTGAGCCAACATCCTTCTGAAAAAAATCCACGGTTTTGTTGTCGGAAAATCCAATCGTGTGTACGGGGCATAACTCTAACTTTGGCACCCCAGATTTTTGGAACTACATTGCCCATGATGCTCAACTACACTGCAGAGTGCATGAGCCTCATGGGAAATGTAGTTCCAAAACATCTGGGGTTCCAAGGTTCGCCATCACTGCTTATGACCAAGCGTTGTATTGTGAAATGTAAAAAAGTACTTTGATCACTGCTTATGGACACCATTTGTATATACTGTAAGTATCTAGAACAATCGAGTACTGTCCATGATCATTTTTTTTTACAGCAACCGTAATTGAAATTAGTGAGATAAGAAAAGGAGAGGACTATTGACTGGGGGAGGGGACTGACAGTCAGTCAGACACAGAGGCGAGAGTGGTCGTAAAATTGTTGAATAGCGAGCTAGACAGGTCCACATTTAGTCCATTATCTTTTGTGTCAAATAGAATGGGGAAGAAAAGGGGGAAGCCGTCTTAGGCCCCCCTTTCCTCATGGGATCGTGGCATCAGCATTTAGGAAGCATTTTAAAGGGGTTTTAATGAATTTTACAGCTGATTGGCTAATTAGGATCAGGTGATCCAAAGGGTTATAGAAGTTTAGTAGATTGGTTAGAGATCGGTCAGTTAAGGTTAGGTGTTTAGAAGATTCTAGAAGGTTAAGAGGTCAGATAGGGATTGGCTAGTAAAGGTCAAATGACCTTTTAGAATATTCTAGAAGGCCTTTTTGGCCTATTTAGGGAGCTGTTCCGTTAAGGTCCTTGCCAGTCGCCAGAGAAAATACAGCGCAAAGAGCTCAGGCAAAAGACGCTATCATACTGTAGGATCCTGTGTTTATCTCTGGCGGCATGAAGACCCTGGTGCCACAGCTTCTGGAGCAAGCGGAGGCGGTTGGAGGAGAAGATTGGAGCAGGCATTGCCATTCCTTACCTGTGGGTCAGGATACTGGAGGAGATGGGAGAAGATCAGAGTCAGCCCTGAGAGCAAGTGGAGAAGGTGGTTCACAGCAGCGGCCATGTTGGGTTGCCGAAGAAGTGTTTCCGGCGAAGGAAGTTCCGGAGGTCGCGAGGCAGAAAGATGTCACACAAGCCGAAGAGGAGGGGCATAGAGTGAGCAAGAGGAAGCGCCCTCTGAGGAGCTTCAGTCCAGCTCCAGCCGCAAGCGAAGTTAGAAGACGAGAGAGGTCAGCCTCGTCATCGGGTAGTCGGCGCACATGCGCGACAGCGGCAAATGGAAGAGGAGGTGGGCAGAGCTTTCGGGTGACGTCAGCGACTGCCAAAAGGTCGCCTAGACAAAGAGGGTGGCCCGGTAATCGGCTGGGGCTTCAAATTGACAGCGGAGAAACACTCAGGGAACCTAGTTCAGTTCCCCTCATATTCCACAAGCCAGCAATCCTATACCTGTGCGTGTGCTTCACCTATGGCTACTCCTGGAGTCAGCAGTTCTATAAGTAATGATGGTGAGTGTGCTACTTTATCCCAGCTCTCTGAGCTATCTTCATCTTTACAACAGCTAAATACGGTTATGCGTACACAGTCTGTTTCTCACACAGAGATGTCTGGAGGTGTGGACAATAGCGCAGCAGGGGTTTGGTCAGCTGTTTTGGCGGAACCAAGGCCTATACCTCAGACATCTGTTGTTTTATCACCAGATGCTAGCAGCAGCTCAGTGGTAAATGTACCCCATAAAGGGGCTAAAGAGTGCATGCCTTGTTTTCTATCTCCTCCGGAGTTTCATTTGTATTCGTCTTTAAAGGAAAAAAATTGGAAAGAGGATTTTATAGATTTAAACTTGGTTCTTTGTCTTTCTAGAGATTAAAATATGAGAGGAGGGATGAAATACCAGAGGATGAATGGCGGAAGCCATTGATTAAATCATTTTACAGTTGGTTACAAGCTTTTTGTATCTATGCGAGTGTATTATGTAAAAAATTTCCTGAGAAAAGTTATTTCAACATATTGATATCATATTGGAAGTCTATAAGAGCTTCAGTGGTCTCTCCTGGTTAAATTATGATGAGGCCTTTAGACAGAAATTGGCGGTCCAACCCTCTTTGCAGTGGGGGTCCAAGGACGTCAGTCTTTGGTTAAATTTATTTCTGACACAAAGGCAGCCTTTTTTACATCCAGCTACTACTGTTTCCACTCATTCCACTGGTACTACTTATAAAAAAGGTTTATGTTTTGCTTACAATGATAGCCAATGTAAATGGTTGACTGCTTGCAAATACAAGCACAAATGTGATTTTTGCTCTGGTAACCACCCAATCTCTAAGTGTTTTCCTAAGCTGCAAGCAAATCAAAAAGATGGTTTTTCCAAAAGCAGCTACACCAGTGATATTTCCAAGAATGCTTCGGTGGTTACAAATCTATCTAAATCGGCAGATGGCTTCTCTGTTAATTGAGGGTTTCTCTGTAGGTTTTCAATTGCCAATCTATCAAGGTTCTGGTTGTATGCTGGTAAAAAATTTAAAGTCAGTCAAAGACTATCCTCAGTTGCTGTGAAAATAATTATTAAAAGAAGTGGAGGCAGGAAGAATGAAGGGCCCTTTTGATTATCCTCCTTTCTCAAATTTTAGGATCTCCTCAATGGGTTTGGTTCCCAAAAAAGAGCCGAATAAATTTCAGCTCATCCATCATTTATCATTTCCCTTTGGCAGTTCTTTAAATGATCAAATTGATGCTGATTCATCATCAGTGTCATATACATCTTTTGGTTCCGCAGTAGATAAGTTGCGTTTGTTAGGGAGGAATGCATTAATGGCAAAAGCAGATGTCCAGTCTGCCTTTCGGCTTCTTCCATTGAATCCAAATTGTTTTCATTCCCTGGGTATTAGTTTTGAGGATAAGTTTTACTTTGATAAGTCTTTGCCAATGGGATGTTCTGTTTCTTGTTTTTATTTTGAGGTATTCTCTACTTTCTTGGAATGGGTGGTAAGTAAACTGGCAAACTCTCATTGCTTTATTCATTATCTTGATGATTTTTTATTTATGGGTTCGGGAGGATCAAGCGATTGTCTTCATTTGTTAAGCTCTTTCCAATTAGTGTGCAAATATTTTGGAATTCCGTTGGCGGAGGAAAAAACTATTTTTCCGACAACTTGCATTGAATTTTTGGGAATAACTTTGGATACAATCACTATGGAATTTAGATTGCCTACTGAAAAAATTTATCGGCTTACTCAGTGATTGAGGTTATTCATCAGACAAAGAAAAGTACAGGCATACCCCACTTTTAAATACACAATGGGGTTTATTTACTAAAGCTGGAAAGTGCAAAATCAGACTAATTTCTGCATAGAAACCAATGAGCTTCTAACCCCAGCTTGTTCAATTAAGCTTTGGTAATAAAACCTGGAAGCTCATTGGTTTCTATGCAGAAGTGAGCCTGATTTTGCACTTTCCAGCTTTAGTAAATAAACTCCATTGTGTACTTAAAAGTGGGGTATGCCTGTAACATTAAAAGAAATGCAATCCCTTTTAGGTCAATTAGCCTTTGCAACAAGAATTCTGCCTATGGGTAGGGTCTTTTCCAAAAGGTTATACACATCCATATGTTGGCTTAAAAACTCATCAGCACATATTAGAATTACTTTGGATATTAAACAGGGCTTAATGGTTTGGTTACAATTTTTGGAACATTTTAATGGGAAAACTTTGTGGCAACAAGATTTTATTATTGATAGTGACTTTCAGCTTTCAACTGATGCGGCTGGCTCAGTTGGTTTTGGTACGATTTAATTCCGTTTTTTTCAATGACATTTTTTGCTGCATTCAGAATTTTGGAAATTTTACCTGCTTCACGGGCTAGTAATTTGGGCATTTTATTGTCAAACGTTACGTTACTTTCAGATGGTTTGAAAATTTTTCTGCGTTTTAGTAAAACAGACTCTCTAGGTTTGGGGTCTTGGATAGATTTAAAGGAGTTTCCAGATGAAAGTATTTGCCCGGTCAAAGCTTTTCGTTATTATTTTAACGTACGACCCAATATTTCAAATCTTTTATTCACACATAGGGATGGTTCTCCACTGACTGTTTACCAATTTTCAGTGGTGCTGAAAAAATGTTTGGAGCACCTACAATTGAGTCATTTAAAGATAACGTCTCATTCTTGATGAATCGGAGCGGCTACAGAAGCCGCTCGGATTGGCTTGAAAGAAAGTATCATTAAGAAAATAGGGAGATGGAGTTAGAATTTTTTTAAGTTATATATTCGTCCTTATTAATTTATTGTTCTGTTTCAGGTTTTCAACGTACAGTTTGGATTGTGGGTCATTCTTTTATTTTTTGGGTGCAGAAAAGAGCAGAAAATAGAGTTTATTTGGAGAATTTGGGCCTGGATCCTTCATCTTTCCACATTCATTGGTATGAACGGAGGGGTATGTTATGGGAAGATTTGGTTTTTGAATCAGTCAGATTATATGCAGTATATGATGCTCCGGATATCCTTATAGTGTATCTTGGTGGTAACGATATTGGAAAGATGAAAACTTTTGATCCAATTTCTAATATGAAAGATACGTTTAGATTTCTAAAGTTAACCTTGCCAGACACAGTTCTGTTTTTTTCTGAGATAATACCGCATTTATGTTGGTTAGATTCTATGGCTTTCAAACCTCTTGACAAAGTCCGTAAAAGGATAAATAAGGCTTTCGAAAAATTTCTGGTCCCTGAGTTAGGTATGTCATTTCGTCATTTCGAACTTGAAGGTGGATTGCAAGGTTTGTATAGATGTGACAGCATACATTTATCTGACGTAGGCTTGGATATTCTAAATTTAGATTTACAAACATGCATAGAGTCGGCTGCGGTCTGGGTTTGTGTTGACAGAAGGGTTGCTGTTAACAACCCTTCTGTCGATTGGGAGATTTAAGAAAAAGGTTTAATGATAAATGCTGAGTCAGCTTGAGTCTCAGTGGCTGGGCTGAGTATGGTTTATTGCTAAATACATTTTTGGTTGAGAATATGATTTATGAAAATAGAATTTGATATTATAATAAATTTTGTATAAACCAATAAAGGCCGTGGCCAATTTTATCCCAAAAAAAAATTAAGAATGAAAAAAGTAAATAAAATAAAATATAAATATGTATATTTGTGTGGTGGTTTATTTATTATTTATCTATGCATGTTTGTTGGTTTGCATGATGCCTATGATCCCATGGGAAAGAAAAGGGGGAAGCCGTCTTAGGCCCCCCTTTCCTCATGGGATCATGGCATTGGCATTTAGGAAGCATTTTAAAGGGGTTTTAATGAATTTTAAAGCTGATTGCCTAATTAGGGTCAGGTAATCGAAAGGGTTATAGAAGGTTAGTAGATTGGTTAGAGATTGGTCAGTTAGAGTAAGGTGTCATAGAAGATTCTGGAAGGTCAGCAGTTTAATTAGGGATTGGTCAGTTAAGGTCAGGTGTTTTAGAAGGTTCTAGAAGGTTAAGAGGTCAGATAGGGAATGGCCAGTAAAGGTCAGATGACCTTTTAGAATATTCTAGAAGGCCTTTTTGGCCTATTTAAGGAGCTGTTCCGTTAGGGTCCTTGCCAGTCACCAGAGAAAATACAGCGCAAAGAGCTCCCCGCCCTAACCCCCCCTGTCGCGGCCGATTTATGTGGTGACTCCCTTTGGTGAATAATCAAAGGGGAGATTTAAGAAAAGGTTTAATGATAAATGCTGAGTCAGCTCGAGTCTCAGTGGCTGGGCTGAGTATGGTTTATTGCTAAATACATTTTTGGTTGAGAATATGATTTATGAAAATAGAATTTGATGTTATAATAAATACATTTTGTATAAACCAATAAATGAGGCTGTGGCCAATTTTATCCAAAAAAAGAAATGATGATGAATGATAAAAGTAAATAAAAAAAAATATAAATATGTATATTTGTGTGGTGGTTTATTTATTATTTATCTATGCATGTTTGTTGGTTTCCATGATGCCTGTGATCCCATTACCATTCTTAGTTCAAAAGTTTTCCTTTCCTTAATGATTTTGAAGTTCCATTTAAGAACTATAATATTTATGTCTTTTATACTGTGGTCTGGTTGTGAAAAGTGATGTCCCACAGGTGTGCAGAAATCATCCTTCTTATGCTCTTAAATGGTGTGTCTGTGTAAGTTCATTCTTGTTTGTAACTTCTGCCAACATTAGATCCTATGTTGCATTTTTGCATTGGATAAGGTAAACAGCATTACTGGAGGTACAGCTGTATGATCCTGTGATATTGAAGGTCCCTTTTGTGTGTGTGCGTGTATGAACATTTTTAGTGGATTGATTTGGTTGCACAGTTTGCAGGGTTTTATGTTGCGAGGCTTGGTTCCTTTATTTGTGATTTTATAATCAGAATTAAGTTTCCTGCTAATTATTTATTGAGGTTGGGTGGTTGCCTGAAATCCAGCACTGGGTGTTGTTGCAATATTTATTTCCGTGTTTCATACTCTGTTATAATGAGTTACATATTTTTGGTTTTCTTTCTTATGTCTCCTAGTGCTTTATTGTATGTGGTTAGTAGCAAGGCCGCTGTTAGAAATTACAGGGGCCCATACAGCCTACCTGACAGACCCGCCCCCCTCCCCTGGTCAAAAGTGACTGAGCCTCAGCTGCACAGATCAATGAATAGGAAGCACTCTGAGGGTTCCCTTCTCATTCACAAGCTGAAGCATAGTAAACACAGTTTAACTACTTCAGCCCAGGAAGGTTTTACCCCCTTAATGACCAGAGCACTTTTTACAATATGGCACTATGCTGATTTAACTGGTAATTGCGTGGTAATGCAATACTGTACACAAACAAAATGTGTGTCCTTTTTCTCCTACAAATAGTGTTTTTTTTGGTGGTATTTGATCATCTCTGGGATTTGTAATCTTTGCCATATAAACTAAAAAAGACCGCAAATTTTGAAAAAAAAAATATATTTTATACTTCTTGTTATAAAGAAAAGCCAATAAACTCAATTTTAGTCATACATTTAGGCCAAAATGTATTAAGCCACATGTCTTGGGTAAAAAAAAAAAAAATTCAATAAGCATATATTTATTGGTTTGTGCAAAAGTTATAGCATCTACAACTATGGTACATTTACTGGAATTTATGCAGTTTTTAGTTTACGACACCTAATTTCTGGAGGTGCTAAAATGGCTGGTCAGTACAAAACCCCTCCAAATGACCCCTTTTTGGAAAGTAGACATCCCACGGTATTTGCTGAGAGGCATATTGAGCCCATTGAATATATATATATATATATATATATATATATATATATATATATATATATATATATTAATTATTATATAAATGATTGAAAAATGACAAAAAAAAAGATCTTTACACAAAGTTGTCACTGAAATTATATATTGCTGACACATGCGATGGGTATATGTGGAATTACACCCCAAAATATATTCTGCTTCTTCTCCTGAGTATGGGGATACCCCATATGTGAGACGTAAATCCGATCGTGTGTACGAGGCTTTACAGTTTCGGGGGCTCTGAAATGCAAAGATAGCACAACCCCCCCCCCCAAATGACCCCTTTTCAGGAAGTAGATAGCCCAAGCTATTTCCTGAGAGGCATGTTGAGTATTTTGCAGATCTCGCTTTTTGTCACAAAGTTTTGAAATTTGAAATAAGAAAAAAAAATGTTTTCAAAACAAATAAAAACCGGAAAATTATTCACCATGCCTCTTAGCAAATACAATGGAGTGTCCATGTTCCAAAAAGGGGTCATTTGGGGGGTTTGTGCTATCTTGTGAGGTAGAATTAGCTAGTGAGGAGTGAAATCAACAATTTACGCCCTTAGAAAGCCTGAAGGCGGTGATTAGTTTTCGGGGTCCTGTGTGCGGCTAGACCGCCAATAAGTCTCACACATGTGGTATCCCCATACTCAGGAGAAGCAGCAGAATATATTTTGGAGTGTAACTTCACATATACTCATGACATTTTTGAGTGATATATCATTTAAGTGAAAACTTTGAGTAAAAAAAAATAATAATAATAATTTTCATTTTTCCAAAACTTGTGGCAAAATATAAAATATTCCATGGACACAACATGCCTCTCAGCAAATAGCTTGGGGTGTCCACTTTCCAAAATGGGGTAATTTGGGGGGGGGGGGTTGTGCTATCTTGACATTTCAGGGCCTCCGAAAACTGTGATAGGTAGTGAGGAGTAAAATCAACATTTTACGCCCTTAAAAAGCCTGAAGGCAGTGATTGCTTTTCGGGGTCCTGTACATGGCTAGGCTTCCAAAAAGTCTCACACATGTGGTGTCCCCGTACTCAGGAGAAGCAACAGAATGTATTTTGGGGTGTAATTTCACATATATACCCATGCCATGTGTGAGCAATATATCATTTAGTGACAACTTTATGTAAAAAAAGAAACTTGTGGCAAAATATAAAATATTCCATGGACTCAACATGCCTATCAGCAAATAGCTTGGGGTGTCTATGTTCCAAAAAGGGGTCATTTGGAGGGGGAATGAACTGTCCTAGAATTTTATGTCCAACATTAGAAGCTTATACCACACATCACCCACTCTTCTAACCACTTGAAGACAAAGCCCTTTCTGACTTTTTGTTTACATGAAAAAATATTTTTTTTTGCTGGAAAATTACTTTGAACCCCCAAACACTACATAGATATAGTTTTTATAGCAAAGGCCCTACAGATTAAAATAATGGGTGTTGCAATTTTTTTTCCACACAGTATTTGGACAGCGATTTTTTTAAACGCAATTTTTTTGAAAAAAAAAAAACACTTTTTTGAATTTTAATGCACAAAAACACACTATATTGCCCAAATGTTTGGTAAAATGTAAACGATGATCTTATGCTGAGTACATAGATACCAAACATGACATGCTTTAAAAATACAACCGTGCAGCGGTGACAAACTACATACATTTTTAAAAGCCTTTAAAAGCCTTTACAGGTTACCACTTTAAATTTACAGAGGAGGCCTACTGCTAGAATTACTGCCCTCAATCTGATGTTCACAGTGATACCTCACATGCATTGTGTAATTGCTGTCTACATATGACACGAGACCAATGCTTGCGTTCGCCCTTTGCGCGCAAGCACGGGGGCCAGGGGTGCTTTAATTTATTTATTTATTTTTAATTATTTATTATGCTTTTTTATTTTATTTTTACACTGTTCCTTTCATTATTTTTTTTTTTTTATAATTTGTATCGTTATCACAGGGAATGTAAATATCCCCTATGGTAGCAATAGGGAGTGACAGGTTTCTTAGGCCATAGAGATGTTTGTAGCCATTCTGTTTTCTGATCAGCTCTGTGGTCAGCTGTCCGAATCACCGGCTGCATTCTCAGGTTCCCTGGTTGGACAGGAGATCCCGAGAAAACCATGGAAGATAGCAGGAGGGGGACATTCCCTCCCACTGCTTGTAAAAGCATTCTAGCGACTAATTAGCCACTAGGATTGCTTTTACTTGAAAGCCTGGCTGAAAAAAACAATACCAAGATGATACCTAAACCTGCAGGCATCATTTTACAAAAAAATGAACTAATAGTGCTAGCAGGGACCAGGCCTGACTCTGTTAACATTGCAGTTTTGTGTGCTGCATTTTGTAAGTGACAGTGATCTTTTCATACTGCACTTGGGTGGGCTGGACTGAGCAGAGGGGCTAAACACAGGTGCTGGCAGGTGTTTGTGCTGATTCTGCTAATGCTGCATTTTTGGAAACACTATAGTATCGGGGACGCTAGTATCGATCTGATTAGATTAAAGATATAAGTCTGTTCAGCCACTGTTCCTAGAAAGGGAGGTGCATGGTGTGTGCATGTGTGTTAGTGCTACTGGCAATCAAAAGGGTTAAATTCTAATGCTGTCTGGGATTGTCGCTAATTGACTCTTACACCTAAACTGACGTTGACACTAACACTAACTAGCTAACTAGCGTCACACGTGACACTAATACAGTGATCAAAATAAAATATGTACACTATACTAATGCCCCTGTGACAGAGTGTGAAAGGGTTAACTGGGGGGTGATCAAGAAGTTAAACCTTTATTAGGGCATATATGGGGGGTACCCTAAACCTATCAGGGCCTACCACTAACTGCCCTAACTCTGTTTAGTGTCACAAGTGACACCAATGCAGTGATCAGTAAACTGCACTTGTGATACTGTGACAGAGAGTGACAGGGAGTGAAAGATTTAACCCCCCAGCGGTATTCCCGAGTCTGGCTCGGGGTGGATTTTTAATACCAAAAGTGGTATCCCCAAGACAGACTCGGGATCGCATCGCAGGATCCAGGAAGAGTTTAGTTACCTTGTCCCCTGGATCCTGCGATGTCTCCCCGCTGTGATCGGCGAGCCGCCGTGTCTCGCTCGATTCACAGTGCCGAGCTCCGTTCCCTGCAAGCGTTGCGACGCACGGGGACAGAGTTCGGCGGCAAATTCAAAAAGTAAAACACACAGTACAGATACAGTATACTGTAATCTTACTGATTACAGTACTGTATCAAATAATTACACATCCCCTTTGTCCCTAGTGGTCTGTCCAGTGCCCTGCATGCAGTTTTATATTATAAAAACTGTTCTTTCTGCCTGGAAACTGGAGATTGTCCATAGCAACCAAAACTGTCCCTTTACATCAAAAGTGGCTTTAGACCAGCTAGAAAACAGCGATAATAAATTAGAATCACTCGCAGAATTGAGTGATAATGATTTGTGGGGAAATCCGTCACCAAACACTAAAAGTAACAAAAGCGACAATTCTGCAACTGAGCAAATTTCAGCGTTTTTGATTTTATTACATTATTGAATATTTTTTTATTATAATTATATTATTATTTGTTATAATTATTTATAGTTATTTATTATATTATAATTTTTTATTTAGTTTTTCAAACTTTATCATACCCGGGATGTCTACTAGATTCTTGTTTGGACAGATTTAAGTGAATTATTCCTAAAAATTACAGGCCTGTAATATAAAATGCCAAATTTCTGTGCAAAATAATTGTACCGCTTTCAGCACCTAAAATCGGAAATAATCATACCGCCAGGGAGGTTAAACGGGGGGGTGTTAGTGTAGTGTTGGTGTACACACAGTGAGATGCTTCTCTCCCGCACGCTGGAACCGAAAGGTGCTCTAGGACAGGAGATTGCATCACTTCCTGTGACTGTGTTTACATTACAGGCATATGAAGTTTGTTCATTGGTCAGAACCGATCAGCAGGTCCAGGCCATAAACCATTTATCTGTTCTGAACCGAACTGGATCGCTGCGGTGACGGCAGGGGAACACACAGGCCCCCTTTCTTTACCTTCTGTCTATAAGATGAACATTTTTGGGGGGTTGTATTCAGTACAGTATGTGCAAAGAGAGATCACACAAATACTAATAATTATAACATTTAATTAAGTAATTACAGATACAGATAAAACATGTAATAATATTAGAAAATATAACAAGAATATTTAACTAAAAATTCTGTCTCCCCACAGAGTCCCACCCGCTTTTTACGTTGTGGCACAGATAACCAGACACATTCATAATGCAGCTCTGAGACGAGACTGAATATTCCAATATATAGCTGTAGTATATACAGGACTTAAATGTAAGGAAATGGTCGACTCTCACTGCAAGCAAAAATATGACCTTTTAGGGACTTGGTCAGTTTGCAATGACATCCCTTTGGTATAAAGTTAACTAAGGTAACCAGGATATGAGAGGCTTTCTTAGATATTGTGAGACAACTTTAACCACTTGACGACCGCCTCACGCCGATATACGTCAGCAAGGTGGCACGGACAGGCAAAATCACGTAGATCTACGTGATCTGTCTTCCGCGGGTGGGGGGTCCGATCGGACCCCCCCCGGTGCCCGAGGCGGTCGCCATGTCTTCCTGGGCGATGAGAGGTGAGGGGGAGGCCATCCATTCGTGGCCACCCCCTCCCGATCGCTCCCGGCGAATGAAAACGCTTCCTTTCACTCTGTAATGTAAACAGAGGGAGAGGAAGTGATGTCATCCCTCCTCGAGCCGGTCTTTTCGTTCCGGAGCCGAGGAGAGAAGACATCAAGTAAGTCTGCACAACACTACACTAACAGTAGAACACACCAGGCACACTTGTCACCCCCCTTCACCCCCCGATCACCCCCGATCTCCCCCCTGTACCCCCTGTCACACTGACACCAATAGCAGTTTTTTTTTTTTTGCATTGGTGTCAGTTTGTGACAGTTATAAGTGTTAGGGCAATTAGGTTAGCCCCCTTTAGGTCTAGGGTACCCCTCCTTAGGTCCAGGGTACCCCCCTAATAAAGGTTAACACCTTGATCACCCCCCCGTCGCCAGTGTCGCTAAGCGATCTTTTTTCTGATTGCTGTATTAGTGACACAGGTGACGCTAGTTAGGGAGGTAAGTATATAGGTTCGCTGTCAGTGTTTTATAGCGACAGGGACCCCCATATACTACCTGCTAAAGGTTTTAACCCCCTGATTGTCCCCTAGTTAACCCTTTCACCAGCGATCACCGTATAAGTGTTACGGGTGACGCTGGTTAACTAGTTTGTTTTTTGTAGTTTATTATAGTTTTAGGGCACCCGCCGTTTATTACCTTATAAAGGTTTAACCCCCTAATTGCCCGGCGGTGATATAAGTTACGTTTTTAGGGTCAGATAAGGTCTGTGTCGCCCCAGGCAGTGTCAGGTTAGCGCCAGTACGGCTAAAACCCACGCACGCAGCATACACCTCCCTTAGTGCTATAGTGTCTGAGCGGATCGATATCTGATCAGATCAGATCTATACTCCCCAGCAGTTTAGGGTTTCCATAAACACAGTGTTAGCGGGATCAGCCCAGATACCTGCTAGCACCTGCGTTTTGCCCCTCAGCCCAACCCTGCCCAGCCCACCCAAGTGCAGTATCGATCGATCACTGACACTTACAAAACACTAAGCACACATAACTGCAGCGTTTGCAGAGTCAGGCCTGATCCCTGCGATTGCTAACAGTTTTTTTGGTAGTGTTTTGATACAGTCGCTGACAGTCAGGAGCTTTTTTGCCTGTGAGTCTCACTAGTGTACCCCTAAATTTAGAGCCCAAAATGGCAAATCGAAGGTACACTAGTGAAGAGGCCTACACATTTCTGAGCATGACAGATAGTGAAGAGGAAGTCACTCATCTGTCAGATTCAGGCTCAGAATACGATCCTGTAGAGGACAGCGGCTCCATGACAGATAGCTCTGACGATGGAGTTGTGGTCCCTGCTAAGGTCAGGCATACCAGACACCGATCTTCTTCTGTCCTTGAAGTGCAAGAACCGCAGGTCCCTCGTATGGAGCAGAGAAGTACTAGCGCCGCTATTCCTTTTGGTGAACTGGCAAGCACCAGCGGCCTAGTACACCCTGGTCGTACATCCAGCACTGCAGTATCACGTGGTGACGTGGCGAGTCCCATAAGTGCAGTTTAAGCTGGTGAGGTGGCAAGCACTAGTAGTGTCCCGCTGCCACCAAGAAGACAAAGACAGGCCCGTCGTGCCCATAGTGCCCTTCCTGCTGCATTCGCCAATCCGAATTGGGAACCCACCACTTCTGCAGCACCCATACTTCCCCCTTTCACTGGCCAACCCGGAATTCAGGTGGAAACAGTTGACTTTACGCCACTGGATTTTTATTCGCTGTTTTTCACCGAAGATCTCTATAGATCTATTGTGGACCAAAGCAATTTATACACTGGTCAACACATCGCCGCTAATCCCCAGTCCTCCCTTGCCAGAGATTCGAGACCAATTATGGTCTCTGAATTTAAGCTCTTTCTGGGCCTTTCCCTCAACATGGGCTTGAATAAAAAGAGTAAGTTGTGGTCATATTGGTCCACTGGCCCAATTTACCATGCGCCCGTGTTCTCTGCCTCCATGGCCAGGGCACGATACGAGCAGATTTTGCGGTTCATGCACTTCAACGACAATGAATTCTGTCGTCCTCGTGGAGACCCTGCATACGATCGGCTCTACAAAATTCGGCCCCTCGTAAACCACTTTAACCAACATTTTGCAGACTTGTTTACCCCCCATCAAGTTGTCTGCATTGATGAGTCCCTGATTAAATTCTCTGGCCGCTTGTCATTCAAACAGTACCTTCCCAGCAAGCGTGCCAGATACGGGGTCAAGATGTATAAGCTCTGTCACAGGGCCACAGGCTATACATGTAGTTTTATGGTTTACGAGGGCAAAGATAGTCACGTAGAGCTGACAAACTGCCCTGACTACATAGAAAGCTCTGGCAAGATAGTGTGGGACTTGGTGTCACCCTTATTCGGAAAGGGGTACCACTTGTACGTGGACAATTATTATACGAGCGTGCCACTTTTTAGTCACTTGTTTGATCAGCAGATTGGAGCATGTGGCACCGTGCGACCTAATCGCCGGGGCTTTCCCCAGCGGCTTGTAGATTCCCATCTTAGGCTGGGGGAGAGAGCCTGCTTGAAGTATAATAACTTGCTCGCTATGAAGTGGAGGGATAAGAAGAATGTTTTCGTTCTCACCTCCCTTCATGCAGACACGACGACCCAAATTACTACGGCGACTGGTGTTGTGGAGAAACCCCTCTGTGTCCACGAATATAACCTTAATATAGGAGGGGTGGACCTCAACGACCAGTTGTTGGCGCCGTACCTAGTTGCCCGTAAGGCCAGACGCTGGTACAAAAAAGTGTCCGTTTATTTATTTCAATTGCTGAACGCTCATGTGCTATACAGAGCTTCAGGACAGACTGGATCCTTCCTTACATTCCAGGAAGAGATCGTGAGAGCCCTTCTGTATCCAGACGGTGCTCCACCTCACCATCCCCACCCAAATGCAGTAAGCCGGCTGCATGAGAGGCATTTTCCTTATGCCCTCCCGAGTACCCCTACCCAAAAAACCCCCCAAAAAAGATGTTGTGTCTGCAGCAAGCGCGGATTTAGGTGTGACACCCAGTGTTATTGTCCCTCCTGTCCTGGCAATCCTGGTCTTTGCATGGGTGAATGTTTTGAACGCTACCATACACTAGTTGAGTATTAGCGTAGGGTACAGCACTGCACAGACTAGGACACACTTTCACAGGGTCTCCCAAGATGCCATTGCATTTTGAGAGACCCAAACCTGGAACCAGTTACAAAAGTTAAAAGTTACTAAAAAAAGTGTAAAAAAAATAAAAAAAATAAAAAAAATAAAAACACAAAAAAAATATAAAATAAAAAAAACAAAAATAGTTGTTGTTTTATTGTTCTCTCTCTCTCTATTCTCTCTCTATTGTTCTGCTCTTTTTTTACTGTATTCTATTCTGCAATGTTTTATTGTTATTATGTTTTACCATGTTTGCTTTTCAGATATGCAATTTTTTTTATAATTTACTGTTTACTGTGTTTTGTTGGTAACCATTTTATTGTTTTCAGGTACGCCATTCAGTTGCAGCGCGGATTTATTTATCTTGACAGCAACAGCGTTTGCTCCCACGATATATAAAGCCGTGACTCCAGCGCTGTCGGAGGTGATTTCACCACCACAGTTACATACTTCAGCATATATGCCGAAGCGTGGGGGCAGCAGTGGGTGGAGGAGCGATTTGCTCCTGCCTTTTGTGGAAGGATGCCCCCATGCTTCGGCATATATATATTTTAGGCAGAGGTTGCGTTAAATGTTTTATTTTTTACTATGTTTTTTTTTGTATTTGCTTTGCAGGTATGGTAAGTCTTATAGGGCGTACACACGGCCGGACTTTGTTCGGACATTCCGACAACAAAATCCTAGGATTTTTTCCGACAGATGTTGGCTCAAACTTGTTTTGTCTACACACGGTCACACAAAGTTGTCGGAAAATCCGATTGCCAACCACGCGGTCAAGTACACCACGTACGACGAGACTAGAAAAGGCCGGTTCAGAACCAAGTGCGGCACCCTTTGGGCTCCTTTTGCTAATCTCGTGTTAGTAAAAGTTTGGTGAGAGACGATTCGCGCTTTTTCAGACTCGTGGCTTTCAGATCGTTTACTGCCGTTCAGTTTGTGCTTGTGGGTTTGTATCTGCTCTTCAGTGCGTGCAGCAAGTTCCGCGTGACTTTAAGTAGTCATTGTATTCTTGTTCGTTCGTTACTGTTTTTCAGTTCGCTCTTCACAGGCCTTGCTGTTCTTCAGTGCGTTCTGTTACTTCGTTCTGAGCAGCCGACCGTTTTCTAGCCATGTTTCGCATGCGTACTCTTCATAGAGTTCGTGCTGTGCGGGGGCTTGGTGTTGGGGTCCTGACCTTGACACAAGTCCAGTCCATGAACAGGGTGGGGAGGAGTTCATGGACCAAGAATTGGTTGCTTCAGCGTGACCAGTTCTCTCATATGCCTTTGCTCCGTGAGATCCGTGAGAATAATCCTGATGATTTCAGGAACTTTCTCAGGATGACGGACCCCGTGTTTCACCGTTTGTTGGCTTCGCTGACCCCCTATATCAGCAGGCAGGATACCTGCATGAGGCAAGCCATCACTCTGGAGCAGAGGCTGGTCGCTACCCTGCGGTATTTGGAGACAGGGAGAAGCCTGCAGGACTTGAAGTTCTCGACAGGCATCTCCCCCCAGGCTCTGGGGATCATTATCCCAGAGACCTGTTCTGCCATCATCCAGGTCCTACAGAAGGAGTATATGAAGGTAAGATTTTTATCCTTTTATATCACATTTTATTGTATTTAATGTTTGCTAATATATTGTATTTCTTTCCTCATTACCTAATTACCATGATTGTAATATGCTGTGAATGTCCCCTTTGTTCTCATGCATGCTGGAATTTTATGCAATTATTATTTTAGGTCCTTCATACATATTTGCCTTCACTTACCTCCCCAGCATGGTGTCTCCTGGCCCATATTCACCTCATGTAGTCACTTAACAATGTATTTTATCAGCTACATAGTAGTGCTTTACCCCAAACACCCCCTAAAATGTTTAGAAATGTTATTTTTGATTTAAATTCAGGCAGAGTGCCAGAGGATTTTTTTTTGTGGTGTCCCCAAATCATTTTTAGTAACCCTCCCTACCCCAACTGCTAAGTCAGCTGATCCCAATTCTCTATCTATTCTCAATCATCTATCTGCTAACTTTGGCAAACCCATACACACTATACCCATCTCTTTTGTGGTCAGATCTATGGATGAATTCCCCAAAGCATGTAGTAGGGCCTGCCTGTATACTTTCAAATGGTACTGTTTAAAGTTTTAGGATCCTATTATTATCTTGATAGGTAATAGCAGAATGTCCAAATGTCCTCAAATGTGTACAGTGTGTATTTATATCTTTGTATTATGACACTTCTTACCTGTCCAGTGGTCTGCTAATAGTGTAACTAAGGAGGGTCTGTTCCAAGTAATACCCATTATTTAGGCATTCATCTCTCAATGAAGTGAAGAGGGATACCTGTCCAAGAGCCCCCCCTATAATGTTAGAAATGGCCCATGAGGGGGGGGGGATATGATAGGTGTACCTTATAGTTTGGCGTTGTTAAATTCCCCTTAATAAATGCTATCTGGAGGTTGCCCCATAATGTTTGTGTCTAATCTGCTTGCCATGTTTCAGAGTAAAAATAGTAATGTTTATTGTTTTTTCATCAACAGTTTCCTTCCACGCCACAGGAATGGCAGACTGTGGCCTCCCACTTTGCCCAGCGGTGGGACTTTCCTAACTGCGGAGGGGCAATTGATGGGAAACACGTCCACATCGTCCCACCACCCAACTCGGGGTCATACTATTATAATTACAAGGGGTTCAAAAGTATTGTGATGTTGGCGGTGGTGTCGGCTAATTACGATTTCTTGTATGTGGATGTGGGGAAGAATGGCCGGATGTCTGATGGTGGAGTCATCACCCAGACGGAGTTCTACAGGCTTCTACAGGCGTCTCCAGAATGGCAGCTTGGACTTGCCAGCTCCAGAGGACAATGTGGAAGGACTCCCATTTGTGTTCGTTGCTGATGAAGCGTTTGCGCTGGGGGACCACCTGATGCAGCCATTCCCAATGAGGACCCTCACCCCGGAACAGAGGGTTTTTAATTACTGGCTGGCCAGAGCCTGAAGAGTGGTGGAGAACACATTTGGAATCCTGGCCAGCCGGTTCCGTCTATTTATGACACCCATCCATATGGCAGAGTATAAACTGAACCATATTATCCTTGCGTGCTGTGTTCTCCATAACTTTTTAAGGAAACATTCGGTCAACTATGCTGGCTCAGTTGGGCCTGAGGCTGGAATCATACATCAAACCACACTGACAGCGCTTGAAAGTGGCCATCCTGGCTTGCCCTCCCTGAGTGCCCGTGATGTCCGGTTACGATACCAGGAGTTCTTTGTGGGTAGGGGGGCTATCAATATGCCAGATAATCTGTGAAGCCTTTTTCTAATAAAAAAAAAAAAAGAAATTCTTTGTGGACATTTACTGCTGTGTTTGTTTTAGCTGATCCTGACAGAAATGTGTTGAGTCCAGAAAATGTTGTGATTGTGTAACCTTATTATACAAAGCACTGTTGGCTGTTATTTCCTAAATTCAAAAACACATTTCACTACAAGTGCAGTTGCAACTGCACTGAAACTGCACTTGTAGTGCAAAGAGGATTTGCCCTTAGGAAATAACCCCCATTTTTGCTGAAAACAGCAATTACATCACCCCAAAAGTGTTGTAGTGTTGAGACAATAATCCACACATTCTTGAGTAACCAACTTTTTTATACCTGCACAATCACATGTGCATTTACCAAAGGTTTTTAAAACAAACCAACATGTTTGTTGTATAACAATTTTTGGAGTAGCATTATCAAAAATCGAAATGACCATTTAAGATAAAACAGGTATGTGTAAAACCAACAAGAAAGCCAAAAAACTTGAACTTACAAAGTTCACATTAGGTAAAACCTGAAGGCTATATCAGACATCAGTATTTAGGAACTGGGTTTGATATAGCGTTCAGATGGGGGGAAATCACCACTGGAAAAGCCAAATTTGGAAGATGCACACCAATTTATGAATGTCAACATGTGCTATCTGCCATCACGTGGGATCAAGGGACGTGTTTTGGGGGAGCAAGCACTTCCTCAAGATTGCACCACAATCCAAAAATAGATTTTGTGGGGTTTTAAATTCGCCCCAAAACATCAATGATGTTATTATTTTTTTTAATCACATCATTGATTTTTTGCTGTATGTTTTGCAGTTCTACATTACACCCCATGATCTCCCCGATCAGGATCTGGGCACTTTCAGATGTTAAAGGATCTGGATCACGATCACCTAAAAAGAGAGAAACAAAACAAAAACGGGTATCAAAAATCTGCCGGCATCCATCTCTTACCTGAGCCTGTGGTCGCAGACACTCACCTGTTGTGGTGCCAATTTCCACCACATCTTCTTCTTCCTCCTGCTCTTCTTGGGTTGGTGTTAGTTCCCCTTCTTCCAGAGGAGGTGGGGGGTCTGTGGTCTCCTCGGATGAGGGGTGTCCTCCGAGTCTTTTCTCCCCTATGTAAAACAAAAATGTTATAATTAGCACACAGATATTTGATGGCAGAACTATAAATAGGAAACATTGCTTGGCAGTGGGGTACAATTGTCTATTTTGGCAGAGTTCCAAGATGTCGTTTTTTTATTGGCCTTTGTCAAGCTGCAAAACTTTACCTGTTTAGTACAAGCTTTACAGATGGAGACCCCCCTATAGTATACACTGGAGCACCTGTGTGGCCCCCCTACTAAAAATGGTGTTCTGGGGTCCCACACTAGTGCTCCAGTGTCCAGATGTGAAAACAGCTGCTGAGTGTCCTCTCCTTACACAGAATCTAGTTTGCATTTCATTCTAGTAGCAAACCCATCTACACAAACAAATATTTGGCATCCAAGTAGGCCCAAAAAAATGTGGGAAAATGCATATGGCCTAAACAATGGTGTTTTAGAGGCCGAAAGAAAAATGTTTGATACGAACGAATAATGGGCCCATGAACATTAAAGTTGCCCTTTTAAACGTTACAATTAATAAAAGCATATGGAGCAGCACGAACGTAATAAAGACAGAAAGAATAGGAACACAGCACAACTACTTACTTTTTTGCAGCACTCTCCGGATCTTTCGGTACTGCTCTGGCTCTCTCAATTTCAGGTCCGACCACCGCTTCCTGAGCTGATCTTTCGATCTTCGTACCCCGAAATTCCGGTGCAGACTCCTGACCACTTTCGCCATGATCTTGGCCTTTCTGATATTGGGGTTGGGGTAAGGCCCATACTTTCCGTCATAGTCGGACTTCTTCATGATGTCGACCATCTCCAACATCTCCCCAAAGGACATATTTGTGGCCTTAAAACGTCTCCTTCTGGATCGGGAGGTGTCCGGATCCGGGCTTTCCTCCTCCTCCTCCTCCTCGTTCCTGCAATTATCACGCACCTGCTGTGACTCCACCATGTGCTCTTCCCCTACTGCGCCGAACGAAAAGGGGCGGGGAATAGACTAGAATGAACGTCAGGGGCGGGCGGAGTTACACGCATGCACAGTGTGTATAAAGCGTAACACGCGTGCGTATTACGTACGATCTGTGAGCGGAGGAAGGAGCATTGGAAGTGCCGATCGTAAGAACGAAGGTAAGAGACAAACTTGTGCCTATACTGCTTCTACATTGAGGCCTATATTGTAACAAGATTAGGAGAGTTTAGTCTGACATTAGGCTTTGTCTTGTGTTGTGTCTTGCAGTGAACATGGATATGCTAATGAAAGATAATGACTTCATGTCAGTATTCGTAGATATGTTAAGGGAGCTGCCCTGTCTGTGGGAGATTAAACACCCCCATTTCAAGAACCAAGCAAAGAGGAAGGCAGCACTGGAGCAATTGTGTGAAATTGTGAAGCAGGTGATCCCCACGGCAGACATCACCTATTTAAAGAAATTAATTGGTGGCCTGAGGAGTACATATCTAAGGGAGCGCAAGAAAGTCCTGGATTCACAGAGATCCGGAGCAGCAGATGACATCTATGTCCCCAGGATGTGGTATTATGACAGGCTGCATTTTCTGGCAGGCCAGACTGAACCCAGGCCATCCCTCTCCAGTCTTCCTTCCACGCTTCCTTCCCCCCCCGGCTGAGGCTTCTGACGCCCAACCTGGGCCTTCCAGGCCGCGTGTGGAGGAGCCCAGATTGAGCCAGGTATAGCATTCCTCTAAATATTTCTGCTTGACCAATCAATGATGTTATTAGATGTTAGTTGGGAGTACTAATTTAGGATTGTGATTGATGATGCAAAACATTACAACCATGTCCCTTTTTCATACACAGGGAAGTCGCAGCCAGGAGGTGGCCGGGCCGAGCCGGCTGACTGATCTGCAGGTCCCTCCACCCCCCCTGGAAAGAAAAAGTGGCAGTAGGAGGAGTGCCCTAGAGGAGGCTACCAGAGGACTCTTTTGGAGGGCTACAGAGGTCCTGGGAGCACGACAGACCGTGGAGGAGGACATTGCAGCCATTATTGCATATAAAATGCAGAGAATGGAGGAGGGACAACAAGTCATGTGTGAGGCGCTCATATCGGAGGCTCTTAACAAAGGTATGAGGGGCCAAATTACAGCTCAGACACACCTTTGCGATGGTCCTCCTTCTCCTCCTGCAGGTCCTCCTCCTCCTCCTCCTTCTCCTCCAGGTCCTCCCAGTCCTCCTCCTCCTCCAGGTCCTACTCCTCCTCCTGCCACATCTCCAACTGCACAGCCACAGCCGGGAAGGAAGCGTGAAAGGAAAACCAGAAAGTGAGGACCCTGGATCCAGTCTGGTCGGCCAAAAAATGCAGCCTCTTGTGGTACCACAGCCTGGGGACACAGATGTCATCTGCTGCTATCCGGATCTCTGCGAATTCTGGACCAGACTGCCCTCCCTTACATATGGACTCCTCAGGCCACCAATTTTGATGTTCAAGAATTGATGTCTGCCGTGGGGGTCCCAGGCTTCGGTAATTTCTCCTGTTGATCCAGTGTTGCCTCCCTCTTTGCTTGGTTCTGATCTCTTAATAAAGGATTTTTGTTTTGAATTATACTCTCCTATGTGTGTTTTACTTCAAAAAGGACAGTTTGTGAGGATTCAGGTACATTTCAAAAATACAATGTGAAATGAACAAGGGACACCAACAACAAACAATCTCCTTGAGATTAAATAATAAAAGATATCAATGGTGTTGGGGTAACTTGACACACAAAACACACACAAAAATATTCTGGAGGAAAAATAAAAATAACATTGAACAAAGATCAGCCTTTGAAAAAATACAAACATTAAATTAAAAAAAAAGGCTTAAAATCCCCCAAAAAATTAAATAAAAAAAAAAAATTATGTCAGATGTGACAACTAATAACAATATATTCAGGGAATACCAATAAAAACAAACAAATAAAACTTTGTGAGAAGTGTGTGTGAATATGAGCAGCAAAACTACTTCATTCTTGTCACATTATAAAGAAGAAGAGAGTGCACTGTATTAAACCATTTTTAACATTGCAGCGTGACAAAAGTGCTGTATCCATTGTGAACTCTAAGTTTACAAGAACGAGCTGTTCCATCTTGGAATTTCTTCTGAGCATGCGTGGCACTTTGTGCGTCGGAACAGACCACACACGGTCGGAATTGACGCGATCGGATTTTGTTGTCGGAAAATTTTATGTCCTGCTCTCCAACTTTCTGTGTCGGAAAATCCGATGGAAATTGTCCGATGGAGCCCACACACGGTCAAAATTTCCGACAACACGCTCCGATCGGACATTTTCCATTGGAAAATCTGACCGTGTGTACGGGGCATTAGAAATTCATTAGTTGAAAAAATCATTTCTGCCCTGCGCCTTCAAATTTTCCTGTCACTGAAAACGAATGGCATTTTGAACCCACTATCGATTTGACAATCGAACAAACATTTCTGAAATTTAGTTTTTTAACATAAGCCTTTTAGTGTATAGCCAGCTTAAGTCTGTTCAAAAATGGCTCCATGAAAATTATGATAATTGAAGTTATAGGAGTGGACTGCTCGTTCAACAGATATCAATTTAATTGTGCTTCCCTAAATTGAAACAATTATTTACAGACTTAAATACTGTTTATTTGAACAAAACTATGAAAAAAAAACAGTCAGTATGGGCCAACTTCCTTGTGGAATGCTTTGATGCTGTGCATCAAACCACACCTAACTTTGATGCCTTTGAGGCAAAGAGAGTTTAGACAATAGACTGAATCTATAAAAGTCTTTAAAAATGCCAGCCAATCATATTATTACATTGTTAACATGCAGCAGTATCATGGAAAGGGGAAGCAAATGTATTTGTACAAAGAGTTCTTCTCATAGATCATATTTATTTTGGAAACATTTATTTAATCTCTTGTATCACTAACATGAAATCTATCTATGTAGAAGTATATTTTCGTACTGTTAAATTACCCCTTAAAAGCACCCTCAAATGTCTTACACTCACCAGTACACACTCATGCTATGCCCACATTATGAGGCTCAAAGAAAGCTAGAAAGCTGATGCTGCTGTAAAATCTCCTGGCTAGTCCCCGACTTTTGGATCAATTTAATTATTCTTCATGCATAGGCCACCTACAATAGGAACACATAGGATTTTTCCCACATGCCCAAAAAAAAAAAGGGATCAGCTGGGATAGTTTAGTGTTGTTCTCTTTTTTAGAGAAGGAGGGGGGGGGACCAACGTCAATGAAGGTGCAGTAAGGAAGAAGCCCCCTAGCCTAGGAGGTCAAGAAGTAGAAAGAGGAGAAGGAGAAGGAAAAAATACACAAAACGGGAGGGTAATGAGAGCAACCAGGAACAGAAGGAAGGGACAATGGATATACATGAAAGCATCAGGGGTGGATGAACTAGAGGTCATCAATCTCTCCACCTTTGACCTTAAAGAGAGATAGATCAGGCTTCTTAAGAAGGGATTATCTTTTTCACTGGTAAATGTCATGAGTTTGAAGTTTTTTTAAGGATTCAAATTTATTTTTAAGAAAAGTTATTTACAGAACTTTCTATGAGAGGCTGGATGCAACAGGGGAAGTGGTAAATGGACACATTCCAGAACAGGAAAAACAGGGCCTACAGAATCTAGAAGCCTACTGGAAGAAAACATTGACACTGGCTTAGAGTCCGATGAAGAAGAAGTAAGTCAGAGGTGGCGAAGAGAGGCCAACTTGAGACTTAGATCGACCATGATGCCAGCCATTAGTAGCAACAGGTGGGTGAGCCTCTTTCTCAACCGGGTTTACATTGATCTCAAATAAATTGATTGGGAAAAACAAGTAAGTGACCATTTGATGAAGGAGGAACGTAGAGCCCTGAAAGAACTTAAAAGTGCCCCAGGTACAGTAATTAAGAACAGTGATAAGGGGAGAAATGTTATCATCATGAATGATCACAATTATGTTGCAGAAGTTGGACAGTTGAAAGATGAATCAACTTATCTTAGGCTGACAAATAACCCTTTCCCAAAATTAGTAGAGGAACTCAATTATAAATTGACCCTAGCGATGTTAGCAGGACTCTTATCTAAGAAAGAACTGGAGTATTTAAGGGTGTATACCTTCAAGATATATTTTTATATTATTCCAAAAATTCATAGGGACCCACTGAGACAGCCTGGAAGACCTATTGTGTCGGCAATAGGGGGACCATTGGAGAGAGTATGGAAATATTTGGACCTACTGGTTAAAAATATGTTATACCTACTCCCCTCATATGTTAAGGACACAGGGGATGTTCTCAATAAGATACAGGAACTTGAGATACTGCATGGGGCCCTACTCATGTGCATAGACTTTGAATCATTATATACATCAATACCCTACTAGTGGGGCTCAAGAGCGGTATCTCATTTCCTTGGGCACCATCATCCAACTATGGGTGCTCATAATGAATTCCTCTGTGATCTCTTGAACTTTGTCCTAATGGATAATTTTTTTTCAATTCCTGGGTGGTTACTTCCATCAAATCAGGGGAACTTTGATATGGGAACACATACACACATATATGCCTGTTTACATCTGGGGCTATGGGAAGAACAGCTGCTATGCCCCTTACTGATGTACTGCACCCACTTGGCTACCTGAATACGGTACATCGACGATGTCCTTGTTGTGTGGACTAAGGCAATCACTGAACTTGAGGAGTTCATGAATGAACTAAATGGCAATGATAGAAATATTGGTCTAACCTTTAATTTTCATCAAAAAACAATTTATTGTAATTGATAATTTATCTATCTTAGTTGACAATAAAGGTATGATGACATCCACCTTTAGGAAGGAGACAGAAGCTAATACAGTACTCTATGCCACAACCCACCACCCAGAACCCCTAGTCCGAAAAATACTGATGGGCCAATTCCTCAGAATAAGGAGGAATCGCTCGAGCATGGCTCAATTTAGGAAAGAATCATCTTCCTTATATAAATGTTTTAGGGAAAGTGGTTAGTCGCACAAAAGGGGGTTATTTACTAAAGGCAAATCCACTTTGCACTACAAGTGCACTTGGAAGTGCAGTCACTGTAGATCTGAGGGGGACATTGAAGGAAAATAAAAAACAGCATTTTTGCTTGTACATGACTGGATGATAAAATCAGCAGAGCTTCCCCTCATTTCAGATCTTCCCCTCCAATCTAAAGTGACTGCACTTCCAAATGCACTTGCAGTGCACTTGTAGTGCAAAGTGGATTTGCCTTTAGTAAATCAACCCCATAGTCCTTAAAAAGCCAGGAAAAGAGCCCTGATAAGGGAAAGAAGATAACTACTCTTAGGGGGGTGAACTGAATAAAAAAGCAGAGAAACAGAAGAAGGATCCAGTTAGATTTATAACAAAATGTATCTCCCAATGGGAACAAGTCAGTTTGGTACTTAGCCGACATGGGCATATTTTAACTTCCAATCCGCATTTAGCACAAATAGTAAGATTATACCCCCAAATGGTAGCAAGAGGAGCTGACTATCTAAAAGACAAGCATATATAGATATGCTGGTGAAATGCAGTGATAATCAGTTGGTTTAAAATAGGAGAGAATCAAGCACCCGGCACCTTATTCAAAAGGAAAAACAGACACATGTAAACCCATATAAGAAATCTCAATAACCTAATTAAGTGATTTAACACAGCTAATAGGAGAGATTCAAGTACCTGGCACCTTATTCAAAAGGAAAAAAAACAGACACATATAGACCAATGCAAGAAATCTCAATAATCTAGGTAGGTGGTTTAACACAACTAGTATTCAATGGGAATGGGGGCCAGGATAGGGGGCATAAAAATCCTTATGGGAGGACAGGCGTAGCTGGAAAACAAAAGTCTCTCAAATGACAAAAGTAGACTGTCCCATTCAGTCCTACAAATAGCAAGGTCTCAACCGTCTTCTCCAGAGGTAATTAGAGGTTGTTTGGAAGGGGTCCTGATAGATACACTAACTCTTGACTCTTGTGGATGATTCCCACCAGGAGAGAGAGAAAGCAAAAGGATGCCCTTACCGGATCAGGTGGACTCACAGGCCGTGGCGGTGAGTCAAACGTGCATGTACCGTCAAACGGTGTGAGATGGAGGCTTGTGGGAAGACTCGTGGGCCGTCTTGTCAGCAGTCCTCAACTGAAGAGCCAGCTTGGGGATCGAGGTCCCCAGGATGCGGTTCCGGTCACCAAATGACCATTTGCTCAGAAGTCCATCATATATGCAATTGGTCAGAAAAAAGAGAAAAAACTCCACATAGTGTAAATCCTTAATGTGCAAAAACGCATAAGAGCACTTTATTGAGCAAAAAACTCCGAAAGACAATTTTTTACAAGCGGGGGGCAGTAAAAACTCGGCTCAATAAAATAAAAAACAGCATAAAAGAGTATAAAAACAGCGCAGTGGGTAATGGTGGGGTGTAATCATAGAGACCCGACGCGTTTCGCCTCCAAAGGCTACCCCAGCAGAAGCCTTTGGAGGCGAAACGCGTCGGGTCTCTATGATTACACCCCACCATTACCCACTGCGCTGTTTTTATACTCTTTTATGCTGTTTTTTATTTTATTGAGCCGAGTTTTTACTGCCCCCCGCTTGTAAAAAATTGTCTTTCGGAGTTTTTTGCTCAATAAAGTGCTCTTATGCGTTTTTGCACATTAAGGATTTACACTATGTGGAGTTTTTTCTCTTTTTTCTGACCAATTGCATATATGATGGACTTCTGAGCAAATGGTCATTTGGTGACCGGAACCGCATCCTGGGGACCTCGATCCCCAAGCTGGCTCTTCAGTTGAGGACTGCTGACAAGACGGCCCACGAGTCTTCCCACAAGCCTCCATCTCACACCGTTTGACGGTACATGCACGTTTGACTCACCGCCACGGCCTGTGAGTCCACCTGATCCGGTAAGGGCATCCTTTTGCTTTCTCTCTCTCCTGGTGGGAATCATCCACAAGAGTCAAGAGTTAGTGTATCTATCAGGACCCCTTCCAAACAACCTCTAATTACCTCTGGAGAAGACGGTTGAGACCTTGCTATTTGTAGGACTGAATGGGACAGTCTACTTTTGTCATTTGAGAGACTTTTGTTTTCCAGCTACGCCTGTCCTCCCATAAGGATTTTTATGCCCCCTATCCTGGCCCCCATTCCCATTGAATACTAGTTGTGTTAAACCACCTACCTAGATTATTGAGATTTCTTGCATTGGTCTATATGTGTCTGTTTTTTTTCCTTTTGAATAAGGTGCCAGGTACTTGAATCTCTCCTATTAGCTGTGTTAAATCACTTAATTAGGTTATTGAGATTTCTTATATGGGTTTACATGTGTCTGTTTTTCCTTTTGAATAAGGTGCCGGGTGCTTGATTCTCTCCTATTTTAAACCAACTGATTATCACTGCATTTCACCAGCATATCTATATATGCCTGTATTCCCTATTTTGTTGATATTTTTCTCAATAATTAGTTACCACTTCACCAATTGACACTGATAGTGTCTTCACTTCCCTCATTTTTACCTGTCTAACGACAGGACGTTTCACTTTTCACTAGCGCCACACTTTTTTACTTTCAATTTTCATGTGCAACAGTCTTATTGCTGTGTCGGCTGCTGTATCCACAATTAGGAGTTGGCGCAATCTCTACACCTTTTTTTACATATCTAAAAGACAAGCTGGTGCATTCTGAGTTTTGGAAGACACCTTATATGCCCCTTTTTGGAGAAAAAAAATGTTTTCTCCAATGCGAACAGGACCAAAGAGTATGACATAAGGAGCTGAAATTGTTCTACCGACTGGGTTATTTATGTGATAGAGTGTCCCTGTCGGAAGCTATATGTAGGAAAAACAAAGAGACGCTTACGAACCCGAATTGGTGAGCAACTACTCATGATTAAAAAGAAACAGATGACAGAGAAAGAGCAAGAAAAATTAACGCTATGGTTCAAAATTTTTGAGAAATGCATAATGGTAAGACAGAGTGTTTGTGGGTGAAGGGCATTATAGTCTTAAAACTGCCAAAGAGGAGGGTTAATTATGATAAGGCCAAAGAATTGAAAAAATTGGATATTTGATCTGGGTACTCTTTTTTAAAAATTTATGCTAAAATGTTAGCGAACAGGTTAGCTAAAATTACCCCATCCCTAGTGAAAGCAGACCAAGTAGGCTTTGTCAAGGGTAGATAAGCTCCAGAAGGCACAAGGAGACTATTTAATCTCCTACATATAGTAGAGACTAGGAAAACTCCCACAGCAATTTTGCCGTTGGACGCAGAAAAAGGGTCCATTGGGGATACCTCAAAGCTACCCTACAAAAATTTGGTCTCCAGGGACCAATACTCTCAGCAGTCTCTGCATTAAACACTACACCTTCAGCCAGGGTTTTCTCATCCAACGCCCTCTCCGAAAAATTTTACATCACTAATGGAACCCGCCAAGGATGTCCTTTGGCGGAGGCAATTAGGAACCATGGCAAAATAACAGGGATCAATGTTGCAGGACACGTCCATAAGATTGGACATTTTGCAGATGATGTGGTCCTAACAATCACTAATCCAGCATCTTCCATGGCTAGAGTACAAACAGTATTGCAAAATTATGGTGCAGTTTCTTATTATAAACTAAATGTTACGAAATCTTGTATACTACCTATTAACATATCAAAAAAGCAAATATCCCTTCTAAGGGAAAGGTATCCCTTCCAATGGATGACCAAAGCAATTCCCTATTTTGGCATCAAATAAACCTCTCCAACATCATCCATGTATGCAGCTAATTTCCCTGCCCTACTAGAAACCATCAAAAGTGATATAAATCATAGTTCCTCCTATGAACGTTCCTGGTTAGGCAGAATAGCAGCCCTGAAAATTATTCCCCTACCTAAACTCATTTACTATTTCAGAACCATCCCCATCTGTTTGCCAGAGTCCTTTTCAACCTTATAGACAAACTATTCAGACAATTTATATAGAAAAGCAAAATGCCTAAAATACCTTATTCTATCATCCAAAAACACAGGTTTAGGGGGGGGGGGGCAGGATTCCCAAATATACGCCACTATTACAGAGCAGCCATTTAAGATTAAATGTAGTCCTGGTTCGAACCAGACTCCACCAAACTCTGGGTTCACATAGAAAAATCGATACTACAAAATAGAGATCTACCTTCCTTACTATTAGCTCAATTAACAAATATACCATTAGGTTGTCCCAAATTCCCTTCCATTGTAGCAACTCTCTCTACGTGGGAAAAGCTTCATACTAGCTTAGACCCCGACACTAAATCACGTCAAGAAATAACACACCTCTTAATATTCAGTCCTGGCTAAAAGATGATGGACATGGAGACTTACTCTCAAAAAGGCATGCTTATGCTATGATCCAGATACAGCATTTCCAAGCCAATCAGCCAGCAACATTCTTTAATTTAAATAGAGGCATGGGAACTACCTGATGTTTAACCACAATAAGCCTAAAGGCTTGTCTTGATTTTACAACCTCCTACAAAGTAAGCATAACTTCACCAAAACTTCCAACATGATAAATTGGGAAAAAGAATTAGGTACCACTCACTCTCACGAAGAATGGAAAGACGCAATAAAAACTTGCTACCAATACTCCCACTGCACTAACCATTGGGACCTTATGATGAAGCATCTACATAGATCTTATCTCACCCGGGTAAGAATGTACTTAATCTTCCCCTTGGAATCCAGCACATGCTGGAGGTATTGTGGAGCAAAGGGCAACATTTATCACATACTTTGGGACTGCAAAAACATTTGCAGCTTTTGGTATACAATCTTCAAACTAATTTCTTCTATAACTGTTTTTTTTATAAAACTGAATCCTCAATTGGCCCTCCTTACCCTCACAATTGAAAACATTCCAACCCAATTTAGATACGTAGTAAACCATGTACTTATTGCAGCTCATCTGACAATCACATCTAATTGGAAAACCAATTTAGTACCTAATACCAACAAAGTTATCCAAAGGGTCAACACACAGCACTCCTATGAAAAACATTTTGCTATACAGTCTCACGCGGTACCAACTTTTAATGGATACCCTGGACCTCCAGATTCCCTAATAGTGCTTAATTTCATTAACAAAACCGTCCTAAAAAAATAAGTTAGAAATATTTACCCAACTATGGTACAATTCTTTATGTTCCTCTTTTCTTCTTTGTTTTATTTTTGATTTAAGTTCCCTTACACTTTAAACTTCTGTTTAGATGTTAGAAAAGATCAAATTGTGAGAAACCATGTTAGCGTGCAAAAACTGCCATTATCCTATATAATATTAGAAAAAAATTGTCTGCAGCAAAGTGCATATAGGGGACGCCCCTTTGGATTTTAAAGGCAGAGAGAGAGTAGAAAAAGTATATAACCATAAAAGGCACCAGTAGTGCCAACTTTATTAGTGTACAAAAATTGGATAAAAAAGTCTAAAAAGACAAGACAGTCATGTACAATCGGTAATTGATATCTGTACAAAGAATTATATCAAAGACATATAGAGCATAAATGAATAATATCACCCAATGCCAGCAACCCCAAACCATCAACCCGCATAGGTGGGTGTGGTGGGGGTAGGTGGCTAATGCATATTTACCGACATGTTTTGGAGAGGACCGTAGCCAAACTTGTATATTCCTTCTTCAGGGTAATTCATTTTACATACAGATGGGTGAAGAAAAATTATTTCTTGTCTCTAAAACATAGATATAAACATCAATGAGTAACATAGCAGAAAAAGTGATATAAATGGTCTGTTTTATAGCCATTCTTATACAGAGTAACAGAGAATCATAGTACTTACATACTGAAGCTCATGTCATAAAAGAAAAAACAGATGGGAATATCGACATGCTGGTTGTGAGGGTCCACAGCTGACAGAGGGAGCGCCAATGATAACACACGGGGTCACAATGGCACCTTCACAAGGGACACCTAATCCACCCTGTAGCAAACAATGTCAGCATTAGGGGGAAGATTGCACAAAAAGAGAGGCCAAAAAGGTATGTGTTTTGGAGAGATCCATAGGTGTGTAGGGACTGGCCCAATAGGATTCCAATTCCATTAAAGACATGGTTCTTACCTCAGTCAGGATAGTAATTTAGGGGCATCTGCTGCTGACAGTCCGGTGTCTGTGACTGTATTGGCATGAGACATCCGGATGTGAGCAGACAGAGTAGCCTGTATATAGGGGCAGTGAATCACTTAGCAGAATTGCTCAAAGCGATACAGCTGTGTTTGAACTCAGCTGAAGAAAATAGGATCGGGGGTGTGTAAAAAAATGGCCAATCAAAGGCAAGCAGAGAGGCCATCCCGGCCGCCGCATCGACACGCACGGCAGATGGGGGACGTGCCTCAAGGGGCGTACCTCAGGCACAGGGGCGCGCGGCGCAACCGCGCCAATCACTGGCGCGATGGCATCACGCGTCAACGTGCCACCGGCGGGAAGGCTTAACTGTCATCATGGAGACGGCGGTGAAGACATGTAGACGCTCCACCCCTCACAGCCAGTCCAAGACGGGAAGGAAAAACCATCACCGTCCTCGGCTGCAACAGGGGGAGCCCACCCGCCGGGTGTCAGCACACAGGCAGCAACACGGGAACCACAGACGCCCAATCATGCCACCCTGTGGATAGATGGAAAAAAGACAACCGGCATGTTGAGCAAAAGGAGCGATCACAATATATTATGAGAAATAAAAACTGAGTATTGAAATAACAATATTGGTACAAAGTAGGTAAATGGATAAAAAATATATTGTAAAAAAGGGAAAAGAAGAACAGGGAAAACAAAAAACTCCAAACAATGTAAAATAAGGAAGCAATGATAATAGAGTATCAAGCATAAAGCAACAACAAAAAAAGTCAGACCAGCAATATATATCAGAGTGTGTTATTGTATGTGGTTGAAATAATGGAAAGATATCTGGATCGGATTAGTGGCCTACATATTAAGTTCACATACTCCTGACGAGAAGCCTGGGAGGAAGGGTCTAAAATTAAAAGCCTCATTCAATCCTGGTGGCAAGGTGGCTCGTAACCTATGAATCCACTTAAGTTCGCATTGAAGGAGGCTTTTGTTGAAATCACCACCTCGTGAGCCAAAGTGGATTCGATCTAGTCCCAGAAAATGAATTTTGGGAATCGAGGTGGGATGTACGAGGGCCATGTGTCGGCCGATAGTTACATCAGGATCACGTTTTGAAATGGTTGAGACATGTTGATATATTCTCTTCCATAGGGGATTAATGGTCTTTCCAATATAGTAGCCTCCACACTCACAAGAGAATAAATAAACTACACCAGGGGTCTTGCAGTTAATGAAATGTCTTGGATGGAATAACTGACCATTGGGTAGGTGAATGTCCCTGCGCCTGTCCATGTACTGGCAGTAGGGACATCCACCACACGAGAAGGTGCCCAGGGTTTTACAGGTATCCCCCCTGTATGACCTGTACTCACTTTTAACTAGCCGGTCCCCAACGGATGGGGCCCTCCTGTAAGTTACAGCCGGTGTATCTGGGACAAAAGGGGATAGAAGCGGATCCATTTTTAGCAAGTGCCAATACCTGTTCAGGATTTGTTTTGGTCGTCGATGCTGTGTGGTGTATGTGGTAATAATTCTCATAGTATTGTCAGTGGAGGGTTGTGTTGGTGTATCCAATAAATCATGTTGTGACGAGGCTAATGTTCTTTTGTACGCTTTTTTGAGGGAAGATCGAGAGTAACCTCTTTCGAGTAGTCTAGTCCTTAATTTGTCAGCCTCTACTTTAAATGTAGAGTCGTCCGAACAGTTTCTGCATGTCCTTAGGTACTGTGTGTAAGGTATAGATGACAACAGGGGTTTGGAATGGAAACTGGTTGCGTGTAACAGGGAGTTTCCCGCTGTGGGTTTGCGGTACAACTGACTTGAAAGACTGCTGTCAGATTGTTTTTTGACCAACACGTCCAGAAAGGTGATCTCGGTCTCACTGTATACCATAGTGAAAGCTAGATTGAATTCATTGCAATTGATTGCAACCAAGAATAATAATGTCCAATTTTTTCCAATATAGCTGTTCTTATCTTCCAACACGGTACATTTATTATTCTGCTTTTCAGCCTTTCTTTTCTCTTTGTGGCTGTTCCTCCCATTGCATATTGATTAGGAAACCCCTTAAAATATTTAAAATGAGTATGGAACTTGCTGAGGAGATGTTACTACATGTATTTGATCTGGGGATTTTGAAATCGTTGTAACAGTTGCCAGTGTCAGCTTGAGTCTTGTTTATGTTGTTTTATATGTGTACATGTTAGAAAGAATGTGTTTGAAGAGCAGTGCCACCTGTGGCCAAGAGATGGTACTACATGTGCCCACATCTATAAATTAAGCCACTGATGGAGCCCCCTACAGGTTCTGAAGAAGCCCACTAGATTGCAAATCAGGCAAAACACGTTACCCATGGGGTCCACACCACAGGGCCCTGAAATCTCTCCATGACCCCTTAATGGCAAAGCCAGTGTCATAACATGTCACTGTAAATGGCAGCGACAGCATCCACCACCACGCATGCGCAGACAAAGGCAGGGACAGGAGTATTGTGAACTCACATTCACAACGTCTACAGCTTGTATTGGATGGACGGCGTCCCCCAGGAAAGCAGACCTGGACATGTGTGCCACAGGAATGGATTCACCTTCGGGAATGCCGGGTAACGAACTGTGAGTTCTATCCTCGCGCATACACTGACACCGGGTCTCCAACAATGCCTGGTGATTAGGGATGAGCCGAACACCCCCCGGTTCGGTTCGCACCAGAACCCGCGAACGGACCGCAAGTTCGCACGAACGTTAGAACCCCATTGACGTCTATGGGACTCGAACGTTCGAAATCAAAAGTGCTCATTTTAAAGGCTAATTTGCATGGTATTGTCCTAAAAAGGGTTTGGGGACCCGGGTCCTACCCCAGGGGACATGTATCAATGCAAAAAAAACTTTTAAAAACGGCCGTTTTTTCGGGAGCAGTGATTTTAATGATGCTTAAAGTAAAAAAAAAAAAGTGAAATATTCCTTTAAATATCGTACCTGGGGGGTGTCTATAGTATGCCTGTAAAGTGACGCGTGTTTCCCATGTTTAGAACAGTCCCTGCACCAAATGTCATTTTTAAAGGAAAAAATCTCATTTAAAACTGCTTGCGGGTTTAATGTCATGTCGGGTCCTGGCAATATGGATGAAAATCAGTGAGACAAACGGCATGGGTACCCCCCAGTCCATTACCAGGCCCTTTGGGTCTTGTATGGATATTAAGGGGAACCCCGCACCCAAATTAAAATAAGGAAAGGTCCCTATATACTCTGAACAGCAGTATACAGGCGGTGCAAACAAGACAGGGACTGTAGGTTTGTTGTTAAGTAGAATCTCTTTGTAATTTTGAACATTTTTAATGTGTTTAGCTCCAGCCAAAAAATCTTTTCTAAGCTTTTTGGAAAACATAGGGAAGGGTTATCACCCCTGTGACATTTGTTTTGCGTCTTTCCTCCTCTTCAGAAGATTTCACCTCACTTTTTTGTCCCAATGAAAAATGTTTTTTGAAAATTTGGGTTTTTTTGTGGAACAAGGATTGGAAAGCATCAGTGGAAAGGAGAAATTGTTTTCCCATATTAACTCTTACATGAGAGAATTTCCCTTCCTATGGGTAGATTTCATCTCACTTCCTGTTGTCTCCTTCCGTTTGCAAGTAGGAGTCGTTTGTAAGTTAGATGTTTGAAAGTAGGGTCCTGCCCTATATACTCAGCAGAAATTTGGGCCTTAGGTGTTGCTGTGGCCAAAACACTGTAAGCCCTCACAGGGCCCTGCTGTGAAATATTAGATCAAGAATTGTAATTACATGCCCCTGTTGAACAGGAGCTGAAAAATTAGGCCTTAGGCACTGGTGCTGGTGCCACAACACTGCAACCCCTCACAGACACTCTAGTTGGAACGCAGGAACGAGCCCTGCTGCAAAGTATTGCATCAAAAATTGTAATTACACGCCCCTGTTAGACAGGGGCAGAAAAATTGGGCCTTAGGCACTGGTGCTGGTGCCACAACACTGCAACCCCTCACAGACACTCTAGTTGGAACGCAGGAACGAGCACTGCTGCAAAGTATTGCATCAAAAATTGTAATTACACGCCCCTGTTAGACAGGGGCAGAAAAATTGGGCCTTAGGCACTGGTGCTGGTGCCACAACACTGCAACCCCTCACAGACACTCTAGTTGGAATGCAGGAACGAGCCCTGCTGCAAAGTATTGCATCAAAAATTGTAATTTCACGCCCCTGTTAGACAGGGGCAGAAAAATTGGGCCTTAGGCACTGGTGCTGGTGCCACAACACTGCAACCCCTCACAGACACTCTAGTTGGAACGCAGGAACGAGCCCTGCTGCAAAGTATTGCATCAAAAATTGTAATTTCACGCCCCTGTTAGACAGGGGCAGAAAAATTGGGCCTTAGGCACTGGTGCTGGTGCCACAACACTGCAACCCCTCACAGACACTCTAGTTGGAATGCAGGAACGAGCCGTGCTGCAAAGTATTACATCAAAAATTGTAATTACACGCCCCTGTTATACAGGGGCTGAAAAATTGTGCCTTAGGCACTGGTGGTGGCGCCCAGAACCAAAAATGTTCTTACAAGCTATCAGCGTGATGATTGAGGAGGAAGAGGATAATTACTCAGGGATAATCACTCAGCATCAGCATAGGCAGTCTTTGAAGGGATCTGAAAAAAATTATTCAGTTACATCAGCATCAGGTGCTTGGTAGCTGGTGGTGATCCAAGACTGATTCATTTTTATGAAGGTCAGCCGATCGACCGAGTCAGTGGACAGACGCACCCTGTGATCGGTTACCACGCCTCCAGCAGCACTGAATGTACGTTCCGAAAGAACGCTGGATGCAGGACAGGCCAGTAGCTCAATTGCATACTGTGCAAGCTCTGGCCAGTGATCCATCCTCAAGACCCAGTAACCCAGAGGATTTTCGGTGGGAAAGGTGTCCAAGTCTGATCTTGCCCCTAGGTTTTCCTGCACCATGTAAAACAGACGCTGGCGATGGTTGCTGGAACCGATCATACCTTGGGGCTGCGGACCAAAAAATTGTCTGAACGCATCGGTCAGACGGCCACCTTCTCCACCGCTCCTTCTTTGACTGACCGAAGCCTCAGCAACACGTTGTCCAGAAACAGGAGTTTGTAACCTCCCAGTCTCTGGGAACGCGTTGCACAGACCTTTCTGCAAGGCCTCCCGAAGATGTTTCATCCTCTGCTCCCTCTGCGATGGCAAGATAAGGTCCGCAACCTTACCCTTGTAACGTGGATCAAGGAGGGTTGCCAGCCAGTATTGGTCCTTTTCCTTGATACCACGAATACGAGGATCCTTACGCAGGCTTTGCAGGATCAGGGAGGCCATGCAGCGTAGGTTTGCTGAGGCATTCGGTCCGGAGTCCTCTGGGTCACTAAGGACAACAACGTCCGCAGCCACCTCCTCCCAGCCACGTACAAGTCCATGTGTTCCTTGGGACTGATCCCTTAAAGACTGCTGATGCTGAGTGCCAGGCTCCACCTCCATACTGACACAATCTTCCTCCTCCTCCTCGTCCTCTTCCTGTGTGATCGGCGGGCACGCAGGAACACTGTCTGGATAAAGGGGGCCTTGAGAGCTAAGGAAGTCCTCCTCTTCCTGCCTCTGTTCTGCCTCAAGTGCCCTGTCCATTATTCCACGCAGCGTGTGCTCCAACAGGTGGACAAGGGGGACAGTGTCACTGATGCATGCACTGTCAGTGCTCACCATCCTCGTGGCCTCCTCGAATGGTGACAGGACAGTGCATGCATCCCTGATCATGGCCCACTGGCGTGGGGAAAAAAAACCAAGGTCCCCTGACCCTGTCCTGGTGCCATAGTCGCACAGGTACTCATTGATGGCCCTCTGCTGCGTGTGCAGCCGCTGCAGCATGGCCAACGTCGAGTTCCACCTGGTGGGCATGTCACAGATTAGGCGGTTCTTGGGCAGGTTAAACTCCTTTTGGAGGTCCGTCAGCCGAGCACTGGCATTATATGACCGGCGGAAATGCACACAGACTTTCCTGGCCTGCCTCAGGACATCCTGTAAGCCCGGGTACCTGCCCAAGAACCGCTGCACCACCAAGTTAAGGACGTGAGCCAAACAGGGCACATGGGTCAGTTGTCCCTGTCGGAGGGCAGAGAGGAGGTTGGTGCCATTGTCGCAAACCACCATTCCTGCCTTAAGTTGGCGTGGCGTCAACCACCTCTGAACCTGCCCCTGCAGAGCTGACAGAACCTCTGCCCCAGTGTGGCTCCTGTCCCCCAAGCACACCAGCTCAAGCACCGCATGGCATCTTTTGGCCTGCGTACTTGCGTAGCCCCTTGAACGCCTACGGAGCACCGCTGGTTCCGAGGAAGAGGCCATGGAGGAAGAAGAAGAGGAGGGGGTGGAGGAGAGAGGTGTGTCACAATCAGCATTTTGGAGGCGTGGTGGCGGAACAACCTCCAACACTACTGCACCTTGTCCTGCATCCTTCCCAGCTGCCAGCAGAGTCACCCAATGCGCCGTGAAACTTAAGTAACGTCCCTGTCCATGCCTGCTGGACCATGAGTCAGCGGTAATATGCACCTTACCGCTGACCGCCCTGTCCAGCGAGGCATGGACATTGCCTTCCACATGCCGGTAGAGAGCCGGAATCGCCTTCCGTGAGAAAAAGTGGCGTTTGGGTACCTGCCACTGAGGAACCGCACATTCCACAAACTCACGGAAGGGGGCAGAGTCTACCAACTGAAAAGGCAGCAGTTGAAGTGCTAGCAATTTTGCCAAGCTAGCATTCAACCGCTGGGCATGTGGATGGCTGGGAGCAAACTTCTTTCGGCGGTGCAGCAGCTGGGGCAGGGAAATTTGCCTGGTACAATCTGACGTCGGTGTACCAAAAGCAGATTGCCCACAAGTACTTGGCTGTGACACACCTAATTCTACACCTTCATTCCTCTCACTGCAGGTCTCAGAGAGGACTGAAGGTCTAGTGGGGTTGGAAATCTCAGCTGATGAGGAGCAAGGAGAGATCCTCTTTGTTCTTTGGTGTGGGTCTTTCAGATACGCTTGCCAACGAACTGCATGGCAGGTCAACATATGTCTGGTCAAGCATGTGGTACCCAAGCGGGAGATGTTTTGGCCACGCGAGATACGCTTGAGACATATGTTGCAAATAGCAGCGGTGCGATCTGATGCACTCGTCTCAAAAAAGGCCCACACCAAAGAACTTTTTGAATAACGCGCAGAGACTGCAGCGCCCTGCACATGTGGAGCTTTGGGGTGTGATGCAGTCAATGTGCTGCCCTTAGGCTGGCCCCTGGAGGGCATCCTGCCTAGTTGGTGATGTGCCACCTCCTCCTCCTCCTCCTCCTCCTCTCTCCTATCAGGCACCCACGTTGAGTCAGTGACCTCATCATCCCCTCCCTCCTCATCACTGGAGCAAACCTGGCAGTATGCTGCAGCAGGGGGAGCATGACTGCCAGATTGCTGTCCTTCTTGGGCACCCCCTCTGTCCGTGCTCATGTTACTGCCTTCATTGAGCTCAGTATCATCATCAGAGCCTTCCAAACGCTGGGCATCCTCCTGGAGCATGTACCCAACACTGTGGTCAAACAGTTCGAGGGAATCCTCATGAGGACATGGTGGAGCTAGGGAAGGAGTCACTGATGACATTGAGCTGAGGGAAGAGGCCGCTGCTTTGCCAGACAAAGCACCCTGGGCATGGGTGAGAGAGGATGAGGAGGATGAGGACGGCTTGGTCATCCACTCGACCAAGTCTTCCGCATGTTGCGGCTCAACACGGCCAGCTGCCGAAAAAAAGGCCAAGCGTGTCCCATGGCCACGTGCTGATGAGGATGCACCGTCTCCACGACCAGCACTAGACACAGAGCCTGCTTGCCCTCTCTTATTGGCTTGTGACTGTCTGCCTCTCCTTCTTGGCCTTCCAGACATACTAATGGCCTGTAGCTGCACTAAGCTGGGATAGAACACCTGTAATTTTCTTCAGGTAGCTTTATATACTGTAACCAGACAAGCCTGCCTGTCAGTAGGAAGATAACAGGAACGGATCTAGCTGAACACTGTGAGCAGGACGTACTGCACTAAATGTATATAGCAGGAACGGATCTAGCTGAACACTGTGAGCAGGACGCACTGTACTAAATGTAAATAGTCTAGCTGCCTGACCGTGGTACTAATAGGATCAAAAAGAACACCTGTAATTTTCTTAAGGTAGCTTTATATACTGTAACCAGACAAGCCTGCCTGTCAGTAGGAAGATAACAGGAACGGATCTAGCTGAACACTGTGAGCAGGACACACTGTACTAAATGTAAATAGTCTAGCTGCCTGACCGTGGTACTAATAGGATCAAAAAGAACACCTGTAATTTTCTTCAGGTAGCTTTATATACTGTAACCAGACAAGCCTGCCTGTCAGTAGGAAGATAACAGGAACGGATCTAGCTGAACACTGTGAGCAGGACACACTGTACTAAATGTAAATAGTCTAGCTGCCTGACCGTGGTACTAATAGGATCAAAAAGAACACCTGTAATTTTCTTCAGGTAGCTTTATATACTGTAACCAGACAAGCCTGCCTGTCAGTAGGAAGATAACAGGAACGGATCTAGCTGAACACTGTGAGCAGGACGTACTGCACTAAATGTATATAGCAGGAACGGATCTAGCTGAACACTGTGAGCAGGACGCACTGCACTGAATGTAAATAGCAGGAACGGATCTAGCTGAACACTGTGAGCAGGACGCACTGCACTAAATGTAAATACCAGGAACGGATCTAGCTGAACACTGTGAGCAGGACGCACTGTACTAAATGTAAATAGTCTAGCTGCCTGACCGTGGTACTAATAGGATCAAAAAGAACACCTGTAATTTTCTTAAGGTAGCTTTATATACTGTAACCAGACAAGCCTGCCTGTCAGTAGGAAGATAACAGGAACGGATCTAGCTGAACACTGTGAGCAGGACACACTGTACTAAATGTAAATAGTCTAGCTGCCTGACCGTGGTACTAATAGGATCAAAAAGAACACCTGTAATTTTCTTCAGGTAGCTTTATATACTGTAACCAGACAAGCCTGCCTGTCAGTAGGAAGATAACAGGAACGGATCTAGCTGAACACTGTGAGCAGGACACACTGTACTAAATGTAAATAGTCTAGCTGCCTGACCGTGGTACTAATAGGATCAAAAAGAACACCTGTAATTTTCTTCAGGTAGCTTTATATACTGTAACCAGACAAGCCTGCCTGTCAGTAGGAAGATAACAGGAACGGATCTAGCTGAACACTGTGAGCAGGACGTACTGCACTAAATGTATATAGCAGGAACGGATCTAGCTGAACACTGTGAGCAGGACGCACTGCACTGAATGTAAATAGCAGGAACGGATCTAGCTGAACACTGTGAGCAGGACGCACTGCACTAAATGTAAATACCAGGAACGGATCTAGCTGAACACTGTGAGCAGGACGCACTGCACTGAATGTAAATAGCAGGAACGGATCTAGCTGAACACTGTGAGCAGGACGCACTGCACTGAATGTAAATAGCAGGAACGGATCTAGCTGAACACTGTGAGCAGGACGCACTGCACTGAATGTAAATAGCAGGAACGGATCTAGCTGAACACTGTGAGCAGGACGCACTGCACTGAATGTAAATAGCAGGAACGGATCTAGCTGAACACTGTGAGCAGGACGTACTGCACTAAATGTATATAGCAGGAACGGATCTAGCTGAACACTGTGAGCAGGACGTACTGCACTAAATGTATATAGCAGGAACGGATCTAGCTGAACACTGTGAGCAGGACGCACTGCACTGAATGTAAATAGCAGGAACGGATCTAGCTGAACACTGTGAGCAGGACGCACTGCACTAAATGTAAATACCAGGAACGGATCTAGCTGAACACTGTGAGCAGGATGCACTGCACTGAATGTAAATAGCAGGAACGGATCTAGCTGAACACTGTGAGCAGGACGCACTGCACTGAATGTAAATAGCAGGAACGGATCTAGCTGAACACTGTGAGCAGGACGCACTGCACTGAATGTAAATAGCAGGAACGGATCTAGCTGAACACTGTGAGCAGGACGCACTGCACTGAATGTAAATAGCAGGAACGGATCTAGCTGAACACTGTGAGCAGGACGCACTGCACTAAATGTAAATACCAGGAACGGATCTAGCTGAACACTGTGAGCAGGACGCACTGCACTGAATGTAAATAGCAGGAACGGATCTAGCTGAACACTGTGAGCAGGACGCACTGCACTGAATGTAAATAGCAGGAACGGATCTAGCTGAACACTGTGAGCAGGACGCACTGCACTGAATGTAAATAGCAGGAACGGATCTAGCTGAACACTGTGAGCAGGACGCACTGCACTAAATGTAAATAGCAGGAACGGATCTAGCTGAACACTGTGAGCAGGACGCACTGCACTGAATGTAAATAGCAGGAACGGATCTAGCTGAACACTGTGAGCAGGACGCACTGCACTGAATGTAAATAGCAGGAACGGATCTAGCTGAACACTGTGAGCAGGACGCACTGCACTGAATGTAAATAGCAGGAACGGATCTAGCTGAACACTGTGAGCAGGACGCACTGCACTAAATGTAAATAGCAGGAACGGATCTAGCTGAACACTGTGAGCAGGACGCACTGCACTGAATGTAAATAGCAGGAACGGATCTAGCTGAACACTGTGAGCAGGACGCACTGCACTGAATGTAAATAGCAGGAACGGATCTAGCTGAACACTGTGAGCAGGACACACTGCACTAAATAGTCTAGATAGAAGATAACAGGAACGGATCTAGCTAAACTGAATACAGTGTATATATATATATGCAACACCTGGGATGCATATATATACACAATACACTGTAAGTGCAGCTAACTGACTGACTGTTCTGCCTAATCTATCTAACTCAAATCAAATGACACTGTCTCTCTCTCTCTCTATCTCTCAGCACACCGGAACACACACTACACAGGGCCGCCGTGCAGGCGGCCTTATATAGTGTGGGGTGTGTACTAAATCCCCTGAGCCATAATTGGCCAAAGCCACCCTGGCTTTGGCCAATTACAGCTCTCTCTACTGACGGCGCTGTGATTGGCCAAGCATGCGGGTCATAGTGCATGCTTGGCCAATCATCAGCCAGCAATGCACTGCGATGCCGCAGTGAATTATGGGCCGTGACGCGCCACACGAATTTGGCGCGAACGGCCCATATCGTTCGCAATTCGACGGACGGTCGAACAGCCGATGTTCGAGTCGAACATGGGTTCGACTCGAACACGAAGCTCATCCCTACTGGTGATGTCCCGCATAGCCCTATCGCCCGCATTGGTGAAGAAGTTGGATGCAACAGTGTGGATCTGTAGGTCATTGGCCCGACCGACATAAACTTTCATCAGGCATACTGAGAGCCCCCACTGTGTCCTACATGGGATTGAGTCAGATGCATCTGCACAACTCTTTGCTTTGAGTGATGTGGGGGTTCTTATGCTGATCTACATTTACCCTAATTGTGTTTATTATGGCTATAGGAATATGAACTTGCTGCTAACAGAGTAGAATTAGCTGTCTGGCCTGGATGGTTATGCCATTTTTTTCAATAGCATATTTTCAATCTGTCATCATACATGCACCATATGCTTGCAGCCTATCAATTCTGGTGGCTTTATCTTTAAGGCCTCATGTACATATGCTTTCGAAAAACATGCTGCCAAGCCACTACCAGCACCAGGAAAAAGTGGCTGTAAAAACCCGCTTTTATTAGCTTTTTTCATTGGCGGTAATGCGTGTTTAGCTACGTTAGCTTTTAGCAGCGTTTCTCTGCCTATATTACAAATCAATCGTTCTCTATGAAAGCCGTCTACTGATCTGACTTTCAGCCCATTGATTTAAATAGAAGTCGCATCCAAGTCGGATCATGGTGATCTGACTTATGGTGCGACTTGTGATCTGAGGATCTTGAAGGGGAACCCCACGCCAATTTTTTTTAAAAAAACAGCGTGGGCCCTCCCCAAGATCCATACCAGGCCCTTTGAGTCTGGTATGGATCTTAAAAGAGAACCCCATGCCAAAATGAAAACAAAACTGTGTGTGCGCCCCCCCAAGACCATACCAAACTTTTTGGTCTGGTTTGGATTTTGAAGGGAAACCCGATGCCTCAAAGCACTCACACCTCCCCATGTTGAGGGTGTGTTGCCTGGTATGGTCCGGGGGGGCGCTCGCTGGTCCCCCCTTTTCTGACCTTCCGGGCTGCATGCCCAGATAAGACTCTGGTATGGATTTTGGGGGGACCCCCGCCATTTATTTTTTTTGGCATGGGGTTTCCGCTCAAAATCCATACCAGACTGAAGAGTCTGGTATGGTCTTGGGGGGACCCAATGCAGTTTTATTTTATGCGGGGTTCCCTTTCAAGATCCATACCAGACTCAAAGGGCCTGGTATGGTTCTTGGGGGGGACCTCGTGCCATTTTTTTAAATTTTGGCATGTGGTTCCTCTTCAAGATCCTCAGAGCACGTTGGACTGATATGACACTTAACACAGAATTTATCATCACAGCAATAATTCTATATTTTTGTTAGTTTATCACTTTTTTAATTATTATTATTATTATTATTATTACTTGTATTTTTCTCATCATTGTAAAGTAGGCACTTTAAAAGTATTTGATGGAAGTAATGTTAGGAGATAGCGCAGCATAGTAATTTTCTATTTAGACTTGCAGCTGTAATTGCAGCGAAAGGTGGTTCTACAACGTATTGACACAGTGGGGCTGAATACAAATGCACGCCACACTTTTCAGATATTTATTTGTAAACATTTCTGAAAACCATTATCATTTTCCTTCCACTTCACAATTATGTGCCACTTTGTGTTGGTCTACCACATAAAATCCCAATAAAATACATTTACATTTTTGGTTGTAACATGACAAAATGTGGAACATTTCAAGGGGTATGAATACTTTTTCAAGGCACTGTAGACAGGTGAGAATAATACTTTGTGGTAGGAGATGGGGCTGTTGAAAATTAATTGATAGCCATTAAATGGTACAGTAATGTAAGTCAATGTTTACCATATGGATTTATATCATGTTTAGAAAATGCAGGATTCTGTAACACTGACAAACTGGTGATGTGAATAAAGTTAAACTGAATGTTTTCTAACTATATATATATATATATACATATATGTAAAGCCCCCCATAGATAGATATAAGCTTTTTAAACCATGCTCCCTTGGCATGACCTGTAAAAATCCTTTTCAACTTCTCTTTGTATTAACAGTGAAATTCTTCATATAGTGTCCCAACAGTGAGAATGCTTCAGTGCAACAGACAATGCTCTCCTTCAATATGGCATGTCACAATATTACCTCTGCCATGTCTAAATGAATGTAGAAATGTATATAATGAACACAGTGCCTGTTTGATTTAATTTGCCCTTGAGGGTTTAGCTGAGGCAGAAAATCTGCATGAGCTTTTCAGAGATCTGTTTCATAAATCAACATCAGTGTTTGAGTTTCTGCTTGGTGAATCTGAAAACAAATCTGAAGTGACAAAAGTATGAAGAACACCATAAATGTGAAAATAAATCGGCTAGGTAGAAACCAGCCATGTTCGGGGGAATAGTCTATTGAGAATATTCCAAAAATATATCAAAAGCTGCAAAGCTTGGAAAAAAGAATTGCACTTTAATTTATTGAACATCATCTTAACAAATGGTTTTGCATCCTGAAAGCTTGTGATGGCTGATAATAAGGCATCTATGACACCCGAGATAGCTGTGGTCTGACTTTTTATTATTTTATGTGATGTGTTTCGTAAATAAGAATTTCTCTGATTTAAAAACAGTTACAAGCAGTAAATGTATTTCAAAATGTGTTCTGCAGTTGCAAAGAGTCATGCCATATACATTAAAAACATATTTTATATAACAAACAGCAGGAATCCTGCTTGCAGTCTCTATTATTTCTAGGATGCTAAATATTTCTTTATGCTTTTAGAAACAAAATATTAGGGAGAAAAAAAAAAGGTCAACTTTCAAAAGGTATTTTTTGTTGAAAATGGCACCTGTGGTATTGATATGTATGGAAGAGCCCTGGGGCCATCATAAAAAAAAAAAAAAAACAGATATATGATTTTGATTAAAAAAAAATATTTATTTTATTTTTAAAGAATTCTGAGCAATTTTTTTTTTTTTTTTTTTTTACAAAATCCTGAGTTTGAAAGTCAGAATTCTGAAATTCAAATTCAGAATTCTTAGTTTATAAATATAGTAGTCTCTATTAGGAAGATTTTAGGACCAATGAGCAATAATGTAGTAACACTCACAGACCATCATTCTGCAATCATACATGTCTTCTGCTCTGTATATGGATATGTAAATCTATCTTACAGCACAGCAGTTACAGCACACAGTATAGGGAAGCAGGCAGTGCTGGGTTCTCTGGTTCCCCTACTGTATGAATAGTTCCTCGGTTTGCTGTCTTATCCTTCTTCTTTGTCATCTGCTACAAAATAAAGAGCCCTGCTGAAAACGTGTGTATTGTGTGTGAGTGGGGGGACATAGCTTCCATAGACAACAGAACACAATGACCAGCACAGCACAGCTCTGCACCCCAACTTGTAGGAAACATTGCACTATTGCCCCTACATGAGGGAATTGTGAATGGCTAGAAGGCAGCAGGACAATATGTGTCTGTTATGAGCTGTACTGTGCTGGCCAATTGTGTTTCGTTTTCCATATGGCTCTTTATGTTGGAGCAGATGACAAAGAAGGATAAGACAGCAAACCGAGAAACTATTAATACAGTAGAGGAACCAGAGAACCCAGCACTGCCTGCTTCCCTATACTGTGTGCTGTAACTAACATAGATTTACATATCCATATACAGAGCAAAAGACATGTATGTCTGCAGAATGATGGTCTGTGGGTGTTACTACATTATTGCTCATTGGTCCTAAAATCTTCCTAATAGAGACTACTATATTTATAAACTCAGAATTCTGACTTTGAATCTCAGAATTCTGACCTTGAAACTCAGAATTCTGACTTTTAAACTCAGAATTCTGACTTTTAAACTCAGAATTCTGACTTTTATTCTCAGAATTCTGACTTTTATTCTCAGAATTCTGTAGATTTTTAAAAAAAAACTTATGCCGCGTACACACGGTCGGACTTTTCGTCTACAAAAGTCCAACGGACGCTGATGGACTAAAGCTGGCTGGTAATCCGATCGTGTGTGGGCTTCTCCGGACTTTCAACTGACTTTTTTAGCCTCAAATCCGACGTACTTTAGATTTGAAACATGCTTCAAATCTTTCCGACGGACTCGAGTCCGGTCGAAAAATCCGCTCGTCTGTATGCTAGTCCGACGGACAAAAACCCACGCTAGGGCAGCTATTGGCTACTGGCTATGAACTTCCTTATTTTAGTCCGGTGTACGTCATCACGTAAGAATTCGACGGACTTTTGTGTGATCGTGTGTAGGCAAGTCTGTTCGTTAGAAAGTCCGCCGCAAGTCCGTCGAAAGTCCGCCAAAAGTCCGTCGAAAGTCTGTCGGACAGGCTGTCGGACTTTTGTAGCTGAAAAGTCCGACCGTGTGTACGCCCCATAATTGTAGAAAACCAAGCAGGCTCTTGCACTAAATCTAATTTATGGAAGATCTAACTGATTGGCTAGTGTATGGTGACCTTTAAAGATATGAAAAGTTGAATTTCAGATGTTTAAGCCTCATACACACGATGGGACTTTGTACAAACTTTCCCATGGATTTTTGTACAAAGGGCGTTGGCCTTAGGGTTCTTTCACGTGAACGTGTCCGTGTACGGAGTCCGCTCTGCTCAGCGGGGGATCGCTCTGTGGATCCTCACTGAGCAGGCAGATGACAGGTCTGTCTCTGCACACTGTGCAGGGACGGACCTGTCAGAGTGCCGCTCTCCTCTATGGGGGATCGGATGATGACAAACCGGAGAGTCCGTCGTCACCCGATCCGATCCGCAGATGGATGGAAAAATAGGTGTTTCCTCCGTTACACTTTTTCGGATTGGAGTGGGTTGGATGTCAGCGGACATGTCACCACTGACATCCGACCCTCCATAGAGGTCTATGGAGTGTCCGTTCAGCGCTAAAAATAGCATCTGAAAAATGCCCTAAAGAAGCGGCTCCATTCACTCCAGTGAGGGCTTTCACACTGGAGCGGTGCGCTGGCAGGGCGTCACAAAAAGTCCTGCCAACAGCTTCTTTGGAGCGGTGAACTCGCCGGTCCTCCCCATTGAATTGAATGGGGCAGCGCTGTGATACTGCCGGCAAAATGCCGCTCCAGCAGCATTTTGCGGGTGTATTTAACCCCTTTTCGGCCACTAGCAGGGGGGTTAAAACCGCCCCGCTAGCAGCCGAATTATGCCGGTAAAATGACAGTAAAGCGGCGCTAAAAAATAGCGCCGCTTTGCCGCAGATGCCCCCACCGCCCCAGTGTGAAAGGGGCCTTACTGTCCTGCTAGTGCACCGCTCCAGTGTGAAAGCCGATTCACACTGGAGTGAATAGAGCCACTTCTTTAGGGTGTTAATGTGAAAGGGGCCTTATCCTTTCACACGGACGGATAGAATTGTGCTTTTAGCTGCTTCTTCTACCGCAGCTAAACGCACACAATGCTTTCCTATGGCCCCATTCACACACTGCGTTTTGATTACATGCGGTTTGGTGCGGATAGAAAAAATAGTATTGACCGTGTCCAGGAGCGATTTAGCGCAGGAATCTGCAGATAACCGCAGGTAATCGCAGTGCACTGTTTTAGCTGCAGATAGCAGCGCCGAGCTGGCTCGCTCATCGGGAAAGGAAAAAATGTTTTTTCCTTTCCCAATGAGCGACAAGCACGGGGATCCGACTTGGATCCCCGCCAATACCAGGCACTGTGATATGAATGAAGGGAGAACTCCACGCAAAATTTTAAATAAAAAAACATCATGGGTTTCCCTCCAAGAGCATACCAGGCCCTTCGGTCTGTTATGGATTTTAAGGGGAAGCCCCTACGCCGAAAAAACGGCATGGGGGTCCCCCCAAAATCCATACCAGACCCTTATCTGTGCACGCAGCCCGGCCGGTCAGGAAAGGGGGTGGGGACAAGCGAGCGCCCCCACTCCTGAACCGTACCAGGCCACATGCCCTCAACATGGGGGATGGGTACTTTGGGGAAGGGGGGCGTGCTGCGGGGCCCCCCACCCCAAAGCACCTTGTCCCCATGTTGATGAGGACAAGGGCCTCTTCCCGACATCCCTGGCCATTGGTTGTCGGGGTCTGTGGGCGGGGGACTTATCAGAATCCGGGAGCCCCCTTTAATAAGGGGGCCCCCAGATCCCGGCCACCCACCTTACGTAAATGAGTATGGGGTACATGGTACCCCTACCCATTCACCTGGGGGGGAAAAGTGTCAAGAAAAAAACACACTACACAGGTTTTTAAAGTAATTTATTAGGCAGCTCCGGGGGTCTTCTTCCAACTTCGGGGGTCTTCTTCCACGCTCTCCGCATCTTCTCCCGGTGTCCGATTCTTTTCTGCACTGTCTGGCCTCTTCTTCTGGTGTCTGGTATCTTCTGCCGGCCTCCCCCGCTATCCTCTTCCAGCTCTTTTGCTAGCAAGGGGCCCGGTCTTCTGCCGCTGTCCGGTTCTTCTCCGGTATCTTCTGCCGGTTTCCTCCGCTATCTTCTTCCAGCTCTTTTGCTAGCGGGGACCGGGTCTTCTGCCCCTGTCCGGATCTTCTGTTGGGCCTCCGCTAGCAAAAGAGCTGGAAGAAGATAGCAGGGATCCGGAAGAGGATACCGGAGAAGAACCGGACAGGGGCAGAAGACCAGGCCCCCGTTAGCAAAAGAGCTGGAAGAAGATAGCGGGGGGGGGGCGGCAGAAGATAACGGACACCAGGAGAAGAGGCTGGACAGCGCGGAGAAGAACCGGACACCGGGAGAAGATGTGAAGAGCACGGAAGAAGACCCCCGAAGTCGGAAGAAGACCCCCGGAGCTGCCTAATAAATTAGTTTAAAAACCTGTGTAGTGTGTTTTTTTCTTGACACTTTTCTCCCCAGGTGAATGGGTAGGGGTACCGTGTACCCCATATCATCCACGTAGGGTGGGGGGGATGGGATCTGGGGGCCCCCCTATTAAAGGGGACTCCCGGATTCTGATAAGTCCCCAGCTCGCAGACCCCGACAACCAACGGCCAGGGTTGTCGGGAAAAGGCCCTTGTCCTCATCAACATGGGGACAAGGTGCTTTTTTCGGCGTAGGGGGTTCCCCTTACAATCCATACCAGACCGAAGGGCCTAGTATGCACCCGGAGGGGGAACCCATGCCGGTTTTTCTTGCGCTGCTTTAATAGGAAGATGTGTTTTTCCTATTGCAGCAAGATGTACCTCGCCGAGAACCAGCGCAATCCCATCGAGCTGGAAACATTCTCGTGTGTAGGTACTCCTGTGTGTGCACCGGTTCACACGCTGAATTAAGGATCTATCCAGTGCACCAATTAAGGTCTGAACCAGCGCAGTGCATTCATCTTAGTAAATGACCCCCCCTGTGTTCCTCTTGTTGTTCCTGTTGTGCATATTGATGTCAAAACTGGTTTTGACCCCCATATCGGACTAATTGGTTCTGTGAATGCAATGGTTCTCTCTTGCCTCCCCGTATCCTCCTCTATTCCCCTGTTGGTTTGGGGGATTCCTGTACCCCCCTCCTCTGTAACCTCCATTTTCCCTCAGGGGTCTTTAAAAATCCATTCTCTGTTACGTGAATGAATTGGTACATTGTGGTTTATGGTTTCTTTGTGTTGGGAATGTTCTAACTAAATTATTCCTATTAGGGGTGTTCTCTTCAGTCTATAGATAAGATAATTCTAGATAAGTCTTTTTACTTCTTTTTGGGGAGTTGTGTCCCTTGCTGGGGATGACTTAGATTATATCCCATTTTCCGAACTTTCCATTCCATTTAGGATGTTTAGTTGCCATTTGTAGACCTGTCCTTTTTGATAAACTATAACATCTCTGTCATCCCGGTCCTGAGCCTATAGTTATTGCACATGTTCAAGATGCGCTGTGCCACAACCCTATGCCGCTGCCATGTCAAAGATGGCTAAGTGGAGTACAGGGATACCAAACACGCACAAAGGGTCATATTGCACACATGCGGCATCACAAGACGATGTGGTTGCCATCCCAGTCTGGCAGAAGGAGAAGGCCACCAGAATATCTCCAGGACTTCTCCAGGACTCCACCTCCAGGACTTCTCCAAAGCCTCGCCCATCCTCTGGAATTCACTACCCCAATCTGTCAGATGGTCTCCAAATGTATCCACTTTTAAGCGATCCCTGAAAACATTCCTCTTCAGAGAAGCTTATCCTGCCTCCATCTAACAACTGCACTATTTTCTCCATTAGCTCATCCCCCACAGCTATAACCCTTTAGTATAACTTGACCCTCCCTCCTAGATTGTAAGCTCTAATGAGCAGGGATCTGATTCCCCCCTGTATTGAATTGTATTGTAATTGTACTGTCTGCCCTAATGTTGTAAAGCACTGCGTAAACTGTCGACGCTATATAAATCCTATATAATAATAATAATATCTGACACAGCCAATCATGGATTCAGAGTCACTATATTGTGGACACCCCTGGCATCTAAAATATGGTCGTGGAACTCGGTGTCTGTGGAGAAATAGCCTGGAGATTGCTGTGACCATCGGTTTAAGATCTACCCAAGGAGGAGAAAAAGGACATCCCTTGATCTGTTGATGCACAACTAGACCCATTTGGGGTCTTCCCTTGAAGAGATGGTCGTGGAACTCGGTGTCTGTAGAGAAATAGCCTGGAGATTGCTGTGATCATCGGTTTAGGATCTACCCAAGGAGGAGGAAAAGGACATTCCTTAATCTGTTGATGCACAACTAGACCCATTTGGGGTCTTCCCTTGAGGTGAGAAGCTAGCACTTACAGGGTGTGGATTGGAGAAATGGTCATGCTGCGGTGAGCACACGCCCCTAGTGGCCAAAAGGCGAAGCACCGTAAGGTAACATCGTTTCGCTTAGCCATGCCATTCTGCAGCAGTAAAACTGCTGCGGCTGGTCGACAACCAGTTAAAAATAAATGCATTACATCTTATAAAGATATAGACGATTCCATATTGTTGACATTTTACATTTCCAATTATGTTCTTAAGTTATATTGCTAATCTGTACAGAATTTAGGGAAAATGTTAGTTTATTTTAAGGGCAAAATACGTTTTGTCAGTGGACAGCATAGTTCAGTGAGCTTATTATTCAATGTCACTGTACAGGTACCATCTCTTTCAAACTGCTGCTGTGAAATAATCATCTGACCTGTGACTTTCCACAATGAAGAAAGGCCAATGTATCTGTTAATGTTGGATGGTCTTTTATTTTCCTAGCATGGTAAGAAGTCGTGCTGTGTCCCAATTATAGTGTCCAGGAAGCAATGTGGTTCTGGCTCACTTATTAAATGAGATATCTGAGGATACAGAGAAAGGCTACTTTTCCTTTTTTCTTTTGCCATCATGGCACATTCTTACAGGCCATGAGAGTGCAGAATAAAATGAACCTCCCCTACAAAGAACAGCAGGTTGCTGAAAGACATGTGCTTATTCTCAGCAATTTCAGACTTTGAGCAAAGTGTGGAAATGCAACTATTTAATTCTCAATGTCCTAAAACTCTGTATAGATCTTGCCCCTGATAATTGGTTCATGAGTTGTAAAATGCACTGTATAAAACATTTTAATAGTAAGCTATTAAAAAAATCGTAATTTTAGACATGTGTTTTTGCAAATTCTTGTTAAAAAATGAGTGTTACAGTAGATCTATCAACTGCAGGGTGATGAAATGGTAAAGGTTGAAGCTCTACAGTAAGTAGGCCTAGAAGGTATTACACCTGGTTGCCCTGTAATTCTCTTTCACATTTCTGAGAAAGACTTGCAATTAAGACAGTAAGGCTGATTTACTAATGGAGCTGAAAATGTTTTTAATAAATAAAATGAGTATAGATTTACTCAAGTTATCCATGAAACGTTAACAGCAAATTCATATTTGTACATGACTGGGCATTCAAAGTGGACACAGATGCAATTTATTGAATGAAGATCCTCAACTGCTTTAGTAAATCAGCATCATTACACTTACATGTTTTGGTTCTCTCTGCAGAATGTCTGGGGTCTTGTTAAAGCATATGATTGTCTATATTTCTTTTTCCTCGTACTGCAAAAAGCTGTCAGTATCAACAGATTTTTATAGAGTACAAAGGATTATGGAGGGCCACCTAGATCAAGTATATCACAACCTTTTGATACCAGGCCCTTATTTTCCTCTTGAAAAGAGATGAGCTTTGGATTGAACATTGGTTTGAGGTGAGCCCAATAAAATAGAAGTTTGGGAAAATGGCAAACTAATGCTACTGTTCACCACTATAGCAACTATGACAGTGCTATGCCATGTCACTGTGTTTTGTTATGATTGCTGTATGAAGCTGAACACCTGCATGAGAATCCTGTTGTAAAGATTTTTTACTTTTAATTAAAATTGGACTAAGAAAGCTTTGAAATATATTCCAGTGGCTGTACTGGCATTCATGAAAAGTTCTACTATTGAGCTGAACCCCCATGCAACCAATTACCAATAATGCACTACCTGGCCTTTTAAGTATAATCAGGTGTCTTAGAAGGGCTACTCGGCTTAGTGTACAGTCCACTACTGTCCTCATGGTGCATAGCTTAAAGTGATACTAAACACACACTGGGGCTGATTTACGAAGCATTACGCCGATGCGCACATTTTCATGTTTACAAAACATATGCGCCGGTAACACAGCGCAATCCCCCATTTACTATTCTCTTCCCGATGCATGGGAGGAGGTTAACGGTACGCCGCTATAGACATCAGCATCTTTAACTTAAAATTTAAACAAGCTGGAAGTGCCAATATTATGGGGGTGATGTGGGGTGATGTGAGGAGGTATAGCACTAACTGCCCAAGTCATAAATATGCCCATAATAGAATGTGAAAGTAACTTTCCCTGAACAAGCCTGCAGCGCCGGCAAATACATTTAGAAGTGCGGTAGGTCAATTTATGCACTGCGCATGCTCAAACGGCATTTGCGTTTGTTCAAATGCGTTGGTTCAGGGTGCCGGCAAAATCTTAGTAAGTGTCAAGCAACGTAAAAGCATTTGCATAGGTTGAACTGGCGCACCTGTAAACTTTTTTTTTTTTTAACGCTGGTTCACTTCGCGGCTATAATGAAATGTCGGTCCGGCAATACACATAACAGTTCATTAATAAAAACAGCATTAAGAAAAAAAACAAAATTAAGAAAAAAAATGCGTGGGGTTCCCCCGAAATTCCATACCAGGCCCTTCAGGTCTGGTCTGGATATTAAGGGGAACCCCACGCCAAAAAAAAAAATGATGTGGGGGCGCCCCTCAAAATCCATATCAGGCCCTTCAGGTCTGGTATGCATTTTAAGGGGAACCCCGCGCCAAAATTTAAAAAAAAAATGGCATGGGGTCCACCTAAAAATCCATACCAGACCCTTATCCGAGCATGCAACCTGGCAGGCCGCAGGAAAAGAGGGAGGATGAGAGAGCGCCCCCCCCTCCTGAACCTTACCAGGCCACATGCCCTCAACATTGTTGATGAGGACAAGGGCCTCATCCCCACAACCCTTGCCCGGTGGTTGTGGGGGTCTGCAGGCGGGGGGCTTATCGGAATCTGGAAGCCCCCTTTAACAAGGGGACCCCCAGATCCCGGGCCCCTCCAGTGTGAAATGGTAATGGGGTACAAAAGTGTCAAAAATGTTAAAAATTAAAAGAGACAGTTTTTGACAATTCCTTTATTTAAATGCTTCTTCTTTCCATCTTCTTCGGGTCTTCAGAAGATACAAATTGTAAGAATTGGATAGTGAGCATTATAAAGAAAAAAATGCAAATAGATACATTAAGTGGATGCCCCCTTGGACTTTAAATGGCAGGAAGGAATGAATAGGGAGTAGATGAGTATAAAAGGCACAAAAGTGCCAACTTTATTAATATACAAAAAATAGAAAAGTGATTTTTTTTCACCATTTCACACGGGGGGGGGGGGATCTGGAGATCTGGAGCTTCCAGATTCCGATAAGACCCCCACAACCACCCAGCAAGGGTTGTGGGGATGAGGCCCTTGTCCTCATCAACATGGGGACAAGGTGCTTTAGGGGGGACCCCAAAGCACCCTTCCAATGTTGAGGGCATGTGGCCTGGTACGGTTCAGGAGGGGGGGCTCTCTCTCACCCCCCCTTGTTTTCCTGCGGCCTGCCAGGTTGCGTGCTCAGATAAGGGTCTGGTATGGATTTTGAGGGGGACCCCACGCCTTTTTTTTAATTTTGACGCGGGGTTCCCCTTAAAATTCATGCCAGACCTGAAGGGCCTGGTATGGATTTTGAGGGGGATCCCCGCGTCATTTTTTTAAATTAATTTTGGGTTTTTTCTTAAAGCTGTTTTTTTTATGAACTTTTATGTGTATTGCCGGACTGACATTACACTATAGCCGTGAGTAGTTTTAAATAACTTTTATTCCTTAAGGGCCAGTTCACACCACATGCAGTCCAGTGTGTTTTTTTTCTGCATTAAAAATGCATGGAAAGTAGGTTATATGCTTTTCAATGGCATAGTTCACACCAGTGCTTGCAGTTCCAGTGTGTTTCCAGTTCCCGAAAAAAAAGTACAACATGCTGCATTTTTTATGCAATGTACTGGAATGCTGTAAAATGCATCAAAAACACACTGCAACACACTTGTCCTTATTTAAGGTTAAGAAAAAAGAGGGGGGAAAGCACTGGACTGCATCAAAAACGCACCAAAAATGCACTGGAACGCATCAAAAATGTGCATGCAGAAAAGCACCTGGAACGCATCCGGACTGCGTTTCTATGGTGTGATCTGGCCCTTAGGGTCCTTGGGGCCAGTTCACACCATAGAAACGTAGTCCGGACACGTTCCAGGTGCTTTTCTGCATGCACATTTTTGATGTGTTCCAGTGTGTTTTTGATGCAGTCCAGTGCTTTTTTTCCCCCCTCTTTTTTCTTAACCTTAAATAAGGACAAGTGTGTTGCAGTGCATTTTTTGGTGCATGTAGGTGCGTTTTTAAAGTGTTCCAGTGCGTTTTAGATGCATTTTTGGTGCGTTTTTGATGCAGTTCAGTGCTTCCCCCCCCCTCTTTTTTCTTAACCTTAAATAAGGACAAGTGCGTTCCAGTGCGTTTTTGATGCATTTTTGGTGCCTTTTTGATGCAGTCTAGTGCTTTTTCCCCCCCTCTTTTTTCTTAACCTTAATTAAGGACAAGTGTGCTGCAGTGTGTTTTTTGGTGCATGTAGGTGCGTTTTTGATGCATTCCAGTGCGTTTTAGATGCGTTTTTGGTGCATTTTTGATGCAGTCCAGTGCTTCTTTCCCCCCTCTTTTTTCTTACCCTTAAATAAGGACAAGTGCGTTCCAGTGTGTTTTTGATGCATTTTACAGCTTTCCAGTACAGTCCAGTGCAGAAAAAATGCAGCATGTTCTACTTTTTTTCTGGAACTGGAACACACTGGAACTGCAAGCACTGGTGTAAACTATGCCATTGAAAACCATATAACCGACTTTCCATGCATTTTTGATGCATTAAATATGCACTGGACTGCATTGGTGTGAACTGGCCCTTAAGCAATTTGGCATATTTAAAGGCATTTCTCCTTGTTTCGTTTTTGGGGTTGTCCAATTGGTGACATTGATATATGTCCCTTAGGGTGGGACCTGGGCCCCATACACATTTTAAGGCCAATAACTATAAGATAAGCCAGCCAAGTGGGGACTAGTAAAATTGCCAATTCAGTTCCCTTAGACTGCAATGGTATTTGTTGTATAACTTTTGCACATGTTAGGCTCTTTAGTTGCCCCCCTGAACTGGGGGGTGCTTTGTCCCATCTGTAATTTTGGTGCATGCTGGATGATGTGCTTACTTTTGGACAGGGGGGTTGCTTATTTTGTGCTAGCTGCATTTGTTGTTCTGGGCATGCTCAGGGACTTTGTTTTTTTCCTGTGCCTTTTAGTGTGTGAAATGCATTTGGGTTGGTCTGGGCATGCTCAGGGACTTTGTTTTTTTTTGGTGGTGCTTTTTGTGTGTGAACAGCACTTGGATGTTTCTGGGCATGCTCAGAGTGTGTTTTTTGGGTTAGTCATTTAAGGACATCCTTAACAGGTGTACCCACTTTTAAGTTCTCTCTTCATTGGGTGAACTTGCATTTTGTGTGTTTCATGGACTGTCCATGTGTTTGCAATTGCCTCATTAGCACACAAACCTATGTTATATAAAGCTTGCAGATAGCATTCGTTAAGCTCAGCGAAGCTGGCCCTCCTACAATCAGCACAAATAAAAACTCAAGTGTGTTTCTTTAGTGCTATGTTTGTGCTGTTTTGTGCCGTAAAAATTTACATTTGTGCTGCTTTTATTTTTAAGATATTAGCAATTGTTTTTCAGACTATGATATCACCTAGCCCCCCTACAACGCCCAAACGACACAAAACTGGTCTCGTTGGTTAGTGCTACGTTTGTGCTGTTTTGTGCTGCTTAAATTTCCGTTCTATCTATCAGTTTTTAATGATCATTTTTGCGTTATTAATGATTTATTAAAGGTCACCAAAGGTCACTCAGCCCCCCTACAATGCCCAAATGACACAAAACTGGTCTCATTGGTTAGTGCTGTGTTTGTGCTGTTTTGTGCTGCTAAAATTTCCGTTCTATCTTTTATTGTTTTTGAGTTATTAATGATTTATTAAATTCTACCAAAGGTCAGTCAGCCCCCCTACAATGCCCAAATGACACGGAACTGGTCTCGTTGGTTAGTGCTACGTTTGTGCTGGTTTGTGCTGCTAAAATTTTTATTTGTGCTGTTATGGTTTTAATAAGTTTTTTTTTTTTTCAAACCCCACTCACTTTGCCCACCCTACAATCAGCACAAATAAAAACTCAAGTGTGTTTCTTTAGTGCTACATTTGTGCTGTTTTGTGCTGCTAAAATTTCCGTTAGGGATGAGCCGAACACTCCCCGGTTCGGTTAGCACCAGAACCTGCGAACGGACCGAAAATTCGCACAAACGTTAGAACCCCATTGACGTCTATGGGACTCGAACGTTCAAAATCAAAAGTGCTCATTTTAAAGGCTAATTTGCATGGTATTGTCCTAAAAAGGGTTTGGGGACCCGGGTCCTGCCCCAGGGGACATGTATCAATGCAAAAAAAACTTTTAAAAACTGACGTTTTTTCGGGAGCAGTGATTTTAATGATGCTTAAAGTAAAAAAAAAGTGAAATATTCCTTTTAATATCGTACCTGGGGGGTGTCTATAGTATGCCTGTAAAGTGGCGCGTGTTTCCCGAGCGTTTCCTGTGCGTTTTTCCCGCACAAAATGTCATTTTTAAAGGAAAAAATCTAATTTAAAACTACTTGCGGGTTTAATGTAATGTCGGGTCCTGGCAATATGGATGAAAATCAGTGAGACAAACGGCATGGGTACCCCCCAGTCCATTACCAGGCCCTTTGGGTCTTGTATGGGTATTAAGGGGAACCCCGCACCCAAATTAAAATAGGGAAAGGTATGGGGCCACCAGGCCCTATATACTCTGAACAGCAGTATACAGGCGGTGCAAACAAGACAGGGACTGTAGGTTTGTTGTTAAGTAGAATCTGTTTGTAATTTTGAACGTGTACATTTTTAACATGTTTAGCTCCAGCCCAAAAATCTTTTTTAAGCTTTTTGGAAAACATAGGGAAAGGTTATCACCCCTGTGACATTTGTTTTGCTGTCTGTCCTCCTCTTCAGAAGATTTCACCTCACTTTTTGTCCCAATGACAAATGTTTTTTGAAAATGTGGGGTTTTTTGTGGAACAAGGATTGGAAAGCATCAGTGGAAAGGAGAAATGTTTTTCCCATATTAACTCAGGAGAAAATTTCCCTTCCTAGGGGTAGATTTCATCTCACTTCCTGTTGTCTCCTTCCGTTTGCAAGTAGGAGTCGTTTGTAAGTTAGATATTTGAAAGTAGGGGACTGCCCTATATACTCAGTAGAAATTTGGGCCTTAGGTGTTGTTGTGGCCACAACACTGTAAGCCCTCACAGGGCCCTGCTGTGAAATATTAGATCAAGAATTGTAATTACATGCCCCTGTTGAACAGGGGCTGAAAAATTGGGCCTTTGGTGCTGGTGGTGGTGCTGGTGCCACAACACTGTAAGTCCTCACTCGCTCTTGGTGGGCGCAGAAATGGGCCCTGCTGTGAAATATTAGATCAAGAATTATAATTACATGCCCCTGTTGAACAAGGGCAGAAAAATTGGGCCTGTGGTGGTGGTGCTGGTGCCACAACACTGTAAGTCCTCACTCGCTCTTGGTGGGTGCAGAAATGGGCCCTGCTGTGAAATATTAGATCAAGAGTTGTAATTACATGCCCCTGTTGAACAAGGGCAGAAAAATTGGGCCTTTGGTGGTGGTGGCGGTGCTGGTGCCATAACACTGTAAGTCCTCACAGACACTCTAGTTGGAACGCAGAAACGAGCCCTGCTGCAAAGTATTGCATGAAAAATTGTAATTACACGCCCCTGTTAAACAGGGGCTGAAAAATTGGGCCTTAGGCACTGGTGCTGGTGCCACAACACTGCAACCCCTCACAGATACTCTAGTTGGAACGCAGAAACGAGCCCTGCTGCAAAGTATTGCATCAAAAATTGTAATTACACGCCCCTGTTAAACAGGGGCTGAAAAATTGGGCCTTAGGCACTGGTGATGGTGCCCAGAACCAAAAATGTTCTTACAAGCTATCAGCGTGATCATTGAGAAGGTAGAGGATAATTACTCAGGGATAGTCACTCATCATCAGCATAGGCAGTCTTTGAAGGGATCTGAGATTTCAAAAAAAATTATTCGGTTACATCAGCATCAGGTGCTTGGTAGCTGGTGGTGATCCAAGACTGATTCATTTTTATGAAGGTCAGTCGATCGACGGAGTCGGTGGACAGACGCACCCTATGATCGGTTACAAAGCCTCCAGCAGCACTGAATGTGCGTTCCGAAAGAACGCTGGATGCAGGACAGGCCAGTAGCTCAATTGCATATTGTGCAAGCTCTGGCCAGTAATCCATCCTCAAGACCCAGTAACCCAGAGGATTTTCGGTGGGAAAGGTGTCCAAGTCAGATCTTGCCCCTAGGTATTCCTGCACCATGTAAAACAGACGCTGGCGAAGGTTGCTGGAACCGATCATACCTTGGGGCTGCGGACCAAAAAATTGTCTGAACGCATCGGTCAGACGGCCACCTTCTCCACCGCTCCTTCTTTGACTGACCGAAGCCTCAGCAACACGTTGTCCAGAAACAGGAGTTTGTAACCTCCCAGTCTCTGGGAACGCGATGCACAAACCTTTCTGCAAGGCCTCCCGAAGATGTTTCATCCTGCGATGGCAAGATAAGGTCCACAACCTTACCCTTGTAACGTGGATCAAGGAGGGTTGCCAGCCAGTATTGGTCCTTCTCCTTGATACCACGAATACGAGGATCCTTACGCAGGCTTTGCAGGATCAGGGAGGCCATGCAGCGTAGGTTTGCTGAGGCATTCGGTCTGGGTCACTAAGGACGACATGGTCCGCAGCCACCTCCTCCCAGCCACGTACAAGTCCATGTGTTTCTTGGGACTGATCCCTTAAAGACTGCTGCTGATGCTGAGTGCCAGGCTCCACCTCCATACTGACACAATCTTCCTCCTCCTCCTCCTCCTCTTCCTCCTCCTTATCCTCTTCCTGTGTGATCGGCGGGCATGCAGGAACACTGTCTGGATAAAGGGGGCCTTGAGAGCTAAGGAAGTCCTCCTCTTCCTGCCTCTGTTCTGCCTCAAGTGCCCTGTCCATTATTCCACGCAGCGCGTGCTCCAACAGGTGGACAAGGGGGACAGTGTCACTGATGCATGCACTGTCACTGCTCACCATCCTCATGGCCTCCTCGAATGGTGACAGGACAGTGCATGCATCCCTGATCATGGCCCACTGGCGTGGTGGAAAAAACCAAGCTCCCCTGACCCTGTCCTGGTGCCATAGTCGCACAGGTACTCATTGATGGCCCTCTGCTGCGTGTGCAGCCGCTGAAGCATGGCCAACATTGAGTTCCACCTGGTGGGCATGTCACAGATTAGGCGGTTCTTGGGCAGGTTAAACTCTTTTTGGAGGTCCGCCAGCTGAGCACTGGCATTATATGACCGGCGGAAATGCACACAGACTTTCCTGGCCTGCCTCAGGACATCCTGTAAGCCCGGGTAGCTGCCCAAGAACCGCTGCACCACCAAGTTAAGGACGTGAGCCAAACAGGGCACATGGGTCATTTGTCCCTGTCGGAGGGCAGAGAGGAGGTTGGTGCCATTGTCGCAAACAACCATTCCTGCCTTAATTTGGCGTGGCGTCAACCACCTCTGAACCTGCCCCTGCAGAGCTGACAGAACCTCTGCCCCCGTGTGGCTCCTGTCCCCCAAGCACACCAGCTCAAGCACCGCATGGCATCTTTTGGCCTGCGTACTTGTGTAGCCCCTTGAACGGCTACGGAGCACCGCTTGTTCCGAGGAAAAAGCACAGGAAGAGGCCATGGAGGAAGAAGAAGAGGAGGGGGTGGAGGAGAGAGGTGTGTCACAATCATTAGTAGTGGCATTTTGGAGGCGTGGTGGCGGAACAACCTCCAACACTACTGCACCTTGTCCTGCATCCTTCCCAGCTGCCAGCAGAGTCACCCAATGTGCCGTGAAACTTAGGTAACGTCCCTGTCCATGCCTGCTGGACCATGAGTCAGCGGTAATATGCACCTTACCGCTGACCGCCCTGTCCAGCGAGGCATGGACATTGCCTTCCACATGCCGGTAGAGAGCCGGAATCGCCTGCCACTAAGGAACCGCACATTCCACAAACTCACGGAAGGGGGCAGATTCTACCAACTGAAAAGGCAGCAGTTGAAGTGCTAGCAATTTTGCCAAGCTAGCATTCAACCGCTGGGCATGTGGATGGCTGGGAGCAAACTTCTTTCGGCGGTGCAGCAGCTGGGGCAGGGAAATTTGCCTGGTACAATCTGACGTCAGTGTACCAAAAGCAGATTGCCCACAAGTACTTGGCTGTGACACACCTAATTCTACACCTTCATTCCTCTCAGTGTAGGTCTCAGAAAGGACTGAAGGTATAGTGGGGTTGGAGATCTCAGCTGATGAGGAGCAAGGAGAGGTCCTCTTTGTTCTTTGGTGTGGGTCTTTTAGATACGCTTGCCAACGAACTGCATGGCAGGTCAACATATGTCTGGTCAAGCATGTGGTACTCAAGCGGGAAATGTTTTGGCCACGCGAAATATGCTTGAGACATATGTTGCAAATAGCAGCGGTGCGATCTGATGCACTCGCCTCAAAAAAGGCCCACACCAAAGAACTTTTTGAATAACGCGCAGAGACTGCAGCGCCCTGCACATGTGGAGCTTTGGGGTGTGATGCAGTCAATGTGCTGCCCTTAGGCTGGCCCCTGGAGGGCATCCTGCCTCATTGGTGATGTGCCGCCTCCTCCTCCTCTCTCCTATCAGGCACCCACGTTGAGTCAGTGACCTCATCATCCCCTCCCTCCTCATCACTGGAGCAAACCTGGCAGTATGCTGCAGCAGGGGGAGCATGACTGCCAGATTGCTGTCCTTCTTGGGCACCCCCTCTGTTCGTGCTCATGTTACTGCCTTCATTGAGCTCAGTATCATCATCAGAGCCTTCCAAACGCTGGGCATCCTCCTGGAGCATGTACCCAACACTGTGGTCAAACAGTTTGAGGGACTCCTCAGGAGGACATGGTGGTCCTAGGGAAGGAGTCACTGATGACATTGAGCCGAGGGAAGAGGCCGCTGCTTATCCAGACAAAGTACCCTGAGCATGGGTGAGAGAGGATGAGGAGGATGAGGACGGCTTAGTCATCCACTCGACCAAGTCTTCCGCATGTTGCGACTCAACACGCCCAGCTGCCGAAAAAAAGGCCAAGCGTGTCCCACGGCCACGTGCTGATGAGGATGCACCATCTCTACGACCAGCACTAGACACAGAGCCTGCTTGCCCTCTCTTATTGGCTTGTGACTGTCTGCCTCTCCTTCTTGGCCTTCCAGACATACTAATGGCCTGTAGCTGCACTAAGCTGGGATATATATATATGTACTGATACTGCAGCTAGCAAAATCAACTGCCTACCTGTAGTATGAGAACACCACCAACCTTCTACAGGTAGCTTTAGCTGAACACTGTGCGGAGCTCGCAAAAAACTAACTTGTAGCTTTTTTAGCTGCCTGCGGTAGTGATAGGATCAGGAAAACACCACCAACCTTCTACAGGTAGCTTTAGCTGAACACTGTGCAGAGCTCGCAAAAAAAAAAAATATTTGTAGGTTTAGCTGAACACTGTGAGGAGGACGCACCACACTAACTTGTAGTTTAGCTGAACACTGTGAGCAGGATGCACTACACTAACTTGTAGCTTTAGATGAACACTGTGCAGAGGTCTCACTACACTAACTTGTAGTTTTAGCTGAACACTGTGAGCAGGACACACTGCACTAACTTGTAGCTTTAGATGAACACTGTGCAGAGGTCTCACTACACTAACTTGTAGCTTTAGCTGAACACTGTGAGCAGGACGCACTACACTAACTTGTAGTTTTAGCTGAACACTGTGAGGAGGACGCACCACACTAACTTGTAGTTTTAGCTGAACACTGTGAGCAGGACGCACTGCACTAACTTGTAGCTTTAGATGAACACTGTGCAGAGGTCTCACTACTCTAACTTGTAGTTTTAGCTGAACATTGTGAGCAGGACGCACTGCATTAACTGTAAATAGTCTAGCTGCCTGACTGTGGTACTAATAGGATCAAAAGAACACCAGCAATTTTCTTCAGGTAGCCGTAAATACTGTAACAAGACAAGCTTCCTGTCAGTAAGAAGATAACAGGAACGGATCTAGCTAAACTGAATACAGTGTATATATATATATATATATATATATATATATATATATATATATATATATATATATATATATATATGCAACACCTGGGATGCATATATATACACAATACACTGTAAGTGCAGCTAACTCACTGATTGTCCTGCCTAATCTATGTAACTCAAATGAAATGATACTGTCTCTCTGTCTATCTCTCTCTCTTTCAACGCCGGAACACACACTACACAGGGCCGCCGTGCAGGCGGCCTTATATAGTGTGGGGCGTGTTCTAAACCCCCTGAGCCATAATTGGCCAAAGCCACCCTGGCTTTGGCCAATTACAGCTCTCTCTACCGACAGGGCTGTGATTGGCCAAGCATGCGGGTCATAGTGCATGCTTGGCCAATCATCAGCCAGCAATGCACTGCGATGCCGCAGTGAATTATGGGCCGTGACGCGCCACACGAATTTGGCGCGAACGGCCCATAACGTTCGGAATTCGGCGAACGACCGAACAGCCAATGTTCGAGTCGAACATGGGTTCGACTCGAACACGAAGCTCATCACTAATTTCCGCTCTACCTTTTATCGTTTTTGCGTTATTAATGATTTATTAAAGGTCACCAAAGGTCACCAAAGCCCCCCTTCAATGCCTAAATGACACAAAACTGGTCTCGTTGGTTAGTGCTATGTTTGTGCTGTTTTGTGCTGCTAAAATTTCCATTCTATCTCTTATCGTTTTCGCTTTATTAATGATTTACAGGCTGCAATTTGGTGTGCCGCTTCTGTGTGTTCATTCCTGATTCCTGGGTTTGACCTCTGATCCTAACCCAGCTTGCTCCTGACCTCCGTTTGACTGCTACCTGCCCTGACCTTGGCTTGTCTCTGGATTCTTCTTCTGCTTTCTCTTCTTGTCTGATCTACCGCCAGCAAGGTCCCATCTGTCTCCTGCTTCCAGCTGCTTACCCACAGTCTGCCACCAGCCAAGCTCAGTGCCAGCTCATCTGCCACCGGCTGGTTCTGCCGCCACATCCACCTGCTGACTGCTGCCACCACACAGTCTACTGGACAGATCAGAGGCACTCATACCTTGCTGTGCTCCCATGGCTACTTTCTAACCAGGAGCTCACTAACCAGGTATGTGACAGGAGAGTGGGGGTGATGTCATCATCTGGAAAAAACAAATTGCTATTATCTTAAAAATAAAAGCAGCACAAATTTTTATTATTATGACACAAAAAAGCACGAATATAAAAACAAGCTGTTATAACTAAAAAACCATAATGGCACAAATAAAAATTTTAGCAGCACAAACCAGCACAAATGAGGCACTAACCAACAAGACCAGTTTTGTGTCATTTGGGTGTTGTAGGGGGGCTGAGTGACCTTTGGTGACCTTTAAAATAATCATTAATAACGCAAAAACGATAAAAGATAGAATGGAAATTTTAGCCGTACAAAACAGCACAAACATAGCACTAACCAACGAGACCGGTTTTGTGTCATTTGGGCATTGTTGGGGGGCTGAGTGACCTTTGGTGACCTTTAATAAATCAGTAATAACGCAAAAACGATAAAAGATAGAACAGAAATTTTATCAGCACAAACATAGCACTAACCAACGAGACCAGTTTCGTGTCATTTGGGTGTTGTAGAGGGGCTGAGTGACCTTTGGTAACCTTTAATAAATCATTAATAACGCAAAAATGATAAAAGATAGAATGGAAATTTTAGCAGCACAAAACAACACAAATGTAGCACTAAAGAAACACACTTGAGTTTTTATTTGTGCTGATTGTAGGGAGGGCAAAGTGAGTGGGTTTTGAAAAAAAAATAAACTGTTATAACTTAACCACTTGCTGCCCGCCCGCCATCATATGACGGCGGGACGGTGCAACTGTTGTTCTGGGCCGCCGTCATATGACGGCGCAGCCTTCCAGGCAGCCCAGGGGGCGCGCGCGCCCGCTGCATCGCTCGGGTCCCGGTGCGCGTGCCCGGCGGCCGCGATGTCTGCCGGGCACCCGCGATTGCCCGGTAACCGAGCAGGACCGTGGATCTGTGTGTGTAAACACACAAATCCACGTCCTGTCAGATGGGAGGAGACCGATGGTGTGTTCCTTGTACAGAGGAACACCGATCGGTCTCCTCCCCTTGTGAGTCCCCTCACCCCACAGTTAGAATCACTCCCTAGCAACATATTTAACCCTACAGCGCCCCCTCCTGGTTAACCCCTTCATTGCCAGTCACATTTATACAGTAATCAATGCATTTTTATAGCACAGATCGCTGTATAAATGTGAATGGTCCCAAAAATGTGTCAAAATTGTCCGATGTGTCCGCCGCAATATCACAGTCATGATAAAAATCGCAGATCGGGGGTGCATGCACGGCAGCTTCCAAGATGGCCACCAGCATCTGAAGCTCCGCGCCACCGCAGCCTTCTCCGTTCCCCGTGAACTGACAGAGCGCTCATCCGACGATATCATCGGCACTTCAGGGTAGGGGAAACCCCCGGGAAGCCTCCTATGTCATCGGGCACTGCCAGAAGAAACCTCACTGGCCAGATGATGGCCGCGAACGGACCCCTCAGCTATGCCAAGATGGCCGCCGCACATCCGAACCGCAGCATGGCTGTTACTGCTGAGGATTCAATAGCTGACCAGGACCTCCTCTCCCCACATACTCCATTTACTGTGCACAGCCCGCAACCCCAGAATCATTCACCAGCCTCCACAGAATTACTCCTTCTAAGCCTGCAAACTTGATTACCATCCACCCCCATGATGGATCCTCAGACAGGCCTCCTATTGTTGGTCAGTGAAGCACAGGAGGCGGCCCCCACCCCCACAGATTTCCCCTCCATGATGGAAGCTTTTGCTCACATGCTTTCAAAAAGCCTATCTCAGAATGCAGCTCAAATCACATCCTCTATTCACGCTGACATGCAACAGTTTGGCCTCAGATTAGACTATATTGAACAAAAAGCTGACCAAGCTGGTGCTCGCAATAACCAGAATACAGCGCGTATTCATGAAATGCAGGATCGACTCGAGACGGCTTTTGCGAAAATAGATGATCTCGAAAACAGATCGAGACATTACAACTTCAGGGTACGGGGGCTCCCGGAAGCCGAACAAGAGGTACAGTCTGCGGTCAAAGACCTTATCAAAGATCTCATCCCAGGGATACCTGAATACCCCCTAGAGCTGGATAGGGCTCACAGAGCACTACAACCCCCACGCAAAGATGGCCTCCCAAGAGACAAAATTGTTTAGCCACATTTTTACGCTGTGAATGAGGAGGTTATGCGGAAAGCCAGAAACATAAAGGAATTAACTATTCATGGACATAAAATTAAGATTTTTGCTGATCTGTCCCCCTACACGGTCCAAAGGAGGAGATCTCTTAAACCATTGCTACTATTGCTGCAAGAGAGAGATATTCCCTACAGGTGGTCATTTCCTCTGAGACTTAACTTCACATATAAAGGCAGAAATTGCGCCTTTTCCACCTTCCCTGAGGGCGAACATCTTTTTCTACAATTGGGACTAATCAACCAAAATCCTTCCTCGTCTCAGACAAGCAAAGGGACCCCTTCCTTCACCAAGAGACCCCCTCCGGCAAGTCCCCTCCAACCTTCCTGGATGAAACAAGGCCCCAAGAGATCAAAGGAAAATCTCCCGACGTGAATCATATCTCTTTGATGGTTGTTTGAATCCCAACAGAAGTTGGTTTGAGGCCAATCCCAGCCTTTTGGATACCGGGGATAATTCATCCCGGTTCTTTTTTGTTCTTTTTCACTGGTCCTCTCAAGAGACTCTTTTGGTTGCTATAGAGGACAGTCAGCATGGCTAACACTAGATGGAGCCTGACACTTCTCTCTTTTGTATCTGACTGTTTTTACCATCCTGGGCTCCCAGGGCAAAGTTTATGGGTCTTTTTTTTTTCTTCTTTTTTTTTTTAATTGGTTTATTTGATTCTTGTCTGGCTCAGGGGCGCTGGGAGGATGAAGGGGGGCTCCCCGGGAAGAAATACCCACGATCGAGCCCGGATGGGCTTGCGCGACCTAAACTCCCGTCACTAGTGAGGGGGAGCCTGGCTCGCCAAATTCCTCAGTGTCTTATCGCTTGTATTTTTTTTTGGTTTTACCATTCAGTTTATAAAGGTTATTTATTCTTTTTGAATGCTCTGTCATAGGTTTTTGATGGACTCATTGTAGTCCTCAATCAATAGGGTTAGAGGGGCTGGGGCTGTGGTGGACCCAGTGCGCTGCTCCTAGTTCCCAAGAGAACTTTTGAGTCCCTTGGGATCTTAGTTGCACCCCTTTTCTTGGTTTGCTCCAGTCCAACTGGATGCAAGGGAGGGATCGACCTTTCACTCCCTCCCTTAGGGTCCTTAGGGGTATGAGACCCCATCCCACTTTTTTACAATCTACTGTGATAGGTATGATCTCATGGTTGTTTACATTGCAATGTTCACCATTTTTTCTTCTTTTTCATCTTTCTCTCTTCCATTTCATCTCTTTTTCCCACCCCTCTCCCTCTACTTGTCCATTCTCGATTGCAGGCTCTTCAGGAATTAAAGGGAATCTCTGGCTCACCTTCCCAGGTCGGAGCAATCCAGATATTGAAGTCCATCCGTATTAAATTGACATGCATAAATTATAACTGGTCTCCAAGTGCTCTGTGAAGTAATGTAACAGGATCTCGCTGTGGTGAAAAATAGAGTGCGTAGATAGACCTCCACCTCCAAGAAAAATTGCTGCCTCTTACCAGATGGGAATGGCCTCTTAATTACAGGAGACCCAGGAGGCGGATGGCTGCAACCCCAGCCAGGGATCTTTAAAGCAGGCACTCAGCGTCCAGGTCCAGGGACTCACTCCAACCAGCCTCAGCAAATATGGGAATATCACCATGTAAAAAACAAAGTGCTCCACATAGCATAAAATCCAGCGATTTATTGAATAAAAAGTAAAGGTTGCACTTACAGAAACATGGTAGATTACAAGCGTGTATGAAAAAAGCCGGCCGGCTCCAAGGTAACCCGTGTCTTCCGGGTGTGCGTATCGCGGTGTCGTCGGGACGTAGCTCCTCCTCCCAAAGGGGTTTGGGTTTATTTTCCCTTTATTGTTACACCATTTTCCTATATCAATTATGGTCTAGCTTTGTAGTCACGGTTATGGTATATTATCATTTCTATTGACACTAGAGGAATTCACTGTTTATTGATTGTGTTATGCAATATTTGTATTTCGCCACGGGCATAGTTATTATTATCTATGTCCTATTCACCCATTAGTATTTTTTAGTTTTGTTTTTCATAGTGCTTGACACTCTTATATCATTTATTCACTTATTGATCACTATTCAACCCTCATATCTATATTAGTTTATTCTAGGCATTCGCCTGTTGTCACCTTTAGCCTTTAGCGCGACTTTTTGAGGTCCACTTTGATAGATATATGGAGGGAAGCTAATCCACACAAAAAAGACTATACTCACTTTTCCGCCCCCCACAACTCATACGCCAGGATAGACCACATCTTTTCAGGCTCACGTACGATCCCACTTATCATGAACTCTAGAATTTTGGATTCCCCTGAGAGTGGGACCCACAAAGGGACCTCCTCGATGGAGACTACAGGAATCACTCCTCAGTGATCCTATACTTTACGCTGAAACTGAAAAAGCCATTAAAGACTATTTCAGCATCAACCAAATGGGGGATGTCTCCCCGACAAGCGTCTGGGCAGCACACAAAGCAGTCCTCCGTGGACACTTCATTAGTTTATCTTCCCACCTAAAAGCTGCTCACAAAGCGGAAGTCCTTAAACTAACAGCTGACTATCATACTGCGGCGAAGGCGCACAAGCACCTTCTTACAGCTGAATCTCTGAACAAACTAGACCAATCCCGTACCCTCCACCATCTTGCGCTGACCTCGGCGGCAGAAAAACACCTAAGATGGACTGGAGCCAGATTCTACCAACAATCCGATCGAATAGGGTCTAGACTAGCGACCAAACTTACCCCTAAACCACGCACGTTAGCTTTCCCTAAAATTAAAACCCTGGCAGGTGACTTGACTCAAAACCCGACGAAGATTATGGAGGTCTTTTCTCAATTTTACACTAAGCTGTACAGAACAACTGACCACACCCCACATCCACAACGTGACGGCTTTTTAGACAATCTTCCACTACCTAAACTATCTACAGAGCATAGAGAACTGATGGAAGACCCTTTTTCAGTGGAGGAAGTACTAGATACAATCCGATCCTTAAAGAAAGGTTCAGCCCCGGGACCGGACGTTTTTTTTCTACGGGCTATTACAAAAAATTTGCCCCATCACTAGCCCCCCATCTTACTAAATTTTTTAATTCCCTTAGGGATGGAGCCCCCCTGGACCATGAGCTTAATACAGCATTTATAACTGTAATACCGAAGCCTGGGAAAGATCCTAGTGAAATAGTCAACTACAGGCCTATATCGCTTATTGATAATGATATTAAAATCTTTACGAAGATCTTGGCGAATAGGGTAGCAAGCTTTATTCCAACTTATATTCATAAGGACCAGGTTGGCTTCATCCCGGGGAGACAGGGACCAGACCAAATCTGTAGAACAATTGACGTTATCTCCCTTCTCAAGTCAGGGTGGGACGGGGGGACCAGTGTTGTATGACCGCGCAATTGTTATTCAAAGTGCGACAGCGCTGAAAGCTGAAAATTGGCTTGGGCAGGAAGGGGGTGAAAATGCCCTGTATGGAAGTGGTTAAAAACCATAACAGCACAAATAAAAATTTTAGCAGCACAAACCAGCACAAACATAGCACTAACCAACAAGACCAGTTTCGTGTCATTTGGGTGTTGTAAGGGGGCTAGGTGATGTCATAGTCTGGAAAGAACAATTGCTAATATCTTAAAAATAAAAGCAGCACAAAACAGCACAAACGTAGCACTAAAGAAAGACACTTGAGTTTTTATTTGTGCTGATTGTAGGTGGGCCAGCTTCGCTGAGCTCATTCTTTACTTTGCCCTGAAAAGAGCCAAGATTGCGTGTGGGGGGGGCGGCAAGAGAGTACATTTGGGTGTCCTTATCGAGTTTCTAACACATGTATTTTCTATTTGTATTTTGTTTGTTATGTTGTTGTAAAACAGATGTGTTTTTATGCAATTTATTTGTTACTTTGGTTTGTTGTATTTTTTTGGGTGGTGGTTATTTTACCATGAAATCTTTTTTATGTTGGCAATTTTTGTTGTTTTTACGTTGTTCACTTTGATTTAACTGTGCTGCATTATTTTTAAAATTCTTTCTCAAGATGTTGTGCCTAATGTTGTTTTAATCGTTAATAGATGTCCATTTGTGGGTGCACTCCTTTTAACTCCTGTTAATTTACACTGCAAAAGGGTCCAACCGCAAACATATTCTGTTAGTGTCTCAAATTAACATACATGTGTGTATTTTGCTTTCCTTGCTTCTTTTCCAAGTCCTGTTTTTTTTTTTTTTGGACCAATAAAATTGTTTCAAATTTTTTATGTATGTTCTTTTCATGCAACGGATTTCCCAGCTGCAGCTTAACTAGGCTGATTGGCATGTCTTAGACAAATCCCTTTTTTATTTTTTTTTTAGTTTTAAGTTCCTTTCCTGGTACCCTCATGGTAGCACATGCATGGATTGTGCGTATGCTGCCATGGATAGGGACCAGGAAAGTAACATTTCAGAGTGGTAAGTATTCAATTTTCTTTTTGAGCAGTGGTTTTCAGCCTCAGTCCTCAAGTACACCCCCCCCCCCCCCCGACAGGACATACTTAGGAAATTTATCTAATCTAAAATAGCTGTCCAAAATACAAAGCCATTGACTTTGATTTCAAGCACCTGTGCAAGATGAAGGAAAACCTGCAAATATGGTCTGTTGGGGGGTACTTGAGGACAGGGTTGAGAAGCACTGATTTAGAGCACTGAACTAAAATCAAGTTGAAGACAATCCTATTCTAATTGTGGACATTTGAGGGAAATCATGTTTTTTTTTGGTTGGGCTTTGTGTCCCTTTTCTTAAAATTGGCTTCGCTTCCTGTCACATAGCCAAACAGAAAGTGTAAAACCCTAACAATATTTTTCCTTGGGGACACACAGGTCAATCTAACTAGTGTCCCCATCATGCAAATTGCACTCTAGCACTTTGTTGTGTACACCCCAACTTATTAGGTATTTTGGCGTTTATTAAAGGCAAATCCTTTCTGCAATACAAGTGTAGTTGATGAAAATCAGAGGGGAAGCACCCAATCATGTAGAGGCAAAGATGCTGTTTTTTTTCTTTCCCTTGCATGTCCCCCTCGGATCTCCAGCAACTGCACTTCTAAGTGCACTTGTAGTACAAAGTGGATTTACCTTTTAGTAAATAAACCCCAAGATACATAATAATTTGGGATGTACATGGCGAAATGCTAGAGTGCAATTTCCCAAATGGGGAAACTATTTAGATTGACCTGTGTGTTCCCAAGGACATACATAAGTGGGGGTTGGCTATGTGACAGGAAGTGAATAATTTTGAATGACAAATTGGCAAAATTTGGGAGTTGTCTTCTCCCTATCAGGGGTGTAGACAACTGACAAAACTTCTTATCCCCCTGCAGTCTATCCTCAAGCAAAAATAAGAAAGGATTTTAATTAGTTTAATTTTGCAAAGACACATTCCTAAGTTCAATTGTGATGCATGTTAATGGCCCATTTAAACCTTTAATAGAAAATCATCAGTTGCCTTTGACTCTAAACATTATTTTTGGCCCGTCCTAGAAATCTGCATCTGTTTTTCTATTAACAGAAAACAAAAATAAGTGTAGCGCTTAAAAATTCCTTTTAAATGTCCAACATAGGGACAAAATAGTCCAACAGATGGTGAAAACATCTAAGTGAAACTTAGAAGGAAGTCCTCCATGTTAGATTCTTGAAAAATAATAATCCATATAAATTAAGTGACTTCTTGTGAAGAATAAATCAATGAATATGTGACATCTGAGGTGAAGACAAAAGAAGCCCACCACCACTGGCAATGAGAAGGCTTACCAGATCTAATGGACCCAAAAAGACATACGCCCCATTGGGTCAAAAACAGGCTTGGGTGGTGGGTTGTAGTAGGTAATCCGGAGGGGTGATAAAGATGGAAATCCAGGAATGAACCGTGGACTGGTGTGTCCCTCAGAATGATGTTAGGAATCAGATGGCAATGGTATGAGGTGGGAAGGAAAAGAGGAAGGTCACGTGTAAATCCATAAAACAAATACCAAATTTATTAAAATAAGAGATACACTCACATGTAAATCTTTAAAAACAGCGCTGTAAAAGTATGGCGGCAGTGGGGTCCTACCCGATGCGTTTGGTCCTCTTAGACATCATCTGGGGGGTCTCCCCACTGCAGCCAGCAAAGCATATATAGAGAATATGATCCCAATGATGAGAGACAGCTCCACGTTGTGTATAATTGTTACTTCCCGTATTTGGGCAAGATTGCTGCTCGGCGTGCGTTCCACGCCTCGCACCGAAGCCCATTACGAATACCGGAAGTGAAACCAATAAGGTCAATGGTATACTGAGTGACTCTATCAAAAGTGTCCCATCGTAACTTATATCAAAGTCAACATGTGCATAAATAAGGAATGAAGGAAAAAATTGTTGTATGTCTCCAAGGATTACTTGCCGAGATTATGCATCGCGGTAAATAGTGATGTGCGTGCGCTTTGATCTAACAAGTGGTAATGTGCGCACGCACCGTGCGCATGCGCATAAGCCAAGTAAAGATAACTAGTGTTACTTCCTTGTTCGGAAGGCGGTCCCTCCTCTGTGCTGGGGTGACACCGCCCAGGGACTCACGCTGCAACATAGAGAGTGACGCATCCCATATGTAAAGCAACGTAATAACGTGTGTTTATGTGGTGGCCCCAAACGAACAAAGAATAGTGTGTAAGGTCCGGATGTACATAAGGTGGACATACATATATATAACCATGAAAAACAAAGTGATTATATGTGTTTCTACATTTGATGTAAAGGGAAAACAAACATTATGTATAGGGGAGAGATTATGATTTGGAATTATTGGGTAATGTATAAACTATCGTGATGTGTTGCTTCGACCCGTTGGGGGGGCAATATGTATATAGACCCGTAAATATGATATTTTCAAAAAAGATAACATGTGTCTATATATTGTGTCAAAAATATGTGCATCGTGTGACAGTGCAGTGTAAATATCAATGTGGGGAATGGAGTTCCCCATACACAAGTACATTGTTGTGAAATAGTTGGGTGATAACCATAGCAAACTAACGATATTGTGTGTGTATTCATGTGTGGAGTGGGCTCCCATAATAATACACAAGTAAATAGTCATCTCACATATTGAGAATCTAATGAAACATACGAGAAGAAACAGCAGAGTCTATACATATAGGTAGAATATAAAACCAAAAATGTAACGAAATCTAAAACCTGTTGAATTGAAATTTACAAAGGAGAGAGAGCAATAGAAACAATAACAATGGAGCTGGGCATCAAGCCCTGTTAATAAAGGCATTAACGTCCAGCTCCACATTGATACCCAAAGGGAAATATGTGCGGAGCTCATGAATCCAGAAGGTCTCCAACCGAGACACCCCTCTGGTCATGGCACCCCCCCTCCAAGGGGTGATATATCGATCGATCACCACAAATTGGGTCCCCTTGATTACACGGTTGTGATTTAGCTTGTAGTGTCTTGGGACAGTATGTTTAGTGTCTCCGCTCTTGATAAGGGAAATGTGCTCAGCTACTCTAACAGCAAACGAGCGGATGGTGCGATCCACATACTGTTTCCCACAGTGGCATGTAATCAAGTATACGATGTAACTAGTAGTGCAGGTACAAAACTGTTTGATAGGATATCGTTTTTGGGTGACTGAAGATATAAAAGACACCGTTTTACGTCCTATCCCAGAATTGTGCTATCATACTGTACACTTTCTACATGAGTAAAAACCGTCCATCTCGTAGAAGAGAGGTTGGTGTATGGGGGGGTTGATGATGTTTGGAGCAATTTTGCTCTGTAGAGTGGGAGCTCCTCTAAAGATGACTTTGGCCCGATCTGGTAAAACTGTCATTTTTCAGTCATTTTTCAGGATACCCCAATGTTTGGAGAGGATGGCTCTAACTTGCTTATGTTGAGTAGAAAAAGAGGTAAGCATGGACCATCTAAAGATGTCTCCTTGTTCTTTTTTTTAGGTCTTTCTTCTAATAGTGACTCCCTATTTGTCTCAAGGGCATGTTGGAACTCACGATCAACAAGACAAGGATCATAGTCATTATCTATAAATTTGGTTCTTAAAAGCTCAGACTGTGCTCTAAAAGTATCGATATCAGAACAATTTCTCCATAGCCTAAGAAATTGACTACGTGGTACGGAGTCAAGCCAGGATCGGTGGTGACAGCTATCTGGTGGTATGAAGCTTTTACGGTCCGTGGCTTTAAAATGTGTCTGAAGCTGGAATCTACCATTACGTATTCCAATTTCTAGATCTAAGAAATTAATCTTCACTGTTCAACCCACCCATCCCGGTAGTGCCCGCTATAAGTATTTTCAGGGACTTTGTCCTTAAGGATTTAGGAGAGCTTCCAGATAAACATATACGCCACCACCCTTTGTCTAGCATAGGCTTCAAATCCCTGTGTTCACAAAAAGACCTGGTCATCTGCCCGGCTGACAAGGGTGGCGGGATTGTTATCTTGGACAAGAAGGACTATGAATTAGAGATGTGCAGAATTCTCAACGAATCAGACACATACAAAATTATACCTAATAACCCCACTTCTATATACAAGAGAGAGTTGTCCAATATTGTAAAAAGAGGTTATGACCAAGGAATTTTAAATAGAAAGGAGAGAGATTTTTTGGTACCCTTGGCACCTAGGGTTCCAACCATTTACTATCTGCCCAAGGTACACAAGAATTCCAGTACAACCTCCAGGCCGGCCTATCGTGAGTGGAATAGATTCTGTCACCTCACGTATAGGCAGGTACATTGATTTTTATCTCCAACCTCTAGTAAGACAGATGCCATCATATTTGAAAGACACAGGAGCTACCATCCGTTTACTGGAGAGTTTGGAGTTACATGAGGACCATATTATTGCAACAGCAGACGTTGCTTCCATCTATACGTGCATTCCCCAAGAAAAGGGTATTGAGGCTGTTCAGTACTTTCTGGAAAAAGAGCCTAGCATTGCCTCCTTCCAACGCTTCTTTATCATGGAATTGTTGGAATTCGCCACTAAGCGAAGCTATTTTTGGTTCAATCAACAATATTATTTTCAGTTGCGTGGCGTGGCTATGGGCGCCAAATTTGCCCCTAGCCTCGCCAATCTATTTATGGCTAAATGGGAGGAGGATGTCGTCTATGACAACAGGGATCCTTGCCTTACTATGTGGGCACGGTACATAGACGACATCCTCCTCCTGTGGAATGGTAGTGCTGAATCACTTGACTCGTTTTTCAAACGTTTGAATGAGAGGCATATCCCTATCCTATACAGCCAGTAAGGATAAGATTAATTTCTTAGATCTAGAAATTGGAATACGTAATGGTAGATTCCAGCTTCAGACACATTTTAAAGCCACGGACCGCAACAGCTTCATACCCCCAGATAGCTGTCACCACCGATCCTGGCTTGACTCCGTACCACGTAGTCAATTTCTTAGGCTACGGAGAAATTGTTCTGATATCGATACTTTTAGAGCACAGTCTGAGCTTTTAAGAACCAAATTTATAGATAATGACTATGATCCTTGTCTTGTTGATCGTGAGTTCCAACATGCCCTTGAGACAAATAGGGAGTCACTATTAGAAGAAAGACCTAAAAAAAAAGAACAAGGAGACATCTTTAGATGGTCCATGCTTACCTCTTTTTCTACTCAACATAAGCAAGTTAGAGCCATCCTCTCCAAACATTGGGGTATCCTGAAAAATGACCGAGTTCTGAGTACAGTTTTACCAGATCGGGCCAAAGTCATCTTTAGAGGAGCTCCCACTCTACAGAGCAAAATTGCTCCAAACATCATCAACCCTCCCATACGCCAACCTCTCTTCTAGGAGATGGACGGTTTTTACTCATGTAGAAAGTGTACAGTATGTCAGCACAATTCTGGGATAGGACGTAAAACTGTGTCTTTTATATCTTCAGTCACCCAAAAACGATATCCTATCAAACAGTTTTGTACCTGCACTACTAGTTACATCATATACTTGATTACATGCCACTGTGGGAAACAGTATGTGGGTCGCACCATCCGCTCACTTGCTGTTAGAGTAGCTGAGCACATTGCCCTTATGAAGAGCGGAGACACTAAACATACTGTCCCAAGACACTACAAGCTAAATCACAACCGTGTAATCGAGGGGACCCAATTTGTGGTGATCGATTGATATATCCCCCCTTGGAGGGGGGGTGCCATGACCAGAGGGGTGTCTCGGTTGGAGACCTTCTGGATTCATGAGCTCCGCACATATTTCCCTTTGGGTATCAACGTGGAGCTGGACGTTAATGCCTTTATTAACAGGGCTTGATGCCCATCTCCATTGTTATTGTTTCTATCGCTCTCTCTCCTTTGTAAATTTCAATTCAACAGGTTTTAGATTTTGTTACAATTTTGGTTTTATATTCTACCTATATGTATAGACTCTGCTATTTCTTCTCGTATGTTTCATTAGATTCTAAATTTGTGAGATGACTCTTTACTTGTGTATTATTATGGGAGCCCACTCCACACATGAATACACACACAATATCGTTAGTTTGCTATGGTTATCACCCAATTATTTCACAACAATGTACTTGTGTATGGGGAACTCCATTCCCCACATTGATATTAACACTGCACTGTCACACGATGCACATATTTTTGACACAATATATAGACACATAATATCTTTTTTGAAAGTATCATATTTACGGGTCTATATACATATTGCCCCCCCCCCCCAACGGGTCGAAGCAATACATCACAATAGTTTATACATTACCCAATAATTCCAAATCATAATCTCTCCCCTATACATAATGTTTGTTTTCCCTTTACATCAAATGTAGAAACACATATAATCACTTTGTTTTTCATGGTTATATATTTGTATGTCCACCTTATGCACATCTGGACCTTACACACTATTCTTTGTTCGTTTGGGGCCACAGCATAAACACACGTTATTACATTGCTTTACATATGGGATGCGTCACTCCCTATGTTGCAACGTGAGTCCCTGGGCGGTGTCATCCCAGCACAGAGGAGGGACCGCCTTCCGAACAAGGAAGTAACACTAGTTATCTTTACTTGGCTTATGCACATGCGCGCACGGTGTGCGCGCACATTACCGCTTGTTAGATCAAAGCGCACGCACATCACTATTTACCGCGATGCATAATCTCGGCAAGTAATCCTTGGAGACATACAACAATTTTTTCCTTCATTCCTTATTTATGCACATGTTGACTTTGATATAAGTTACGATGGGACACTTTTGATAGAGTCACTCAGTATACCATTGACCTTATTGGTTTCACTTCTGGTATTCGTAATGGGCTTCGGTGCGAGGTGTGGAACACATGCCGAGCGGCCATCTTGCCCGAATACCGGAAGTAACAATTATACACAACGTGGAGCTGTCTCTCATCATTGGGATCATATTCTCTATATATACTTTGCTGGCTGCAGTGGGGGGACCCCCAGACGATGTCTAAGAGGACGAAATGCATCGGGTAGGACCCGACTGCCGCCATACTTTTACATCGCTGTTTTTAAAGATTTACATGTGAGTGTATCTCTTATTTTAATAAATTTGGTATTTGTTTTATGGATTTACACTATGTGGCCTTCCACTTTTCCTTCCCACCTCATACCATTGCCATCTGATTCCTAACATCATCCTGAGGGACACACCAGTCCACGGTTCATTCCTGGATTTCCATCTTTATCACCCCTCCGGGTTACCTACTAAAACCCACCACCCAAGCCTGTTTTTGACCCAATCGGGCGTATGTCTTTTTAGGTCCATTAGATCTGCTAAGCCTTCTCATTGTCGGTGGTGGTGGGCTTCTTTTGTCTTCACCTCAGATGTCACATATTCATTGATTTATTCTTCACAAGAAGTCACTTAATTTATATGGATTATTATTTTTCAAGTATCTAACATGGAGGACTTCCTTCTAAGTTTCACTTAGATGTTTTCACCATCTGTTGGACTATTTTGTCCCTATGTTGGACATTTAAAAGGAATTTTTTAGCGCTACACTTATTTTTGTTTTCTTTCCATATGCCTATATCCTATTGGTTGTGTTAGCTGCTTATTTGGTTTGTTTTGCGTTTTTGGGCAGAGCAGAATTATTTGGTATATTCTCTTCTCAGTGTTTTTCTATTAACCACTTGGTGTCTGTGCTATAGCCAAATGACGGCCACAGCGTGGACCTGAATTTCTGGGAGGCTGTCATAGGACGGGCTCCCCGTGTGTTCCCTGCAGGGCACACTGAGTCACTGAGACTCAGGTGATCACAGATCGAAGTAAGGGACGATCCCGGCCCCTTACCACGCGATTAGCTGTCAGCCAATGACAACTTATCACATGGTGTAAACTAAAGCTTGGTAATTGTTTATTTTTTCTCCTCAAGCTGACAGCATGAGGATAAAAATAAAAGCTGATTACCGGCTTAGGTGCAAGGAACATTGGTCCCGAAGAGGCAATTCTGCCTCATCTGTGCCCACCAGTACCACCTGCCAGTGCCACCTATCAATGCCCACCAGTGGTCCCAAGCAGTGCTGCCTATCAGTGTAACCAATCAGTGCCGCCTCATCAGCGTACATCAATGAAGGAGAAAAATTACCTGTTTGCAAAATTTAATATCAAAATATCCAAAAATATACAAAACTATTTATAAAAATCTGTCTTTTCTTTTTTTTGAACAAAAGAAAAAAAACACAGAGGTGATCAAATACCACCAAAAGAATGCTCTATTTGTGGGAACTTTAAAAAAAAAACAAAAAAAAACATTTGGCTAAGTATGACCGCGCAGTTGTCATTCAAAGTGCATCAGCGCTGAAAATTGGTCTAAACAGCAGGGGGGTTTAAGTGCCCAGTAAGCAAGTGGTTAATTTCCATGCCAAATATGGATTTCGGTAATAAAGATGTGTGCCCGCTGTGTATACGGCATGTGCACATGGGCGTAAGCAAGTCGCACACATTTAAACGGTACTCATTGTAAATCATGGGGTAGAACTTGTGATGCAACTTTTCAGTCCCAAGTGGCCTTTGGCTCTCTTTCCACTACTGCGACAGGACAAATAAAAACACATGTATTTCAATGTTCCCCCTTTCTAATTGGTGCAACGCCAAAAAAAGTTCTTGCACTACTTTGTTCCAACTTCAGTGCGACTTTTTCTCCAATATATTGAACTAGTCGCATGACATGACATTAACCACTAGCCCACCGCCCACCGTCATATGACGTCCTGGGCTTTGGGCGGGTATATCTGAATGATGCCTGTAGTTACAGACATCATTCAGATATTGCCGGTTTCAGCCGGCGAATCTCTACACCATAGGAATGATCATAGCGGCCGTTCCGCCGCTTGATCGTTCCTATGGGAGGCGAGAGGGGACGTCCCCCCCTCCCGCCGCCCTCCGGTGCTTCTACCGACTCACCTCAGCGATCGGTGAGTCGGATAGCGGATCCGCCGGCGCCGGATGTAGATCATAGAGATTTCCGGCAGACCAGATGGTCCCCGGAGTCTCTATGATTGTCGGAGGCCGGGCGCGATGTTATGACGTCACGCCCGGCCTCTCCATTCAAAAAAATGGTGCCGCTTCGGCTTGGAAGCGGCGATCGTTTTATTTTTTTTTTATTTCAGGCTTCCCAGCCTAGTGGTGAGATATGGGGTCTTATTGACCCCATATCTCACTATTAAGAGCACCTGACATGTCATATTCCTATTACAAGGGATGTTTACATTCCTTGTAATAGGAATAAAAGTGATCAATTTTTTTTTTTTCAAAAAAGTGTCAAAATAAAAAAAAAAAATATATAATTAACAATAATTTTTTTTTTTTTTAAAGTGCCGCTGTCCCCGTGTGCTCGCACGCAGAAGCGAACGCATACGTAAGTCCCGCCCACATATGAAAACGGTGTTCAAACCATACATGTGAGGTATCGCCGCGAACGTTGGAGCGAAAGCAATAATTTTGGCCCTAGACCTCCTCTGTAACTCAAAACATGTAACCAGTAAAAAAATTTAAAGTGTCACCTATGAGGATTTTTAAGTACTGAACATTGGTGCCATTCCACGAGCGTGTGCAATTTTGAAGCGTGACATGTTAGGTATCTATTTACTCGGCGTAACTTCATCTGCAAAAACATTGGGCTAACCTTACTGTTTTGTTTTTTTTTAAACACAAAACAGTTTTTTTCCCCAAAAAAACGTGTTTGAAAAATTCCTGCGTGAGATAAATACTGTGATACTGTGTGAGATAAAAAGTTGCAACAACCGCCATTGTATTCTCTAGGGTCTTTGCTAAAAAAACATATATAATGTTTGGGGGTTCTATGTAATTTTCTAGCAAAAAAATGATGATTTTTACATGTAGGAGCAAAGTGTCAGAATTGGCCTGGTATTGAGGTGGTTAAGGCTCATTTTCCACTATTCAAAGCCCAAAGTTGCATGTTTTTTTGCCGCGAGATCGCCGCAACTTTTTGCCGCAACTTGAAGCAATGCCTGTGTATTTTTGAGTTCTATGGACCTCAAGTCGCATCAAAGTGGGACCAAAGTAGAGCAGGGACTACTTTGAAGTTGCTGCGACTTGAAGTAGCACACATATGAACGGTACTCATTGTAAATCATGGGGTAGAACTTGTGATGCAACTTTTCAGTCTCAAGTGGCATGACAAGTCGCAATAGTGGAAATCAAGCCGGAAAAGCACATCGTAAATCACGCAACTTTGGGGTTGAAATAGTGGAAACAGAGCATTAGGCTAAAGCAGTAATAAGAAGATGCACTGTAAGAATTACTCCTATTTGTAGAAAATCAAACAGGCTCTTGCACTGAATCTAATTTATGGAAGATCTAACTGATTGCCAAGTGTATGGTGACCTTTAAAGATATGAAAACTTGAATTTCTGGTGTTTAATCCTCATACACACAATGGGACTTTGTACAAACTTTACCGTGGATTTTTGCACAAAGGGCATTGGCCTTAGGGTTCTTTCACACGGATGTGTCCGTGTACGGAGCCCGCTCTGCTCACCGGGGGATCGCTCCATCAATCCCCGCTGAGCAGGCAGATGACAGGTCTGCCTCTGCACACTGTGCAGGGACGGACCTGTCAGAGTGCCACTCTCCTCTATGGGGGATCGGATGATGACGGACTGTAGAGTCCCTCGTCACCTGATCCGATCCGCAGATGGATGGAAAAATAAGTTTTTCCTCCGTTACACTTTTTCGGATTGGAGTGGATCAGATGTCAGCGGACATGTCACCACTGATATCTGACCCTCCATAGAGGTCTATGGAGTGTCCGTTCAGGTCCGCAGGTCCGAGGCGGACCTGAACGGTCCGTTCGTGTGAAAGGGGCCCTAGGCCCCTTTCACACTGGGGCGGTGCGGTCTGCAGCGGTAAAACTGCGCTAATTTTAGCACCGCTTTACTGGCGGTATTCGGCCGCTAGAGGTTTTAACCCTCGCTAGCGGCCAGAAAGGGTTTAAATCCGTCCGCAAAACGCCACCACAGTGGCGTTTTGCCAGCGGTATAGCCACGCTGTCCCCTTTCATGCTGGGGCATTTTTAGGCGCTACAGCGCTAAAAATAGCGCCTGAAAAACGCCCTAAAGAAGCGGCTCCATTCACTCCAGTGAGGGCTTTCACACTGGAGCGGTGCGCTGGCAGGGCGTCACAAAAAGTCCTGCCAGCAGCTTCTTTGGAGTGGTGAACTCACCGCTCCTCCACTGCTGCCCCCCATTGAAATCAATGGGGCAGCTTTGTGATACTGCCAGAAAAACGCTGTTTCAGCGGCCTTTTGCGGGCGGATTTAACCCCTTTTCGGCAGCTAGCGGGGGGTTAAAACCGCCCTGCTAGCAGCCGAATAACGCCGCTAAAATTACGTAAAGTGGCGCTAAAAATAGCGCCGCTTTACCGCAGATGCCCCCACCACCCCAGTGTGAAAGGGGCCTTACCGTCCTGCTAGCACACCGCTCCAGTGAATGGAGCCACTTCTTTAGGGTGTTTTTTCAGGCGCTATTTTTAGCGCTATAGCGTCTGAAAAACGCCCCAGTGTGAAAGGGGCCTTAGGCCCCTTAGGCCCCTTTCACACGGACGGATAAAATTGTGCTTTTAGCTGCGTTTTCTACCACAGCTAAACGCACACAATGCTTTCCTATGGCCCCATTCACACACTGCGTTAAGCTTCATTTTGATTACATGCGGTTTAGTGTGGATAGAAAAAATAGAATTGACTGTGTCCAGGAGTGATTTAGCGCAGCTATCCACACATAACCGCAGGTAATCGCAGTGCACTGTGTCAGCTGCAGATAGCAGCACCGAGCTGGCTCACTCATCGGGAAAGGAAAAATGTTTTTTTCCTTTCCCAATGAGCGACAAGCACAGGGATCTGACTTGGATCCCCGCCAATGCCAGGCACTGTGGTATGAATCTTGAGGAAGAACTCCACGCCAAATTTTACATAAAAAAAGACATGGGTTCCCCTCCGAGGGCATACAAGGCCCATCGGTCTGGTATAGATTTTAAGGGGAACCCCCTACGCTGAAAAAACGGCGTGGGGGTCCCCCCAAAATCCATATCAAATCCTTATCTGAGCATGCAGCCCATCCGGTCAGGAAAGGGGGTGGGGACGAGCGAGCGCCCCCCTCCTGAATCGTACCAGGCTGCATGCCCTCAATATGGGGGATGGGTGCTTTGGGGAAGGGGGCGTGCTGCGGCCCCCCCACCCCAAAGCACCTTGTCCCCATGTTGATGAGGACAAGGGCCTCTTCCCGAAAACCCTGGCCGTTGGTTGTCGGGGTCTGAGGGCGGGGACCTATCAGAATACAGGAGCCCCCTTTAATAAAGAGGCCCCCAGATCCCAGCCTCCCACCCTAAGTGAATGAGCATGGGTTACATGGTACCCCTACCCATTCACCTGGGGTAGAAAAGTGTAAAGAAAAAAACACACTAGACAGGTTTTTAAAGTAATTTATTAGGCAGCTCCGGGGGTCTTCTTCTGACTTCGGGGGTCTCTTCTGCGCTCTCCAGCCTCTTCTCCGCATCTTCTTCCGGTGTCCTGTTCTTCTCTGCGCTGTCCGGCCTCTTCTCCCGGTGTGCAGTTCTTCTGCCGGGCTCCTCCGCTATCTTCTGCTCTTTTGCCGCTCTTTTGCTAGTGGTGGCCTGGTCTTCTTCCACTGTCTGGTTCTTCTGTCGATGTCCGGAATCTTCTGCCGGACTCCCCCGCTATCTTCTTTCGGCTCTTTTGCTAGCAGGGGCCCGGTCTTCTCCTGCTGTCCAGTTCTTCTGTCGCTGTCCAGTTCTTCTCCGCTCTCCGGTATCTTCTGCCAGACTCCCCCGCTGTCTTCTTCCAGCTCTTTTCCTAGCGGGGGCTCAGTCTTCTCCTGCTGTCCAGTTCTTCTGTCGCTGTCCGATTCTTCTCCGCTCTCTGGTATCTTTTGCCGGACTCCCCCGCTATCTTCTTCCAGCTCTTTTGCTAGCGGGGACCCGGTCTTCTCCATCGTCCTGTTCCCTCTTCTTCCGATGTTGACACGATGCTCTCTCCCGCTGTAATGCCGTCTGCGAGGTGTGCGCCGACTTATATAGGCATGGAGCGTGGTCTACGTGTGATGTCACCGGGTGACCCCGCCCCTTATGACGGCACAGTCCCGAGGATGATGTTAGTGAGGTTAGTGGGCATGGAGGAGGGGAGTGGGCTGTCATTTACCACTGTGTAGGTACCCACATGTGTGAAACTATAGTCACACGGGCTGCTCAAATATGATAGGGAGGACATGATCAGCATAGAAACTCACTGAAAACTAAGCAGAGTTGCCACTACAGTTGCAAAATCCCTAGCTGAATTTGGGACATGAACTGAAGGTGGAGATAGAGAGAAACAGGATCAACCAGGTTTTTTGCAGAATACAGAAAACAAATATCATAGTGACTGAGTGAGTATGTAATCCTTAATTTTTTATAGTTTTTTTTTTTATCATTCAAAAGTTTTAAGAAAATGCACAGTATGTGACTCACAGATGCAACTGCATATGTTTTATCAATACATCGTATGGAAGCATGAAGTAACCTGATAGCCCATTCCAATTATTTTCAATGATGTAGTGTACACAGGTACTACGTAAAGCGTACTTGGTGAGTGAAAATCAAATTTAAACATAGTAGAAATAAAGTTGACCACTTTTTAGTGTATTAACATTACCTGTTAACATAATCGACAGAATATTGATAACTATAGTTTATTCTGTATAAAATTCTGTATATTTATCCATTGGTATACTCATATCTGGTAGCCTAAATAAAGAGAAAGAGGAGAAAAGAAAAGGAAAGAAGATATAGAAAGAAAGGATTAGATGCTGCGTGTGTTATATATATATGTGTCCCGTTGTCCTCACAGAGGCTGGAGAGAGGTCTCCAACAACAAAGATCATATGGACTATTATGGGGCGTGGCAGTGCACAGCCTCCGTATAATCCTGTGAATATCTAAAGCTAAACCATGGCCGCCATGTCCTATGGAATCTTTCCACATTGCCTCTGTCCTGGGCCAGGGTGTCCTTCATCTCATTGATGCCCCCAACTCTGAGCAGCCATTCCGAGACGGAGGGGACCCTGGATGAGTGCCACTGCAAAGAAATCAGCGATTTGGCTGCATTAAGAAGGTGTTTGGTCAAGGAATGCTTATATATTTTAAACGAGAAGCTAGTCACATGTAGCAGACAACATGCCGCATTCAAAATCAGCTTAGTCTCTGTGATTTTTTTGATTAAGTTCCAGACAGCATTCCAATAATCTTTAATCAGATCACAATGCCACCATACCGTATGTGCATCATAGTGCCTGTTTCTAGCTGACACCTCCAACATACCTCTGGTTTTTGGTTATCCCATTTGTGAAGTCTGTCGGGGGTGTTGTACCAGTGCTTCAGCAATTTGTAACTCGTTTCTTGTGGTTTAGTGTTCATAGAGCATTTATGTGCCAATATGCATGCATATTTCTTCTTTTAATTCCTCCGATCACCTCCTCCTGTGTTTATCCGCTTCCATGCTCCTAGGGTGTTGTAACCAAGAATAGGTAATTGAAGTGGTCCTATCAAGTGGGGTTTTGCCATGGCAGATCAACTCCAGGTCTGTCAGGGGTCTGTACAGGTCCTGAGAACTTCTAAATTTGCCTAGGTAGCTTCTTATCTGAAAGTATGTCCATTGACGCATGTGAGGTAGATTACTCTCCAACTTAATAGAAGACCAGTCTTTAAATTTATCCCCATGAAAGCAGTCACCTGCATGTAAGGAAGCCTTCTCCATTGAGGGTTGTAATGTCGTGTTTTGCTCACCCTGGATGAAGTCAGGGTTATCGTTCAGTGGTGTTAATGGACTGGGAAGCGAGGTGATATCTTTCTGTTTGGCTAGAATATTTAATATCCCCAAAGTGGTTCCAGTGAGAGGGTGTCTGCTTAAATCAGGTGGGTAGCTGTTCCGTGGGACCCATGGTGAGTATGCAAGCGGAATTGGGCATAAGTCTGCTTCTAATGATACCCAGTCCTTCAAGTGTCCGTGGCAGTGCCAATCAATTACCCTAGTTATGTGTGATGCGTAGTAATAATGTTTGAAATTTGGTAGTCCAATCCAACCTAATTCTTTGGGTTGTGTCAATTTGGTCAATTTAATCCTACTATGCAAAAATTGTACAATCAGCGCAAACACAAATGTAAATCAATCCAATGCAAGCTGAACACTTAAGGGTTAACACCAAGCCCAAAATAATGTACTAAATAAACAAAAGAAAGTGCAGCGCAAACAACATGAGAAAAAAGTCCTCTATAAGGCAGAAATTTTCTCCTCTGTAATATATCTTCTTACTAAAAAACACTTGAGGTTCTTCAAAGTATCTGAGCAAATATACTGCTTACCAGATAAAAGATCAAAGTAGGCATAATTACCACCAATGCTGGATACGCCCGGATCGGATGCTCTGCTGGTGTTGGATGACAGCCCACAGCTTATCCCCCAGTGTAACAGATGATAAAATTACCACCAATGCTGGATACGTCCGGATCAAATACTCTGCTGGTATATGATGACAACCCACAACTTGTCCTCCAGTATGGCAAATGATAAGGTTACCTCCAGGGTGCAGTAAAGTGGAAAAAAAGGAAGAAGAAGGGACATCTAAGAGCGTTCCATAAAGCTCAATAGATATTTTATTAACAAATCAGGATACAGTCCATGTGAAAGCGCCTATGAATAGCGCTATTAAAATGCATAAAAATCCAAGAGCGGGGATGTAACAGACTGTTCGCGTCCGAACAGCTGTGAGATGACAGCGGGTGACGTCAGACTCCGCCCCCGTACGCGGCGTTACGTCCAATGGACTTCGTCAGCAGGGGTGGAGTCAGGCTGTCACCCGGGATCTTAAATACTTGCCGACTGTCAGCAAGGAGTGTGTCACAGAGCGGAAACGGAAACCGAGTTCCAGAATAACTAATTCCTGAGCGGAGACACTAGCTGGCACTGTGGAAATGTAATAAAACTTCCCACTTAATTATGAATACAGATTCGATCATGCACACCCACTGATCTACACTAAAGGCATAGATCAATCTTTAACCATATAAATCATATGACATTATAGGAATTAGTAACATGATGGGAATATAATAGGAATGGTCGGAATGGTCACCCGCTGTCATCTCAAAATAAATTACAACAACACTCAATGTGCTAAAACAACAAATACATTAAAATTAGCACAAGGTGTTAATATGAAATCTTTAAAAAATCCTAAAAAATATACATATGATAAGAAACATACAGTAAAACTTATAAATATACAACTTTACTTTAAAAACACTCATTTATCAGAGATAAAACAATTGAGGTCGAACTCAATGTTTAACCCTCTAGGGACTCCTACTTTTGTTTCATGAATCCATAGAGATTCTCGGCGACTCAATTGCCTAATAAAATTTCCGCCCCTCCAATGTTTCGAAACTTTTTCTATACCCCAGAAATGCAATTTCCTCGGGTCCTTATTGTGGCATATTCTGAAATGTTTCGATACGTAATGTGACTTATAACCTTTTTTGATGTTATTCACATGCTCCGCTATACGGACGCCCATAGGTCGGGAGGTTCTTCCTACATACTGCAGTCCGCATTCGCACTGCAGCATGTACACTACTCCCACCGTATCGCATGTAATTAAGTTTTTAATCTGATAGGTTCTGTTAGTGGCAGTGGCATTAAATTCTTTTCTTTTCTTAACATTAAACTTACATTGCCTACATGCTGGGCATTTACCGCAGGCATAGAATCCTGACATGAAGCTAAAAATTCTACTCTCTTTAATCACCGGAGGGTCAACCACACTTGGGGCAATAATGTCCCTCAAGGTGGGTGGTCTCCGATATACAAACCTAGGACGAGCAGGGAGGGTGGGGCCTAAAATATTGTCCTTTTTTAAAATATCCCAATATTTTAGAATAATCTTTTCAACCTTCTTATGTTGAATGTTATAATCCAGGATAATCCTGTATTGAGGACTCTGTTGTTCTGTATTCATATTGTTTCTTCTGTCCGAGTTTTTTACTAAAGAAGATCTATCCATATTGCCCACTTTTTGGACTTCCTCTGCTATAAGCGACCTAGAGTATCCCTTCTGTAGGAATTTTTCTGCCATATGGTTAGCTTGCGAAAAATAGTCGTCATCCAGATAGCAGTTTCGCCGAAGACGAATGAACTGTCCCCTGGGGATGTTAAGCAGCCATGAACTGTGGTGGCAGCTATCTAGGGGTATATACCCGTTCCTATCCGTGGGTTTACAATAGTTTTTGGTCCTGAAACCCCCATCATGTTTAAAAATCTCAAGATCCAGGAAGGCTATACTAGAAGCATCAGCCTTCCATGTGAGACAAATGTTCTTAGTATTCCCGTTTAACCGAGACATAAATAACTGGAGACTAATCATGTCCCCCTCCCATATCAGGAAGATATCATCTATATACCTTTGGTAGCAGACCAGTTGAGCCGGTCTGCTACCAAAGACGCAGTCATCTTCCCAAAGTGCCATAAAAATATTTGCAACGCTCGGGGCGAAGCGAGCGCCCATAGCAACCCCGAGTATTTGCAAAAAGAATTTGCCGCCGTACCAGAAATAATTCCTGGCAAGGCAAAACTCCAAGGCATTAAGCAAGAAGTCTTTTAATTTGACTGGCAGATCCGATTTGTCAAGAGCTCACTGTACTGATCTAATAGCATCAGCATGCCCAATTATCGTGTAGAGTGAGCTGACATCAGCTGTCACTAATAAGCTATTATCTTTACACGGTACTTTCTCGACAACTTGTATGATATGCTTGGTATCTTTTAGAAACGCTGTGGTGTTGGACACCAGGGGTTTCAGAAAGTAATCGATATACTGACCCAAACGTGCTGAGACAGAATCGATACCATTAACTATAGGTCTGCCTGGGGGTACTAAGGGGTTTTTATGAATCTTAGGCAGGAAGTATATGATTGGTCTTCTACAGGCACTAGGATTGAGGTAAGATGCCTCCTTTTTATTCAGCACTCCCCTAGTTTTACCTAAGGAGATAAGGGCCTCCAAATCTTCTTTATACTGAATTATAGGATCCTTAGTCAGAATTTTATATGTCTTCCTATCTGATAATAGACGGTCCATTTCTTTCTGATAGTAGGATTTACTCATAATTACTAACCCCCCTCCCTTGTCCGCGGGACGGATAACTACGTTCTTGTTTTTCTCCAACAAGCTAATACCTCTTTTCAAAAAAGCAGGATCTCCTACTTTTCTGACCTTCATTACCTCCAAATCACTAATGACCATGTTTTTAAAAACTTCCACATGTTTATGGTCATTTTTTGGAGGATTGAAGGTAGATTTGTTAGCGAGGTTAGAATGTATACCAGGGGGAATTATAGGGCCCGTCAGGGCAGATCTCTCTCCAGGTTTGGATAGGAAATATCTTTTTATATTTAGGGTCCTGACAAACTTCTGTAAACTGATGTATGTCTTAAATTTGTTAAGATTACATGCCGGGGCGAACTTTAAGCCCTTGTCTAGGACCTTTAATTCTTCATCCGTCATGTCTATGCCACTAATGTTGAAGATGCCAGTCCCTAGTGGGATCTTTGTTTTTTGTGTTTTTCGTCCTGCTCTTCTCCCTCTCTTTGTCTTCTCTTTCCCCCTTGTCTGTTTCCTGTTGGGGTGTATTCCCCTCGGTCTGGCCATTGGGGTTGAGGGTTCTCTAAAAAATGATTCTGATGGTACTCATCATCTCTCAGCAGGGGAGCAAAACGATTATTCACAGGTATAGGAGTCCTGTCATACTGGTGACCATAATACACATTATGTTCAGAGTGTGGGTAATAACTTCTGTCTGACCAGTTGTTATTATAATGGTTATTCCCACCTCTGGGGGTACGTGGGGGTCCCTTATTATTGCTTCTAGAGCCTTGATCCCGGGAGGGTGGATGTTGTTGATAGGTCCCTCTGTCTGTACCTCTCCTGGGGGGGTTTCCTTTACCTTTCTTTTTAAAATTATTGAATCTCTTAGGGATGGCCCCTTGGGAGTCATAAGGTTGGGATTGAGGGGATTGAAAAAATCTCGGGGTGCCAAATGATAGTAAATTGGGGGCTGGTTGTGTCAGGGTGGTGGGCATCGGTGCTGGAGGTGGCAGTTTGGATTGCCATTTAAACACTTCTCCCCCAGTAAAATCACCTGAATCTCTGATGAATTTACTTCTCTTCTTCTCCTGTGCCTCTTTATCCCATTTTATCATTTTATTTTTTAGTTCACCTGATAACCTAGGGAAATCTAAGTGATTCTGTGATGGTTCTAATACACTTTTGAGGTCAGTGATCTGTTGATCTAATATTCCCATTTTTTTACGTTTCCTAATTAAAAGGAATTCAATAAGTTCTAATCCTTTATTGTTAAAAAACTGATACCATTCCTGTGTAGATAACTCATCGCTAAGGCCATCATTGGGAGGGAGATCCCACCGAAGCCTTCTGGGTACCAGTTTCACCTTAAGATACTGTTCAAAAAACACTATATCCCACCATGTTTTAATTTTTTTATCAAAGAGGTAGCCCAATTTCCTAAAATTGATGGCTAGATCATCCGATGTTTTGGCAGGAACAGTGTTAGAAAATATCTCATCCAATTTCACCTCCCTCTGATCGAGGAAGGAGAATAACTCCATGAATGCAGCTGATAGGAAGGTGAAAGATAAATGACTATGCAAAAATTGTACAATCAGCGCAAACACAAATGTAAATCAATCCAATGCAAGCTGAACACTTAAGGGTTAACACCAAGCCCAAAATAATGTACTAAATAAACAAAAGAAAGTGCAGCGCAAACAACATGAGAAAAAAGTCCTCTATAAGGCAGAAATTTTCTCCTCTGTAATATATCTTCTTACTAAAAAACACTTGAGGTTCTTCAAAGTATCTGAGCAAATATACTGCTTACCAGATAAAAGATCAAAGTAGGCATAATTACCACCAATGCTGGATACGCCCGGATCGGATGCTCTGCTGGTGTTGGATGAAGCCCACAGCTTATCCCCCAGTGTAACAGATGATAAAATTACCACCAATGCTGGATACGTCCGGATCAAATACTCTGCTGGTATATGATGACAACCCACAACTTGTCCTCCAGTATGGCAAATGATAAGGTTACCTCCAGGGTGCAGTAAAGTGGAAAAAAAGGAAGAAGAAGGGACATCTAAGAGCGTTCCATAAAGCTCAATAGATATTTTATTAACAAATCAGGATACAGTCCATGTGAAAGCGCCTATGAATAGCGCTATTAAAATGCATAAAAATCCAAGAGCGGGGATGTAACAGACTGTTCGCGTCCGAACAGCTGTGAGATGACAGCGGGTGACGTCAGACTCCGCCCCCGTACGCGGCGTTACGTCCAATGGACTTCGTCAGCAGGGGTGGAGTCAGGCTGTCACCCGGGATCTTAAATACTTGCCGACTGTCAGCAAGGAGTGTGTCACAGAGCGGAAACGGAAACCGAGTTCCAGAATAACTAATTCCTGAGCGGAGACACTAGCTGGCACTGTGGAAATGTAATAAAACTTCCCACTTAATTATGAATACAGATTCGATCATGCACACCCACTGATCTACACTAAAGGCATAGATCAATCTTTAACCATATAAATCATATGACATTATAGGAATTAGTAACATGATGGGAATATAATAGGAATGGTCGGAATGGTCACCCGCTGTCATCTCAAAATAAATTACAACAACACTCAATGTGCTAAAACAACAAATACATTAAAATTAGCACAAGGTGTTAATATGAAATCTTTAAAAAATCCTAAAAAATATACATATGATAAGAAACATACAGTAAAACTTATAAATATACAACTTTACTTTAAAAACACTCATTTATCAGAGATAAAACAATTGAGGTCGAACTCAATGTTTAACCCTCTAGGGACTCCTACTTTTGTTTCATGAATCCATAGAGATTCTCGGCGACTCAATTGCCTAATAAAATTTCCGCCCCTCCAATGTTTCGAAACCTTTTCTATACCCCAGAAATGCAATTTCCTCGGGTCCTTATTGTGGCATATTCTGAAATGTTTCGATACGTAATGTGACTTATAACCTTTTTTGATGTTATTCACATGCTCCGCTATACGGACGCCCATAGGTCGGGAGGTTCTTCCTACATACTGCAGTCCGCATTCGCACTGCAGCATGTACACTACTCCCACCGTATCGCATGTAATCGGAGACCACCCACCTTGAGGGACATTATTGCCCCAAGTGTGGTTGACCCTCCGGTGATTAAAGAGAGTAGAATTTTTAGCTTCATGTCAGGATTCTATGCCTGCGGTAAATGCCCAGCATGTAGGCAATGTAAGTTTAATGTTAAGAAAAGAAAAGAATTTAATGCCACTGCCACTAACAGAACCTATCAGATTAAAAACTTAATTACATGCGATACGGTGGGAGTAGTGTACATGCTGCAGTGCGAATGCGGACTGCAGTATGTAGGAAGAACCTCCCGACCTATGGGCGTCCGTATAGCGGAGCATGTGAATAACATCAAAAAAGGTTATAAGTCACATTACGTATCGAAACATTTCAGAATATGCCACAATAAGGACCCGAGGAAATTGCATTTCTGGGGTATAGAAAAAGTTTCGAAACATTGGAGGGGCGGAAATTTTATTAGGCAATTGAGTCGCCGAGAATCTCTATGGATTCATGAAACAAAAGTAGGAGTCCCTAGAGGGTTAAACATTGAGTTCGACCTCAATTGTTTTATCTCTGATAAATGAGTGTTTTTAAAGCTAAGTTGTATATTTATAAGTTTTACTGTATGTTTCTTATCATATGTATATTTTTTAGGATTTTTTAAAGATTTCATATTAACACCTTGTGCTAATTTTAATGTATTTGTTGTTTTAGCACATTGAGTGTTGTTGTAATTTATTTTGAGATGACAGCGGGTGACCATTCCGACCATTCCTATTATATTCCCATCATGTTACTAATTCCTATAATGTCATATGATTTATATGGTTAAAGATTGATCTATGCCTTTAGTGTAGATCAGTGGGTGTGCATGATCGAATCTGTATTCATAATTAAGTGGGAAGTTTTATTACATTTCCACAGTGCCAGCTAGTGTCTCCGCTCAGGAATTAGTTATTCTGGAACTCGGTTTCCGTTTCCGCTCTGTGACACACTCCTTGCTGACAGTCGGCAAGTATTTAAGATCCCGGGTGACAGCCTGACTCCACCCCTGCTGACGAAGTCCATTGGACGTAACGCCGCGTACGGGGGCGGAGTCTGACGTCACCCGCTGTCATCTCACAGCTGTTCGGACGCGAACAGTCTGTTACATCCCCGCTCTTGGATTTTTATGCATTTTAATAGCGCTATTCATAGGCGCTTTCACATGGACTGTATCCTGATTTGTTAATAAAATATCTATTGAGCTTTATGGAACGCTCTTAGATGTCCCTTCTTCTTCCTTTTTTTCCACTTTACTGCACCCTGGAGGTAACCTTATCATTTGCCATACTGGAGGACAAGTTGTGGGTTGTCATCATATACCAGCAGAGTATTTGATCCGGACGTATCCAGCATTGGTGGTAATTTTATCATCTGTTACACTGGGGGATAAGCTGTGGGCTGTCATCCAAAACCAGCAGAGCATCCGATCCGGGCGTATCCAGCATTGGTGGTAATTATGCCTACTTTGATCTTTTATCTGGTAAGCAGTATATTTGCTCAGATACTTTGAAGAACCTCAAGTGTTTTTTAGTAAGAAGATATATTACAGAGGAGAAAATTTCTGCCTTATAGAGGACTTTTTTCTCATGTTGTTTGCGCTGCACTTTCTTTTGTTTATTTAGTACATTATTTTGGGCTTGGTGTTAACCCTTAAGTGTTCAGCTTGCATTGGATTGATTTACATTTGTGTTTGCGCTGATTGTACAATTTTTGCATAGTCATTTATCTTTCACCTTCCTATCAGCTGCATTCATGGAGTTATTCTCCTTCCTCGATCAGAGGGAGGTGAAATTGGATGAGATATTTTCTAACACTGTTCCTGCCAAAACATCGGATGATCTAGCCATCAATTTTAGGAAATTGGGCTACCTCTTTGATAAAAAAATTAAAACATGGTGGGATATAGTGTTTTTTGAACAGTATCTTAAGGTGAAACTGGTACCCAGAAGGCTTCGGTGGGATCTCCCTCCCAATGATGGCCTTACCGATGAGTTATCTACACAGGAATGGTATCAGTTTTTTAACAATAAAGGATTAGAACTTATTGAATTCCTTTTAATTAGGAAACGTAAAAAAATGGGAATATTAGATCAACAGATCACTGACCTCAAAAGTGTATTAGAACCATCACAGAATCACTTAGATTTCCCTAGGTTATCAGGTGAACTAAAAAATAAAATGATAAAATGGGATAAAGAGGCACAGGAGAAGAAGAGAAGTAAATTCATCAGAGATTCAGGTGATTTTACTGGGGGAGAAGTGTTTAAATGGCAATCCAAACTGCCACCTCCAGCACCGATGCCCACCACCCTGACACAACCAGCCCCCAATTTACTATCATTTGGCACCCCGAGATTTTTTCAATCCCCTCAATCCCAACCTTATGACTCCCAAGGGGCCATCCCTAAGAGATTCAATAATTTTAAAAAGAAAGGTAAAGGAAACCCCCCCAGGAGAGGTACAGACAGAGGGACCTATCAACAACATCCACCCTCCCGGGATCAAGGCTCTAGAAGCAATAATAAGGGACCCCCACGTACCCCCAGAGGTGGGAATAACCATTATAATAACAACTGGTCAGACAGAAGTTATTACCCACACTCTGAACATAATGTGTATTATGGTCACCAGTATGACAGGACTCCTATACCTGTGAATAATCGTTTTGCTCCCCTGCTGAGAGATGATGAGTACCATCAGAATCATTTTTTAGAGAACCCTCAACCCCAATGGCCAGACCGAGGGGAATACACCCCAACAGGAAACAGACAAGGGGGAAAGAGAAGACAAAGAGAGGGAGAAGAGCAGGACGAAAAACACAAAAAACAAAGATCCCACTAGGGACTGGCATCTTCAACATTAGTGGCATAGACATGACGGATGAAGAATTAAAGGTCCTAGACAAGGGCTTAAAGTTCGCCCCGGCATGTAATCTTAACAAATTTAAGACATACATCAGTTTACAGAAGTTTGTCAGGACCCTAAATATAAAAAGATATTTCCTATCCAAACCTGGAGAGAGATCTGCCCTGACGGGCCCTATAATTCCCCCTGGTATACATTCTAACCTCGCTAACAAATCTACCTTCAATCCTCCAAAAAATGACCATAAACATGTGGAAGTTTTTAAAAACATGGTCATTAGTGATTTGGAGGTAATGAAGGTCAGAAAAGTAGGAGATCCTGCTTTTTTGAAAAGAGGTATTAGCTTGTTGGAGAAAAACAAGAACGTAGTTATCCGTCCCGCGGACAAGGGAGGGGGGTTAGTAATTATGAGTAAATCCTACTATCAGAAAGAAATGGACCGTCTATTATCAGATAGGAAGACATATAAAATTCTGACTAAGGATCCTATAATTCAGTATAAAGAAGATTTGGAGGCCCTTATCTCCTTAGGTAAAACTAGGGGAGTGCTGAATAAAAAGGAGGCATCTTACCTCAATCCTAGTGCCTGTAGAAGACCAATCATATACTTCCTGCCTAAGATTCATAAAAACCCCTTAGTACCCCCAGGCAGACCTATAGTTAATGGTATCGATTCTGTCTCAGCACGTTTGGGTCAGTATATCGATTACTTTCTGAAACCTCTGGTGTCCAACACCACAGCGTTTCTAAAAGATACCAAGCATATCATACAAGTTGTCGAGAAAGTACCGTGTAAAGATAATAGCTTATTAGTGACAGCTGATGTCAGCTCACTCTACACGATAATTGGGCATGCTGATGCTATTAGATCAGTACAGTGGGCTCTTGACAAATCGGATCTGCCAGTCAAATTAAAAGACTTCTTGCTTAATGCCTTGGAGTTTTGCCTTGCCAGGAATTATTTCTGGTACGGCGGCAAATTCTTTTTGCAAATACTCGGGGTTGCTATGGGCGCTCGCTTCGCCCCGAGCGTTGCAAATATTTTTATGGCACTTTGGGAAGATGACTGCGTCTTTGGTAGCAGACCGGCTCAACTGGTCTGCTACCAAAGGTATATAGATGATATCTTCCTGATATGGGAGGGGGACATGATTAGTCTCCAGTTATTTATGTCTCGGTTAAACGGGAATACTAAGAACATTTGTCTCACATGGAAGGCTGATGCTTCTAGTATAGCCTTCCTGGATCTTGAGATTTTTAAACATGATGGGGGTTTCAGGACCAAAAACTATTGTAAACCCACGGATAGGAACGGGTATATACCCCTAGATAGCTGCCACCACAGTTCATGGCTGCTTAACATCCCCAGGGGACAGTTCATTCGTCTTCGGCGAAACTGCTATCTGGATGACGACTATTTTTCGCAAGCTAACCATATGGCAGAAAAATTCCTACAGAAGGGATACTCTAGGTCGCTTATAGCAGAGGAAGTCCAAAAAGTGGGCAATATGGATAGATCTTCTTTAGTAAAAAACTCGGACAGAAGAAACAATATGAATACAGAACAACAGAGTCCTCAATACAGGATTATCCTGGATTATAACATTCAACATAAGAAGGTTGAAAAGATTATTCTAAAATATTGGGATATTTTAAAAAAGGACAATATTTTAGGCCCCACCCTCCCTGCTCGTCCTAGGTTTGTATATCGGAGACCACCCACCTTGAGGGACATTATTGCCCCAAGTGTGGTTGACCCTCCGGTGATTAAAGAGAGTAGAATTTTTAGCTTCATGTCAGGATTCTATGCCTGCGGTAAATGCCCAGCATGTAGGCAATGTAAGTTTAATGTTAAGAAAAGAAAAGAATTTAATGCCACTGCCACTAACAGAACCTATCAGATTAAAAACTTAATTACATGCGATACGGTGGGAGTAGTGTACATGCTGCAGTGCGAATGCGGACTGCAGTATGTAGGAAGAACCTCCCGACCTATGGGCGTCCGTATAGCGGAGCATGTGAATAACATCAAAAAAGGTTATAAGTCACATTACGTATCGAAACATTTCAGAATATGCCACAATAAGGACCCGAGGAAATTGCATTTCTGGGGTATAGAAAAAGTTTCGAAACATTGGAGGGGCGGAAATTTTATTAGGCAATTGAGTCGCCGAGAATCTCTATGGATTCATGAAACAAAAGTAGGAGTCCCTAGAGGGTTAAACATTGAGTTCGACCTCAATTGTTTTATCTCTGATAAATGAGTGTTTTTAAAGTAAAGTTGTATATTTATAAGTTTTACTGTATGTTTCTTATCATATGTATATTTTTTAGGATTTTTTAAAGATTTCATATTAACACCTTGTGCTAATTTTAATGTATTTGTTGTTTTAGCACATTGAGTGTTGTTGTAATTTATTTTGAGATGACAGCGGGTGACCATTCCGACCATTCCTATTATATTCCCATCATGTTACTAATTCCTATAATGTCATATGATTTATATGGTTAAAGATTGATCTATGCCTTTAGTGTAGATCAGTGGGTGTGCATGATCGAATCTGTATTCATAATTAAGTGGGAAGTTTTATTACATTTCCACAGTGCCAGCTAGTGTCTCCGCTCAGGAATTAGTTATTCTGGAACTCGGTTTCCGTTTCCGCTCTGTGACACACTCCTTGCTGACAGTCGGCAAGTATTTAAGATCCCGGGTGACAGCCTGACTCCACCCCTGCTGACGAAGTCCATTGGACGTAACGCCGCGTACGGGGGCGGAGTCTGACGTCACCCGCTGTCATCTCACAGCTGTTCGGACGCGAACAGTCTGTTACATCCCCGCTCTTGGATTTTTATGCATTTTAATAGCGCTATTCATAGGCGCTTTCACATGGACTGTATCCTGATTTGTTAATAAAATATCTATTGAGCTTTATGGAACGCTCTTAGATGTCCCTTCTTCTTCCTTTTTTTCCACTTTACTGCACCCTGGAGGTAACCTTATCATTTGCCATACTGGAGGACAAGTTGTGGGTTGTCATCATATACCAGCAGAGTATTTGATCCGGACGTATCCAGCATTGGTGGTAATTTTATCATCTGTTACACTGGGGGATAAGCTGTGGGCTGTCATCCAACACCAGCAGAGCATCCGATCCGGGCGTATCCAGCATTGGTGGTAATTATGCCTACTTTGATCTTTTATCTGGTAAGCAGTATATTTGCTCAGATACTTTGAAGAACCTCAAGTGTTTTTTAGTAAGAAGATATATTACAGAGGAGAAAATTTCTGCCTTATAGAGGACTTTTTTCTCATGTTGTTTGCGCTGCACTTTCTTTTGTTTATTTAGTAATTTAATCCTACTGTAGGTCTCTTGTGGTGCCAAAGGAATCTCAGAATAACGGAACTCAGTGCCTTAAAAAATTTCTGTGGAATCCTTACTGGCAGCGTGCGCATAAGATAAAGGAATTTGGGTAAAATTACCATCTTAATGATCGCTGCTCGGCCAAACCACGAAAATTAACCCAAATTCCAATCTCTAAGACTCCTCTCACAACTCTCATGCTGCGTACTCACGGTCTGACTTTTCGGCTACAAAAGTCCGACAGCCCGTCCGACAGACTTTTGACAGACTTTCGACGAACTTTTGGCGGACTTACGGCGGACTTTCTAACGAACGGACTTGCCTACATTCGATCACACAAAAGTCAGACAGATTCGTACGTGATGACGTACACCGAACTAAAATAAGGAAGTTGATAGCCAGTAGCCAATAGCTGCCCTAGCGTGGGTTTTTGTCCGTCGGACTAGCATACAGACGAGCGGATTTCTGGGTCCGGCAGAGTTACGATGTAAAGATTTGAAGCATGTTTCAAATCTAAAGTCCGTCAGATTTGCGGCTGGAAAAGTCCGCTGAAAGTCCAGGGAAGCCCACACAGGATCGGATTGTCCGCCGGATTTGGTCCGTCGGCATCCGTCGGACTTTTGTAGACGGAAAATCCGACCGTGTGTACGCGGCATTAAGGATCGGGGGGTAATTCTTCTCAAAGGTGAATTGTAGTTGAGTTGTTAGCCATGTCCCCAAGTATTTAAGTGCAGAGGATTCCCACCTAAACGTCGAATTGGCTTTAGTCTGCTCAAGGGTCACATCTGGTAGAGAGATATTTAAGGCCTCAGATTTCGTTTACTTAATCTTTAGGTTTGATAGGTACCCATAATGGGAAACCTTCTTTAATAAGTTGGGCAGGGATATTAATAAGTTTGTCAAAAAAAATAAAAGATCATCAGCATAAGCTGCTACCTTGAACACCCTGCCCTTCACCCTGAATCCGTTGATTGCTGTATTTGATTGGATCATTCTAATAAAAGGTTCCAACGAGAGGATGACTAATAGGGGCGAAAGAGGGTATCCCATTTGTAATATGTACCTTCTTCGATAATATGCCATTTATTTTCAATTGTGTCGATGGGTTTTGATACAACACGGATATCCATGACATCATACGCATTCCCATGCCTACGTGTTTGCACACCGCCAGCATAAAATCCCATTATACTCTATCGAAGGCCTTCGAAGGCATTCGTGGACAGGAGAAGGCCCTCAATATTTCACAATTTTGCTGTGTGAATCAGGAGCAATGCTTTGGTGACATTATCTTTGGCTTTTCTGCCCGGCATAAAGCCCACCTGTTCTAGACCTATCAGTTTTGGGAGGAGTGGACCAATCTGCAATGCAAGAACTTTTGCAAACAGTTTAACATCAAGATTTTATAGGGAGATGGGCCGGTAGCTGGCACACTCCCCAGGATATTTGCCCTCCTTTGGTATCACTGCGTTATCCGCTGAAAGAAAGTCTGGAGTTACTTCCCTAGGTGCGGACAGGGAATTCAAAGCATCTCTAAGAGGATCTGTTATAATGTCGAGAAAGGTTTTATAGTATATTGAGGAATAGCCGTCTGGCCCTGGGCTCTTACCCGCCTTAAGTTGTTTGATAGCTTGTCTCAATTCAAGGGATGATATGGGGTCCTCTAACAAGTTGGAGTTAGAGTTGGTAAGGGTTGAGAGGCCACTTTTGGTTAAATAGTCCTGAATAATTTGTGTCCTATCTCCCTCCATGTGCAGTTGTCGGTGTTGTTGGGGCAGGTTGTATAGTCTTGTGTAGAAGTTGTGGAAGTGTTCCACAATCGCTTCTGATGCCACGTCAAGCTTCCCGTTCTCTTTTTTGATACCAGTAATATTGTTGTTAAAAGTGTTTGCCCATAATAAAAACAAGTCTGCCTTGTTCCCTGATTCATAATATTTTTTTTTTTTGAAAAATAGCATGAGTTTGGCTCTTGAATCAAGTATCTGTTGCAATTCTTTTCTGTCATCTAATAGTTTTATGGCAGAGTCTGTGGAAAGAGATTGCTTATGAAGCATTTCTAGCGTATTAATCTGTGTTATCAGTTTTTTTTTATGTTAGCTTCTCTCTCCTTTTTACGTCTTGAGCCTATTTCGATTAGCACCCCCCTGACGGTACACTTGTGCGCTTCCCATACCATCAGTGGGTCTGCGTCTGGGATGACATTATTTTATGTGGTTATCTCATTGAGGAGTGATGGGTCGGTCAGCAACGATGCGTTAAGTCTTCATGTCAGCTGTTGTCGTATGGGACCCAATAGGTTCAGAGCAAGGGAGATAGGTGCGTGGTCTGATACCGTCTGTATGCCCACGTGTGCTCCTGTCACTCGTGTGACATCTCTTTGTGAAACAAACAGATAATATAACCATGCGTACCGGGAGTGCGGGATGGAAAGGTGTGTAAAGTCCCTCCCGTCCAAATTTAGAAAACGCCATGTGTCTATCAACTGTAGTGATTGCAGAAGGGATTTGATCCTTTTAAGAATTTTGTAGGTTATGCATGTCTTTCCGTTGGAGGTGTCGGTAAGCGGATTCAGCGGTATGTTGAAATCTCCCCCTAAGATTAAACACCCTGTTGCGAATCCCTCAAGTTCTCTGACAATGCGTTGACAAAACGTAACGTGGGCTCTATTTGGGAAATAGACGTTTGCCATGGTCACCGGAGTGCCCCCGTAGGTTCCCTTCAGAAATACAAACCTACCCTCAGGATCACATAGTTGTTCAGATAATTCAAAGAGGGCCACTTTACTGATCAGAATGGAGACCCCTTTGGACCTGGAGTCTGGATTAGTGGAGTGAAACGTCCTTGTGAAGTATGAATTTGTAAGTTTTGGTATGTGTTGTGTTTTGAAGTGGGTCTCTTGAAGGAAAACAAAATGCGGCCTACCTTTTCTAAGTTCCTTAAAAATGGTGGAACAACTTTCTGGAATGTTTAGGCCCTTGATATTATGCGAAATTAGGGGGCGGAGCCGGCGGCCGGAGCTGATGGAGCAGTGAGGAGAGAGCTCTCACACACACCAGGTGCTTCTAAGCTACTCACAGCGGCTAGAAGTGAGCTGAAAACGGCACACGAGCGGCGGAATTAGAGGGGAACTAATCCGCACTAATGGCCAAATGTAAGGAGAGAGAGGGACCCAGAAAGCTGACCGACTTTTACACGACAGTCCCGGCCAGACTGTCACAAGATGGCGCCGGCGCGTCATCGCCTCACAGCAGCACAGTCTGCTATAAAGACGGTAAGCTCCCTGACATGGACACTGCAAATGTATCCCCACATTCAGCCTCAAACAGCCCCATTAAGCAAAAGAGGAGGCTGAACACCCCAGATGATAAGGATAAGCAGGATAATGAGGAAACTGACATGGAGCACACCAATGAGTATAATCAGAAGCTGGATGCTCTCCCCACCTCAGGCCTGCCTATGACAGACATCACTATGAAGGAGATGATTCTCACCTTGAGGGGAGCTTTACAACAAGACATCACTAATGTCCTGCGCTCCACACGCAAAGAAATGACAGCACTGGGTAACAGACTTGAAGATATGGAGACTAAAATGGATGACTTCTCTGCGGCCCATAATGAGCTCGTAGATGCGCAGTTGGATGTGGAGGATGAACTTAAAGCCCTCAGAATAAATGTAGTCAACCTCGAGGACCGCTCACGCAGGAATAACGTGAAATTTATGGGGATCCCCGAATCCGTGAAACCAGCTGATCTAAGCCTATTCCTCCAACAATTAATAATGAAAACACTTCCATCCCTTACACCTGCAGATGTCATCATTGATAGAGCCCACAGGCTGCACAAACCACCACACCTCCCGGAGAAAGTTCCTATATCGATGGGGGGGCTTCCCAGCCAAACGTCTAATTCAAAGAGGCAACGGATCTTATGCCATTTCGTCCTTAGAAAAGGGCCTGGAGCTGCTGCGCAAGTGGGCAATTCTTCCTAACGAAAATAACCCAGAAGACATGGGCCCTGCGGCCTCCAGAACAGGCCACTATAATAGTCGCGGCTCCAGAGGAAGACACAAATGATGACGCTAACATGCAATGAGACCTACCTGCCACATTTCTGGGAAGTTTGCCCCGCAGTTCCAATCTACCTTCCATGCTTCACTGAAGCTAATGTAAGTAGCACCTGATGTACGGTTGTACAGAAAGATAAATATATGACTTTACCCCACTTTGATTTCTGGGATAATCCCAAATTCACCCAGTTAATGTTGACTGTTCTATTGTTCTCTCTACCAGTTATCACAGTTTTTTTACCTATACCTTCATCTTACTGGAGCTTTCACCTCGTAGGTATGACAAGCAGACAATCCCTTTCCACTGTACTGGATGCTCTAACCCTCTTACTACAAATACCAAATTGCATCACTAGATGGCTTCAAAGCACCACAACAGAATTTAATGTCTCTTAGATTAATGTCTCTCAATACTAGAGGACTCAACAGCCCATTTAAACACAGAATGATGTGGAAAACGGCCCTGCAGAAAAACTGTGACATTCTCTGTGTGCAGGAAACACATTTCTCAGAACTGAACACTCCAAATTGCACCCACATAAGATTCCCGCACATTTTTACTGCAAATAACTCTTGCAAACATAATGGTGTATTAGTAGCTATTAAAGACTGTCACGCTCAAACTGCTAGAACAATACTCTGATGACTTTGGTAGGTATATTATCTTGGTTGCTGAAATCAACAACCACATGTATACGTTGGTAAATGTATATGCTCCCATAAAAAGACCAGTGAGATTCGTACGTAAAATCTTACAAAAGGCTAAATGTTTGAGGAAAGGCAATTTATTGATATGTGGGGATTTCAATGTAATTTTGAATGACGAAATGGACTCCTCTGTGGGGAGGAGGCGCAGACCATCCCTGGGCCATTATTGCCTATCAGAGGAACTATACGACCCGTGGCAATGCCTCTATACCACAGAGAGGGACTACACGTACTTCTCACCACTACATAAAACCTACTCTAGAATCTATTTCTTCCTCACGGATAAATATACCCTACAAAGTGTGGTCAAAGCGGATATCTATAATATCACATGGTCTGACCATGCCCCAATTACGATAGACATTATGGATACCCGCAAAACCAACATTACACCCCTATGGCGTAACAACACCTACCTTCTCTCTCTACCCAACATTAGGGAGGAAATACTAAAGAAACTAGAGGAATATTTTACATTAAATGAAAACAGGGGTACTCACCCTAGCACAGTATGGTGTGCACACAAGGCCTTCTCCAGGGGGGTACTTATCCACATAGCTGCTAGGGAAAAAAGGAAAAAAATGCGGCATATAGAACAACTACACAAACGCATTTCGGATCTAGAGACCAAACACAAACAATCACCCGATCACTCACTACTCCTCCAACTAAACAAATGCAGGGAGGAACTAAAACTAACATTAAAAAATGATTATGACTTACCGTATATACTCGAGTATAAGTCGTTCCGAGTATAAGTCGAGGCCCTAATTTACCACAAAAAAAAATGGGAAAAACGTATTGACCCGAGTATAAGACAAGGGTGAGAAATGCACAGCTACTGTAAGTGGAAAAGAGGGTCAACTATGCCCATTTGCAGCATCACTGTGCCCATTTGCATGCCTCACTGTGCCCATTTGCAGCCATAGGTCCCCTGAACTTCAAACTCGGCAGTTAAGGGTTCCTAGATGCCCCCTAGCTGCAGCCAAAATTTAGGGTCTCTGAACCCAAAGGGTCCCGAAATGACATTGCTGCAGATGGACACAGTTGACCGAATTGGGGGCCCCGTATCTCGGGGCCGATTAGTGCTAAGAACCCCAAATTTGGTATGCAAACCCAGCAGAACTAGCACCATAACAAGTCCAAATATGAGGTTCCTAGCACCAAGTGGCCCTGAGATATGGGGCCCCAAAGTCGGTTCAGAAAATGTCAAGAACTTTTCTGCAGCAGAGAATGACATTTTCCAAACCGATTTTGGGGCCCCGTATCTCGGGGCCACTTAGTGCTAGGAACTTCAGCTTTGGATGTGTTGTGCTACCAGTTCCACACCAAATGCACACTAAATTTGGGGTTCCTAGCACTAAGTGGCCCTGAGATACGGGGCCCTAAAATCACTTTGAAAAATGAAATTTTTTGCTGCAGAAAAGTGCTTGACTCGAGTATAAATCGAGGGGGACACTTTCAGCACAAAAAAATGTGCTGAAAAATTTGACTTATACTCGAGTATATACGGTATACTTTAAAAGGCTTAAACTCCACGTTAACCCAGACAGCTCTACAGGACGTCATGCGCCCATTCCGATGCACGGACTGGTACCAGAAAAGAGATATCTCAAACTCTCTGGGCAACCTTAAAATTACAATTCCTACTCAGACTGATCCCCCCAACTTCCAACCACCATAATTCTTCACAAGGTCATTACAGCTCCTTGACTTCCATGTCTCCTGTAGCTCTGACACTGGTAACTCTCTCAGCATACATTGTTACTGTTAGAGCATAATGCATCCATATAGGACATTGTTGTCTGCACTTTGCTTCCAATCCTGAGGTTATAAAGATACAAGCACCCATCGTACTATGAAAAATGCTAGTTAGCTATTATTCTTTAGGTGACAGTAATCCGCTTGGCATACCCCCCTCCTCCCCCTTTTTTTTAAATTTCTTGTTTACAAGTTAGTTTCTTTTTATTTCTACTTTATATATACTGAGAAATATGCATTTATATGTATGTATATGAGCTAACCTGCCTTGGCATTACTGCACTGTATATGTTTATACTATGTAAACCTCAATAAAAAAAATTTCAAAAAAAAAAAAGGCTTAAACTCTCATATTACTCCCAAGGTAACAAAGCGAGCAAACTTTTAGCTTCACAACTTAAAAAACGTCAAGCTCGGACAAATATCTGTGTGCTTAAACACCACAAGAACAACAGCTTATATACTAACCCCAAAGATATAGCTAACAACTTCAAAGACTACTACGATTCCCTATACAACCTTAATCAAGATGTGAACACATACCAACCCACATATACAGACATCACAGACTTTCTCCAAAGAATTAATCTCCCCACGATAGATGAAAACACACTACATACATTGAACAGGCCGTTTACTGAAGCTGAAATCGAAGATGTGATCAAACGTCTCCCAAAAAATAAATCCCCCGGATCAGATGGTTTCTCAGCGGAGTACTATCAAACATTCTCCCCCTTTTGATAACCAGATTAGTAGAGGTTTTTAATAACGCAGCAGAAATAGGTAGTTTCCCGATTGAAATGCTACAGGCCATAATAATGACCATACCTAAACCAGGAAAGGACCCCTCCCATCCCCAAAACTTTAGACCCATTTCCCTATTAAATTCGGATCTCAAAATATATGCCAAAGCAATTGCCAATAGATTGATGGAAGTCACCCCTACCCTCGTAGGACTGGATCAGGTGGGATTTGTCAGAGGAAGACAGGCCCCTGATAGTACCAGAAGAATGATAAATCTAATAAGACATGCAGAAATAACGCGAACAACCAGTATATTTGTAGCATTAGACGCAGAAAAAGCGTTTGATAGGGTGCACTGGAGCTACCTATCAGAAACACTCACTAAATTTGGACTAAAAGGATTTGTTCACAAGGCTATAATGTCCCTATATTCTTGTTCAATATATTTATTGAAATTTTGCATAAGAAAAGACAAAGTATATCAGATATTGTAACAAGGGATATATATATATATTAACAATAGAGACATATCTATATAGTCTTTACTAAAACAATTCTCGCAGGCGAGGTGAAAGCAGAGATAATAAATAAAATTTTAAATTAGTCAATAAATTGTGGACCCAAATATGAATCAATATTTATATATGAGATATATAAAGTATGCCTCCAGACCACCTATCCACCCCTCTTGGGCTCAAACTGTGGATAGGTGGGGGCATGGATAATCAAAAATGAAATCGTTATTACAAATAGGAATTAGTCCATATAGTATACCTGAGAGAAGAGGGAAAAAATTTAAATGGAGAACGAGAAAAAGGAGTGATACTCTCATTACAAATTATTGACTATATTTAACTATTGGAGGAGAAAAATTGTGAAAGTCTAATATGCATAAAGGCATTACTCATTGATAATGAGATATGAGTCATTTAAGTAAGTTGTAAAAGTATCCCAAAAATTATCAATAGCGTAATAAATAATAAAGGGAAAGTTAGTAGAGAAAGAAGAGAAAAGAATATGAGACTAATGCCGCGTACACACGAGCGGACATTACGGCGGACTTTGCCCGGCGGACTGGATTTCGTCGGACAAATCGATGTGTGTGGGCTCCAGCGGACTTTGTTTTCTCAAAAGTTCGACGGAATTAGATTTGAAACTTGTTTTAAATTTATCCGTTGAAATCGAGTCCGGTCGAAAAGTCCGCCGTCTGTATGCTAGTTCGACGGACAAAAAGCCACGCTAGGGCAGCTATTGGCTACTGGCTATGAACTTCCTTGTTTTAGTCCGGTCGTACGTCATCACGTACGAATTCGACGGACTTTGGTGGATTGTGTGTAGGCAAGTCCGTTCATTCACAAAGTCCGTCGGAAAGTACGTCGAAAAGTCCGCCGGGCAAAGTCCGCCGTAATGTCCGCTCGTGTGTACGCGGCATTATACGGGCATTATAACCCTAGTGCTGAATATTAAATAAAAATTACATAGGTTTGCCCTAGAAATTAAAGGAATCTAAGAGAAATAGATAGTAAGATAAGAAGAAAAAAGAAGAAAAGAAAGAATCCCCCGAAGTGGTGTCCCAGCTCCCGACATAGTTAAGCAATAATACATCAATATTATGGGAATTTTAATAGGGTAACATCAATGACTGGTCGAAATCGGAAGAAAAAAAGTGCTTAACCCATGGCTGCCAAATCATACGGAATTTATTAATATTATTATCTTCGATAGCTGTCATTTTTGCAAAAATGAGGGCCTTTTTCGTTCTATGTTTGACTTCTGCCACAATCAGTGTATTAGACTTCCATGCTTTGGCTATAGTTTGTTTGGCTGCAGTATTGATTTGAATGAGCAATTTGAATTGATTACGGGTTATGTTGTCCGGTTTAAGATTTAGAAGTGCAATGGCTGGATCTAGTGTTATAGGAATTTCTAAAGCTTTAGATGCCATGGCAAATACGTTTTTCCAGAATTCTTGCGCAATCGGGCATTGCCACCATATATGCAAGTGGGTACCTGGTGAGGAACAACCTCGGAAGCAATTATTAGGATAAGAAGGAGTAAATTTAGCTATCCTAGCTGGTACTAAATACCAACGCGCCAAAACTTTGAAATTAGTTTCAAGAGCAAAGCAATTAGGGGACGAGGATTTGGTAGCCAGCCATATATTAGACCAGTCATCGATGGTGAACATCTGTCCTAAATCTGTTGCCCATTTAGCAGTATAAGGCGGAAGTATATCATTAGGAGTATTAATGAGATTTTGATAAATGAGTGAAATAATCCCTCTAACATGTGGGTCACTCATACAAATATGTTCAAATTGAGACAATTGATTAAGCATAGTACCGGTCCTAAGGAGAGGCGTATAAAAATTTTTGATTTGTAGATAACAAAATATTTCATTACAAGGTAATTCATTGTTATCACATAAAGTAGAGAATGCTTGAAATTTATCAATAGAGACTAGCTTGTATAATCTGACCAAGTTTGTAGAGGACCAAGCAGAAAATGACTTTGGAAATTTCCAAGCAGGATAAAAGGCTGGGTTCCCTAGAAAAGAAAGAAGGGGATTGTGCATAGATTGATGCATATGGGTTTTACCAAACTTATCCCAAATAGTTAATGAATGCTTCGTAATGGGGTTAAATAGATGAGATCTATCTCTAGGTTGCATCCGTAACAAATTGGCTACAGATATGGGGTTGCTATCAATAGATTCAATAGCTACCCAAAGGGGTATTTCTTCCCTAGAATGGTATTTAGTTACAATTGATATTTGTGCAGCATGGTAATAAGAGGAAAAGTTTGGTAACCCCAAGCCCCCACATGTTTTGGTAAGGTAAAGAGTAGATTTAGATAACGACATCTTTATAGTATTTATCCGTCCCAACCATGACAATGTGAGAGAGGACCATTGTTTCATGAGGCCTGTGGCTTGTTTCAATAGCGCATTTGATTTAACGGGGTTTACAAAGAGCCCTGAAATATGTGCAAATTTATCAAGTACGTTAAGAAGATTAGGGGCGGAAATGTGGGGATGTGATAAAAAAATAAGAATATCGTCTGCAAAAAGACAAAGCTTGTGTTGATAACCACCTAATTCAATACCTTTGATGCCTGGATTAGATCTGATTAATTGTGCTAAAGGTTCTATAAGTAGAGCGAAAAGCAACGGGGATAGGGGGCAGCCTTGTCTCGTGCCTCTTCTAATATCGAGCATTGCCGATTTGTAGCCAGCATATTTAATATAAGCCCTCGGATTGTTATAAAGAGAGGAAACCCAGGTCAGAAAATGTATTCCAAAACCCCATTTTTGAAGCATATACTGCATATAAGGCCAGGTGACTGAATCAAATGCTTTTTTGATGTCTAAAGATAAGAGGCAGGTTGGGATGTGTCTGGATTTAGCTGCATGAATGAGTAAAAGGGTTCTTCTTATATTATCTCCTGCTTGTCTCTTGGGCATAAAACCCGTTTGATCCCTGTGTATAAGTTGAACTATAATATTGTTCAATCTAGAAGCCAATATCTTAGCAAGCAATTTAATATCTAAATTGAATAGGGATATAGGGCGATGATTAGTCCAAGAGGTAGTATCTGAACGGGGTTTGGGAATCATAACTATAATAGATTTTAATGTCTCAGATTGAAATAAGTGTCCTGCCAAGATAGAATTGAAGGCTCTAGTCAAGACTGGAGTTAAGATGTGTTCAAAATTTTTATAATATGATGCCGAAAACCCGTCAGGGCCCGGTCTTTTATGAAGTTTCAAACTTTTTATAGCATTCTGAACTGTAATATTTGTGATAGGACATTCAAGTCTCTCTCGTTGTTCAATAGCTAGAGTAGGGAGTTTGATATTGGAGAAAAGAGTATCTGCATTGGTTTGATTAAAATCATGAGTATAGGAATACACTTTAGCTAAATTAGATCGAAATATTTCTAATATTTTAATTGGATTACTAGTGTATGCATCACGTGACGTTTTCAGTCGTATAGGAGTCCGTATTTGATCTATTGATTTCAAATTTCTTGCCAAAGAGGTGGTGGGTTTGTTGGCATTAAGGTATTGAATGTGTTGTCATTTACGTATAAGTTTGTCTGCTGAGTCGGTTAAAAATAAATCCAGATCAAGACGAGCTTTGTCTAATTTAGTGTTATTAATGGCATTTGGGGATTATTGAAAGGCGGAATGACAAGAGTTAAAGTTATCTTCCAACTTTGCAAACAAAAGTTTACGTTCTCTTTTGAGGTTTGTAGCTTGTTGTATCAGTCTACCACGAATAACCACTTTGTGAGCTTCGTGGTGTCAGAAATATCTCCGGTATCATTGGAAGAGAGATAATCCTTTAGTGCTATTTCAATTTCACTACGACGGGAAGGGTGAGTTAAAGTGGAGTCATTAATACACCAATTAGTATCGTGGGATCTGGGTATTGTAGATGCAATGGATGTGCGTATCGCACAATGATCTGTCCATGTAAAGGGTAGAATGCTTGAAGATAAAATTTCAGGGGTCATGCTATAAGGGATTAGGATATGGTCTATACGTGAGAATGATTTATGTGGGTAGGAATAATGCGTAAAACGTCTACTAGTAGGATTAAGCTCTCGCCATGTGTCTACCAAACCATGTTTAGTAAGTAGATGTTGAAGAGTTACTTTAATAGACCTATTGATGGGTGCCGGAGGAGACTTATCTAAGAAGGGGAAAACTGTTGCATTTGAGTCTCCACATAAAACTACAGTGCCAAATTTGTGGGTTTCTACAATTTGGAAAAGATGGGACAAAAAGGATTCTGGTCTCTTATTCGGTGCATAATATGATACTATTGTGACAGCCATAGCCAATATATATCCTGTGAGAAGTAAATATCTTCCCTCCGGATCTTTCAGTTGAGTTAAAAGGGTAAATGGCATAGAACGATGAAATCCGATAAGAGTCCCTCGTTGTTTAACTGTGGTTGAGGCGGTATAAAATTGTGGATAAGAGGGGGAAAGAAATTTAGGAGTAGCTTTATCTGTAAAGTGAGTTTCCTGCAAACAAATAATGTGTGCCTTCTTGGCTGAGAAAGATCTCATTGCTTTTGTGCGTTTATGTGGAATATTAAATCCTTGAACATTCAAGGATAGAATATTTATCGGGGCCATAATAGATCAGAGATGACTATCACACCATATAGAATACAATTAATAACTAGAGTCAAGGACACCACCCCGAGAGAAAGAAAAGGAAAAGAAAGGACAGAATAGGAGAGAACAATTTGCAATCGAGTAACCCTAATATGATAACATTTTAAGCATAAAAAAAACCAAAATGCTAGGGTAAGGGAGCAACTTAGAGGAGTAATCAAAAAACTCCAAGAGGCTCCAAAACCATCCGCAGACTCCCACATAATAGCAGCGAGAATCCGAGGATGGAGAGGGGGGCAACAAGAAGTTCCAAAAGGACGAACTTCGCCGGAGAACTACAGCTCCATTAAAATATACTACTATAACTTATAATACTAGACGCAATCTTAGGCAAACTAAATTATTTAAATCGCTACCGGCCTTAAGATTGTTTATTTATATGATAATCTGATAATATGATAATCGTGACAAAAAAAAAAATATATATATATATATACATACACATACATACATACATACATATACATATACATATATATATATATACATACACACATATATACATACATACACATACACACATATATACACATATATATATATACATACACATATACATATATACATACACACATACACATACATGTACATACACATATTCACACAAATACATACATAAACATACACATACACATAATAAAAAATATATATATATATATATATATATATATATATATATATTTTTTTTTTTTTTTTTTTTTTTTTTTTTTTTAAATAAATAAAAAATATATATGCAAACATATATACACCCATACACATATGTGTATATATATATATAGAAACATATACTTACATACACATACATTTTATTAACAGATAGGATATTAAGTGTTGGTCATATCCAGGTACCAAAGTGTAATCAAAAAATTATTAGTAAAAGCTGTAAAAAAAAAAAGGAGAAAAACAAAAATATATTTTCTCAAAAAATTATGGATGACATAGACATTAGAAACAAGGATTTAGACTGGAAGTCCAAAAACCTGAAACATTGGTATTGTGAATAGTGGGTTCACTTAAACAGATTATAATATAATACTGAAGATTCGAATAGAAGACATTCTTTAACAGATATATATATAAAAAAATATATATATATCAGTCCATTGAATCTTCATTATTAGGGGAAGAGTTGTCAAAGCGGCCTCGCTTATGTAGATTCTGACGCGAAGAGGTGGAAGAGTTATGTACTCCTGTTGCATTTTGCTGAGGTGATCCTGAGGCTGACCTTCTGCGTGGTAAATCTTTAAGTGAATCCTGGTCCTTTAGGCCCAACTCGATCAAGGCTGACTGCAATTCCTCTGAAGAGCGACATATATATTTAATTTCTAAATGTGTAAATCTGAGCGAAAAAGGAAAACCCCAATGATAAGTAATTTGATGACGCTGAAGTACTTGTAACTGGGGTTTGAGTGCACGTCTTTTTGCCACTGTAATAGGAGAAAGGTCTGCAAAAAGCTGATATACATGACCTTGAAAGGTGAGAGAATCCTTTCCTCTGGCTGCTGCAAGCAATTGTTCTTTAGTGCGATAATAATGAATTTTAGCAATTATGTCCCTAGGAGTAGGGATGAGCCGAACACCCCCCTGTTCGGTTCGCACCAGAACATGCGAACAGGAAAAAAATTCGTTCGAACACGCGAACACCGTTAAAGTCTATGGGACACGAACATGAATAATCAAAAGTGCTAATTTTAAAGGCTAATATGCAAGTTATTGTCAATAAAAGTGTTTGGGGACCTGGGTCCTGCCCCAGGGGACATGGATCAATGCAAAAAAAAGTTTTAAAAACGGCCGTTTTTTCAGGAGCAGTGATTTTAATAATGCTTAAAGTCAAACAATAAAAGTGTAATATCCTTTTAAATTTCGTACCTGGGGGGTGTCTATAGTATGCCTGTAAAGGGGCGCATGTTTCCCGTGTTTAGAACAGTCTGACAGCAAAATGACATTTTGAAGGAAAAAACTCATTTAAAACTACCGCGGCTATTGCATTGCCGACAATACACATAGAAGTTCATTGATAAAAACGGCATGGGAATTCCCCACAGGGCAACCCCGAACCAATATTAAAAAAAAAAAATGATGTGGGAGTCCCCCTAAATTCCATACAAGGCCCTTCAGGTCTGGTATGGATATTAAGGGGAACCCCAGCCAAAATTTAAAAAAAAAATTGACGTGGGGTTCCCCCTAAATTCCATACCAGACCCTTCAGGTCTGGTATGGATTTTAAGGGGAACCCCGCGCCCCAAAAAAAAAAAAAAAAACGGCGTGGGGTCCCCCTAAAAATCCATACCAGACCCTTATCCGAGCACGCAACCTGGCAGGCCGCAGGAAAAGAGGGGGGGACGAGAGTGCGGCCCCCCCCCCCTCCTGAACCATACCAGGCCACATGCCCTCAACATTGGGAGGGTGCTTTGGGGTAGCCCCCCAAAGCACCTTGTCCCCATGTTGATGAAGACAAGGGCCTCATCCCCACAACCGTGGCCGGTGGTTGTGGGGGTCTGCGGGCGGGGGGCTTATCGGAATCTGGAAGCCCCCTTTAACAAGGGGACCCCCAGATCCCGGCCCCCCCCCTGTGTGAAATGGTAAGGGGGTACTTACCCCTACCATTTCACTAAAAAACTGTCAAAAATGTTAAAAATGACAAGAGACAGTTTTTGACAATTCCTTTATTTAAATGCTTCTTCTTTCTTCCTTCATCTTCTTCTTCTTCTGGTTCTTCTGGCTCTTCTGGTTCTTCCTCCGGCGTTCTCGTCCAGCATCTCCTCCGCGGCGTCTTCTATCTTCTTCTCCTCGGGCCGCTCCGCACCCATGGCATGAGGGGGGAGGCTCCCGCTCTTCTCTTCATCTTCTTCTTCATCTTCATCTTCTTCTTCATCTTCTTCTTCTTCTTCTTCTTCTTCTCTTCTTCATCTCTTCTTCCTTCTTCATTTCTTCTGCGGGCCGCTCCGCATCCATGCATGGAGGGAGGCTCCCGCTGTGTGACGGCGTCTCTTCGTCTGACGGTTCTTAAATAACGGGGGGCGGGGCCATCCGGTGACCCCGCCCCCCTCTGACGCACGGTGAATTGACGGGACTTCCCTGTGACGTCACGGGGAATGCCACAGGTAAGTCCCGTCATGTCCCGTGCGTCAGAGGGGGGCGGGGTCACCGGGTGGCCCCGCCCCCCGTTATTTAAGAACCGTCAGACGAAGAGACGCCGTCACACAGCGGGAGCCTCCCTCCATGCATGGATGCGGAGCGGCCCGCAGAAGAAATGAAGAAGGAAGAAGAGATGAAGAAGAGAAGAAGAAGAAGAAGAAGAAGAAGATGAAGAAGAAGATGAAGATGAAGAAGAAGATGAAGAGAAGAGCGGGAGCCTCCCCCCTCATGCCATGGGTGCGGAGCGGCCCGAGGAGAAGAAGATAGAAGACGCCGCGGAGGAGATGCTGGACGAGAACGCCGGAGGAAGAACCAGAAGAGCCAGAAGAACCAGAAGAAGAAGAAGATGAAGGAAGAAAGAAGAAGCATTTAAATAAAGGAATTGTCAAAAACTGTCTCTTGTCATTTTTAACATTTTTGACAGTTTTTTAGTGAAATGGTAGGGGTAAGTACCCCCTTACCATTTCACACAGGGGGGGGGCGGGATCTGGGGGTCCCCTTGTTAAAGGGGACTTCCAGATTCCGATAAGCCCCCCGCCCGCAGACCCCCACAACCACCGGCCACGGTTGTGGGGATGAGGCCCTTGTCTTCATCAACATGGGGACAAGGTGTTTTGGGGGGCTACCCCAAAGCACCCTCCCAATGTTGAGGGCATGTGGCCTGGTACGGTTCAGGAGGGGGGGGGGGGGCGCACTCTCGTCCCCCCCTCTTTTCCTGCGGCCTGCCAGGTTGCATGCTCGGATAAGGGTCTGGTATGGATTTTTAGGGGGACCCCACGCCTTTCTTTTTTTTTTTTTGGCGCGGGGTTCCCCTTAAAATCCATACCAGACCTGAAGGGTCTGGTATGGAATTTAGGGGGAACCCCACGTCAATTTTTTTTTAAAATTTTGGCTGGGGTTCCCCTTAATATCCATACCAGACCTGAAGGGCCTTGTATGGAATTTAGGGGGACCCCCACATCATTTTTTTTTTATTATTTTGGTTCGGGGTTGCCCTGTGGGGAATTCCCATGCCGTTTTTATCAATGAACTTCTATGTGTATTGTCGGCAATGCAATAGCCGCGGGTAGTTTTAAATGAGTTTTTTCCTTCCAAATGTCATTTTGCTGTCAGACTGTTCTAAACACAGGAAACATGCGCCCCTTTACAGGCATACTATAGACACCCCCCAGGTACGAAATTTAAAGGGATATTACACTTTTATTGTTTGACTTTAAGCATTAATAAAATCACTGCTCCTGAAAAAACGTCCGTTTTTAAAACTTTTTTTTGCATTGATCCATGTCCCCTGGGGCAGGACCCGGGTCCCCAAACACTTTTTATGACAATAACTTGCATATAAGCCTTTAAAATTAGCACTTTTGATTTCTCCCATAGACTTTTAAAGGGTGTTCCGCGGCATTCGAATTTGCCGCGAACACCCCAAATTGTTCGCTGTTCGGCGAACTTGCGAACAGCCAATGTTCGAGTAGAACATGAGTTCGACTCGAACTCGAAGCTCATCCCTACCTAGGAGGACCATTTATTCTTGAGCTAAAGCTCTATGCACTCTGTCCATTTCTAATCTCTCTATTGGGATACCAGGTTGTAGTTCCTGAAACAGTGCAATAATAGTGGCTTGAACATCAAGGACAGCCTCAGGGATACCTCTAATCCGCAAGTTGGCCCGACGATCCCTATTCTCCTGGTCCTCTAAACGTGACTGTAATACAGCATTTTCTTCTTTAACCACTTGCTTACAGGGCACTTAAACCCCCCTCCTGCCCAGACCAATTTTGAGCTTTCAGCGCTGTCGCACTTTGAATGACAATTGCGCGGTCATACAACACGGTACCCAAATGATATTTTTATCATTTTTTTCCCACAAATAGAGCTTTCTTTTGGTGGTATTTAATCACAGCTGGGATTTTTATTTTTTGCTAAACAAACAAAAAAAGATGGAAATTTTTGAAAAAAAAAATCATGTTTAATAGTTTGTTATAAAATTTAGCAAACAGGTAATTTTTCTCCTTCATTGATATGCGCTGATGAGGCGGCACTGGTGGGCACTGATAGGCTGCACTGATGGGCACGGATACAGATAAGGCGGCACTGATGGGCACAGTTAAGGCGGCACTGATAGGCACAGTTAAGGCGGCACTGATGGGGACAGATAAGGCGGCAGTGATGGGGACAGATAAGGCGGCACTGATGGCCACGGATGGGTGGCACGGATGGGTGGCACGGATGGGCACTGATAGGTACCACTGATGGGCAGCACTGATGGGGGGGGGCACTGATGGGGGGCACTGATGGGGGGCACTGATGGGGCGCACTGATGGGCGGCACTGATGGGCACTTATGGGCACTGGTAGGTGACACTGATGGGCACTGATAGGTTGCACTGATGGGGGTGCTGATGGGTGGCACTGATGTGGGTGCTGATGGGTGGCACTGATGGGTGGTACTGATGGGTGGCACTGTGGGCACTGATGGGTGGCACTGTGGGCACTGATGGGTAGCACTGTGGGCACTGATGGGTGGCGCTGATTGATGGCACTGTGGGCACTGATGGGTGACGCTGGTGGGCACTGGTAGGCAGCACTGCTGCCTATTGCCTTGTGTTAGAAGATCGCCGTGAACGGGACTGATGTCCCGATCACGGCCGCCGGTGATTGGGTTTTTTTTTCCTCCTCGCGCTTACATCACATGATCAGCTGTCATTGGCTGACAGCTGATCATGTGGTAAGGGGTCGGGACCAACCCCTTACTCTGATCTGTGATCAGGCGAGTCTCATAGACTCGCTGATCACCGAGCGCGCCACGCGCGCCCTGCAGGGGGCGCGCAGGCCGCTCGTGCACGGGACGACGTCAGTAGACGTAGTCCCGGCAATTTAGATCCGCGCTGTTACCGTCATTTGGCAATGGCCCGGATCTGAAGCGGTTAAGGTTCATAAATTCTAATTTATATTGCTGTGTTTGGCTTTCCAGATCATCCATCCTTATTTCTAGCTCAGCTGTTCATTGCCCCAGTTCTCTAATTTCCCTTGTTAATTTATCTGTTATGTGGTCTGAAATCTGTTTCAGGCCTTTTTGTAATATTTGCTCAAATTTTTTAAATAAATCTGTTTGTGATGCTGATTGTGAGCCTCCTATGTCTGTATCAGACTCTCCAGAAAAATCTATAGTGCTTGTATTAAGTTTCAGTGGCTTGGCAGTATGTGAGGTGGTGGGCTGTGAGGTAACTGCCGCCGCCATCTTGGATAACTGACGGGGCGGCGTTTCCTTAATGTTACCGGACTTAAATTTAGATTTGGTATCTTTCAGAACCATTCTAATAGTGCCTGAGTGCTTTACAGGTAAGTGCCAGGTAGTTTTGATGATTTTCGGCTTCTCTGGGACCTGTAGTCCTCCGGCGAAAACGGCCTCGGAGTGGAGCTCTAAGCAGGCATAACTAACCTCTCAGGCATCCGCGCATGCGCCCCCCAATGTCCCTATATTCTAACCCCACAGCTAAAGTATATACCTCAGGCATGTTATCTGATCCCTTCACCCTAACTAACGGTACACGTCAAGGATGCCCAATATCCCCAATTGTATTTTCTTTAGCCATCGAACCACTAGCGGAACTCATAAGGACCAATACTGATATCCAAGGTCTTATAGTAGGACAGAAGGACCACAAAATCTGACTTTTTGCCGACGATGTTATATTAACACTATCAAATCCTAAATCTTCCCTACACATAATTAAAAAAATACTACATGACTTTGGAAAAATAACCTACCACAAAATTAACACCACTAAATGCTACGCTCTCCCTTTAAACCTCTCCACACAAAATATATCTATGCTTCAAGAGATATTCCCCTGCACTTGGGATTCACCCTCTATCACATACCTGGGTATACAATTGACCCATCCTACCTCTAATTTGTACACCACCAACTATCTATCCCTGCTATTACAAATACAGAAAGAATTTGTCCAACTATCTGAAATTCACTTAACATGGGTGGGACGCATTGCAGCTTACCAAATGCAAATACTCCCCAAATTACTCTACCTCTTCAGAACTCATCCAATCCCAGTCCCACAAAAATTCTTCAAGAACTTAGCCTCAAGCCTGAACAAGTTTATCTGGCAAAACAAAAAACCCAGAGTTGCTCTATCAACTCTTTATAAACATAAGAAAATAGGAGGTGGAGGTCTACTTAACGCCCAAGCTTATTATCAAGCGTCCTTGCTGGACCAAGCGAAATATTGGTTCTCTTACCAGGAGGACAACCTATGGTCTGACATTGAACGTGAGATCACACCGGGACATGACCTGACGGCACTGTTAATGGCCTCTACTATCCATCACAAACCCTTCACTCCACCATACCCTATCATACAAGCAACACTAACAGCCTGGACGTTACTGATTAGAAATCATTTCCCTAATGAAATACTCTTTAAGCTTAATATACCCCTTACAACCTATGAATATCTTATACATAATTTTTCCACACATCACTGGAAGCAAAAAGGCATCCACTTCTCTATGGACGATATAGTGAACCCAACTGCCCTAGATATCCTTAGGATTCAACAAATTAACCACTACACACAAAAAAAACCAATCCCAAATATGAAAATCCCACTTTCCATTTGGAATTTTCTACAGAGCAAAATGGGAAACGGAACTGCAAATGTCTTTCACTTTACCACAGTGGCTACTAGCAATTAAGAACAATAGCACCTCTTCAGCATGTGTTGACCACTGGGACAACTCACTTAAAATGCTCCACAGGTGGTATTTGACTCTCATGCGTCTCCATACTATAGACCCCACGCTATCACCACTATGTTGGAGAGAATGCCATCACAAGGGCAACCTCCTACATGTCATGTGGCATTGTAAAGCCCTTCACACCTTCTGGAAGGATGTATTCTCCCTATTATCAAAAAACCTCAGACACTATATGTACACCCTCTCCAGCACTAGCTTTACTAAGCCTAGGGTTAGAATCCTTTCCCACCCTACACAGAAAAGTGATGGTACACATTCTGTTTGCAGCACGCATGGCTATAGCGAAAACATGGAAGTCACCTACTCCTCCCAACATTAGCGAAGTTATTGCTAGAGTGAAATCACAAAGCCTTATGGAAAAAATGTTAGCGCATAAGGAAGGCAGTCTGCATACCTATCATAAGTATTGGGACAGTTGGTTAACTATCCAAGATAACCTCTAGTGTTGAGTTCGATGATACTTACAACACTCAGTTATTGAAAAAGTCCAACGCGTCTAGGGTGCTATGGCTGTAACAGTGCAAGGGGATTAATGACTTTAGCTATAAAATTGAAGAATTACTATGTTTAATATTAAGATTTAGTATAAGAAATTTGATTTTCAGCTAGTACATACTTAAAGCGGAGTTCCACACAAAAATGGAACTTCCGCTTTTCGGAACCCTCCCCCCCTCCGGTGTCACATTTGGAACCTTTTCAGGGGGGAGGGGGGTGCAGATACCTGTCTAAGACAGGCATTTGCACCCACTTCTGACATAGACTCCCATGGGAGTCTACGCCACTTCCCGTCCCTCCGCGCTGTCTCCTGGGAATCACACAGCTCCCAGGAGAGAGCGGGGACCACTTGGGACGCGCAGCACGACTCGCGCATGCACAGTAGGGAACCGGGAAGTGAAGCCGCAACGCTTCACTTCCTGATTCCCTCACCTAGGATGGCGGCAGCAGCTGCCGAGAACCGAGCGGGTTCTCTGCGTCCCCTGCCGACATCGCTGGAGCCTGGGACAGGTAAGTGGCCATGTATTAAAAGTCAGCAGCTGCAGTATTTGTAGCTGCTGGCTTTTAATATTTATTTTTTTGGCGGTGTGGGTGGACCCCCGCTTTAAGAATTGTTAGAGTTAGTGTTACTTGGTTTCGGAACTACAGAACTGATTATACTACATGATCTATTTAGAGTGACTGCCTTCCGGGTCATAAACGCAGTACCTGAGAGGGTAACTAGCAAGCCTGCTCACAGTATGCTCCCAAAAGGGGTGACAGGCTTCTCCCTCAACTTCTGAAGACTCAACCTGTCTTATTGGGAACCCTGACATATCTTATGGTCTCAACTGTTAATGTAACGAACCAAGGATCCGCAGCCTACTTTTACTTTTTGCTCCATGTAATCTGTATTCTTTTCTTTTCTGTACAACTACTTTGTATGAAACTGCTATGTATGTCTTATATACCATGAAAATTTAATAAAAAAATTTCAAAGCTAAAAAAAGATATTATGCGAAATTACTGAGGGGCGTTGCCCCAAAGATGAATAGGCCATGGCGGAAGGTCAGGAGGAGGCGCTCGGAGGATCAGTCTGCAAAAAAGCACAACTGTGACACAGAGTTTAGTATTGAAATCAGGCACTCGAAACAATAGTCCTATATTGTTGCTAATGTGTACCATGTAAAAGATTTACAGTGAAAGAGATAGAAATAGAAAGAAAAAAGAAGTAATAAGATTTATTTGCACAAGAATGATGTGCTGGTAATCCTCCCCCCAGAGCAACTAATTATTCCACCTGTGAGAGGAGCTTACCAACTCCGTTTAAGGTATCCCGCGTCCTACTGAGGAGCCGCGAGATACTCTGTGGGGTAAGAGGGAGGCGCCAACAACCAGGTGTCAGCACACTTATTAATTTTCGATAGCGTGTAATCAAACAGGTAGACTTAAAGGGTCGCCCTAAATGCTGCACGTTACATAGTTACATAGTTACATAGTAGGTGAGGTTGAAAAAAGACACAAGTCCATCAAGTCCAACCTATGTGTGTGATTATGTGTCAGTATTACATTACATATCCCTGTATATTGCGGTCATTCAGGTGATTATCTAATAGTTTCTTGAAGCTATCAATGCTCCCCGCTGAGACCACCGCCTGTGGAAGGGAATTCCACATCCTTGCCGCTCTTACAGTAAAGAACCCTCTACGTAGTTTAAGGTTAAACCTCTTTTCTTCTAATTGTAATGAGTGGCCACGAGTCTTATCAAACTCTCTTCTGCGAAAAAGTTTTATCCCTATTGTGGGGTCACCAGTACAGTATTTGTAAATTGAAATCATATCCCTTCTCAAGCGTCTCTTCTCCAGAGAGAATAAGTTCAGTGCTCGCAACCTTTCCTCATAACTAAGATCCTCCAGACCCTTTATTAGCTTTGTTGCCCTTCTTTGTACTCGCTCCATTTCCAGTATGTCCCTCCTGAGGACTGGTGCCCAGAACTGGACAGCATACTCCAGGTGCGGGCGGACCAGAGTCTTGTAGAGCGGGAGAATTATCGTTTTATCTCTGCAGTTGATCCCCCTTTTAATGCATGCCAATATTCTGTTTGCTTTATTAGCAGCAGCTTGGCATTGCATGCCATTGCTGAGCCTATCATCCACTAGGACCCCCAAGTCCTTTTCCATCCTAGATTCCCCCAGAGGTGCACGTGCAGCTGTAATTGCTATAACTAAAACATCATAACTAATATTCACACGCGACCATGGTGTGGGCAGTAAGCCAATGCAAACTTGTTAGAATTTTCAACAGTTGGGCATCCGCCACTCTAGTTGACGTAGGTATACCTTCTCATATGTTGATAGTAGACCCTGAGCATATATAAAAATCATCCCCGATTGCATAGAAAACACATGAAGTGAAACATAACATATTCCCCAAGCTAGTGGATAGGCTTTTCAGAGTATGCTGGGTGAACTACTACTAAGTACTGTAATTGTCAGTCAAATAGGACCATGTTACCGTAAGTTCGACCAATAATCAGGACAGTGGTGTCTGGTGGTATCTTCCTCACCGAAGGTATATCTCGAGCAAAACATAACATTGGTCATGACAGATTAACCTGTAATAAAAATGGACAGCTATCAATCCTGGGTATCACGACCATATACTCTGAGGTGTGTCCTGATCCCTGCTGATCTCGCAAGAGATGGGGGTCCAACGTCTATTGCTAGTGACCTGCAGGGATAAAGAGCAAGGCAGTCTGTGCTCAATAAGTGCAACTAGCTTGAGGGTCAATTTTGATAGGATTGAACAGTGGACAGTATGAGTGGGCAGTTAGCAATCCTGGCTAACATGTCCACATACTCTGAAGTGTGTCCTAGACTCTGCTGATCTCGTGTGAGATAGGTGTCCAGCATCTATTGCCAGGATCCTACAAGGATAAAGAGCAAGGCAGTCTGTGCTCAATAAGTGCAACTAGCTCGAGGATCAATTTTGATATGAATTCTGAGGAGTCAGGTATGCAACATTTTAGTGGAGTGATGCATCAACGCTAGAAGACAATGTGTTATGTTGGAATACGATGACAGGGTGAACTTAAACTGTTGTTCTTTGTGAGGAGAAAAGGCCACGTTATGATTGTGTTACTCATTGTCCTGGTCTCTAACAGCCTCATTTAGCCTCTTTGGGGTGCCTGATTTGGATCTACCCCCACGGTTGTGTTTAGGTTTTTTAGACTGTCTTTTGTCTGGAGAGGCAAAGGGAGAAGTAGGTGGGCTCCTTTCCAATGGTGATTGTAGAAAATCAGCATTCCTCTCTGGTAAAGCAGTCTGACCTAAGTCTAATGCATCACAAAATTCTGGAAGGTCAGCTGGTGTGCGTAATATGTGCTGGCGGCCATTGTGCGTGACCGTGAGGGAGAATGGAAAGTGCCAGATATATCTTAGGTCTCTTTCCCTCAATTTCTCCAACAGTGGGCGCAAAGCACGCCGATTTCTCAGCGTGATCTGAGATAGATTATCCTTGCTCCATTAAAAAGGATTTGATCATTTCTCCTCACCTTGTGCATTGTTTCCTCCTTCAGCACAAAACTTTGTAGGGAACAAAGTATGTCTCTCGGGGGAGCTGTATCTGGCCCTTTAGGCCTGAGTGCTCTGTGTGCTCTTACAAAGTCAATTTCCATGTCCTCCTGTCTTTCAAGCATCCTATTGAATACTCTCATTAGTGCTGGAACAATCTGGTCAGCTTCCACTGATTCAGGGATCCCCCTTACTCTAATGTTGCACCTCCTTCCCCTATTATCAAGGTCCTCAATGTGCCGGTTCATATCTATGAAATGCTGCGACTGTGTTACCGTGGCCCTCTCCAATCTATGGATGGCCTTGTCTCTGCACTTCCCCTCAATCTCTGTCACCGCCATCTTCTCATTAAGTACTAGCATGCTTGTTTTCAGGTCGGTGATTGCAGCTGAGAAGGTGGCCTTAATGTCAGCAGCGAACACTGACATATCAGAAAATGTTAGGGGATGATCCGGTCTGGACTTACCTCTGCTGGTGTCCTCTGGGGCTGACTGAGAGTCCTCACTGCCTTCTTCCTCCTGGTAAGTAGGTGCCATCTTGGGCCTTGTCATGCTGCTGCTAGCTGCCGGCTTGGTTTTAAAGATATTTGCAATGTTTTGTGTCGCCGCTGACACCAAGTTGCGTCGCGAACGAGACTGCGGGGTCGGGTGTAGATTTCTGCCCGGCATCTGAGAGCTGTAGGTTGGGTGAGATGCTGTGAACGGCTGCGTGTGCTGCGTAGCTCCTTCACTGTGCTGCCATCTCCGCTGCGGGCCAAGCCACGCCCCTTTTTATATTTTTTTATGATGTGGGTTTAGTGACACTTTATGTCTCTGCCTTTTTTCTATTTTTTCTCAATAAAGGTTTATTTTGTAAATGTGAAGATACAGTAAAGTAGACATTATACATTTATATTAGATATAAAGGATGAATAAACAGGCCTTTTCTCACACACATGCTGCAGACCACAATTACTGTTTGGAGCCTCTGCCTGCAGTGTATCAGCACTTCACTGATACCGGTCAGCATCAAAAGGCCCTTATTCCTCCTCCTTCTCCTCGTTCCTCACTTTAAACTTCTCCCCCCACTCAACAACATTTTCCATCTGCATTTGCAGCAACATCCCTGGTCTCAAGTGATAGGAAGAGAAGCTTGAAATGAGGTTTGAGAAGCCTACTTTATAGCACATCAAGCAATGAAGAGGGTCAGCTTGGAGTCATTCTGAGTAAGGCAAGTGTAAGCTTGAACCTTGCTGTAAGTCTCCCAACATCACCATCTTCAGCAACATCCATGACCAGGCAGATTTCACTTCTGCAGCTACTAGAGCAGAAAAAAGTCCCCTAATCATGACCAGCATCTCAATGCCAACTTGATAAAACTGATGGCTTTACAACCGCTGCCATTTCAATTAGTGAAAATCGCCCCCCTTATTAACCCCTATGTAACGAGCCCCTTGCTCGCTCGGTTCCACTCTCCCGACACTCCTCTGCGGCTATAGAATCAGATTACAGATCGCAACATCTGATGGTTCGGTCATCCAATGCTCCAGAACTAGAACTACAGCTATGTGCCGTTCTAATCCAGTTGTGTAGCTCAGAACAAACACCATTCAGGCTGTATGTAAGTTCAACCAAGATTCTCTCTTTATTGACAGGAATACAGTCTCTTTTATACAGTAAAAGAGGAGGTGCAGACCTCCTGCTCATATTACTCTAACAATACACCTGTAACCTAATTAACCTAATTAACATAGGCTAATTAACTAACCCCTTTAGACAGCCTAGATGACTCAGACATGACCTTTAGGCCAGACTGGCCTTCTTTTAGCTCAGAAAACCCAATCAACATTATCACAATAGCAGAGTTAATTAACACAAACAACAAAGGGGATCTAATGACTCTTAGATCCCATACTAGAGACTTATTTACAATACACATTCTAGCAGGCAACAGACAGACAGGTGGCTGGAATTTACATCAGCATCTCCTAACAGTATCTGTCCCAGCTTTATGAATCAGCCACTATTTCTAATATGGCAAATCCAGGGTCCCCAGAGTCTGTGTGTCCTGGGGGACCAGGACCCGAATCCACAGTAATACCACCTCAAGGGTCACAAGGCATACAGCTCACAAAGAGCACCGTTCCCCCAAATGCCAGGGCCCCCGATTGATCGTCAAGAGGCTAGCATTCAGTCCCCTCCAAAAGTCTCTCTCCCGGCTAGGTCTGTCACACCCTACTTTATCCTAAACAGTCCTAACTCCGCAACGTGTGGCATGGGACGTGGCAAGTAACAATCCGCAATGTGTGGCATGGGACGTGGCAAGTGACAATCTGCAATGTGTGGCATGTAACAATCCGCAACGTGTGGCATGGGACGTGGCAAGTAACAATCCACAATGTGTGGCATGGGACGTGGCAAGTAACAATCCGCAACATGTGGTATGGGACGTGGCAAGTAACAATCCGCAACGTGTGGCATGGGACGTGGCAAGTGACAATCTGCAACGTGTGGCATGGGACGTGGCAAGTGACAATCCGCAACGTGTGGCATGGGACGTGGCAAGTAACAATCCACAACGTGTGGCATGGGACGTGGCAAGTGACAATCTGCAACGAGTGGCATGGGACGTGGCAAGTGACAATCTGCAACGTGTGGCATGGGACGTGGCAAATGACAATCTGCAACATGTGGCATGGGACGTGGCAAGTGACAATCTGCATCTAGTGACAGGCGACATAGCAAGTGGCAATCCGCAACGTGTGGCAGATGACAGTGGCAAGTGACACGCTCGGGGCTCCCACTTATTCTGCATTATGGTGAGTTGAACTATTTCTTTTTTTATAACAATGTAATAATAGTAATAATGCGCTTTAATCATCCTGACACCATAACAACCATGGTGCCGTGATAATTAAAGCGCTAACACCAACCATTTCCCCATTAAATTTACCCCAAAAAAAGTATTTTCTGGCAGCGCCCCTCCCGAGACTAGGCTCTGGATCCGCCCCTGGACAGTAGTGATAGTTGTATGCAGTGGATGCAAAGCAAAGTATTGTAACACCAACATGTGAACACCACCATGTGTGGCCTTTGCAACTTAAGGAAAGAGAGCTCGGGGGAAGGCGCCAAAGACATTTCTCAACCACATGTTTTTAATGACCCCCACCTGAACTGCAATTCTAATATCTAAATGAGCCCTAACCTTATATCTGCTCTGACTGCTACTTCCATCATTCAATCCAGTCCTAGGATCAATGAATTAAAAAATCAGGTATTGCAGCCAAAGCTAACTTTTTGTCATGTGATAATGGGGTGCTGTTGCTGTATTTAAACCAAGTAATAAAGTAAAAGTAGAAAAAGACTACATATCCAAAATATGTGGTGCTAGGGTACAGTGTCTCTGGTGCTGTCTGTAAATATTGTGCTGTTCTATAATACCACACACAGTTTAAACATGTCTCCTAAGAATTGGTGTTTTTCCAACCTCACCCTAAAGTCACTTAAACAGGAGACTCTTCTGGCCCTTTTTAAAAATGTAAAAATTGCTTTGCATTGGTTCATGTCCAGTTAATTGCCTCTTGAGTGTTACTGCTGAAAAAGCAGGAGTGGCATGGATGGGACCCAGCACAATCTCAAATATCCACATATTGCATGGGGTTTTGTCCTGCATAGGCTGATGTAACGCTGTCAACACACACCCTGTATCACTATCAGAACATAGCAGGGCATATAATTCTTTCACTGAATTTAGCTTTTCCGTGCTGTCAAATATAAGCAAATGGCAGGTAGGAAAGGGTTAAATTATCCTGTAAATGTAAACAAATGATGTTGCACCTAGCTACTGATTGCTTTATTCTCCAGCTTTGAATGATTCCAGCTGAACCGCATTTTCTTAAAACTGGCATAGGTCACGCAAATGTAGCAATTTGTGCTGCTCACAATTTAACAATTTGTCAATCAATAAATACTTTATCACGAAGTGTCATATTGGATGGTAGATCAAAGGCAGGCTCTGGATAGTAATAGTCTCCTCTACAGACTCCAAACAAGCAACTATATCTAAATACAGTTCAAAAGGAATCTTTCATATTTTTTTCTGGTTATGCACATGTTATCAGCCTGAAGTTATAGGTTAGTAATTTTAGGGGTTAATTACTGATAGAAGCAAGAAATGTACAAAACATTTTCAAAGTCATAGCTGCCTCGAACTTTGCAGTTTTAGTCTACACAGTTGCCTAATGAATTTTATTACTTCATCCCTATATTTTTGCAGGGTGATTTAAATAAATGAACATCAACAGGCTTATTTAATGAAGCTGTAGAAAATGCAGTCACTGTCTGCAAGCTATGATAACCTAAAGAAGCCAGCCTACAACATATCTCTCCTGTACTGCCTGGAGCTACTCTAAATTCTTCCACCTTCCTTGTCTGGAGATTACACATCCCTACCCCCGTCCTCATGCAACAATTACAGTATATGCCCAGCGCCCAAATTAACTCTTTGCATTGTAACATGGAGGATGAGCCCTATCTTATGTAAATAACATCTAACAAGCAGGTTTTAGTAGAGAATAGAGTGAACAGGGGAGTGACCTTATTAATCCGCTGCTGCTCTTTTACTGTCCTATCAACATTTTGAGGGTGGTGAGAGGGCACCCAAGTATTTATTAATTGTTACAGAAAATGCAAAGTCAGCTGCTGGGCTGGGCTGGGCTGGACAAGCTAATCTGACATAATTGTGTACATTTCAGGACAAGCTACCAAGAACTGCCCACGATCAAACTGGGTCCTCTTCATTTAGTGGTGTAATAATAGGTACCACTTTCTTGTATTTTATATATTTATTGGTTAAACAAATTGAGGGCCATTTTTTTTTTTTTTTTTGCCTTGTTTAGTGTTAAGGCAACACTCCCCTAGCACACCCATGCTCTCTCAGATATTAGTTCACCAGCACAGTACACCAAGGTACATCAGCAGCAACTGAATGACTCAATAAACATTTATAGCGCAAAATATTCTTCTTGCACAGCCTACTGAAAAACATCAGCAGTGGCTGGCTAAAACCATAAAGAACTTCAGGAACCCTCCAGATCTCTAGAATTTCCCAATGTATAGTCAGAATTTGCAATAGGACTAGAGGATAGAAAGAGAACACTTGGTAAGGCTATGTTGCAGCCCCATAGAGTTGAAGAAGAGCCTGCCTACCACCTCAGGATGGCTGCTGTGCAATCTGGGAGGAAAGAGGACTGCTGGGAACCACCTAGAATGATGGATAATATATTCCCCAGGATACAATTCTTTAGAAAGCCAAGAACTGGATGAGACTAAAAGGAACAGGAAGACAGGGATCTGCAAGAGGAGGAAAATGAGAGAGAATCCTGGACTTGGAGCAGTCTTGTGGGGAACATGAGAAATGACCACCGGGAGAGTTGCTGTGTTGGAGAGATGCCTGTTGTACTGTTTGCCATAGTCTTGGAGAGTGAAAGACTGGGCTGCCACATTTACAGAGTTCACAGCTGCCAGAGAGCATTACTGGGTTTTAAACCTTCCCCATGGTATTCACAAAGTAGGGATGAGGTTCATAGTGTGACTCACATGTAAAAGTAGAAGAACATATATAGGGAATATCCTCTGTGTCAGGAAAGGCTTGCTGGGAACAGTAGTTCTACACAAGCTGGTGCGCGTTTGTGGGTGCCTATGTGCATACGCATGCACGGGAGCGTGCGCACATGCAATCCCTGGCGCCAGGCGGGCTATTTAAACTCAGCTGTTATACCGAAGCATTGCTGTCTGATCTACAGCATTCCCTGTGAGTTACTTGCTTATCTAATCTGTTCCTGTGATTAATCGGCTTGCCTTGTGACTTCCTCTGCTATCTGCCTGCATCTGACCTGTTCACGACCTTGCACCTGCTTATCCTCTGGTTCATCCGTGCCTGCCTGTTACCGACCCTGCTTTTCTATTGACTCTGCTCCTGTCTCCTGCATCTGTTCCAGTTCTGTTTTTCTGTGTATGACCCAGCCTGCCTGACCTTCCTGTGTTCTAGCCCCTGGAACCTCCTCTCTGTATCGCGTGTGTGGTTTCCTGACACGAGCCTGCTCCAGTCTTCAGCCAAGTCAGCTGTCTCCAGTCTGCTGACTACCAGCCACAGCATCATCCGGAACTCCAGACCTACTTCCCAGCTGTTGATCCTGCCAGGCACTCATGCTACCCTGTACTCCTGTGCCTCCTGTTCACTCTATCAGGGGCCACGAGTCAGGGGCATAAGAGAGGCCTTCCTCTGCATACTGGACTCATCTACTAGGTATGTGACAGTATCAGACAGCCATGTCTGAGCCAGAGCAGGGAACCTCTCCTATGGGGGAACATTTACATCTGGCAGGCCTGACACAGGCTGTCAAGAGTCTACAAGGGGGCTATACCCGTTTGGAGGAATGTGTTCAAGCACTTTCATCTCCTGCTGCAACCCAGGGGTCTCCACATCCCTCAGCTGCCACAGCCAGCGCACCTGCTCCACCTGCAGTAATGATGCTAACCCCTGAGCCTTGTGTACCTACACCTGAAAGGTTCTCGGGAGAACGCAGCAAATTCAGGATCCTCCGCAACTCCTGTGAACTTTATTTTGCTCTGCAGCCATGTACCTTCTCCTTAGAGGCTCCCAAAGTGGGCTTTGTGATTTCCCTGCTACAGAATGAGCCTCTGTCTCGGGCACACCGTATTCTTGAACAAAAAGCAGCAGAACTGGCTAACCTGACTACATTCTTTGATGCCATGGCTCAACTTTATGAAGATCCCCAGCTATCTGCAACTGTGGAAGCCACACTTCATAATTTACAGCAAGATCGCAGACCAGCAGATTACTATGTTGCAGAATTTAGACGTTGGAGTGCTGACACCAACTGCAATGATGCTACCCTCTACTACCAGTTTTGTATGGGACTGTCAGACCCACTAAAGGACGAATTAGCCCAAGTTGGGGTGCCCCAAACTCTGGATGCACTTGGTAATCTGGCTATACAGATCAACCGATGTCTGCAAAAATGCAGATCAGAAAGGGCCACGGGTCAACCTCGCCCCACCTGGATGTTGAGCAAAAAAAGGGGCAATAAAAGAACCACAACACTCTGTAATTTAAATATAATTATGACAGACTAAGGATAAAATCCATCCACGTCTGTGTAAGATTGGTGACAGTTGCTGGCACCAATCAGTAGTGGGTGTGTTCCTCTGAATTCATGCAGCATATAACAAAAAAATAGGAGAGAAAGTGAATTCGTACATGAGGAACATACAAGAGTCAAATTAAATTAATTAAGTACTGTTTAATGAACAAGTTCACAATAGACACCAATCCAAAAATATCCTGAAAACACAGGTACCATCACCATTAAAAAGACAAGACAGTCATGTGCAGACACAGATGGCCACCTATCACAACCAACCGCTCATACTCGACATGTGAAGTCATTCAAAATAAATAAACATGAATGGTTTCCAAATACAAAGCATTGCTGAAAGTCCTAGTAGCATAAGGGGAGGACAGCAAATTATGAACAGTAGAGACTGAATAAATGTTGGGTGGTTGTAGCAGCAGAACTTGATCAACACTGTATAGTAATGTGGAGGGCAGAACTAGACACGGAGGGGGGGAGAGAAGTGTTGAAGGGCCATGATGGAAAGGCCCTAGATGGAGGGATGCATGGGAGACTCAGCAGCAGCTACGAGGCACAGGTGTATGTAGGCTGGGAGATCAGAGCCTCTCTAGGCCAGGGATGGCTCACAAGGCTGCAGACCGGGAGGTATAGATGGAAAGTGCTGGCAGCTAAAGCAGGAGGAGCGGGTTTAGGCTGTATGGCTGACGCTGTGGGACGGATGCCAAATAACAAACACAGTGAATAACTGGAGATAACTGTCCCGAATCAGGGATGCAAAAAGGTAGGATCTCACCCAGTGTTGATTGCCGTCCACGTCAGGGGAAGAAGTTTAAAACTGTCACCGTCTCCTGTTTATAAAGTGCCTTTTAGCGAGTGGTTCGATCATGCAGGGAGCCATCCGGAGTGTGCCTCCATCAAAGGTAGCAGGTAGACAGTAGGAGGGAGTAAACCCAGGTGGACGCTGCGGATAAAGTCCGGATGGCTGAGGCAGCAGTCTCCCCCTCGTCTGGTTTCTGCAAGTGGATTCAAACAACCGCTGGTCTAGCGGGTCAGTGTGATCAGAGCTGATAGGTGGGTCTGTGAGTCAGCAGATACGCTATGAGCAGCGTGATGGCGTCATGCTGACGCGTTTCATCCGTAGATCGGATTTCATCAGGATATGCACAGTGGCAGACATCATCAACTTATATAGTGTTAAGACGGTACCACCTGGATGTTGCCAAGAGTTCCCAGCTCCTCAAATACGGCCCCACCGGTGCAGTCAGCACCCGTTCCTGACACGTCCGAACCTATGCAGTTGGGTGTGCTACATCCCTCACTCATGGGGGAAGAACGCCAATGCCGTCATCTGAACAACCTATGCATGTACTGTGGAGAACCTAGGCACTATGTGAGATCCTATCCGTCAAAGCTCCGTAAGTGCCTCTCAATTTCTGCTGACCACACTCTTGCTGTATACAACACTTCATCTCACTTTTCTCTCCCTGTTCGATTGCAGCTTCCCGGAAGGAACATCCAGGTATCCGCTATCATTGACTCGGGAGCATGTAGCTGCTTCATGGACTCAACCTTCGCAGCTAAACTTCTGATCCCTTTATTGCCCAAGGCTCAAGGACTTTTGGTACATCTAGCCGATGGGTGTGCCATCAAGTCGGGTCCTGTCACGCAGGAGACGACCCCTCTACTGGCCACCATTTCCAATCTCCACAGACAACTGGGAAGTCACCTTCCCTTCACCTTATTGTCATCAACACTGCCTTCAAGAAGTTGCCAGTAACTCTTCCTCCCTGTCTGGACTCTGAAGTACACCAATCAGTCCCAGTGGCATACCATGACTTCTTGGACGTTTTCAGCAAAAAGGGTGCAAAGACTCTTCCTCCCCACCAAGTCTATGACTGTTCAATTGAACTCCTTCCAGGGGCCGAGGTGCCTTTTGAAAGAATTTAAACAGAACTAGAGCTGGGTACACTAAAGGAGTACATTGATGACAATCTGAAAAAGGGGTTCATCCGCCCATCCACATCTCGGCAGAGGTTGGCATCTTCTTCGTGGAAAAGAAAGATCATACCCTATGGCCTTGTATTGATTATCGCAAACTTAACAAAATCACCATTAAGAATCGCTATCCTCTTCCTTTAGTGGCAAAATTATTGCAGAGACTTGGGGCTGCAGTCATCTTCACCAAACTTGACCTTTGGGGGGGCCTATAACTTGGTCCACATCAGGGAAGGTGACAAATGGAAGACAGCTTTTTGCAACTGATTCGGACACTTTGAATACCTGGTGATGTAATTCGGGCTATGCAATGCTCCTGCCACCTTCCAGCACTTTGTCAGTGACATTTTCCGAGACTTCCTAGACCTGTTTGTCATTGTCTACCTAGATGACATTCTGATTTTCTCTTCCTCCATTGACAGTCATCACAAACATGTCAAGTGTGTGTTGGGTCGGCTCCGGCAGCACGGCCTATATGCCAAACCCAAGAAATGCAAATTTGAACAGCAAAGTATACAATTTCTGGGACTGATTATTTCGATTGAGGGCATTAAAATGGATCCCCAAAAGATTTCCGCTATCTTAAAATGGCCAATCCCTGTAGACAAGAAGGGGATTCAATGGGTCGTGGGATTTGCAAACTTTTACCGGAAGTTCATCAGCCATCATCTCCCCCATTACGCAGTTGATCAAGCAGGGAATCCGGTTCCACTGGACTCCTGAAGCTCAAGTTGCCTTTGATGCCCTCAAAACACTATTCACCTCTGCTTCCGTGTTAAAACACCCTGACTCTACCTTACCATTTTTTCTGGAAGTTGATGTTTCTGAAGTTGCTGTCGGAGCAGTGCTTTCTCAACGACAGGGATTCAAGGATCTTTTATACTCCATTGCTTTCTTCTCCCGTAAGCTATATTCTGCAGAGAAGAACTATGACGTTGGGGACTGTGAACTTTTGGCGATAAAGGCTGCATTGGAGGAGTGGCGATATCTTTTAGAAGGGGCAGCTCACCCGATTCTGATTTATACTGACCATAATGCCTCGTACACACGGTCGGACTTTTCGTCTAACAAAAAGTCCGACGGACGCCGATGGACTAAAGCTGGCTGACAATCCGATCGTGTGTGGGATTCCCCGGACTTTCAGCGGACTTTCAGCGGACTTTTCCAGCCTCAAATCTGACGGACTTTAGATTTGAAACATGCTTCAAATCTTTACGTCGTAACTACGCCGGACCCAGAAATACGCTCGTCTGTGTGCTAGTCCGATGGTCAAAAACCCACGCTAGGGCAGCTATTGGCTACTGGCTATCAACTTCCTTATTTTAGTCCGGTGTACATCATCACGTACGAATCCGTCGGACGTTTGTGTGATCGTGTGTAGGCAAGTCCGTTCGTAAGAAAGTCTGCCACAAGTCCGCCAAAAGTCCGACAAAAGTCCATCGAAAGTCTGTCGAAAGTCTGTCGGACAGGCTGTCGGACTTTTGTAGACGAAAAGTCCGACCGTGTGTACGCGGCATAAGAATCTGGAATACCTGACAACTGCAAAGAGATTAAGGACACATCAAGCCAGGTGGTCATTATTCTTTTCCAGATTCTCCTTCCATGTCACCTACTGGCCCGGGTCGAAGAACACAAAACCAGACACCTTGTCTCGCATCTTCAACAACTTTAAAGCAACTGCATCACTGGATACCATTCTGCCTGTGGAAAATTGTCTTCTAATACAGGAAGATCTACTGTCCCGGTTCCGTTGAAGTTTCTCCTCCCCTGAAGCAAAGTTGCTGGCAAAAGATGGCCTGTTTTGGGACGATAACAAAATCTTCATACCTGAGAGTCTTCGGTCACCATACTTTAACTCTGTCATGACCATGTGTTAGCCGGGCATTTTGGCACATCCAAGACCTCTGATCTGGTACATCACACATTCTGGTGGCCCCAAGTAGCAAAAGACTGCAAGAGATATGTGGAATCTTGCACCACCTGTATCCGAAGCAAGAGTAATAGAACCAAGGCCTGGGGCTTGCTTAAACCGCTACCTGTTCTAGATAGGCCTTGCAAAATGATATCGATGGACTTCATTGTAGAACTTCCTCCCGCAGAGGGCCATACCACCATCTTCGTGGTGGTGGACCGGCTGTCCAAGATGGCGCACTTCATTCCAATGAAAGGAACACCTTCAGCCCCCGAAACAGCACAAGTCTTCATCAGGGAGATTATTAAGCTTCATGAAGTTCCAGCCAACATTATCTTAGACAGGGGAGTACAGTTCACCTCCAGGTTCTGGAAAGCACTATGCAAATCCCTTGGTATTGAATCATCATTTTCCTCAGCTTACCACCCACAGACAAACGGGCAGACGGAGAGGACCCTTGAACAGTACCCACTCTGTATTTCCTCTTTTTCCCAAGTTGACTGGATCTCTCTGCTGTCATTAGCTGAGTTTGCTTACAACAACTCTACCCACTCCACCATAAGACAAACTCCTTTCTTTGCCAACTATGGGTACCACCCATCATTCCTGCCTAATTCCATTCCGGAATGTTCTGTGCCAGCTGTTCTCAAAACTGTAAACTTCTTCAGCACCAATAACAAATTACCACAAGAGACAATGACTAAATCACAGGAACTCAACAAAGAGACCTTTGACAAGAAAAGACGGGGAGAATTAATCCTGAAATCCGGAGACCAGGTATGGCTGTCCACAGTAAACCTAAGGCTAGCGTGCCCTTCAAAAAAGTTGGGTCCTAGGTTTGTGGGTCCTTTTCCAGTAAAAAGAAGGATCAACAAGGTGGCCTACGAGTTAGAAATGCTGGATTCATTATGGGTACACCCCATTTTCCATGTCTCTTTATTAAAACCTGCTGTTTCCAACCCTGTCCCAGGACGAGATATGGGTCCTACTGAACCTGTAGTGATCGATAGGGAAGAAGAATTTGAGGTGGAAGCAATCATGGATTGTAGAAGGAGAAACAACCAAATTCAATTCCTTATCAAATGGAAGGGGTATGGACCAGAAGAGAATTCATGGGACCCTGAAGGTAATATCCACGCCAAGAGACTGATCCAATCCTTCAAAAGGTCCCATCCTGAGAAATTGGCCTGGTTGGGAATCCGGAGGCTGCCTCTTGGGGGGAACAGTAGTTCTACACAAGCTGGTGTGCGAATGCGGGTGCCTATGCGCGCGCGAAACGCCAGACACCAGGCGGGCTATTTAAACTCAGCTGTTAAACTGAAGCTTTGCTGTCTGATCTACAGTGTCCCCTGTGAATTACTTGCTTATCTGATCTGTTCCTGTGATTACCCAGCTTGCCTTGTGAATTCCTCTGCTATCTGCCTGCATCTGACCCCGGCCTTTCCACAACCTTGCACCTGCCTTATCCTCTGGTTTATCTGTGCCTGCCTGTTACCAACCTGGCTTTTCCAATGACTCTGCTTCTGTTTTCTGCATCTGTTCCAGTACTGTCTGTCTGTGTATGACCCAGCCTGCCTGACCTTCCTGTGTTCCAGCCCCTGGAACCTCCTCTCTCTATCCCATGTGTGGCTTTCCGACACGAGCCTGCTCCAGTCTTCAGCCAAGCCTGCTGTCTCCAGTCTGCTAACTCCCAGCCACAGCATCATTCGGAACTCCAGACCTACTTCCTAGCCGTGAGTCAGGGGTGTAAGAGAGGCCTTCCTCTGCATATTGGGCTCATCTACTAGGTACGTGACACTGCCTTTAAGAAGTGGGCAGAGAAGCTGTAACCAGCAGCCTCTCACCACCATGTAGTCTGCGATTACGACTCCTCCCATTTTCTAGTGTTTCTGCATAGACTGCCATCTGTCCCTAAACTATTCCAACATACACTTAGAAATGGTCACTAGGAACCCACCCTTTAAGGGTGAGAGGGCTGGCAAAAAAAAAAAACAAAGTTCACATTTTTAGCCTTTCTAAGCCATCTTACTTAAGTTCAAAGAACTGAGAGTGCATTTTGGTTACAAAGAATTCAGTCTGCCAAATTTCCATGTGAATTCTGGACCACTGAACCTCAAATGTGACATGTTTGCTTAAAACCCTTGTAGCACTGAACCTCAAATATGCAGCCTTTGATACCACTAAAACCTGTGCCCTGTGTTTGTTATTTTCCTTGTATCAGCTGGATCCTTTCAAGACCTACAATTTTGGAGCTGCACTCAGTGATTAGTGACTGCTCCCTCCCCACAAAATGATACCTGCCCCATTACCAGTTTCTCGCCTATTCCAGTGCTCCAAAACTGCAAGGCTTGGTTCACACATGTGTAGTGAGAATATCAGGTCTGTTTTCACTGTGAATTTCCAAAGTAGATGTTTAGCAGTTTATCTGAAATTTAGAAATGGTTTTTGTGACAGAAACCACTGTCGCTGTGTATTTTGGAGGGGGCTGTGGGCTGGCCTCCTACCCACAGACTATGGCCCAACAGACAATGGGAGGTTTGGAGCTATTTGCCGTCTCCAGCAACCAGGAGGAGACGTCACCTCCAGACATTTGTATCCGTGGTCGCCGGTTCATCGGAACCAGGTGAACGTGGTATCTGTGGCCGGGCTTCTGGAGCCGTTTCCGGCTACTTAAACCTTATGGCTCGGCTGGGCTAAATATATACTTTTATTCCACAAACAATATACTTTTTGCTAATAAAGGTATATATACAAGCAAAAATTGGGGAAAAGGGGGAGGGGAAACATTGGGACTTTAAATGAGGCCATGGCCTGGTAAGGTCATGTGCCTCCATCCCTGACAATGATATTGTTAAAATTAGGAGCAAGAGGGTGGGACTTTGAACAAAGCACGTGGTTGAAATAAATACAGTGGTGGATATTGAGATATTTAATATTCCGTAAATAACAAAATTACACACATAATTTCAATATACATACAAATAGGACTACACATTAATAGTGGCGTCAATTCCTAAAACTGTGGTAACGGTAATAACATGGTTAAAAATTGGTAGCATGATTGAGTTACAAAGTCCACCGTATATCACAGTGGGGTACAAATATGTTGCAAGGTAACATTTGCATGGCCTTTGACCTTACTGGTCCCTGTCACATAATGTGATGGTGTGAATATATAAATAATAGAAACTGTTAGAGCTGTAGTATACTGGTATGCAGCAGTTGTTAGCTCGATGCGTATACATTAGTCCCAAGAAGTATTTTTTAGAGGACAGGGACAGTTGACCCTTAGCACCGCATCCCTATTAAATAAATTACAAAGAAGGAAGGGGGTTGGGGTATAAATACCCCTGGGATTTTTATGGTGCTTTTCAAAATTTCAATAGGTCAGTATAGAAAAATAGATTAACATCAAAAAGAGAAGAAGACACTGTATGCAAATTGCCAAAACTGACTATATATGATCTTCTGATTCAAAATCTTTAATAGTTAAGAATATTACAAAACATCATCTAAAAACAAGCACAATCTTGAACAAACATAGTCAATTAATGAAATATTTTAAAATTAGAAACCACTTTGCGATACCAATCTCAACATGTTTCGCTCAACACATGAGCTTCATCAGGAGTTTTTTGGTACAGATGTGGCATACTATAGATAAAAAGGAGGGAAAGAAAAAACAAAACAAATATAAATAAGATGCTTACAAAACATTTAAAGATATAGTTTATCAAAAACGAAGAATACATTAAGTAGTACTGAAAAAACAACAACTGGTGTATATACATTTGCATACAAACAATGTATATGGGTGAAACTCCCATGTTTCTACAGGTCTATGATAATGACAATCTAAAACAATATGGACAAAAGGTTATAATTTTTATATGATGTGTACTTTAGTTTCCAGGTCCACAAAAGGAAAACACACCAATGTGGACATAGGAAAAGCATAAAAGACATGAAAAAAAAAAAAAAAAAAAATGGATGAAAAAAGTAGGGATTTGCTTACCAAGCCAAGACAGATTCAAAGATGAATGGTAGACAACATAGATTGTGAACGTATATAAAGTTCCGTGGCTCAAATGCCAATCAAAAGGATGCGTCTCACCCGTCTAGGACCTCCCAAAACCGTTTTTTGGTCCACAGAGGGGCCCAAGTGTAGAGTAACTGAAATTAAATATTGCAAGGAAGTAATGAATTGCTTCTAAGTAATTAAACTATTACGGGGGAAACAGGGCAGTTGGTAAAATAGAGCAGTGAAAAGTTTGAAAATTACCTTCTAGGTTGAATCAAGGGTAAATGTTCAGGGCTTAAATAGCCATATGAACAAAAGCATAAAGGAGAGCAACGCTCCAGTTTCACCACAAGGTGGCAATCCAAATTGACAACCCTTAAAAGTCAGATCACGAGATCCAAGTATACACTGCCCCAGTAAACTACAAGAAACAATACAATAAAGCAACCAATTACTCTGAGGAACCTTTCTTGTTAACAGTGTCATTGATTCGGTCATCAACAAGAGTATAACCCTTCTTAGATGAACCGCTTCGCTTACCTGAGAGGTGGGGTGGATGTGTACGGAAGGGGAGAGCGGCATATACCTCCCCTTGCAGCCTCAGAGCCACTGTCAGGAGATAGCGGCTAATAAGCCAAACTATATAGACCCCTCCATCCCGGTGGTGTCTGACGTCACCATCGGGATGCGGACGTATCGTGAGGCACCTCCCCCAGGTTACATGTGGCCAATGGGTAGCAAGAGGGCGAGGCCGGATGCCATCCGGGCTCTGTCCCTCCTAATCGGACGTCCGTGCTTCCGGCAATCGCTTTGACGGTGTAAGTAGGCGCATGCGCAAGCCGGGAGCGAACGTCATTCGAGCCCTATTGCCGCGCAGGCGCACTACAAAAAGGAAGAGAAGCTGAGCGGCAACAGCCCTGGATGGTTAAAACCATATCTGTCAGGGGCAGAGCAAGAAGGCGGGTCAATCATTGGGTACAGGTCAGCCATGTTGACTGAGGGGAAAAAAGGATGGGAAAGAGAATATATGTGTATGGAAATAAACATTTAAAAGTAATAAATGTTTAACAAATAACCAGCAGTTACCCAAACCTGTCTGATATTCTATTCCAATGGATTGCCACATATAGATATATATGCCCCGATTTAACAGGATTAAAATAAAATGAAATAAAATAAAATAAAAATAGGGGTAAAGAATTAAATAAATTAGAATAGGCAGGGAGTATCTTGCTAATTTGGCCACCGGACACATGTATCCTAAGAGGGAGTTTAATACCTCTAGGGCCCCCAGGGGAGGGTGATTGATTACTCACTCCACACCCTAAGTGCCCGTGGCGTCCGTGCGGACCAAAACAAGAAACGGAACAGAGAGAGGACCTCCATTGGCGGGGAGACGATGAATATTTACATAGTTTTATCAAAAAATATAATTGTTTTAAGAGAATAATACATCTACATCTATATTGGCTTGGAGAGGAGACCCCACTATATATGAAAACAACCCGGAAGTAACCACATAGAATAGACAAAGAATATATACAGTATACAAAGAATGTGTAATGGAATTGTGTATCATACAATCTTAACAAGTTTAATAAACAAAACCAAACAAAATAAATTGAATAAACAAGGACAGTTATATCTGATGGACTAAAGGAATGGTTTGAAACTCAACGCATCATTGAGGCCTGGAGGTTTTAAAGCGGACAAGGTGTGTATCCACCGGGTCTCGCGTTGCAAGAGTATTTTATCATAGTCACCCCCACGCTCCCCTGGGGGGACATATTCCAACGCAAAAAAATGCATTTTGTTACTGTCAAAATCATGGTGCAGGCCCATATGTCTGCTAATAGGCGTCTCCATTTTCTTTTTTAGAACCAGGGATACATGGTCCCTGATCCTGCAGAAAAAGGGACGTTTAGTTTTGCCTATATAGAATCCATGGCATTCACACATCATAATGTATACAATCCCAATGGATTGACACGTAACGGAAAAATTAGGTTTAAAGTGGCGGCCATTGGGGAGCATAATGCCTCTCGCAGAATGAATAAATCTGCAAAAGGGGCATTTATGGCAAGGTCTACACCCCTTACGGGATTCTGTTATTGATTGTACAGTGCTGTCATAATGGCTGTGTACCAAAGTATCCTTCAGAGATCTAGATCTTCTAAAAGTGATCTCCGGGTAAGATTTTAAATGCTTGGATACTTTCTCCTCTCCCATTAGGAGGTACCAATGTTTTTGGATGATCTCACGTACTTGCTTTTGTTGGCCTGAAAATCTGGTGATTAGTCTGACACTGGAATCTGTCTTGTTGGGTCTAGATTGATGTATAAGTAGGGATCTCTTTTGGCTCTTGGCTTTTAGATAGGCCCTTTTCAGACACTTTTTGCTATAGCCTCGTTGGCTCAAACGAGACTGCAATAGTTTCGCTTGGTATTCAAAATCTGATTCAGTGCTGCAATTGCGTCTTATCCTGAGATATTGCCCATAGGGTAAATTATTAATCAGGGGGGCGGGATGTGAGCTTGTGGCATGTAGTACCGAATTACCCGCCGAGGGTTTTCGGTATAGGGTGGTTCCAATGTTGCCTTCATCGTCTACTAGTATTTGAACGTCTAAAAAGGTCAACTGATGTTGGTTCATTTCAAAAGTAAATTTCAAATTATATTTGTTGACCTTCAGACTTTCAAGGAAGGCAAGAAGGTTGGATTTGCTACCCTGCCAGATAAAAAAAACGTCATCAATGAATCGCTTCCATGTCAGGACATGCTCAAAAAATGCCTGCATGTCCTCCCTGAAAAACAACTCACGCTCCCACCCCCCCAGATACAGGTTAGCATAAGCTGGGGCACATTTCGTCCCCATAGCCACTCCCTGTATCTGGAGGTAGTGGGAGCCCCCGAACAAGAAAACATTGTTGGACAAAATAAAAAACAGAAGATCCAAGATGAATCGGTTGTAGCTCACCGAGGCATCCGGATCCTCAGATAGGAAGCCCCCCACAACTTCCACCCCCAATTCATGAGGGATAGAATTGTAGAAGGCTTCCACATCTAGAGCCACTAGCCAAGAGCCAGGAGGTATGGCGACCCCATCCAATACGCGGAGGAGGTCCCCCGTGTCCTGAAGGTAAGACGTCAGACCCTCCACATGGGGCCTCAGAAAGTCATCCACTAATTTGCTTGCCATCTCCGTAAGGGACCCATTTCCCGACACAATGGGTCTACCTGGAGGCATCTTAGGGTTTTTATGTATTTTTGGAAGAGCGTACAGAGTTGGGGTACGTGGTGCATTTACATTAAGGAATTCGTAAGTGTTTTTTGTTATTAAACCTTTATGGTAGGCCGAACCTATCAGATGCTTATATCGGGTGGTTACAAGGGCTAGATGGCTAGGGGAGACCTTCCGGTACCACTGGCTGTTCCTGACTATGGCCGCAACCATGGCCTCATAGTGGACTTTGTCCATAATGACCAAATTCCCTCCCTTATCAGAAGGTTTGATCACTATGTCCTTGTTGTTCTGTAGGAGTTTGAGGGCTTCTAGTTGGGAGACAGATAGGTTAGATCTGGATATATTCTTCCATTTAGTTTGAGAGATTTCATTAGTAACCTGTCTGGTGAATGCCCACACATTGGGGTTACCCTGAAGGGTCGGGAAGGTACGAGATTTAGGCTTGTATTCCCTAGGTCTAGATGGGAGACGTGGCAAGAGAGTGGGTGAGGAGGATGGAGGTGGGGGAGGGGGGGGGGTCTGTATCAGTCAGGAGAGAGTCTGCCTCCAATAAGTCACTCTCCTCCAGACCACCCTCCTCCCACAGCTCCATCAACTCCTCTAGAGCTTTAATATCTGCAATGGTCATATCACGCCAAGCAGGGTCCCCAAGGGACTGGTCGTTTGAAGATGAACTTGGTTTGTCAAAAATTATTTTAAACATCAACCTTCGGGAAAAAAGATTGATATCTTTGATCAATTCAAATTGGTCGACCCTCTGCGTGGGGCAGAAGGTCAAACCTAATTTGAGGACTGATATTTGTTCAGCTGAAAGAGTATGGGAAGATAAATTAATCACTTCAAAGTTATCCGCGGCCCTTTCGTCAATGTCTCCAAAGGCCCTGCTTTTTTGGCGTCCGTCACTGGTTGAGCAAATATCGGTGCTGGACGAAAATCCGCATGTGTAGGTGCAGAATTAATGTTACTTACTTGCAGCTTGGGAGACAAGGGAAGAGAAGGAGTGTTCGCAGAGGGGGTGCTCATATACGTTTCCGGGTGACTCGGTGCGCAAGTGGACGAACCTTTTGCCGAGTTGGCTCGTGTAACCATTGGGGCTTTTGTGTGCGGAGTGCGCTTTACTGTGCCCGTGTTGGTATGGTCCTTCACGCCCTTTGTTGTCTCCTGACTGTTGGAGCTTCTGGTACTCTGTGCCTGAGAGGAGGAAGCAGAGGAGATGGATGAATCTGATTCATTTGGTTCCCCCCCTTGTTGTCTAAAGCTGCGTGTTTGGTAAGTACGTCTCTTTGCTTTGCTATTTCTTTGCCCCCAATGGTAGGCTTGGTTGTTGTCATAAGCAAGTTTGTCCCTTACAAATTTTTTTTCCTTAGTTTTTAAAATTTCAGTGACATATCCCTCTAGGTCTGTTTTCAGGGTACCTTCTCGCGTGGAAAAGAGGTCACTGGTGGTGATAGCTTGATTCTCACCATATAATTTTTCAATCTCTCTATCTACCAAACTAAGTTCCTTGGAGTATTCTCCACAGAGAAGCTCCATCATTTTAAATGAACAAGCCTGTAGGTTTTCTTCCCATTCTTTCCGGAAGTCTATGTCTACATTGCCACTGGAGGGAAAGATCTGAATTCTAAGCCCCCACGGGACAATGCGGTCCTCAATATATTTGAGAAAGTACCATTTATTCCAGAAAACTCTGGATTTCTTCTCGAGCATCCTCTGGAGTCTCGAGAAGAAACGGTCCATGGTCAAGCCACCCATAGAGGCGTTTTGAGACCTATGAATATGATTCATAAGACCATCAAACGCACTCCCACAATAATTAGTCATAGTTCCCTCAGGCTGATAGACAGTACCCACCAAAAATACAGGCCTATATAGATGTAATAGGGGTATCCAAAGAAATAACTTAGCCCCAAATCACAGATACACAATACACACAAATATCTGTATTTACAAGAACAAAGAATATTAATGGTTTTCCAAGTTGCAAATCATGATGTAAAGGTAAGATTAATAAAGTGCCCTAATGGCAAATGGAATAGTTCCATAGAAATAAAGTAATGGTTGGGGACTGTCCGTGACCTCAAGCGATGGTGGGTGGGTAACACCCCAAAAGGTACAAGAAGTATTTTTTAGAGGACAGGGACAGTTGACCCTTAGCACCGCATCCCTATTAAATAAATTACAAAGAAGGAAGGGGGTTGGGGTATAAATACCCCTGGGATTTTTATGGTGCTTTTCAAAATTTCAATAGGTCAGTATAGAAAAATAGATCAACATCAAAAAGAGAAGAAGACACTGTATGCAAATTGCCAAAACTGACTATATATGATCTTCTGATTCAAAATCTTTAATAGTTAAGAATATTACAAAACATCATCTAAAAACAAGCACAATCTTGAACAAACATAGTCAATTAATGAAATATTTTAAAATTAGAAACCACTTTGCGATACCAATCTCAACATGTTTCGCTCAACACATGAGCTTCATCAGGAGTTTTTTGGTACAGATGTGGCATACTATAGATAAAAAGGTCCCACCACACGACACAGACCTCACTGTCATCACACCCACTTTTACACCAATTTTGCACTACATTTATTTGGCCTAATCGCCTCCTACTCTTATTATCACATGTTCACCTTAGGTATGCCTTGTGTGCCCCGGTCTGCCCGGGTTGCCGCACGTGATGTATGTCGCCATTGGACCAGCACCCCCAGCTCCCAACACTGATGCCTTTGGGTGATCCGTGGTCCTTGACATTATGCCTCCAGCTGCATATATACTTGTAAGTGATCTATTGGGGGGGGGGGTCTCCATCTTCATTCTCCTCCCCTCTATTGATACAAGAATATTTATCTAGTTGTTCATCTCCCATTTGCAGATACACCACGTGCTTGCTCCTGATGAGCGGCACCAAGCCGCGAAACGCATCGAGCTAACAACTGCCGTATACCAGTATACTACAGCTCTAACAGTTTCTATTATTTATATATTCATACCATCACATTATGTGACAGGGATCAGTAAGGTCATAGGCCATGCAGATGTTACCTTGCAACATTTTTGTACCCCACTGTGATATATGGTGGACTTTGTAACTCAATCATGCTACCAATTTTTAACCATTTTATTACCAGTTACCACTGTTTTAGGAATTCACAATTATTGTGTATTCCTATTTCTATGTATATGGAAATTATGTATGTAATTTTGTTATTTACGGAATATTAAATATCTAAATCTCCACCATTGTATTAATTTCAACCATGTGCTTTGTTCAAAGTCCCACCCTCTTGCTCCTATTTTTAACAAAGGCATATACAAGATGGCGGTATGCCCAAAGAGTGGGGCTATGAGACTTGGGGACAAAATGTCGTTGGGATAATGTAATGATGTCCCCATATAAGTGGCATCCCTTCTCCCCATCCTTCCCCTGTCATGGCACGTAGACAAAAGGTGTGGAGATGCATCCCAGCGGGGGATGTGTAAGGAGGGGGTGCCTGCTTGTCATAATCCCTTTATGTGTTTCAACTGTAGTTTCTGTTAGAATGTATGTCAATGAAAGTGTCGAGTTCCCATTGGTTCTTCCTTGTCCCCTACCGCCTCTATGACAACGCTAAGGGGAGTGTCCCTAACTGTGTATGTTTTGTATTTAATAAACAGTTTATGCTCTGCATGTTTAACCCTCAACATCTTTGTGGTTTGCCTCCTGATTGGGGGGTTAAGGGCTGGTTATGGCGAGCCTGCCGGCTGTGGGTACGTTTGGAGAACAGGAGACACAGGTCAGGTGGAGGTGCCAAGCCGGAGTATACGTCACAGTTCTGATGTGAATTCCAGAAGCGTCCTTAACAACTGATGACTCAACCCAAAGAATTGCCAGAATGTAAACCAAAGAATTGCCACCAATAACATTCAATACTAGGCCCTTTGGGTCTACTATCGAGTTTAAATAGAAATCCATGCCAAAATTCATACTAGGCCCTTATCCAAGCATGCAGCCTGGCAGGCCAGGAAAGGGGAGGGATGAGTGAATGCCCTCCAACCATACCAGGCCACATGCTTTCAACATGGGGGGTGCTTAGGAACAGGGGGACTCTGCCCCAAAGCACCTTGTCCCCATGAGGTGGGGACAAGGGCCTCTTCCCCGCAACCCTGGGTGGTGGTTGTGGGGGTCTGAGGCCGGGGGGCTTATTGGAATCTGGAAGCCCCTTTTAACATGGTCGCCACCCCCCTATGTGAATGAGTATGGGGTTCATTGTAGCCCTATTCGTTCACCAAAAAGGTGTCAAAAATAAATAAAAACATATAGACAGTTTTTGACAAATCCTTTATTAAAAAAAAATTACCCCAAAGTAAATCCAGCATCAATCACGATAAACGCCGCTGACCGGAAAAAAAAGAGCTCTGCCCCAGTTGATGATGTCTCGAGGGGGTGGGACCACCCAGTGATGTCAAAGGATGACCCCGCCTCTTATTAATTCAGTGGCGAGAGGCAGAAGGAGGCAGCAGGGTCGTCAGACGGTGAGAGCCAGCTTCGGGTACAGAGCTGGGTTTTTTTTAGGGTTGGCGGCATTCATTATGATTGATGCTGAATTTACTTTGGGGTATTTTTTTTTTTAATAAGGGACTTGTCAAAAACTATCTGTGTTTTTACTTATTTTTTACCCTTTTTTGGGTGAATGAGTAAGGGCGGGGATCTAGGGGCCCCTTGTTAAAGAGGGCTTCCATATTCCGATAAGCCCCCACCCACAGAACCCCACAACCACCACCCATGGTTGTGGAGAAGGAGCCCTTGATCCCATCAACATGGGGACAAGGTGCTTTGGAGGGGGTTAGAGCTCCCCCAGCCCCAGAGCAGCCCACTAGGTTGAGGTCATGTAGCCTGGTATGGTTAAGGAGGGGAGTGCTCGCTCATCCCCACCTTAACTGGCCTGCCAGGCTGAGTGCTCGGATAAGGGTCTGCTATGCATTTTGCATTCCATGGCCCAGGCCATTTTTTTTTACATTTTGACATGGGGTTCCCCTCAAAATCCATACCAGACCTGAAGGGCCTTAGATGGATTAGGGGGGACCCCCGCACTGTTTTTTTCTCAATTATTGTTCAAAAGGCAATGAGCCTGGAAATTGTATCTGAACCTCACCGCTGTGCTCAGAAAATGCACAGGACTCTTTTTAAATTTGCACTGCTGATGCACCGCAGATATCTGAACAGCTTCAATGGAAAACTATGTTTTTTCACATGTCACACGAATCAGATGTGGTTCAAAACACATCCAATTTGCATATATGTAAGCCTAAAGGTGCTACACAGTTTTTTGCATCTGGACCTTAGCTTCCAAATTTTTGTTTGCTGCAGGGTAAATCCTGCATTGAACCTCATAGTTTGTTGCCTAGTCCAGTGCTTGACACTGTAAATGCGCCACACAATGTTTCCACAGATAGATCTTTGCTACCAAGTTTCTACTGCTTGATTCAGTGTAAACTCTGTGTTTCAGCTTGAAGATTGTTGCCCATTCCAGTGTTACAGAACCACCCCTTTCCTACCATGTCATTTCCTAGCACCTCTTGGTGGTGGCCACTTTATCTGGCCTCTCCCCACCAGGGTCACTCACAACTGCATGTACTATCATGACCACTTGTGGTAAGAAAAAGTTGAAGTTGTGTGCAGGTGGCTTACAGTGGTGGCAAATGTGTTGGAACAGGTGTGCAGGGGGTGTTTGGTAATAGTGTTACATGTGTGTGAGTGTGTGGCAGGGTTATAGTATAGAAAACATATGCAGGGGTTAAAGTAGTTTAACACATGTGAAGGGGCTTCATGAAGAATGAGTATGCCCTCAGTTAAATCAATAATCATAAAATACAGAAATCGATGCCATCATCCCCTTTGGACAGACTTGGAGAAATATAGGAGTGGAGGCGTGGAGTCCTTGAGGTGGTGCAGCCCAATCCCAGGAGAGGTGATTGGGATCGTACGGTCCTTCAGAGGGAAGCCTTATGGATAGAACGGCTTAATGCCACGTGTCTCCCCGGCCTCAATGAAACGATATCCTACAAACCTTTTTTGTGATGTTGCAATTTACCTCCTCCGTTCCCTCCTTCCCCCCATCCTTTTCCCCTTTCTTTTCCCCCTTCCCTTCCCCCCCTCCCCTCCCTTTTGGTCCTTTCCCCCCCTTTCTTTCCTCCCCAACCCCTAACCCCCCCTTTTTCCTCCCCCTTCCCCTCCCCCCTTCTTTTTGCCCAGTTCTCTCCCTCCCCGTCCCTTTTCTTCCCCTTCTTTCCTCCCCCCTCCCCCTTCCTTCCCTTCCCCTTACCCCCTCCCCTCCTCCCTTCCGTCCTCCCCTTTCTTCCCCCTCTCCCCCCCTTCCCCCCCAATTCCCCCCCCCCCTTTTCCCCCTCCCCCTTCTTCCCTCCCCCCATTTACTGTATCGTGTCCACGTATCCTCCACATGGCATTTCTTCTTTGCTAATGATCCTTCTGTATGTTAGTATTGGTGACCTTTCTGGTGCTATTACTCCCAGTAATTTATACATCTAATACTGTGTAGCTTTTGTGTTATGTTTATTTTATCATTTGTGTACACCATTGCTGTTCAGAAGACTTGCTCTTTTCCGTTCAGCGGTTCAGGTTTTCATGGCATCCCTTGTTTTCTCTCCCCCCGGCGGACATGTGTTTACCCTGGCAGGTCTTACCTGCATGCACTGCATAGTCTTGGATCACATCGATCCTTTGGATGGCAGCGCGCGCTTGCACAGTAGCACGGTCCTCGTGTACCTGCGCAGTGCGCCACTAACGGCGGTGCCCGTCTGACCATTCCGGACCGCTCTCTGAGCCTGATCGAACGCCTCATGCTGGGCTGCACCCCAGGATCATTTTCTCTCAAGGTCGGTAAGTCTGATGGCTAATCTCTGTGATGCCTCTCTCCTCTTGTTTTCTCACTCTGCTGGCTTGCTGGGATCTGTCAAGGGTGGAAGGATTACTCCCCACCTCCCCACACTTTCCTCCTCTGTTCGGTGTGCACCTTCATTATCTTTAACCCATGTGCTGTCCCTCGCTCTTGTCTACACACTCTGGCTGGCCTTGGTATCTATCCCTCTTCACCCCCTCATCTATTTTCCCCCCTTTGGTTTTTTCCTTTATCCACCCTTACAGCTGTCGACCTTTTGAGAATTGCTCCCTTATCCTTTGTATATTACAGACTTGCTTGTCATCTGATGGTTCTTCCCACTGTACCTGGTCCTGCTTTATTGCATCCCTAAACTTGATTATTCATCTCTCATTTTTTCTGGGACCACCCTCATTTGTCTACCATTTACATATGATATCCTGATATAGACAGCCCATGCATTATTACTGATTGGCCAATTACATGGTGAGTGCATACATCTCTACCTACTTGTTCTCATTTTGTACGTTTCTTACCACTGGACGTCTTGGGTGAGTTTGGCATAATTTTTTCTTCCTTTTTTTTCCCCTCTATCTTTTCTCCTCCCTGTCCTCCTTTTCCCCACTGCCACCCCCCCTCTTCCCCCCCTTTCCTTCTCTGTCTCTCCTTTCCTTTTTCCCTCCCCCCTCCTCCCCTTTCCCCCCTCCCCCCTTCCTTTTCCTGTCTACTTTTCCTTCCCTTCCTGTCCTACCCCTCCTTCATGCTCCCCCCCCCTCTTTTCCCTCTCTCTTCCCCTCCCTTCCTCCCCCCTTTTCTTCTTTCCTCCCTCTTTTTTTCAATTTCCCCTTCCCTCTCCTACCCTCCTTTCTTTCCCTTTCTCTTCTTTCTGCCCCCCCTCCCCCTTTATCCCCCCTCCCCCTTTAGCCCCCTCTGTTCCTTACCCCCACCTTTCAATTCTTACTGTAACTTCACCTCCCCATCCTCCCCCCTCCCCCCTCCCTATTCTCATCCCAATTCTTTCTATCACCCTATTTTCTTTGCCTAGATTTCCATTCATTTCACCCGAGTGAGCACTCCCCTTACCTCCCTTGTTTACTCATATTTATTTTTGGTTATTACCCATTTTAACCAGAGCCTGTCCACAATCCCCCGTGTCCGCCGTGGGGGGATTTGTATGGGGTCTCACTTTCCCATTGAATCTGTCTGAGCTGGTGAGCCAGTCTTCTATTTTGTTACTATTTTTGTATTGTGCTTATTATCCTCCTTGCTGTGTATTTTTTATCTTTGTCTAAACTAAAGTTTATCAATTCTAGACCTATCCCTCCTGAAGAAGCGGTTCTAACCACAAAACCGGTTGAGGAAACAATCTTATATACTCCTCGGTACAAGAAACCTGACGGTTTTATCCGTTAATGTTTATGTCAAGTGTGGTGTATTGAATTTGTTTTAATATGCTATGTATGTACTATTTTGCAAATGTGGTTTGTAATTATTAAAGTTTATACTCTTTTTATATATTTTTTCTTACTTTCATGTCATTAACAAATGCCGAGATAGTCCCAACCTTTAATTCATAGGGTGTATGCGTGGTTAGGCAAGTGGCAGCAGCTGCCTCCACGCCTCCACTCCCATATTTCTCCATGTGAAGGGGCTTAGTACAATCATGAACATGTGAAGAATGTGCAGTGGTGAAACAGATTTGCGGTGGCAGTATAGCGGTGGAACATGTACAGAAGAGAAGTGGTTTAGCAGAATGTCCCTCACTGTATTTTTTTCCTCCAGTTAACCACAGACTCTGGCCATTCTTTTCCTCCCAATAAATCACCAACACCAGGCTTTGTTATCTCCCATGGACCACCAGCACTGGCCTTTTTTTTTTTTACTTCCATTGCCCAGTAATACAGGGTATTTTTCCTCCCCTTGACCACCAACACTGAGTTATTTTTACTCCCCGTGTTCGCCAGAATTGTTTTTCTCCTGCTGACCAGTGTTATAAGGGGTGCAATGACACATAACACAAATCACTGCACTCTATGAATTGTGGTGTACATAGAAAAGTGCTTACTGCTTTACATTTTTCATTCTCCTAACCAAAGTGTTTGCCTCAACAGTTGCTGGCTGCTAAGTAGTTTCCATCTATTTTAATTAAGTTCTTCTTTAATTAAGGTCAGACAAAGTGTTAGGTGTTGATATCTTGTTTTTTTTGTTTGTTTGTTTGTTTTTTTTACTTTTGAAGGATAATACTTATTATTTATAATTATCAATGGGGCTTGCGAATCTTGTACCAGATTCAATAATCCCTACTTGTTTCAGTAACTTTACCAACACATGTGGCAGACTCAGGGAGTTCTTAATTAGCACTGCAATTACAACATGTTGCTTTTAATGCACCAGATTCAAAGATAATTACTTCCAGTTCAAAGATAATAAAACTCACAAAAAATAAGATCTACTCTAACTTGGTGTGCAGAGACAGGCAGAATGCCTGTTCCTGTACAAAGTGTGGCAGAGCAGCATATTCGTCACCGCTACCCTCTCCCTGTCACTGGTTATTAAGGAGCCGACAGCCTCCTAGCAACCAGTGATGCTGCAGTGGACAGAATCTGATGGAGAAGATGAGACATTAGTTCCCATCAGGTCCTATTGTAACTGACAACAGGCAATGGGCAGATTCTATAGCTAAAGCCTAGTACACACGGGCCGAATGTCGGCCGGCATCGTCCGGTTCAATAGAAACCAGCCAACATTCGGCCCGTGTTTATGTCAACCGGTCTGACAGAAGCCAGCCAAATGGAAGGCTCATAACTAAAAAAGGTCTGCCAACTGGCTACCATTCAGTGCTCTAACCAATGGCTGAGAGCACTGACCGGAGTGTTCTGCCAGGGGGGCCGTCCTACTGTCAGAACACAATAGCTCAGCAGGGGAGATCCGATTCCAATGTTAGTACAGTGGCTCCGACCTGAACTGTCAGTTTATTTTAGTTGAACGAAAAAAAATAGTGGCATGTACGAGGCTTAATAGTAGGCTGTCTATTGGCTAAGGATCCACACAGTGCCTGCTGTCAATCACAAGGAAAGTGAACCTGATGGGAATCTAGTGGCTGTGAATCCCCATTAGGCTCTTCACTCCCTGGTATAAAACTCGTTGCTGTCTGACTGGTGCAGCAGTGAGGAGGAAGCACAGTTGCATTTCGGTCTCAGTGCTCCTCCACACTCTACAACTCTATCAACAATAGCTACATGAATCTGTCACCTGTACTGTTGTTTGTCATGTGGAGGCAAAATATAATTCTAAAAAGTACCGTAGACACTCTTAATGAATTCCCTTGAGTGTCTGTTCCTCTCTCAGTGCTACATGGTAGTGTGATTTTAAAAATACAATATGCCTGATTTTTTTTTTTTTGCATTATAGTTCCTTTTTGAGACCCAGAGAAATGAATGTCAATGGTATTGACAAGCCTTGGTCAATGGCTGCTTAACCCTACCCACTCCAAATTCATAAAAGCACACTAAGAAAATTCACGTTAATGTATGGCAAAGCGCCTTCCTAATACTACAAAAAACATACCTCTATGCACAAACATATATCTAAATTGGCCCATAATATAAACCATAAATAAAATGTAAAACCATTGACTCAGAACCATTATATTTTTCTTTTAAATGTACTGTGTGCTGCGTAAGTCTTGTTTGATAAAGGCAATACTGTATTTAAATTTCTTTCATTTAACCTTAGTCACACTGTTCACATGGTTAAGCTCTGATATGACTCATCTATACGTCATGATTTATCAGAGAAGTATAGATCATATAAACATCAATGGCCATAAAGTCATTAATTTCCTTTAATAAGTCTACAACAAAAACATGGAAATTAAATAGCACACACTGAGCTTATTCATATCTTATTCTAGGTTTACCATATATACTCAAGTATAAGTCGTTCCGAGTATAAGTTGAGGCCCTAATTGACCACAAAAAAATGGGAAAAACGTATTGACCCGAGTATAAGACGAGGTTGAGAAATGCACAGCTACTATAAGTGGAAAAGAGGGTCAACAATGCCCATGTGCAGCCTCACTGTGCCCATTTGCATGCCTCACTGTGTCCATTTGCAGCCATAGGTCCCCCGAACTTCAAACTCAGTAGTTAAGGGTTCCTAGATGCCCCCTAGCTGCAGCCAAAATTTGGGGTCTCTGAACCCAAAGGGTCCCGAAATGACATTGCTGCAGATGGACACAGTCAACCGATTTTGGGGCCCCGTATCTCGGGGCCACTTAGTGCTAGGAACCCCAAATTTGGTGTGCAAACCCAGTGGAAATAGCACCATAAAATATCCAAAGCTGGGGTTTCTAGCACCAAGTGGCCCCAAGATACAGGGCCCCTAAAATCGGTTCAGAAAATGTCAAGCACTTTTCTGCAGCAGAGAATGACATTTTCCAAACCGGTTTTGGGGCCCCATATCTCGGGGCCACTTAGTGCTTGGAACTCCAGCTTTGGATATGTTATGGTACTAGTTCCCCTGGGTTTGCACACCAAATTTGGGGTTCCTAGCATGGGGCCCCAAAGTCGGTTCGGAAAATGAAATTTTTTGCTGCAGAAAAGTGCTTGACTCAAGTATAAGTCGAGGAGGGCACTTTCAGCACAAAACAATGTGCTGAAAAACTCGACTTATACTCGAGTATATACGGTACATTGATTCTTCTTGAGCTGTTTTGAAGTTTTTGTCCAATTGACCATTTTTCTCCATTGTTAACCAGGAGATAAACACAGTCAATAGAACATAAGTGCACATGCCTTTGTCAATGTCCGAATAACGGATAATTTTATAAAATCTGACAACCCTTTATTGTCTAAGATCAGCCTCATATATTTAAAAGAAAACTTTGCTCACTTTAAAGTGAGGTTAATTAATGCCACAGAAGGTGAAGGTTACACTGAGAATTAAAAGCAGTCATGGCCTTTAAAGGTTAAGTTCTCCTTTTTTTTCTAAATTCCAGCTCCCCTATGTACTAATATAGCATTAATGTACTTCTTTTGTAAAAATAAAACATCTTTCTAATAATTCTACACAGGTTTACCTCACTCACTTCATAGCTGTTTAAACACACTGATTGATTAATTCAGCCTTACTTCCTGGTCAGACTTTAGGTCATGACACAGGTGAACTTAGCCTGAGTAGTGAACATTTGTGTTCACTACCCAAGTTTGCTATGCAATTAATAACCATGTACTAGTATCTCTGCTGAGTCAGTACCGTGGCTAGGCCAAGTGAAAAAAGTGTAGATGCACTGAAGCACCAGCTCACAAGAAAATGTAAATCAACTGCAAGGCTTCCAGTACAATGCATAAGTTATTGAACTGATAGTCCAGGCCTTGACTGCAAACTTGCTAATGAGCTTTGAGAGGTTAAAAATAATGTGCTTTGCCCAATGATTCAATGAATAAGCTCAGTTTCAATGTTACCACACAAAGAACACCCATCAGAAAGGCCTGATATAATTTCTGGATGCTGGTGATGATGGTACTATTCTGCAACCTACAATATTGTTTTTCCTAATGGTAATTAGTAGTGATGGGCCGAACACCCCTCGGTTCGGATCTACCGAACATGTAAAAAGTTTGGACCTGAGCCACAAACTCTATTAAAGTGTATGAAACCCGAACTTGAAAAAAATTCAAAGTCCCCATTTTGAAGGCTTAGGTACTGCCCTGAAGGACATGTATCAATGCAAAACATTTTTTTTTTAAAGATAGTTTTTACAGGAGCAGTGATTTTATTAATTAAAGAATATGTATATATAGAAAACAATTGATGCAACAAACAAATTAAACAACGTGATTACTAGAGAAGCTGCAACCAAATTAGTCAGAACAAAAGACTCATATAATCAATAATTAAAGAAAGGTGCGCTACTCACATAACGAACTTACTTTGACAGCTCTAAAAGTGTTTGAAAATGAATGAAACAGATTCAGGTGCATATGTTGATTTGATACAAATCTTAAAACAAACAAAGTGATTTTAATGATGCTTAAAGTGAAACAATAAGAATGAAAAATCCCTTTAAATACAGTGCCTGGGGGGCTCCCTTAGTCTGCCTGAAAGTGGTGCATCTGTACTGTATATAGAACCTGCTGCAGCAAAACTGACATAAAAAAAGACATTTTAATCGATTTTCCCACTTGTAAGAAATTGTCAGCAGTACAAAAATGTTTAAAAAAATGGTGTGAGCCCCCCCCCCCCCCCCAAAATCCATACCAGACCCTCATCTGAGCATGCAGCTGAGAGGTCAGGAAAGGGAAGGGACAAGTGAGCCCCCCCTCCCTCCTAAACTATAGCAGGTCACATGCCCTCAACATGGGGGGGTGCTTTGGGGTGGGGGCTTTGCCCAGAGTTGTAGGGAAGAGGCCCTTGTCCCATCAACATGTGGGAGGGCTTGTGACCTGGCATGGTTCAGGAGGAGCAATGCTTGCTTGCCCCCCCTTTCTGGCCTGCCGGGCTGTGTGCTCAGATAAGGGTCTGATATGGATTTGGGGGGCCCACATAATTTTTTTTCATAATTTTGCCATACAGTTCACCTTAAAATCCATACCAGACTTAAAGGGCTTTGATATGAATTATTTTTGAATTTTCTGTTTCCACGATTGCATCCCCAAAGTCGCGCAATTTACACTGCGACTTTACAATGCGATTTATGTTGCGATTTGATGCGACTTTAAAAATGACTTTGTGCGACTTTGATGTTCTGCAATTTAGTCAGAGTGATGTAATTCCTTATCCTGCTTAGTTATTTCCCCTTCCTGTTTCGTTGTCACGCGTTGTATGTTTTTAGCAAACATTATGTTGGGTCAGCAGTCATTGTGGCTGCTGTAGCAGCATTAATAGATGAAGAAAAAGAGGATAACCGGAGGAGGAGAAGGCATAGATTTTGGATCCATCCCATCATCGCCCAAAGGGAAGGGAGAGGCCAGTTTGGGGTCCTTTACAATGACCTCTGTGCTCATGAAGACACATTTTTCAACTACACACGGATGTCAATTAGAAGGTGAGATTATTTTTTTATGTCAACTTGCAAATGCTCCAAGATATATTGCTGAAAACGTGTATATGCCTGGTCAGCATGACTCTTTTTCTAATTTTTAGCTTTGAATAGCTAGAAGTGTTAACTATAACCTGATCAAATTTTTTTAAAAATGGCACTAGATTGTTAAATTATTGTTTTTTACATGGACAATGTAGATAATAGCCATACATTTTATATTTACAGTTTTGATGAATTGTTGGCTTTGCTCTCTAGCCATCTAGAGCGACAAAACACCAGTTTCTGAAGGAGTATTCCAGCTATTGAAAGACTGATTATAACATTGAGGTAACTGTTCATACCTACGTTTTCTTCTTCTTACCTCATATGTGGCATTTGGATATCCACATCATTCTTTCATCCTCTTTACATGAAGTGAAATAATAAATCCTAGCATGTTATTGTGGATGAAATTGTTTTTCCAATATTATTTTTCCCTCTACATCACCAGTGTCTTTTTCCTGCTCCTCTTCTTCCTTCAATTCCTCAGGCACCTCCTTCCAAGCTCATTTTTAGATCTAATATCGAATTAGCTTATTGTTAATATGTATCATTATAATAAACTGTATTTACTGTTCCATTTTAGGTACCTGGCAACTGGACATTCTTTTGCAAGTTTGCATTATGAATTTTTGGTTGGCAAAACTACTGTCAGCAATATTGTCCACGATACCTGCAGAGACATCTGGAATGTCCTAAAGGATCTGGTCCTGAAGAAGCCCACTTGCGAACATGGGTGCAAGATCGTGGAAGTTTTCTGGGATCGATGCAATTTCCCTAATTGTCTCGGGGCAATTGATGGAAAACATATGAGGGTAGTGATGCCCATCAGCAGTGGAACCAAATACTTTAACTACAAAAAATATTTTTCTTTTGTATTACTAGCAGTGGCTGATGCCAATTATTGTTTTAGCTATATAGACATAGGATCGTATGGCAGCAGCTCAGACTCCAGTATTTTCCAAAGATCATCTTTTGGAAGAATGTTGAGGGAAAATGGTCTGGACCTGCTACGGGACTGTCCGTTGCCAGGAACAAATGGGCCGCCAATGCCATTTGTGTATGTTGGGGATGAGGCCTTTGCTCTCAGTGAGCATCTATTAAGGCCTTATTCCAATAGGTGTTTTGAATCTTCAATTACCGGTTAACGAGGGCAAGACGAGTGGTAGAATGTTCATTTGGCATTTTAGCAAACAAGTGGCGTTTGCTACATAAACCTATCAATTTTAAACTTGAGAATGCAATATCTGCAGTAAAAGCAGCATGTGTGCTTCATAATTTTGTAAGAATTTGTGATGGTTATCTTTTTGAAGATTCCCTCATGCACGATCTGGAAGGTGCACAATGGAATGCCAGTAGGGGCACCATCAATGGTGCCACTGTGCGTGAGGGATTTTCGTAGTATTTTATGTCTGCTGCTGGTTCTGTCCCCTGGCAGCAGGATGCCATTGCATAATGTATGTCAAGCATTTTTGATTTTACTATTATTTAGATGTCTGTTATGTTTAATTGCATCCAAATGCAGAATAACATGTCTTTAACACAAAGTATAAAAAGGATAAAAGTCGAAAACGAATAATTTAACCAGAATAATTTTTATTTTCCGGATTTTTGTGCAAGAATGCAGCAAAAATTTTTTTTGTTTTGGGTGAACTACACCATTTGTTGTTTTTTTATTTTGAACAACCACAACAAATAATAAAATATATCACTTTGAACAACACCAAAATAAAAGTCATACAACAAATAAAATATATAATCAGAATCTTTTTTACAAGCAAAATCTTTTTGCAAGAAGGCAAAAAAAAAATTGTTCCATGAACTCAAAATTTTTTGGCTTGTTGTTTTGGTAACCACAACCAAAAACTAAAAATAAAACAAGTCTTAAAACCAAAGCAAAAATTATATAAAATTACAATTGCTGGTAGGTTTTGTTTTCAGTGGTCCCAGAAACTGAACTATTGGTTGGTCCAGGGAAATCCACTGATTGTCCCGGGTAGTATTTCCTTTCAAGAAAAGGCGTAACCTGACTGGGTGTAGGCTGCCTAAGTTGGTGAGTGGTTGGGGGGCCAAGGGTAGAGGTAGTGTGGGCAGGAATTGGATGCAACATGCGTGGCCTGGAGGGATTCAGCATATTACCATCCTGGTCACAGTATGGCCGGTTTATTGGTGGAGCATACTGTGTACTTTGAAAGTGAGGGTATTGTTGATAAGGGGGATATTGGGGAAGGGGGGTTGCATATATGGTGAGGATGTTGTTGGCCCCTCACCCACAAAGGATTGAGCAGTTGACATCAAAGCCATCCTGAGTGCCTATATTTTCTCGGGGGATACCTGTTTACATATGCCTAAAATTACAGTGAGAAATGCTGTGTCTTCACACTGGTTTTCAGCCATTTTAGTGGACATCTGACTGACTACATCTAAGATTTTATCCATGGGTTTCACAGGCCTGGCACTTCCCCTTGAGGATCTTCGCAAAGGCCTAGAGACATTGCTAGGCCCTGGTTCTGCATCCTCCTCATTCATTGAGTTTGTTGTTGACCTTGATTCATCTACAAACAGTTCCTTGTCAACATTGTCTTGGAATTGTTCTTGCTCCTCCTCCGCAGCAGCTTCCTCTGACTCATCTTCTGGTGCCAAACCCTGTGTGCTGTCTTCCCAGCTTGCTTGGGTTCTGAAATACAAATCACATATTTTTAAAGTAAGCATTACAATTTGATATGCAAAATTCATAACATATGCCTGCTGATAACTTACTCTCGCATTTCCAACACTGGTTTTAAAAAATCAAGATCCCCGGCATGGGCATATGGGGCTAATCTTTTTGAGCCGGAACCACTCCTTCCTTCTTTTAATTTTCGTAAGTACCAGTTGTAGCAGTCTTTGAGACTTCTCCATCGAGTTTGTAAGGAGTGCACTACAAAATATAAAGAAAATACCAAATTATAAACAAAATCTTTATTAACTACCCATAGGTCATTCATTTGCTAGGCTGCATAATTGATATGGATGGAGTTAAAACAACCGCTAAATATATTATCCATGACACCTGCATAATTTGTCATGTGCTGAAGGATGTCGACAGGGCCATCTTTAATATTATTTGGACCGTGGGCAAATATTATTTGCTGGCCCACACACACACACACACACACAGATTTACTTTCCTGCAGCCACAGGTTGCAGGAAAGAAACTAGATAAATTCCACCATCAACACAGATAGTGTTGACAGAGGATTCCCTCCTGCCAAACCATTGTGATCTCCTGGCAGGAGAAGCGGTCCCCACCAAGAAAACACAGTGCACATTGTTAACACACACCCATTGGTTGCTGAATATTTAAATAGGTGCAAGGCGCAAAGTGCTAAGCAGCATATATCAACCACTTACTTTTTGAAGACTGTTCTGTAGCTGATAAAGAGTCCCAGGTATCATAATATATGCGAGCCACTTCCAAACATGCTCTCTCCTTCTTTGCATGATCTTTGTAACCTGGTTCTCTGAGGTCATATATTGCCGGACGTTGTCTGACAAGCCGAATAATTTCCTCATTGTCATGAACTTGTCGCTTGTTCTTTCTAGACCTAGGCATGCTTCCTGCTGTCTTCCACACTCACATACACCAATATAGGAAGTGATGTATTTGGGAGGAGCAGAGATCATGTGCTTCCGTAGACTTCCGTGGAAGTACAACTGCATTGTGACTTAATACCTTTCTATGGAGAACAAGTCGCACCGAAGACGGAACAAAGTAGTGCAAGAACCTTTTTTGGAGTCGCTGCGACTTGAGTCGCACCAATTAGAAAGGGGACCATTGAAATACATGGGTTTTGACTTGTCATGCGACTTGACATGTGTCAAGTCGCAAAACAACTCGCAGTAGTGGAAACAGAGCCTTACCCTAGGAAAGGAAGCGTAATAGGATTACAGAACATCTCCCTCCCCGATTCTTTATAACATAGTTGGGAGTTGTTTTTTAGGTTACAAGAAGAGCTAGAACAATGTGCGGTAACTGATAATTCAGAGTTTCATAGTTTCATAAGGTTGAATAAAGACACCAGTCCATCTATGTGGTATGAAAAGTCAGTGAAAAAGGCCCCTTAGGTAGTTCAATTGGTAGAGGCATCTGATGAGGTTGTTCAAAGGATAGACACAAGTTGTCTGCTTTAGCAACACATCCAATTACTTTATGTCACCAAATTAAATGCATTTTGTGGCTTTAAATTGACACTTTCTCAGTTCAAGGTAAAAAAATCAGTGTAGAGCTTGTGGCAGTGATGTAATCTAGGTGGATCACGTGTAGCCCCAGCTACGTGTAGTCCACCTAGATGACATCACTGCTACAAACTCACACCAATTTTATCACCTTGAACTTAGGAAGTGGCAATTTAAAGCCACAAAACGTGTTTTATTAGTTCAAATAAAGTCTTTGGATGTTTTACTAAAGCAGATGACTCATGCCTATCCTTTAAACAACCACATCAGCGCCTCTGCCAATCAAACTACCTAATGGCCCTTTTTGCACTGACTTTTGCTACCACTTCGTGCACCCTGAGAACCCTGCCAGAGCACCCAGGATGGGAAATGCCAAGGCATAGAGAGCGACCACACTGACCCTGTGTGGAGAAAGGTTTTCTCCACCTGCGAACTGGGAAGGCCACGTGTTCCCCCTAGCTGGGTGCCCACAACCTCAACAGTTGTAAGTATATTTTGACCCTTTTTCCTTTTATTGTTGAAGCACTGTCTCCTAGATTTTGAATTAATCTACTACACTATAAAGGCTCTCCTGCCTCCCTCTCTTTTTTTTTCTTGTGTGGAATATCTGTGGAGTTTTACCAGAAAAGCCTGGCCAGCTCCTCAAGATCCTTTGGTCTATGAGCGACCACCACACCCCAGACCAGTCCATCTAGTTCATCCTGTGTAGATGTGTGTATGTGCATGGGTGTGTGAGTGTGCCTATACCAATACTGTTTCCCATATCCTTGTATATTGCATTCACTAAGGTGCCCATTTAAGAGTTTTTTTAATTATTGACACTTCCCACTGACATCACTGATTGTGGAAGGGAGTTTCACATCCTTACCACTCTAATGCCCCGTACACACGATCGGATTTTCCGACGAAAAATGTGCGATCGGAGCTTGTTGTCGGAAATTCCGACCGTGTGTGGGCTCCATCAGACATTTTCCATCGGATTTTCCGACACTCAAAGTTTGAGAGCAGGCTATAAAATTTTCCGACAACAAAATCCGAACGCGTCAATTCCGATCGTGTGTGGCCAATTCCGACGCAGAAAGTGCCATGCATGCTCAGATGAAATTCCGAGACGGAACAGCTCGATCTGGTAGAATTAGCGTTTGGAATGGATACAGCACTTTCGTCATGCTGCAATGTTTTAAATTGTTTAATACAGCGCACTCTCTTCTTCTTTATAATGTGAGAAGAATGAAGTAGTTTTGCTGCTCATATTCACACAGACTTCTCACAAACTTCTTTCTTTATTATTTATCGTAATTCCCTCAATATATTTTGATTTGTCACGGCTGACCAAATTTCTTTTTTGTTGTTTTATTTTTGTTTTGTATTTTTTTCAAGGCTGATGGTTTTTTTTTTTGTTTTTTTTGGGGTTTTACTCCATAATATTTTTGTGTGTGTTTTGTGTGTCAAGTTACCACAACACCATTATTATCTTGTATTATTTAATCTCAAGGAGATTGTTGGGTGTTGGTGTCCCTTGTTAATTTCACATTGTAGTTTTGAAATGTACCTGCCTCCTCACAAACAAACTGTCCTTTTTGAAGGAAAACACATATAGGCGAGTATAATTGAACCAAAAATTCCTTTATTAAGGGCTCAGAACCAAACAAAGAGGGAGGCAACGCTGGAGAAACAGCAGAAATTGGCGAAGCCTTTGGCCCCCAGGGCACACATCAATTATTTTACTGCAAAATTGGTGGCCTGAGGAGTCCATATCTAAGGGAGTGCAGTCTGGTCCAGAAGTCCAAGAGATCATGAAAGCAGCAGATGACATGTATGTCCCCAGGCTGTGGTCATACAAGAGGCTGCATCTTTTGTCAGACCAGACTGAACCCAGGGCCATCACTCTCTGGTCTTCCTTCCATGCTTCCTTCCACGCTGTGGCTGTGGTGGTGTAGTTGTGGCAGGAGGAGGAGGAAGATGTTCCAACTCACTCAGGTGGGTATTGGGTGTGATTTCTCCACTCATCCCCTTAGTTAGGACTTTATAAAGAAGGTTCTCACACAGCTGGCGTTGACCCTCCTGCATGCCCTTCAGTTTGGTGGCAGCCATGCAGGCAAAGGCCTCTTCAGGAGTGGGTAAGGCTCTGAGGGATGCAGAAGCCTCCTGAATGAGCCTGAGCGCTGAATCCTGCACGTGACTCCCCTTCCTGGGTCTTTTGTTTGGAAGGCAGAGGGGAGGAACCTGCGATTCTGTGAGGCTCCTACTGGGCCCAGGCTTCTCCTGGCTGCCACTTAGCCCCACCTCCTCCTGGCTGCCACTAACCCCCGCCTCCTCCTGGCTGCCACATTCCACAGCCTCCTCCTGTGTGCCACATTCCAGAGCCTCCTCCTGGCTGAGGTCTTCCTGTGTATGAAAAAGAGATATAGTTTTAGTTTTTTCTTCATCAATCACACACAATTTTCATCTCACGATTGTTGCAAATTGAATGTTAACAAATATAACAGACTATCCTTCTGAGCCCAGCATTTTTCATTCTTGTCCCAATTATTTTTGCCCACTACTGTCTATTGATATGTAAAAAACTGTATTAAATCAGCAATTAGTGATCAATAATAACATCTAGTAAATATCATTTATTTATTGACCAGAAATCTGTAGAAGAATGCTATACCTGACTCCATCTGGGCTCCTCCACTTCTTCCTGGCTGGAAGTCCCAGGTTGGACATCGGAAGCCTCAGCTGGGGTGGAAGATAGGGTGGAAGGAAGAGTGGAAGGAAGGGTTGAGAGGGATTCCCTGACTTCAGTCTGGTCTGACAGAAATCACAGTCTCTCATAGTACCACAGCCTGGGGACATAAATGTCATCTGCTGCAGCTCCAGGTCTCTGGGAATCCGTGACCTTCTTGTGCTCCATTAGATAGGTGCTCCTCAGGCCACCAATTTTGGCTTTTAAATAGGGGATGTTTGCCGTGGGGACCACCGGCTTCACCAACTCCAGCAGTTTCTCCAGCGCTGTCTGCCTCTTTTGTTTATGATTATAATGTGGATGTTTCACCTGCCACAGACAGGGCAGCTCCCTGTACTTGTCTATGAACAGGGGGAGGAAGTTGTGGTCATTGAAGCCATCCATTTTATCTGCAAGACACAACGCAAGACAAACCCTAATGTCAGGCAAACTCTCCTAATCTTGTTACAATATAGGCCTCAATCTAGAAGTATAGGCCCAAGTTTTGCTCTTACCTTTGTTATCACGATCGGCGCCTCCGATACTCCTTCCTCCACTCACAGATCGTACGTACTATGCACGCGTGTTACGCTTTATAGACACTGCGCATGCGTGTAACTCTGCCCGCCCCTGACGTTCTTTCTAGTCTATTCCCCCGCCCCTTCTCGTTTGGCGCAGTGGGGGAAGAGCTCATGGCGGAGACACAACAGGTGCATGCTAATTACAGCAACGAGAAGGAGGGGGAGGAAAGCCCGGAGCCTGAAACGTCATGACCCAGAAGGAGAAGATTTAAGGCATCGAATATGTCCTTTGGGGAGATGTCGGAGATGGTCGACATCCTGAAGAAGGCCGACTATGACGGGAAGTATGGACCTTACCCCAACCCCAATGTCAGAAATGCCAAGATCATGGCGAAAGTGGTCAAGAGTCTGCACTGGAATTTTGGAGTACGACGAGATCAGCTCAGGAAGCGGTGGTCGGACCTGAAATTAAGAGAGCACGAGCAGTACCGAAAGATCCGGAGAGTGCTGCAAAAAAGTAAGTAGTTGTCCTGTGTTCCTATTCTTTATGTTTATTACGTTTGTGCTGCTCCATGTGCTTTTCTTAACTGTTATCCAGTTTCAAAAGGCAACTTTCATGTTCATGGGCACATTATTCGTTCATATAAAAAAACATTGCTTCGGCCTATAAAACACCATTGTTTTGGCCATATGCATTTGCCCACATTTTTTAGGGCCTACTTGTCTGAAACTAATTTGGTTGTGTAGATGGGTTTGTTACTAGAATGAAATGCAAACTAGATTCTGTGTAAGGAGAGGTCACTCAGCAGTTTTCACATCTGGACGCTGGAGCACTAGTGTGGTACACCAGAACACCCTTTTTATTAGGGGTAGCACACAGGTGCTCCAGTGTATACTATAGGGGTGTCTCCATCTGTGAAGCTTGTACAAAACAGGTAAGTATTGAAGCTTGACAAAGGACAAGAAAAATGCAACATCTTGGAACTCTGCCAAAACAGACAATTGTACCCCACTTCCAAGCAATGTTTCATATTAATAGTTTTGCCATCAAATATCTGTGTGCTAAGTATACCTATTTTCTTTTACATAGGGGATAAAAGACTCAGAGGACACCCCTCATCTGAGGAGACCAGAGACTCCCCACCTCTGGAAGAAGGGGAAATCCACCCAAGCCAAGCAGAGCAGGAGGAGGAAGACGTGGTGGAAATTGGCACCACAACAGGCGAGTGTCTGTGACCACAGGCTCAGGTAAGAGATGGATGCCGGAATATTTATAATACATGGTGTTTTTTGGTTTCTATCTTTTTAGGTTATCGTGATGTTGTGGATCCAGATCCTTTCACCTCGGAAAGTGCACAGATCCTGATCGGGGAGATCATGGGGTGTAATAGGGACTTGGAAAACATCCAGAAAAACATCAATGATGTTCAACAAAAAATGAAGAACATCATTGATGTTTTAGGGAGAGTTTAAAACCCCTCCAAATTCCTTTGGTCTTTTGTGTGCTAAAAATTTTAGACATTTTTTGACAAATTTGAGAAAAGCCAAATTTTGAAGATGCACACAGTGTGTCAACATGTGCTATCTGCCATCACGGGAGATCAATGTAGGCGTTTTGGGGGTGCAACCCCTTCCTCAATAATAAAGTAGCTGTGAGGAAGGGGTTGCACCCCCAAAACACGTCCCTTGATCCCCCGTGATGGCAGGTAGCACATATTGACATTCGTAAATTTGTGTGCATCTTCAAAATTTGGCTTTTCCTGGGGTGACTTCACCCCATCTGAACGCAATATCAAACACAGTTTGTAAATACTCATGTCTGATATTGCCTTCAAGTTCTACCAAATGTGAACTTTGTAAGTTCAAGATTTGTGTCTTTCTTGTTGGTTTTAAACATGCCTGTTTTATCTTAAATGGACATTTCTACTTTTTCTAATGTGACCCCAAAAATTGTTATACAACAAACATGTTGGTTTGTTTTAAAAACCTTTTCTAAATGCACATGTGATTGTGCTGGTATTAAAAAGATTGTTAATCAAGAATGTGTGGATTATTGTTCCAACGCTCCAACACTTTTGTGGTGCTCTAATTGGTGTTTTCTGTGACAATGGGTGTTATTTCCTAGCAGTTTTAAGTGCACTTGTAGTGCAAAGTGTCTTTGCCTTTAGTAAATAACACCCAACAGTGCTTTGTAAGGTTACACAATCACGCCATTTTCAGGACTCATCACATTTCTGTCAGGGTCAGCTAAAAGAAACACAAGTAGTAAATGTCACCAAAGATTTTAGTAGTTATTTGTTTTTTTTTTTTTCATTTGAAAAAGGTTTCAAACATTGTCTAGCATATTGATGGCCCCCTACCCGCAAAGAATTCAATGTATCTTAGCCGGACATCACGGGCACTCAGGGGGGGGCAAGCCAGGACGGCCACTTTCAAGCGCCGTCAGGGTTGTTTCATTTTGAATTCCAGCCTCAGGCCCAGCTGAGCCAGCAGAGTTGGCAGAATTTTAAATAAATAGGTGTTTCACCAGACCTGCAGAAACACCGCTCAGCGCCAGGCACCCAGACAGACCCATAGTGTAGATATATTTTAGATATTTAAAATCCTAGTGAACATTCAAAAGTGCATAAATGTAAATATACATCAATATGCGACTATAAATTATTCACAAACACATGAATGAGATTAAACTCCACTTTGTCTGTTTAAGCAGAGAGAAAATCTAGTAAAAGCAGCTGTCTCAAACCAAAAATACCAATATTGAATCTGTGTTAAAAGTTATCCTAATAAGGCTAAATTATCACACTAGACAGCGCTCGTGTTGAGCAATTGAAACATGTGGCCAACAACACATAAAAGGACATTCATATAACAAAAAAGTCCCTAAAAAGTCCCTTAAAAGAGAGTCCCTTATATAGGGTAGTGATGTAAAAGTTCAGGGTGTAGTTTAGATAATTAACAGGTGATCACGAAAACAGTCCTCAACATGCACCTTCCACCGATCACTCCGAAATCCACCCGGTGACAAACACTCTCCCCCTAGGGGGTTAAACTCACCAGAAATGGGGAGTAATAAAGCCTTCAGAGTCAGCACTCTTTAACAGCAGTTTGTTCCCATCATCACTATACATAGGGTCACAGATTTGCAGGGCTCATAATGAATCAAAGAAAACAGAAAAAAAGGTGCACATCGCGTAATCCTGTTTATTGACTCAGAATCCCTTGCACAAAGACAGACAGAGAACCCCCTTCAATAAAATACGTACATCAAGTAAAATCACAAGTAAGCAATCAATCGAACAGGCAGGTAATGTAAGTGTGTCAACTTCACCAAAGGATGTCAGCGCCGCTACACAGGAAAAGATGAATACTTCCTGGTTGTGCAGATGACTCAGGTGGAGCGCACACGTCACTTCCTACGTCGCGTTAGCCACACCCTGACGCGTTTCGTCATATCCTTGACTTCAACAGAGGGCGTGGCTACACGACGAAATGGCCAGCTTATATATCCCTCTACAGCCCGCCCAGCCAATCAGCGCAAGAATCGGGTGCCGGCGGGTGCACGTCGCCGGCCCCAGCCTCACTAGCGGCTTATCACAGACAGTGTGGAGGGACATAAGGGCGCTGCACTAATCTAACATATAAATCTCATATACAATAAAATAAAGCTGATTATAAAATAAGCATAAGCAGACATGCAGTGAATACATTTGTCAATAACATCAGCATAAGCATCTAAGCATTATGGGTTGACATTCACCAGCAGCAAGTGCTAATCTAAAGACGCACCATAAATAAAATGCCAATGATGGATTTTTAGGTCATCTTTGGAAAATATAATACAATAGTTAAAGTTACATATACAAAATATAAATGTAAAAGGTACCCTAAAAGGATTGTATTCTAAAGACACACTTTTACGCACATGTACACAATGGAAACAGTGCCTTATTATATAAATATAAAACAGAGAGGGAACAGTGCCTTATTATATAAATATAAAAAGAGAGGGAACATCAAAGCATTAATAATGCTAGATAGAGTCCTCTCACAATCTTCCTCAAGCTATGAGGTTAATGCTAGTTTTAATGATTAAGCTAAAACCAGAGAATGATTAAAGAAAAACCAGAATAAACATAAAAGAAGCTACAAAATCGCATAAAAAAGGAGGATAAAAAATCGCAAAAATATTGCGAAGGCAAAATTTAATCGATATCTTATTTCTAAAAAAACAGTAGTCATATAGAAAGCACTACTATAAAGAGAACAGGAATGTGACATGGTAAAGGAGGCTAGAAAATTGCATAATGATATAAAAACAAAATTGATCCGAATCTTTTTGTAAGGATTGGATAGTCGTACAAAATGTACTACTGTAAGAAGACCAGGCATATACCAGAGGCATAGGACACTTAAACAACACAAGAGCAGTGCAAAACCACTGATAATAGATAAGATCAACCGTTAATCGCAGATATTAGTAATCGCTTATAAAGCAGTTGATATCTAGATCCACGTTTATTCCCCATGGCGATAAAGTATCAGCCAAGAAGATCCACTGGGTCTCTCTTCTTGACAGATCACGAACTAAGTTGGAACCCCTCCATTTTGGCTTCAAATGATCTATACCCCAAAACTTGAGGCCCGAAGGATCTTGATTATGTTTTAGCTTGAAATGCAGCGATACATTGTGGTCTTTAAACCCAATTTTTATGTTTGCTATGTGTTCTGCGATTCTGACCCTCAACAACCTTTTGGTGCGCCCTATATAAATAAGGCCACAAGGGCATTGCATAGCGTACATAACATAAGCCGTATTGCACGTAATGAATTCGTTTATAGTGAATTCTCTACCATTAGACGTAGATGTGAAGCTTTCCAGAGCCCTCATTGGTCTGCCAACTTCCCTACATGCCCGGCATCTCCTACAGCTATAGAACCCTTTTTTGTCCCAGAAGGTTAAAGGCCTGGAAGGGGGATCAAGTACTTTCCGTACTATCTTATCCGCAAAGCTGTGAGATCTTCTGTAAATAAATTTAGGCCTACATGGTAGGGATGGGCCCAATGTTTTGTCCATGCATAGCACATACCAATGGGCATTGAAAATGTCTTCCACCTCCCTGTATTGGGAGTGAAACCCTGAGATGAAGCTCCACTCATGGTTGTCACTGTTCTGGACCTTAGGCCGATCAACTAAAAAGGAATCTCTGGGCCGCACAGCCAACTCCTGAATAGTGGAGCCCATAGTTGGCAGAATGTTGCCATAAAAAGTTGTGTAGAACACAGCACTGGCATATGTATGGGTGTAAGAAATAGGTGTGTCAGGTCACCGTGAGGCTAGGTGACAGATGCACACCTTTGGGATCAGGAGTGCACTGCAAGGCAGTGGACCCTACGGCTGACTGCTGTGGATGGGAGTCTGGGTATAAGGAAGGCAGGGTCGCTGGAACACCAACACAGATCCCACCGGGGTGTCAGGAGGCACAGGCCGCCTCCGTCCGCCGGGCTTTAGGGCACATGCGCGGTGGACTCGCGCTACGCCGCACACCCATTTGCGGCCCGATGGTGCGGCGCGCGCGGGTGCACGGCGGTCCCCGTGTGCGCGCTGTGGCCCGTGCGGGTGCCCGGTAGCGCGTCACGCTGACGCGCTCGCCGGAGGGCTACATCTGACGGCTCCAGCACCCAGTCGGGTTGCTGGTTTGTCGTCAGCTGTGCCATGTTCCCTGTACCTCTGCTATTTCCTGTAAAGTCTTATTAACCCTGTGCTGAACCTTTGCCTATACCTTGGATTACTCTGCCTGCCTGATACCCCTGACCTCTGCCTGTACCATGGATTACTCTGCCTGCCTGATACCCCTGACCTCTGCCTGTACCTTTGATTACTCTGCCTGCCTGATACCTCTGTCCTCTGCCTGTACCACGGATTACTCTGCCTGCCTGATACCCCGATTCTGACCTCTGCTTGATTAACGGACTCTGCTCTGCCTGATACCCCGGTTCTGACCTCTGCTTGATTAACGGACTCTGCTCTGCCTGATACCCCGGTTCTGACCTCTGCTTGATTAACGGACTCTGCTCTGCCTGATACCCCGGTTCTGAGCTAACTTGTTGTCTTTTCAGTTCTTCAGTACCAAACGGCAATCCGGACTTCCATGAGGCTCTTCTGGAATCCTGCTACTACCGGAAGCCCGTGCCTCCGCGTGCCCCCAACTCCCTGTATCACTTCCAGGGGTTCGAGTACACGTGGTCGTAAGGGCGAGCCGCTCTCGGCATCTTGGCCTTGAGTATTTGGAATGTTCGACTACACAAATAACAGAGAGATAGTACAAACCAGCCAGATGTCCGAGGCCGACAGAGCGCGCTCTCCTTTGGAGATCCTGTGTCAGCAGGTTTCCACTCTGGCCGACTCCATTCAGAAACTACAGGAGGGGTACACTCAGATTGACAACCGCCTCCAACAAATTACCGGGGTACTCCCTCCTGCCACTGCAGCCCTCGCACCCAGCAGTGAAGGTCCGCTTCCCCAGGCCACCACCAGTCCCACAGTTGTCATGGCGCTTCCAGAACCTAGGATCCCTACACCCGAATGGTTCTCAAGGGACCGTAAAAAATTCAGGGCTTTTAAGAACGCATGCTCTCTCTACTTTGCCCTTCAGCCCCGGACTTTCGCATCAGAAATCGTCAAGGTGGGATTTGCGATCTCACTGCTGTCGGAAGAACCTCAGGCCTGGGCCCACGGCTTAATGAAACAGGGAAGTTCTGTGTTAAACACCATAGATACCTTCTTTGAGAGTATGTCCAAACTCTATGATGACCCACAGCGGATGGCTACAGCTGAAGCCATCTTGCACCATCTGTCCCAAGGGAAGAGACCAATTGAAGACTATACGGTGGAATTCCGTAAATGGGCGGCCGACACAAATTGGAACGAGCCGGCTCTGCGCTATCAGTACCGTCAAGGCTTGTCCGAACTCCTCAAGGATGAATTAGCCAGAATGGAGACTCCCGCTTCCTTGGAAGAGTTAATTCAAGCAGCCACGAAACTGGATAGGCGCATGCGGGAACGTCGCTCAGAGCGGTTCCAGGGTCCACGCCCTACGTGGACGCCGTTCAGAGCCTCACCCATGCAGTCACCATCTCCTACGGCAGCCGTGTCTACGACACCTCCCGAGGCCGAGCCCATGCAGCTTGGCCTGGTCCGAGCTCCACTAACCTCAGAAGAGAGGCAACGCAGACGACAGTCTAACTTTTGTCTCTATTGCGGGGGAGCCGGACACTTCCTGCCCAGCTGCCCAATAAGGCCCAGTAAGTTTTTTCAGCCAAAATTGATGAATTGCCAAGACAACAATGCTCCAAAATCTTACGCGATGTTGTTTGTTTCTCTACAGCTACCGGAAGGGGAGTCCCGCCTACCGGCCATCATTGCTTCGGGTGCTTGTAGTTGCTTCATGGATGCAGCCCTGGCCCGCAATCTACGTATTCCTTTGCAAACTAAAGCTCAAGGTCTACAAGTGCATCTGGCTGATGGGTCTCTCCCTAGTTCGGGTCCAATCACCCAGGAAACTCAGCCTATTTTAGTAACCACTAACTCCGGGCATCAAGAGCTCCTACGGCTAGACCTCATTCATTCTCCCATTTTTCCAGTCATCTTAGGCCTGCCCTGGTTACTGGCTCATGATCCACAGATCCAATGGAGCACTAAGGCGGTATCCTTCTCCTCTCCGTATTGCTCTGAACATTGCCTCCCTTCGACCCCAAAATTTTGTGCTACGGTTACCGTTCCGTCAGATAAGCTCCAACATATTCCCCCCGAATAGGGATGAGCCGAACACCCCCCGGTTCGGTTCGCACCAGAACCCGCGAACGGACCGAAAGTTCGCACGAACGTTAGAACCCCATTGACGTCTATGGGACTCGAACGTTCGAAATCAAAAGTGCTCATTTTAAAGGCTAATTTGCATGGTATTGTCCTAAAAAGGGTTTGGGGACCCGGGTCCTACCCCAGGGGACATGTATCAATGCAAAAAAAACTTTTAAAAACGGCCGTTTTTTCGGGAGCAGTGATTTTAATGATGCTTAAAGTAAAAAAAAAAAAGTGAAATATTCCTTTAAATATCGTACCTGGGGGGTGTCTATAGTATGCCTGTAAAGTGACGCGTGTTTCCCATGTTTAGAACAGTCCCTGCACCAAATGTCATTTTTAAAGGAAAAAATCTCATTTAAAACTGCTTGCGGGTTTAATGTCATGTCGGGTCCTGGCAATATGGATGAAAATCAGTGAGACAAACGGCATGGGTACCCCCCAGTCCATTACCAGGCCCTTTGGGTCTTGTATGGATATTAAGGGGAACCCCGCACCCAAATTAAAATAAGGAAAGGTCCCTATATACTCTGAACAGCAGTATACAGGCGGTGCAAACAAGACAGGGACTGTAGGTTTGTTGTTAAGTAGAATCTCTTTGTAATTTTGAACATTTTTAATGTGTTTAGCTCCAGCCAAAAAATCTTTTCTAAGCTTTTTGGAAAACATAGGGAAGGGTTATCACCCCTGTGACATTTGTTTTGTGTCTTTCCTCCTCTTCAGAAGATTTCACCTCACTTTTTTGTCCCAATGAAAAATGTTTTTTGAAAATTTGGGTTTTTTTGTGGAACAAGGATTGGAAAGCATCAGTGGAAAGGAGAAATTGTTTTCCCATATTAACTCTTACATGAGAGAATTTCCCTTCCTATGGGTAGATTTCATCTCACTTCCTGTTGTCTCCTTCCGTTTGCAAGTAGGAGTCGTTTGTAAGTTAGATGTTTGAAAGTAGGGTCCTGCCCTATATACTCAGCAGAAATTTGGGCCTTAGGTGTTGCTGTGGCCAAAACACTGTAAGCCCTCACAGGGCCCTGCTGTGAAATATTAGATCAAGAATTGTAATTACATGCCCCTGTTGAACAGGAGCTGAAAAATTAGGCCTTAGGCACTGGTGCTGGTGCCACAACACTGCAACCCCTCACAGACACTCTAGTTGGAACGCAGGAACGAGCACTGCTGCAAAGTATTGCATCAAAAATTGTAATTACACGCCCCTGTTAGACAGGGGCAGAAAAATTGGGCCTTAGGCACTGGTGCTGGTGCCACAACACTGCAACCCCTCACAGACACTCTAGTTGGAACGCAGGAACGAGCACTGCTGCAAAGTATTGCATCAAAAATTGTAATTACACGCCCCTGTTAGACAGGGGCAGAAAAATTGGGCCTTAGGCACTGGTGCTGGTGCCACAACACTGCAACCCCTCACAGACACTCTAGTTGGAACGCAGGAACGAGCACTGCTGCAAAGTATTGCATCAAAAATTGTAATTACACGCCCCTGTTAGACAGGGGCAGAAAAATTGGGCCTTAGGCACTGGTGCTGGTGCCACAACACTGCAACCCCTCACAGACACTCTAGTTGGAACGCAGGAACGAGCACTGCTGCAAAGTATTGCATCAAAAATTGTAATTACACGCCCCTGTTAGACAGGGGCAGAAAAATTGGGCCTTAGGCACTGGTGCTGGTGCCACAACACTGCAACCCCTCACAGACACTCTAGTTGGAACGCAGGAACGAGCACTGCTGCAAAGTATTGCATCAAAAATTGTAATTACACGCCCCTGTTAGACAGGGGCAGAAAAATTGGGCCTTAGGCACTGGTGCTGGTGCCACAACACTGCAACCCCTCACAGACACTCTAGTTGGAACGCAGGAACGAGCACTGCTGCAAAGTATTGCATCAAAAATTGTAATTACACGCCCCTGTTAGACAGGGGCAGAAAAATTGGGCCTTAGGCACTGGTGCTGGTGCCACAACACTGCAACCCCTCACAGACACTCTAGTTGGAACGCAGGAACGAGCACTGCTGCAAAGTATTGCATCAAAAATTGTAATTACACGCCCCTGTTAGACAGGGGCAGAAAAATTGGGCCTTAGGCACTGGTGGTGGCGCCCAGAACCAAAAATGTTCTTACAAGCTATCAGCGTGATGATTGAGGAGGAAGAGGATAATTACTCAGGGATAATCACTCAGCATCAACATAGGCAGTCTTTGAAGGGATCTGAAAAAAATTATTCAGTTACATCAGCATCAGGTGCTTGGTAGCTGGTGGTGATCCAAGACTGATTCATTTTTATGAAGGTCAGCCGATCGACCGAGTCAGTGGACAGACGCACCCTGTGATCGGTTACCACGCCTCCAGCAGCACTGAATGTACGTTCCGAAAGAACGCTGGATGCAGGACAGGCCAGTAGCTCAATTGCATACTGTGCAAGCTCTGGCCAGTGATCCATCCTCAAGACCCAGTAACCCAGAGGATTTTCGGTGGGAAAGGTGTCCAAGTCTGATCTTGCCCCTAGGTATTCCTGCACCATGTAAAACAGACGCTGGCGATGGTTGCTGGAACCGATCATACCTTGGGGCTGCGGACCAAAAAATTGTCTGAACGCATCGGTCAGACGGCCACCTTCTCCACCGCTCCTTCTTTGACTGACCGAAGCCTCAGCAACACGTTGTCCAGAAACAGGAGTTTGTAACCTCCCAGTCTCTGGGAACGCGTTGCACAGACCTTTCTGCAAGGCCTCCCGAAGATGTTTCATCCTCTGCTCCCTCTGCGATGGCAAGATAAGGTCCGCAACCTTACCCTTGTAACGTGGATCAAGGAGGGTTGCCAGCCAGTATTGGTCCTTCTCCTTGATACCACGAATACGAGGATCCTTACGCAGGCTTTGCAGGATCAGGGAGGCCATGCAGCGTAGGTTTGCTGAGGCATTCGGTCCGGAGTCCTCTGGGTCACTAAGGACAACAACGTCCGCAGCCACCTCCTCCCAGCCACGTACAAGTCCATGTGTTCCTTGGGACTGATCCCTTAAAGACTGCTGATGCTGAGTGCCAGGCTCCACCTCCATACTGACACAATCTTCCTCCTCCTCCTCCTCCTCCTCCTCGTCCTCTTCCTGTGTGATCGGCGGGCACGCAGGAACACTGTCTGGATAAAGGGGGCCTTGAGAGCTAAGGAAGTCCTCCTCTTCCTGCCTCTGTTCTGCCTCAAGTGCCCTGTCCATTATTCCACGCAGCGTGTGCTCCAACAGGTGGACAAGGGGGACAGTGTCACTGATGCATGCACTGTCAGTGCTCACCATCCTCGTGGCCTCCTCGAATGGTGACAGGACAGTGCATGCATCCCTGATCATGGCCCACTGGCGTGGGGAAAAAAAACCAAGGTCCCCTGACCCTGTCCTGGTGCCATAGTCGCACAGGTACTCATTGATGGCCCTCTGCTGCGTGTGCAGCCGCTGCAGCATGGCCAACGTCGAGTTCCACCTGGTGGGCATGTCACAGATTAGGCGGTTCTTGGGCAGGTTAAACTCCTTTTGGAGGTCCGTCAGCCGAGCACTGGCATTATATGACCGGCGGAAATGCACACAGACTTTCCTGGCCTGCCTCAGGACATCCTGTAAGCCCGGGTACCTGCCCAAGAACCGCTGCACCACCAAGTTAAGGACGTGAGCCAAACAGGGCACATGGGTCAGTTGTCCCTGTCGGAGGGCAGAGAGGAGGTTGGTGCCATTGTCGCAAACCACCATTCCTGCCTTAAGTTGGCGTGGCGTCAACCACCTCTGAACCTGCCCCTGCAGAGCTGACAGAACCTCTGCCCCAGTGTGGCTCCTGTCCCCCAAGCACACCAGCTCAAGCACCGCATGGCATCTTTTGGCCTGCGTACTTGCGTAGCCCCTTGAACGCCTACGGAGCACCGCTGGTTCCGAGGAAGAGGCCATGGAGGAAGAAGAAGAGGAGGGGGTGGAGGAGAGAGGTGTGTCACAATCAGCATTTTGGAGGCGTGGTGGCGGAACAACCTCCAACACTACTGCACCTTGTCCTGCATCCTTCCCAGCTGCCAGCAGAGTCACCCAATGCGCCGTGAAACTTAAGTAACGTCCCTGTCCATGCCTGCTGGACCATGAGTCAGCGGTAATATGCACCTTACCGCTGACCGCCCTGTCCAGCGAGGCATGGACATTGCCTTCCACATGCCGGTAGAGAGCCGGAATCGCCTTCCGTGAGAAAAAGTGGCGTTTGGGTACCTGCCACTGAGGAACCGCACATTCCACAAACTCACGGAAGGGGGCAGAGTCTACCAACTGAAAAGGCAGCAGTTGAAGTGCTAGCAATTTTGCCAAGCTAGCATTCAACCGCTGGGCATGTGGATGGCTGGGAGCAAACTTCTTTCGGCGGTGCAGCAGCTGGGGCAGGGAAATTTGCCTGGTACAATCTGACGTCGGTGTACCAAAAGCAGATTGCCCACAAGTACTTGGCTGTGACACACCTAATTCTACACCTTCATTCCTCTCACTGCAGGTCTCAGAGAGGACTGAAGGTCTAGTGGGGTTGGAAATCTCAGCTGATGAGGAGCAAGGAGAGATCCTCTTTGTTCTTTGGTGTGGGTCTTTCAGATACGCTTGCCAACGAACTGCATGGCAGGTCAACATATGTCTGGTCAAGCATGTGGTACCCAAGCGGGAGATGTTTTGGCCACGCGAGATACGCTTGAGACATATGTTGCAAATAGCAGCGGTGCGATCTGATGCACTCGTCTCAAAAAAGGCCCACACCAAAGAACTTTTTGAATAACGCGCAGAGACTGCAGCGCCCTGCACATGTGGAGCTTTGGGGTGTGATGCAGTCAATGTGCTGCCCTTAGGCTGGCCCCTGGAGGGCATCCTGCCTCGTTGGTGATGTGCCGCCTCCTCCTCCTCCTCCTCCTCCTCTCTCCTATCAGGCACCCACGTTGAGTCAGTGACCTCATCATCCCCTCCCTCCTCATCACTGGAGCAAACCTGGCAGTATGCTGCAGCAGGGGGAGCATGACTGCCAGATTGCTGTCCTTCTTGGGCACCCCCTCTGTCCGTGCTCATGTTACTGCCTTCATCGAGCTCAGTATCATCATCAGAGCCTTCCAAACGCTGGGCATCCTCCTGGAGCATGTACCCAACACTGTGGTCAAACAGTTCGAGGGAATCCTCATGAGGACATGGTGGAGCTAGGGAAGGAGTCACTGATGACATTGAGCTGAGGGAAGAGGCCGCTGCTTTGCCAGACAAAGCACCCTGGGCATGGGTGAGAGAGGATGAGGAGGATGAGGACGGCTTGGTCATCCACTCGACCAAGTCTTCCGCATGTTGCGGCTCAACACGGCCAGCTGCCGAAAAAAAGGCCAAGCGTGTCCCATGGCCACGTGCTGATGAGGATGCACCGTCTCCACGACCAGCACTAGACACAGAGCCTGCTTGCCCTCTCTTATTGGCTTGTGACTGTCTGCCTCTCCTTCTTGGCCTTCCAGACATACTAATGGCCTGTAGCTGCACTAAGCTGGGATAGAACACCTGTAATTTTCTTCAGGTAGCTTTATATACTGTAACCAGACAAGCCTGCCTGTCAGTAGGAAGATAACAGGAACGGATCTAGCTGAACACTGTGAGCAGGACACACTGTACTAAATGTAAATAGTCTAGCTGCCTGACCGTGGTACTAATAGGATCAAAAAGAACACCTGTAATTTTCTTCAGGTAGCTTTATATACTGTAACCAGACAAGCCTGCCTGTCAGTAGGAAGATAACAGGAACGGATCTAGCTGAACACTGTGAGCAGGACGCACTGCACTGAATGTAAATAGCAGGAACGGATCTAGCTGAACACTGTGAGCAGGACGCACTGCACTGAATGTAAATAGCAGGAACGGATCTAGCTGAACACTGTGAGCAGGACGCACTGCACTGAATGTAAATAGCAGGAACGGATCTAGCTGAACACTGTGAGCAGGACGCACTGCACTGAATGTAAATAGCAGGAACGGATCTAGCTGAACACTGTGAGCAGGACGCACTGCACTGAATGTAAATAGCAGGAACGGATCTAGCTGAACACTGTGAGCAGGACGCACTGCACTGAATGTAAATAGCAGGAACGGATCTAGCTGAACACTGTGAGCAGGACGCACTGCACTGAATGTAAATAGCAGGAACGGATCTAGCTGAACACTGTGAGCAGGACGCACTGCACTGAATGTAAATAGCAGGAACGGATCTAGCTGAACACTGTGAGCAGGACGCACTGCACTGAATGTAAATAGCAGGAACGGATCTAGCTGAACACTGTGAGCAGGACGCACTGCACTGAATGTAAATAGCAGGAACGGATCTAGCTGAACACTGTGAGCAGGACGCACTGCACTGAATGTAAATAGCAGGAACGGATCTAGCTGGACACTGTGAGCAGGACGCACTGCACTGAATGTAAATAGCAGGAACGGATCTAGCTGAACACTGTGAGCAGGACGCACTGCACTGAATGTAAATAGCAGGAACGGATCTAGCTGAACACTGTGAGCAGGACGCACTGCACTGAATGTCAATAGCAGGAACGGATCTAGCTGAACACTGTGAGCAGGACGCACTGCACTGAATGTAAATAGCAGGAACGGATCTAGCTGAACACTGTGAGCAGGACGCACTGCACTGAATGTAAATAGCAGGAACGGATCTAGCTGAACACTGTGAGCAGGACGCACTGCACTGAATGTAAATAGCAGGAACGGATCTAGCTGAACACTGTGAGCAGGACGCACTGCACTGAATGTAAATAGCAGGAACGGATCTAGCTGAACACTGTGAGCAGGACGCACTGCACTGAATGTAAATAGCAGGAACGGATCTAGCTGAACACTGTGAGCAGGACGCACTGCACTGAATGTAAATAGCAGGAACGGATCTAGCTGAACACTGTGAGCAGGACACACTGCACTAAATAGTCTAGATAGAAGATAACAGGAACGGATCTAGCTAAACTGAATACAGTGTATATATATATATGCAACACCTGGGATGCATATATATACACAATACACTGTAAGTGCAGCTAACTGACTGACTGTTCTGCCTAATCTATCTAACTCAAATCAAATGACACTGTCTCTCTCTCTCTCTATCTCTCAGCACACCGGAACACACACTACACAGGGCCGCCGTGCAGGCGGCCTTATATAGTGTGGGGTGTGTACTAAATCCCCTGAGCCATAATTGGCCAAAGCCACCCTGGCTTTGGCCAATTACAGCTCTCTCTACTGACGGCGCTGTGATTGGCCAAGCATGCGGGTCATAGTGCATGCTTGGCCAATCATCAGCCAGCAATGCACTGCGATGCCGCAGTGAATTATGGGCCGTGACGCGCCACACGAATTTGGCGCGAACGGCCCATATCGTTCGCAATTCGACGGACGGTCGAACAGCCGATGTTCGAGTCGAACATGGGTTCGACTCGAACACGAAGCTCATCCCTACCCCCGAATATCTTGAGTTCCAAGAGGTCTTCAATAAACAGATGGCTGACCGCCTACCACCTCATCGGCCTTACGATTGTCCGATCGATCTGCTGCCGGGATTAGAGATCCCGTTCGGTCGTATATTTCCCCTCTCAGAGACTGAACTGGAGGCTCTCAAACAATACATCAATGAGAACCTGGAAAAGGGTTTTATCCGTCCCTCGTCCTCACCTGCCGGAGCGGGGATATTCTTTGTTGGAAAGAAGGATGGGTCCCTTAGACCATGTGTGGACTACGGCAGCTTAATAATATCACCATCAAAAACAGGTATCCACTGCCGCTTATCCCGGAGCTTTTCCAACGGTTCCGATCCGCCAAAGTCTTTTCCAAATTAGACCTCCGGGGTGCCTATAACCTTCTCAGAATCAGAGCCGGAGATGAATGGAAGACGGCCTTCAGGTCCAGGTTTGGACACTTCGAGTACTTGGTGATGCCATTCGGGCTTTGTAATGCTCCAGCCACTTTTCAGCACCTAGTCAATGATATATTCCGAGAATACCTGGATGATTTCTTTGTTGTCTATCTAGACGATATACTCATTTTCTCCTCCACCATTGAGCTACACAAGGGGCACGTTAAAAAGGTTCTTACCATATTGAAGCAGCACAAGCTTTATTTGAAAGTGGAGAAGTGCGAATTGGAAAGATCAGTGGTACAATTCCTAGGGTTCATCATATCAGCAAATGGGATCGCAATGGATCCCCAAAAGATACAAGCTATTCAGGAGTGGCCAGCCCCGTCCGATAAAAGATGGGTCCAATGGTTCATAGGATTCGCCAACTTTTACCGGAAATTCATTATCGGATTCTCGGCCATAGTGGCACCCATCACCCAGCTAACCCGCCAGCACGGTTCCTTCCGGTGGTCCGAAGCCGCACAAGAGGCCTTCCTGAAATTGAAAACCCTGTTCAGTTCTGCTCCAATTCTTCGCCATCCCGATCCTTCTCAGTCATTTGTATTGGAGGTGGACGCCTCGGAAATTGCAACAGGAGCAATTCTTTCCCAAAGACAAGGACCTAAAGCCATCCTACACCCCGTTGCATTTGCATCCCGGAGACTCAGCCCGCCGGAATTAAACTACGACGTGTGTGACAGGGAGCTGCTGGCCATAAAATTTGCTCTAGAAGAATGGAGGTATTTGCTTGAAGGCGCATTACACCCAGTGATGATCTTTACAGATCACAAGAACCTTGAGTACTTACGGACAGCAAAACGGCTAAAACCTAGACAAGCCCGTTGGGCTCTCTTCTTCTCTCGCTTCAACTTTCACATATCTTACAGACCTGGCGCAAACAATGGAAAGGCAGACGCACTCTCGCGGATGTTCTCGGCAGATTCCCAGACTTCAGAACCTAGTACAATCCTCTCTCCTCAAAACTTCCTTGGGATGGCACAGGTGGACTTGATGTCATCCATCAAATCCTCGTCTAACTCATGTATGGAACCAGAGATACATTCCTTGAAAAGATATGGGAATTTTTTTTGGATCCATGGGAAAATTTTTGTACCTCGGGAGACACGGTCACTAACCCTTAAAATGTGCCATGACCATAAACTCGCAGGGCACTTCGGGATAAGGAAGACGTCTGAGCTGGTCTCTTGCTCCTTCTGGTGGCCTGGGTGGAGACGGGATTGCAAGGAAAATGTGGCTTCCTGTCCTCTATGTTAGCGGAACAAAGGCCAAAATGCCAAGTTCTGGGGTCTACTCAAACCCCTGCCCATTCCAGAATGGCCATGGTCTGACGTATCCATGGATTTCATAGTGGACTTGCCAGCCTTGGGGGGTTTTACCACTATTTTTGTTGTGGTCGACCGTCTCTCCAAGATGGCTCATTTTTTGCCCATGAAGGGCACCCCTTCTGCCATGGAGAGGGCCAATATTTTTCTGAAAGAAATCATCAGGCTCCATGGTGTACCAAAGAGTATTGTGTTAGACAGGGGTGTACAATTTACGTCCAAATTCTGGAGGGAGCTCTGCAAAGCCCTGGATATCAAAGTCTGCCTCTCATCAGCTTACCACCCTCAGAGCAACGGCCAAACAGAGAGGACGAACCAGACCCTAGAGCAATACCTCCGGTGTTTCTGCTCAGGATCCCAGGATGATTGGACAAGTCTTCTCCCATACGCGGAGTTCGCTTATAACAATTCCGTTCACGCTGCTACCAACCAAACGCCTTTCTGGGCAAATTGCGGATTCCACCCCACGTTTCTGTCTAACGATGTTCCTGAGATAGCAGTCCCTGCAGTGCATGACAGGATAACCTCTTTACAAGCTAATTTCCAGAGGATTCAAGACATGTTGCAGAAAGCTCAAGTGGATTATAAGGAACAGTATGACCGGGACAGGAGGGAGAACCCAACCTTTAATATAGGGGAAGAGGTCTGGTTGTCCACCACCAACCTTAAACTATCCGTGCCATCTCGGAAACTGGGGCCCAAGTTTATTGGTCCTTTCCCCATCAAGAGAATTATCAAACCTGTGGCTATGGAGCTAGCATTACCAAGAACATACAGGATCCATCCTGTCTTCCATGTGTCCTTGTTGAAGCCCGAGGTGGACAGCACTTTTCCAGAAAGAGGAGAACTTCCTCCTCCACCAATTAGGGTGGATGGGGAGAATGAGTTCGAGGTGGAGTCCATCCTTAATTGTAGGAAGAAGGGCAGGCAACTGCAGTACTTGATCCAGTGGAAGGGATACCCACCTGAGGACAATTCTTGGGAACCCGCAAAAAACCTGCATGCACCATGCTTAATTCAAGCTTTCCATCGAGACCATCCGGAATTGATGTCCAGCCTGGGCGTCCAGTGTCCGCCCTTAGGAGGGGGGCACTGTCAGGAGGCACAGGCCGCCTCTGTCCGCCGGGCTTCAGGGCGCATGCGCGGTGGACTCGCACACCTTTGGGAACAGGAGTGCACTGCAAGGCAGTGGACCCTACGGCTGACTGCTGTGGATGGGAGTCCGGGTATAAGGAAGGCAGGGTCGTTGGAACACCAACACAGATCCCACCGGGGTGTCAGGAGGTACAGGCCGCCTCCGTCCGCCGGGCTTCAGGGCGCATGCGCGGTGGACTCGCGCTACGCCGCACACCCGTTCGCGGCCCGATGGTGTGGCGCGCGCAGGTGCACGGCGGTCCCCGTGTGCGCGCTGTGGCCCGTGCGGGTGCCCGGTAGCGCGTCACGCTGACGCGCTCGCCGGAGGGCTACATCTGACGGCTCCAGCACCCAGTCGGGTTGCTGGTTTGTCGTCAGCTGTGCCCTGTTCCCTGTACCTCTGCTATTTCCTGTAAAGTCTTATTAACCCTGTGCTGAACCTTTGCCTATACCTCGGATTACTCTGCCTGCCTGATACCCCTGACCTCTGCCTGTACCACGGATTACTCTGCCTGCCTGATACCCCTGACCTCTGCCTGTACCTTGGATTACTCTGCCTGCCTGATACCCCTGACCTCTGCCTGTACCACGGATTACTCTGCCTGCCTGATACCCCGATTCTGACCTCTGCTTGATTAACGGACTCTGCTCTGCCTGATACCCCGGTTCTGACCTCTGCTTGATTAACGGACTCTGCTCTGCCTGATACCCCGGTTCTGACCTCTGCTTGATTAACGGACTCTGCTCTGCCTGATACCCCGGTTCTGAGCTAACTTCTTGTCTTTTCAGTTCTTCAGTACCAAACGGCAATCCGGACTTCCATCAGGCTCTTCTGGAATCCTGCTACTACTGGAAGCCCGTGCCTCCGCGTGCCCCCAACTCCCTGTATCACTTCCAGGGGTTCGAGTGCACGTGGTCGTAAGTGCGAGCTGCTCTCGGCATCTTGGCCTTGGTGAGTATAGTCGTGACACGGGGTTAGAGCGCAGGATTCCCTGGGGCGCGGAGTCTAAGAGCCAGCAGGTTTTCACCAGAGCCTCTGATGGTGAGGATGGACTGGGCTGCAACTGGCTCCAGGTCGCAATCCCCAGGGTCCCCCCAGCTCACACCCACAGTAGACAATAGAAGGATAAGGATAGTAAAGGAATAAGCCAAGGTCGGGGCCACAAGAAGATAAGGACAACAGAGTACACGCCAAGGTTAAGGATCACAGGCAAACAGGGATGGTTGGGACACGCCAAAGGTCAAGGTCACGAGCAGACAGGAATAGTTAAGAACAGGCCAAAGTCGGTAACAGGAATCAGACGTAGGAAACACAGAAAGTACACACAGAGGCTAACACACAATGGTTGATCACCACTGCTGGCTTGCAGTGCAGAGGTTAATATAGGGTTCCCTGATAGGGCCTGGGGTGGGGCCATGCTTAGAGGAGAGGTTACAAAAGCAGTCAGGTGAGGGTCAGCTGGTCTCTAGAGATGAACACACGGAGACAGGTATGCTGATTGACAAACTCTATTGCATAACCATGACAAGGTGGAAACTGCTGGCCATGATTCCAAACGTGTTCTCCACCACTCTTCTGGCTCTGGCTAGCCGGTAATTTAGCCGGTAATTAAAAACCCTCTGGTCCGGGGTGAGGGTCCTCACCGGGAATGGCCACATAAGATGGTCCCCCAGCGCAAACGCTTCATCTACAACGAAGACGAATGGGAGTCCTTCCACATTGTCTTCTGGAGGTGGCAAGTCCAAGCTGCCATTCTGGAGACCCCTGTAGAACTCCATCTGGACGATGACCCCACTGTCGGACATCCGGCCATTCTTCCCCACGTCCACATACAGGAACTCATAAGTAGCCGACACCACCGCCAACATCACAAGACTATTGAACCCCTTATAATTATAATAGTACGACCCCGAGTTGGGTGGTGGGACGATGTGGACGTGTTTCCCATCAATTGCCCCTCCGCAGTTAGGAAAGTCCCACTGCTGGGCAAAGTGGGAGGCCACAGTCTGCCATTCCTGTGGCGTGGAAGGAAACTGTGGAGTCAAACAAAAAAAAAAATTAGTAATTTTGCACATAAACAGGGAAAGCAGATTAGACACAAACATTCTTGGCCAACAGCAAGATAACATTTATTTGAGGGAGTTTTTAAGGACCAAAGTATAAGGTACACCTATCAGATTCCCCCTCCCCCCCCTCTCATGGGCCATTTCTAACATAATGGGGGGGAACTCTTGGACAGGTAACCCTCTCCACTTCATTGAGAGATGAAAGCCAAAATAATGGGTATTACTTTGAACAGCCCCTCCTTAGTTACACTATTGGCAGCCCACTGGACAGGTAAGAAGTGTCATAATACAAAGATATAAATACACATTTGAGCACATTTGGACATTCTGTTATTACCTATCAAGATAATAATAGTATACAGAAACTTGAAACAGTACCATTTGAAAGTATACAGGTAGGCCCTTGCACTACATGCTTTGGGGAATTCATCCATAAATCTGACCACAAAAGAGATGGGTATAGTGTGTATTGGTTTGGCAAAGTCAGCAGATAGATGATTGAGGATAGATAGAGAATTGGTATCAGCTGACTTAGCAGTTGGGGGGAGGGTGGGTTAAAAATGATTTGGGGACCCCCCGAAAAAAGCCTCTGGCACTCTGCCTGAATTTAAAGCACAAATCACATTTAAAAACATTTTAGGGGGTGTTTGGGGTAAAGCACTACTATGGAGCTCATAAAATACATTGTTAAGTGACTACATGAGGTGAATATAGGGCCAGGAGACCATGCTGGGGAGGTAAGTGAAGGCAAATATGTATGAAGGACAACAAAAATAATTACCTAAAAATCCAGCATGCATAAGGACAAAAGGGACATTCACAGCATATTACACTCATGGTAATTAGGGAATGAGGAAAGAAATACAATATATTAGCAAACATTAAATACAATAAAATATGATATTAAAGGATAAAAATCTTATAGTACCTGACCGCGAGATTGTGTTTCCAGTGCAATACCATCGCGCTGGTTCTCGGCGACAGGGTACTGTGCATGTCGCACTGGCTCACTCATCGGGAAAGGAAAACTTTGTTTTCCTTCCGCGATGAGTGACAGGCAGTGCTGACAGCTGTCTGGTATGAATCCTGAGGCGGGAACACCGCGCCAAATTTTAAATGAAAAAAACGGCGTGGGTTCCCCCCCGGGGCATACCAGGCCCTTCGGTCTGGTATGGATTGTAAGGGGAACCCACTATGCCGAAAAATCGGCGTGGGGGTCCCCCCAAAATCCATACCAGACCCTTATCCGAGCATGCAGCCCGGCCGGCCAGGAAAGGGGGTGGGGACGAGAGAGCAGCCCCCCCTCCTGAGCCGTACCAGGCCGCATGCCCTCAACATGGGGGGGTGGGTGCCTTAGGGGAGGGGGGCGCCCTGCGGGGCCCCCCACCCCAAAGCACCTTGTCCCCATGTTGATGAGGACAAGGGCCTCTTCCCGACAACCCTGGCCGTTGGTTGTTGGGGTCTGCCGGCGGGGAGCTTATCGGAATCCGGGAGCCCCCTTTAATAAGGCGGCCCCCAGATCCTGGCCCCCCACCCTGTGTGAATGAGTATGGGGTACATGGTACCCCTACCCATTCACCTAGGGAAAAATGTCAATAAAAAAAAAAAAGTACACAGGTTTTAAGAATAATTTATTAGTCGGCTCCGGGATCTTCTTCTGACTTTGGGGGGTCTCCTTCCGACTTCTCCCGGTGTTCGGCCCCTTCTCCCGGTGTTCCGCCTCTTCTCCCGGTGTTCCGCCTCTTCTCCCGGGCCCCGCCGCTATCTTCTTCCAGCTCTATTGCCAGCGAGGGGCCCGGTCTGCTGCCGCGGTGTTCCCGCCTCAGGATTCATACCAGACAGCTGTCAGCACTGCCTGTCACTCATCGCGGAAGGAAAACAAAGTTTTCCTTTCCCGATGAGTGAGCCATCTCGGCGCTGGCTCCTGCGACAGGGCTCGCAGGTGTCAAATCTCGCCGAGAAATGCGGCGAGATTGACACAATATCGCGGTCACCTACTGTACCTTCATATATTCCTTCTGCAGGACCTGTATGATGGCAGAACAGGTCTCTGGGATAATGATCCCTAGAGCCTGGGGGGAGATGCCTGTCGAGAACTTCAAGTCCTGCAGCCTTCTCCCCGTCGCCAAGTACCGCAGGGTGGCGACTAACCTCTGCTCCGGAGTGATGGCTTGCCTCATGCAGGTATCCTGCCTGCTAATATAAGGGGTCAGCAAAGCCAACAAACGGTGAAATACGGGGTCCATCATCTGGAGAAAGTTCCTGAAATCATCAGGATTATTCTCACGGATCTCACGGAGCAAAGGCATATGACAGAACTGGTCACGCTGAAGCAACCAATTCTTGGTCCATGAACTCCTCCCCACCCTGTTCATGGACTGGACTTGTGTCAGGGTAAGGACCCCAACACCAAGCCCCTGCACAGCACGAACTATACGAGGAGTACGTATACGCAACATGGCTAGAAAACAGTCGGCTGCTCAGAACGAAGTAACAAAACGCACTGAAGAGCAGCAAGGCCTGTGAAGAGCAACCTGAAAAACAGTAACGAGCGGACAAGATCGCACTGAATAGTACAATACGAACTGACTGCACACACTGAAGAGCAGATACAAACCCACAAGCACAAACTGAACAGCAGAAAACGATCTGAAAACCACGAGTCTGAAAAAGCGCGAATCGTCTCTCACCAAACTTTTACTAACACGAGATTAGCAAAAGGAGCCCAAAGAGTGCCGTGCTTGGTTCTGAACTGGCCTTTTCTAGTCTCGTCATACGTGGTGTACGTCACCGCGTTCTTGGCGATCGGAAATTCCGGCAACTTTGTGTGACCGTGTGTACGCAAAACAACTTTGAGCCAACATCCGTCGGAAAAAATCCATGGATTTTATTGTCAGAATGTCCGATCAATGTCCGATCGTGTGTACGGGGCATAACAGTAAAGAACCCGCTATGCAGTTTAAGGTTGTACCACTTCTCCACCAACTTCATTGAGCGTGTCTTCTTAAGCTCCCTGAAACTGAATATTTTCTCCCTATGCTAGAATTGCCATTGAGGTATTTGTATATTGCTTTCATATCTCCTCTCAAGCGTCTCTTCTCCAGGATGAAAGTTTAATGCTTGTAGCTGTTCCTTATAACTGATATCATCCAGTGCCCTTATTGGCTTTTTCACCCTTCTCTGGACTCTCTCCAGTTTCAGCACATCCTTTCTGAGGATTGTTAACCAGAACTGGACAGCATATTCAAAATGTGGCCGGACCAGAGTTTTGTAAAGTGGTAGAATTATAGTTTTGTCCCTTGAGTAAATACACTTTTTTAATGCATGCTAATATTCTGCTTGCTTCGCTTGCTACAGCTTGGAATTGCATGCCATTGCTGAGTTTGCAATCTACTAGGACCCTCAGATCTTTTACAACCTGCAGCAAAGGTGAAGAGCACAGGAAGTAATAAACTCACACAATTTTTGGCAGGATTAACAAGTATTTTTTGCAGTTGTCAAACAGCAATACTAAAACACATACAATGGTATATTTAGCAGACCAAAATGGAGCAAATATGAGAAGTTCACCGTAATGCCCCGTACACACGAGCGGAATTTCCTCCGGAAAAATCTTGGATGGTTTTTCCACCAGAATTCCGCTCAAGTCTGGCTTGCATACACATGGTCACACAAAAGCTCTCTGGACTTTCGACGGTCAAGAACGCGGTGATGTACAACACAAATTAAGTTCAATGCTGCCAAGCATGCGTTGAATTGTTTCTGAGCATACGTGGTATTTTGCACGTCAGAATTGCATACAGATGAATGGAATTTCTGTCAAGAACTTTTTCCGTCGGAAAAAAAGAGAACCAGCTCTCAATCTTTTGCTGGTGGAAATTCAGACAGAAAAAGTTGGATGGAGCATACACACGGTCGGAATATCCGACCAAAAGCTCCCATCACACTTTTTTTGACAGAAATTCCGACTGTGTGTATGCAGCACTAGGGTTTACACACATTTTAACCAAACACTGCTAAATGTCATTGTTATAATTACACAATATAGTGCAGGATATAGAAATACCCATTTAGCAGATGCCAATCATTTTCTAAAGCATAATATACTCCATGAGCCACCCTGCTGTATTCATTAGAAGAAATACATATGTAATTAAAACTGTGTAAGAAGAGGGAAAAGCTAATTTTTATTAATACATAATTGTATTTCTCTTTTGAAAGTTTATTCTTAATGAATGTATATTTTAGCTACGGCAGTGTTTAAGTTGAACTAAATGTCAGTATGTTTTTAATATTCTTACAAATTTTCAAGTGCATATTTTTGTCATTCCATTAAATATAAACATTTCTGGATAAGCCACTTAAGGGAGATTTTAGTGGCTCAGTGCAATTACTCTCCTTTTGCTCAACAACTATAGAGACACTGCAGGATACCAGACACATAGGCTACTTTCACACTGAGGCGCTTTACAGGCGATACAGTGCAAAAAATAGTGCCTGCATAGCGCCTGTAAAGAGCCTCTCCTGTCTCTCTAGTGTGCAAGCCTGAGTGCTTTCACACTAGAGCATGCGCTTGCAGGACGGTAAAAAAAGTCATGAAAGCAGCATCTTTTCAGCGCTGTAGGAGTGGTGTATACACTGCTCCTAAAGCGCCCCTGCCCATTGAAATCAATGGGGCAGCGCCGCCAAACCGCCAGCAAAGTGCCGATGCAGGCCGGCGATTTTAACCCTTTTTCAGCCGCTAGCGGGGGTTAAAACCACCCTGCTGGCGGCCGAATAGAGCCGCTAAAACGACGGTAAAGTGGCACTTTACCGCCACTGCCCACCCGTCCCATTGTGAAAGTAGCCTTAGGGAGTGCATTGCCATCAGCCAATCCACCAATTACTAAAAGAATAGAGACTGTTAGCTTAACAAAGTGAATTATTCTGTTTTAAAGGTCACTATGCAAAAGACATACCTCCTGATATTTAGTTTGCATGGACAGTATAGCAACTTGAGACAGAATACACATAGGTGGAACTAGGATTATGAAAGGTCTGATTCACCCTTGGACACTCTGAGGAAAGTAGTGATGCACCAAATGGTGGTTATGGCCTAATTGCACTAACAGTGTGGGGGGGGGCTTAAAAGGGACATGGTTAAATAAAACCTGAACCTAATTACTGTATACATGACATGCATATACCACAATATTTCAGGACTGACAAATATGCTTTGCTTACTGTTCCACAAACAAGAATCCCACAGACACACATTGACCTAAAGCAGGGGTCTCAAACTCAAATTGCCTGAGGGCCACATGACAAGTATTCATATCCCATGGGGGCCGCATGCAAACTTTTAAAACTTCAAAAGCAATAAACTATACCAGCAATAATATACTATACTATACCCAGCACTGGTGTCAGCAAACGCATTATTAACCCCCAGCACTGGTGTCAGCAAACGCATTATACCCAGCACTGGTGTCAGTAAACGCATTATTAACCCAGCATTGGTGTCAGCAAACGCATTATTACCCCCAGCATTACCCCCCCACACTGCACAAATAGCCACACACTCCATAAAATACCCCACACACTCCATAATTACCCCCACACTACACAATTACCCCCCACACTGCACAATCACCCTCCACACTGCAAAAAATAACCCCCACACTGCACAAATTTCTACCCCAGTCACCCCACTAAGGCCTCAGTGTGATGGCTCACTCACCTCTCCTGGCAGTCAGGATCATCTGCCTCCCGAGTCCTCTGCTCCTGGCTTCCACACAGGCCTAGTGACAGGGGACCCAGAGAACACAATCTCCCGCCCTGAGGTGGCAGCAGGACCCTGGTTTGGGGCTTTGGTCGATCGTCAATGCCTAGGTGGGCAGATCGATGAGCGGATCCTTCCTCCGCTCCTTCCTTTGCTCTGTTCTCTCTCTGGGCTGCAGCAGCGTGCAGCGGAGAGGACAGAAGAGATGGAGAGGTAAAGCTCTTTGGAGCCTCCCCCTCTGCGGTGCCTGGGTGCAGTTCAAAAAGACATCCTGGATAGAGGTGGACCGATATGGGTTTTTCTCTGGCCGATGCCAATACCGATATTTAGAAATCGGGGCGGCCGATGGCCGAATATGATGCCGATTTTTGTGGCCGATATTTTAGGCCGATTTAAAAAAAAAAACCCTCACCCACTCCACTCCTCCCTGCTTGCTCCTGTCACTGTACCACACACTTGATGTCCTCAGTACAGATGGCACTGGTTGGCTGTGGCAGGTGGCACTGGTTGGCTTAGGCAGGTGGCACTGGCAGGTGGCACTGTCTGTCACTGGCAGGTGGCACTGGCAGGTGGCACGTGGCACTGATTGGCAGGTGGCACTGATTGGCACTAACAGATGGCACTGGCAGGTGGCACTGATTGGCAATGGTACTAGCAGGTGGCACTTATTGGCAGTGGCACTGGAAGGTGGCACTGGCAGGCATTGGCAAGTGGCACTGGTTTGGAACTGGAAGGTGGCACTGGTTTGGAACTGGCAGGTGGCACTATTGGCACTGGCAGGTGGCACTGATTGGCGTGGCACTGGCAGGTGGCACTGACTGGCGTGGCACTGGCAGGTGGCGGCAGGTGGCACTGGCAGGCACTGGTTGGCACTGGCAGGTGGCACTGACTGGCGTGGCACTGGCAGGTGGCAGCAGGTGGCACTGGCAGGCACTGGTTGGCACTGGCAGGTGGCACTGATTGGCGTGGCACTGGCAGGTGGCGTAAGGTGGCACTGGTTGGCACTGGCAGGTGGCATTGATTGGCAGGGGCACTGGTTGGCGGTGGCACTGGCAGGCACTGGTTGGCGGTGGCAATGATTGGCGGTGGCAGGTGGTACTGGCAGGTGGTACTGGTTGGAGGTGGCAGGTGGCACTGGCAGACTGGTTGGCACTGGCAGGTGGTACTGATTGGCGGTGGCACTGGCAGCTGCCACTAACAGATGGCACTGACAGATGGCACTGGCAGGTTTCACACTGAGCGGAGTGTAACCGTGTGTGAAACTGACAAGGAGCAGTCCACACTCATCAGCACGCATCAGCACGCATCAGCGCTTGATGCTTGTGTGAAGCTGACACGTAGCACAGAGGAGAGAGACAGAGGGATCTGTCAGAATTGAGGTTGATGTCGGGGTAGGCAGGACACGGCCGGGGTGGGCGGGACCAGCAGCTATCAAACACCAGCCAATGATTGGGCTGCTTAAGAAAAGGGGCGGGCCACATACACGTAGCGGCCCGCCCAGATCCCATTGGCTCGTGTTTGATATTGGCCGGGTCCCGCCCACCCCGGCCGTGTCCCGCCCACCCCCGACATCAACCTCAAATCTAAAAGATCCCTCTGTCTCTCTCCTGCTGTTACGTGTCAGTTTCACACAAGCATCAAGCGCTGAGTGTGGAGAAGGGAGTAGGAACAGCGGCAAGTGCTATATATCGGCCTAATGGCCAAATATCGGTCGACCTCTAGTCCTGGATCGGCCCTGCCTGCGGGCCATTTTTAACCGGTCCGCGGGCTGCAAATGGCCCGCGGGCCGGTACTTTGAGACCCCTGACCTAAAGGATCATCTTTAAAAAATAAAACAGATAATGGACAAAGAACTCAGTTTGTCTGAATCTACCTTAAAGAAGAAGTTAGTTAAAATAGTCAGAAACTACTTAGCAACCAGCAGCTGTTGAGACAATAAACACTTTGGTCAAGATTATGTAATATACTTTATGTAAGCACTTTATTATGTACAACAGAGTATACAGTATAGAGTGCCATAGTCAGCAGTGTGTATCATAGTGCCTTTGATATGACCGGCATCTTTAATCAATAGAAGTTAAAAATGATTGATGTCATCGGTCAGGCAGAGGAAAAAATGCCCAGTATTGGTATTTAGGAGGAGGGAAAATACCTGGTTTCAGTAACTAGCTGGAGGAAAAAAAAAGCCCATCATCACTAATGCCGCATACACAGGATCGGACTTTACGGCATACTTGGTCCAGCGATCCTGAGTCCGTCGGACAATTCGATCGTGTGTGGGCTTTTTTTTTCTCAAAAGTTTGACAGACTTAGATTTGAAACATGTTTCAAATCTGTCAGACGGACTCGGGTCCGGTCGAAAAGTCCGCTCGTCTGTATGCTAGTCCCACGGACAAAAACCGACCCTAGGGCAGCTATTGGCTACTGGCTATGAACTTCCTTGTTTTAGTCCGGTCGTGCGTCATCATGTACGAATCCGTCGGACTTTGGTTGATCATGTGTAGGCAAGTCCGTTCATTCGGAAAGTCTATCGTAAAGTCCGTCGAAAAGTCCGCCAGACAAAGTCTGCCGAAAAGTCTGCTCGTGTGTACGCGGCATAAGAGGAAAAAAATCCTGGCATTGTTGGTTAATAGAAGAAAAAATATCCAGATTTGGTGGTCAGGGCCTTTGTCCCACTTAGATTGGCAGTCAGTGTGCTTCTTTCACATTGGTGATCAGTGTACTGCCCCCTTACATCGGTGGTCATTGCAGTGACCCCTACATTGGTAGTCAGTGCAGTGTCCCCATATGTTAGTAGTAGGCATAGTGGTTATTGTGTCCCATTACAATGGTGGTCAGTTTGTCCCCATTACATTGGTTGGTCACTGTAGTGCCCTCTTATATTGGTAGACAGTGTTCACTATTACATTGGTGGATAGTGTAGTGTCCTCTTTCATTGGTGATCAGTGTGCCCCCATTACATTGGTGCTAAGTTTTCCCCAATTACATTGGAGGTCAGTGTACCCCCATGAAATTGGTGATCAGTGTGGCCTATTACATTGGTGGCCAGTGTGCCCCCCTTCAGTGGAGTAAAGAGACCAAAGCATTCCCCTAGAGCGGGATTTTTAAGGCACTACCATCAATGATACAATATAAGTATAAAATATAATTTTATTACAAAAATCAAAAAACAACAAAAAATAAGCAAAATATACAGATCAAATACAAACAATATGTACAGTAGGATACATCAAAAGCAAAAACATGTAATTTTGGACACAACTGCATAGCAATAAGAAGAAAACCAAAGGTGGAAATGTAATAAGTCTCACTGAACCGACGCGTTTCAGAGAATCCTTCATCAGGGCTCACTAAGTGAGAGTTACCATCTAAGAAATTACAGAATTAAAAAGAATAATTAACATCACACACAAAAAACAGATGACAGTCCCCCCACACCCAGTGAAGGTCTATGTGAGAATCATACTCACTTCCAAAATACATGTGCTATAGAGGTATCCAAGGCATAAAATCAACTTCACAACGGTCTCCCAGGCCATGTGCATGCAAAAAAAGCCAAATTGCGGGCCATACAGAGTAGTATTGTAAATAACTGGTGCATAGAATGAGATCCCAATTGGTGCTGAAAACCGCCATGCCTGGAATTTGGCGCGGCGTTTGTGCGCGGGCTGGGGTCCAAAAGTCACCGGACCTGAAACCAAGGACATAACCCCATGAATGATGATGAATTTAATGGTCAAAATATACAATGGTATCTCCTGGGGTTGAAAGTATATAAAATCCCAGGGTGTGTAAGAAACATAAGCACATACAGTATGTGTGGGGACCAGCTGCAGGGAACATACCTGTGAGCTAGGTCCAGAAGGGAGACCTACAAGTTGTAATGTAGGGGAGAGGAGGAGGGCTCAGGGTCCAGGCTGGCAACCATAAAGATACAGATAATAAAAGGATCTAGTTAGAGGAAAAAGAAGGCAGTTCTAATATGGGTAAACATTTTTCAATGATAAAAGCCAAACAGCATTTTAGGTACACAGGGGAGTAAGGATAACAATAATCCAAATTGCTAGGGTTACCTACTTGGTCAGTCCAAAAAAAAAGCGTCAATGAGACATCCTCCTCCGATCACAAGATCAGAGTGAATGAGCTCGGTATTTGTGTCCAACAACTCACACTGTCAGCTGATTGCAATACCGAACAGCTGAAGGCAAGGTGTGTTCCCTGAGTTATCTCCTCCCACCTCCCAGCAGCTGACTGGTTGTCAGCCTAGAGGGATGCGCATTACGTCAGGTCCAATCGGTGGGCCCCCTGGGCGTGGACCGCGCCGAGCCTCCCTGCAAGCGCCGGCCCCGAACATGTACCGGGCATGCGCGCCAGCCGAGCTGGAACGCAGGATAGCGGCGAACGTCACGGCCGCGCCTCGGAGCTGCGCGCCGCCGTCCACCCCCACCGGCACGGCAAACCTGAACTGGAGACAGCCATGGCTGATCCAGATCAGGGATGGAGGAGCATCAGAAGATAACTCCCTCAGTGTGTCCCAAAAAGGGACATCCTTGCCGTGCCGGGTCCGCGCACAGCAAAAACAGCAACCATATGAAACAGGGGATCTATGCCGTCCATAAAGAGAAGAAAAGGATGATGACAATCTAACAATGAAATAAACAGCAATAACGGCATAATATATGTATACATAATTCTTGCATAAAACAATGTTCAGTCAAAATGACATATGAATTTAATACAATTGCAACCTCTGCATGGGAGACTATTATGAAGCTGTCACATGGAGAGAAAAAACTATACAACAGCCACAAAATACACACCAAAGAATTATTAGACCTGCTCAAGCCCCAATCCTGTTTGTATTTGATCTGTATATTTTGCTTATTTTTTGTCATTTTTTGATTTTTGCAATAAAATTATATTTTGTACTTATATTGTATCATTGATGGTAGTGCCTTAAAAATCCCGCTCTAGGGGAATGCTTTGGTCTCTTTAGACTTTTGGGATGTGGCACACCCCCTGCTTGTAACTACTCTCTGTCAGAGGCTTCTTTTTTCTATAGTTTGGTAGTAGATACCAGTCCCCACTTTGTTTTCTGACAGTTAGTAGTACATTACTATTGTGTATACCTAACTGGGCTGATATGCCCATTTACTTGGGAAACACTAATATTACAATTGATTGTCTTTGTTGTAGTAATTTTCTTTGAGGATAACATAGATTGTTTGTTTACTGTTCCTCTAAAATAATTTTGTAGACTATGGCGAACTACACGGGGAGTAACTGGGACAGCCTCATGTCCGGCTATTTGGACGAGTATGGAAGGAACGAGCACATTGAATCTGAAGTCAATGGTTTATTTTTGAAACTTACCAAAATTCTTGAGAAAAAGTCGTCCTTGTATTGGCACATTAGGTCCTTCCAGGATTACATTAATGATAACATGAATCCACTGGGACTCAGGGTCCAAATTTTCCTCAATCTTGAGGGCTTGGACACTGAGTTCAAAAGTGCTTGGGAAAAAATCCTACGCACATGCTCCAAAGACATGATGGAACTCCTTATTACTGAATACAAAAAGCGATCGAACGTTTTGGATGGCGATATACAGGCCATCTGTTCGAAACTTCAACAGCTACAGACTCATAAAACATATATGGATAGGGAGTCTAAACTTAAGAAACATCTGGAGGACTTTAATAAGGGTATCCTTATCAAGAACGAAAGTAAGCTCAGTAGGGACCGTTGTGCCTTTGAAGAAAACAGGGCTTACAAATGGAATCAATCACAGTCAAAAAATTTTAATAGGTTCAGAAATCGGAGGGACCACTATTCTGCTATATATACAATTCTTCCTCAAGTGTCTCTTCTGTTTCCTCACAGGTTTCCTCTAAGATCAAAAAAGCACCTCGTCCCAACCAAAGTAACAATAGATCCCAGGGAACAAGGACCCACAATACGAATACAATAGATGGTCCATACAATATGCCCCCGGCTACAGGTAGAACACCAGGAGGGGCAAGCAGCTGCTCTGCCTCTGCCCCTTTAATACCCTTGGTGGGCAATACAAACTCACCCCCGGTTACAAGGTCTAAAACCACTCACCAGGGAGGTGACAGACAGGAAATGGTCCCTTTAGCAGAGACACTTTTAAACAAACTTACGAACAGAATATAGACTGTGATAGGGAGGTGTATGGATCTGATGGTGCCGATCGACCCATTGGGGCTTTCAGCATTGTCAATCTCTCCTCCCATATTCTTACAGATAGGGAAGCAGGTATACTCCAGAAAGGACTTGGATTCTGCCCAAATGAAAACATGGACAGGTTCGAGGTAGTCAAAGATCTCGAGATGTTCGCACGCAAACTCATGCTAAAGAACATGTATCAAAAACCCCAGGGGTCCATAGATTTAACACCCCAAGAAAATCAGGCCATTGATCAGCTGGTGTCGCTTCTGGAGGAGAGCGACACGGCTGATCTTATTGATCGTATTGACTTGCCCACAGTGCTATCTCTTCCTTTGAACAACAAGGAGGGGGCGGCTCAGGAGCTCAAACAAGGGTCCAAACTCAAGAAAAAATCGGTCCAGTTTCCACCCCCTAGCTCTAACCCGAACATCTCTACGTTTCTTAAACTGGTATATAGAGAGATTGATAGGTTACACATCCGTACCCCCAAAGTGATTAACATCAACACGGCTGATAGACAGGCACTCAAGGAACTTAGTGACAATAAGTCAATAGTTATCAAACCCTCTGACAAGGGGAGCAACATTGTCCTGATGGACAATGCTCAATATGTTTCGATGTGCCAGAGAATTTTAATGAATAAGAATTGGTACAAGAAAATCACTAGAGACCTGGTAAATAGGTTCCACCAAGAAGACTATACTTTGGTGGACACAGCATACAACAACAAAGTCATCAACAAAACCATCTGGGAATATATCAGAGTTAAATTTCTGGTTGTACCAACTTTTTATTCACTACCTAAGATTCATAAAGACAGCCACAATCCAACTGGGAGACCGATCATCTCCGGTAGAGGGTCCATCAGTGAAAACGCAAGTCGTTTAATTGATGAACATCTCAAACCCCACGTCATAAGCTTACGATCTTTTGTGAAAGATACCATACATTATCTCAAAATTATTCAAAACCTTACAATACCAGAAAATGCATATCTGGTAACACTTGACGTTGAGGCCTTGTACAACTCCATTCCCCATGCTGGGGGGCTTAGAGCCGTCAAGAAGGCCATATACCAGAGACGGGATGGAGACTGGGCCTACAATGAGTTTATCTTACAGTTGCTGGAATATATCCTGTACCATAATATCTTTACTTTTGATGGCTCCCACTTCCTCCAGGTAGAGGGAGTGGCGATGGGGACTTGCTGTGCCCCATCCTACGCGAACCTGTACCTGGGGGAGTGGGAAACCACATTTCTTAGTGATGAGAACTCGTTGATGTATACAAACCACTTTCTTTTGTGGTTCAGATACATCAACGACATTTTCACCATTTTCACCATCTGCGACGGCCCCATAGAGCTCTTGCAGTCATGCCTAGAGAGCATGAACAAGAATTGCTTCAATTTGAACTTTACCATGTCATCGAGTTGCAGTGAAATTGCATTTCTGGATGTTATGGTGTATCCTACATCCTTCATGTATCCTACATGCCTCTAGTTTCCATCCACCAAGCCTCATTAGATCTATACCATACAGCCAGTACTTGAGGGGGTGCGCAGAAATTGCACTGACGAAGCGACCTTTAAAACCGAAGCAAATAATCTGCGCGCAAGACTCCTTGAGAGAGGTTATTCACATACCTCCCTCAAAAAGGCCTATAGGCGGGCCATTACACATACCAGACAGGCTTTGATTTATTCGCAAAAGAATAAGAACCAGGATAACCATCTGCGCATTATCACCAAATATTGTAATAGGCACGCCGAAGTCAAAAGAATTGTGTCTACGTTCTGGCACATTCTTACCATGGACCCTAACTTGAACAGACTCCTTCCCGAGAGTCCGCTCTTTACTTTCAGGAGAACTACCTCCTTGTCCTCCAGACTGGTGAGGAGCGAATTCAGGGATGAAAATTTTGCCCAGCACTGTAAATATAGGGGCACATTTATGTGTGGGGCCTGTGGATGCTGTAAGTATATGTATACTACTAAAAATCCTACCTTACCCGATGGCAGTGCCTTCAGGCCCAAACATTTTGCCAACTGTAAGACCGAAGGAGTGGTGTATATGCTCTGGTGTGATGGTGGATGCTTCTATGTCGGGAAAAACAAGTTGGAATTCTGGCATAGGGCATACTGCCACATCAGAAGCATGCAGACTTGTGACCCCAATCTACCACTGGGGAGACATACAGCCCTGGTTCATCAGGGACTGTTTCCAAGAATTAAATTCTTGATTTTGGATCGAGTCCACTCCAGTTCGAGGGGGGAGATTGCAATAAGGATCTCCTCCTATATCATGCAGGACATTAATATAAGGTTTCTATAATATTTGAGGGGCCAGCTTACATCCAATGCCTCTGTCTCTAATGGGGATTGAGGCATTTTTTGCGGTCAGACTCCAGGATTAGGGCTTGAGCAGGTCTAATAATTCTTTGGTGTGTATTTTGTGGCTGTTGTATAGTTTTTTCTCTCCGTGTGACAGCTTCATAATAGTCTCCCATGCAGAGGTTGCAATTGTATTAAATTCATATGTCATTTTGACTGAACATTTTTTTATGCAAGAATTATGTATACATATATTATGCCGTTATTGCTGTTTATTTCATTATTAGATTGTTATCATCCTTTTCTTCTCTTTATGGATGGCATAGATCTCCTGTTTCATATGGTTGCCAGTGGGGGTGGACGGCAGCGCGCAGCTCCGAGGCAGCTCCGAGGCGCGGCCGTGACGTTCGCCGCTATCCTGCGTTCCAGCTCGTGTTTGGGGCCGGCGCTTGCGGGGAGGCGTGTCGCGGTCCATGCCCAGGGGTCCCACCGATTGGACCTGACCTAATGCGCATCCCTCTAGGCTGACAACCAGTCAGCTGCTGGGAGGTGGGAGGAGACAACTCAGGGAACACACCTTGCCTTCAGCTGTTCGGTATTGCAATCAGCTGACAGTGTGAATTGTTGGACACAAATACCGAGCTCATTCACTCTGATCTTGTGATCGGAGGAGGATGTCTCATTGACGCTGTGTTTTTGGACTGACCAAGTAGGTAACCCTAGCAATTTGGATTATTGTTATCCCTATTCCCCTGTGTACCTAAAATGCTGTTTGGCTTTTATCATTGAAATATGTTCACCCATATTAGAACTGCCTTCTTTTTCCTCTAACTAGATCCTTTTATTATCTGTAGCTTTATGGTTGCCAGCCCGGACCCTGAACCCCCCCTCTCCCCATAATACAACTTGTAGGTCTCCCTTCTGGACCTAGCTCACAGGTATGTTCCCTGCAGCTGGTCCCCACACATATGTGCTTATGTTTCTTACACACCCTGGGATTTTATATACTTTCAACCCCAGGAGATACCATTGTATATTTTGACCATTAAATTCATCATCATTCATGGGGTTATGTCCTTGGTTTCAGGTCCGGTGACTTTTGGACCCCAGCCCGCGCACAAACACGGCGCCAAATTCCAGGCGTGGCGGTTTTCAGCACCAATTGGGATCTCATTCTATGCACCAGTTATTTACAATACTACTCTGTATGGCCTATTTGGCTTTTTTTGCATGCACATGGCCTGGGAAACCGTTGTGAAGTTAATTTTATGCCTTGGATACCTCTATAGCACATGTATTTTGGAAGTGAGTATGATTCTCACATAGACCTTGACTGGGTGTGGGGGGACTGTCATCTGTTTTTTGTGTGTGATGTTAATTATTCTTTTTAATTCTATAATTTCTTAGATGGTAACTCTCACTTAGTGAACCCTGATGAAGGATTCTCCAAAATGCGTCGGTTCAGTGAGACTTATTACATTTCCACCTTTGGTTTTCTTCTTATTGCTATGCAGTTGTGTCCAAAATTACATGTTTTTGCTTTTGATGTATCCTACTGTACATATTGTTTGTATTTGATCTGTATATTTTGCTTATTTTTTGTTGTTTTTTGATTTTTGTAATAAAATTATATTTTATACTTATATTGTATCATTGATGGTAGTGCCTTAAAAATCCCGCTCTAGGGGAATGCTTTGGTCTCTTTACTCCACTGAAAGGGGGCACACTGGCCACCAATGTAATAGGCCACACTGATCACCAATTTCATGGGGGTACACTGACCTCCAATGTAATTGGGGAAAACTTAGCACCAATGTAATGGGGACACACTGATCACCAATAAAAGAGGACACTACACTATCCACCAATGTAATAGGGAACGCTGTCTACCAATATAAGAGGGCACTACAGTGACCAACCAATGTAATGGGGACAAACTGACCACCATTGTAGTGGGACACAATAACCACTATGCCTACTACTAACATATGGGGACACTGCACTGACTACCAATGTAGGGGGCACTGCACTGACCACCAATGTAAGGGGGCAGTACACTGATCACCAATGTGAAAGAAGCACACTGACTGCCAATCTAAGTGGGACAAAGGCCCTGACCACCAAATCTGGATATTTTTTCTTCTATTAACCACCAATGCCAGGATTTTTTTCCTCTTATGCCGCGTACACACGAGCAGACTTTACGGCAGACTTTGTCTGGCGGACTTAGTGAACCCTGATGAAGGATTCTCCGAAACGCATCGGTTCAGTGAGACTTATTACATTTCCACCTTTGGTTTTCTTCTTATTGCTATGCAGTTGTGTCCAAAATTACATGTTTTTGCTTTTTATGTATCCTACTGTACATATTGTTTGTATTTGATCTGTATATTTTGCTTATTTTTATCGTTTTTTTGATTTTTGTAATAAAATTATATTTTATACTTATATTGTATCATTGATGGTAGTGCCTTAAAAATCCCGCTCTAGGGGAATGCTTTGGTCTCTTTAGACTTTTAGGATGTGGCACACCCCCTGCTTGTAACTACTCTCTGTCAGAGGCTTCTTTTTTCTATAGTTTGGTAGTAGATACCAGTCCTGTCTTTGTTTTCTGACAGTTAGTAGTACATTACTATTGTGTATACCTAACTGGGCTGATATGCCCATTTACTTGGGAAACACTAATATTACAATTGATTGTCTTTGTTGTAGTAATTTTCTTTGAGGTTAACATAGATTGTTTACTGTTCCTCTAAAATAATTTTGTAGACTATGGCGAACTACACGGGAAGTAACTGGGACAGCCTCATGTCCGGCTATTTGGACGAGTATGGAAGGAACGAGCACATTGAATCTGAAGTCAATGGTTTATTTTTGAAACTTACCAAATTCTTGAGAAAAAGTCGTCCTTGTATTGGCACATTAGGTCCTTCCAGGATTACATTAATGATAACATGAATCCACTGGGACTCAGGGTCCAAATTTTCTTCAATCTTGAGGGCTTGGACACTGAGTTCAAAAGTGCTTGGTCTCTTTAGACTTTTGGGATGTGGCACACCCCCTGCTTGTAACTACTCTCTGTCAGAGGCTTTTTTTTTCCTTTCAGTGGAGTAAGGGGTGATCTCTCAAATGGAAAGCTGTGCTTATATTTCTGATCACTGTAATTGACCATCCCAGTGATAAGGAACAGAGCCACTCCAATTGGCTCTGTGCCTTTGCTAAGGATCTCCACTATCTAATGACAGCACAGATCATAAGGATTGTGCAGGGGCAGGATTATGGTCGATTGGGATACCGGGGGTACATTGCAGGAGATGCAGAACACATGTTGTGGATGCCTGATTATAGTTTTGGGCCTCAGGTATTTTAACTCTTCTTTAAGTGTCTAATTAAACACTCTACTAAATAGCAAACATGAATGGTAAAAGAGGAACATAGCAAATACATAAGATGTTCATTTTGCAAGCTGAACATTTAATATACTTGGTAAAGATTAAAACGATAAAACTGTGTTCATTTTGAATACCCAATCATATGCAAAGGAAATAAAAAAAAATACATTTGCACTCACTCGATGGCTTTGCATAAAATGTACCCCTCTGTTGCCACTTTATGTTTTCGAGGGTGTAATCTGCGTGGGTCTATGTACCATGTGTGGTGGGAGTGCCCACGGATTTGTGTCTTCTGGAATGGAGTCTTTGCCTTGATGCACTGTTGGATACTGTGACATGGAAGTTCTCCCAAAACTCTGTCTGGATCAGCTTTCTCTTTCCTCCCTTTCTTTTTTTTTCCCTTTTTCTCTACTTTTTCTTGTTTAGCTTTTTGTTGATAATCACACTGTTTTTTTAAGACCAAAGAGGGTGTGAGGGCCAGTCCTTTCTGCTTGATATGTTAGTTTGGTATACCCCTTACACCTCATTCTTATTACTTTATATATGATGTGAGGTTTGCATTTTGTATTGGGCATTGAGCCCTTGTTATGTTTCTTTTTTATTTTTATTTTTTTTGGGAAGGAAAACGCCTGTTTATTAGGAGAGACGGTATATAGCAGATGGGGTTTGTTCAGGAAGGGAGTGCACATGGATTGTTCTGATAACAATAGGGGTTACTCCTTTGCTCCATCCTGAGGGGATTTAGCATTAAACTTGTCCATGAGTCTCTTCCACATTCCTCTTTTCATTTCATCCATCTGTTGCAGACTGTCAGTTGCAAGTACCATTCTGTATTCCTCAGCAGTGATTTCTGTAAAACTTGTATCCAGAAGTCGTGGATACTTTTCTTTATAATGATTGTTGTTTATCCTATTCAGGCTTTCATGCATTTGGTCACATACTTCTGGATCTTGAATCTGCGTATTGTCTCCTTCCCGGAATACCTGAGCCACCCGCTGCCTCAGGAAGGCTCCCAGGTCCCGGCCTTTCCTAGTCTCGTCCACAGGCCATTCTTCACATAGTTTTAGAAAACGCCGATACCGTGCAGCCGCCATTTACTCGCCGGTCACATTCAACTACTAGCGAACCACAGGCAAAAAAAAAAAGCTTGTTATGTTTCTTTAGGCTTCATGTATATGGGATGCTTTTACAACCTCACCTGAACGATTTTACTTGACAGATAGTAACCAACATTTAAAATGTCCGTTTTTAGCCACATTTACATGCCGTACTTAGCGGCGTTTTGCCGCGTTTGCGTTTAGAGTCGTTTAAAAAAAAATTTAAGCGCCTGTAAACAAAATGCGGCTAAACATGAGTTACCGCATTGAGCCACATTTTGCTGCGTTTAGAAGCGTTTGGCGCTTGAAATGCCTGTGAACTCAGCTTCTGAACCCATTTTTTTGCGTTCCATAAAATACCTTTAAACTCAGCTTCCTAGAAACGACTGTAAATGGCCCTGTGTACATGGACAGACAAGATAACATAGAGGAGAGTTCAGGGGCAGTTGAAAAAAACTCCCAACTGCTCCTAAACGCTCGTTTACCAGCAGCAGTGTACATGAGGCCTTATTTTTGTTCTGTCATTTGTCTACTGCTTGCTCTGTGTTGTTTTTTTTTTTTAACTAATAAAATTATTAAAAGCAAAAGAAAATACATTTGCACATGACTGGATAATTTAAGTGTAGAATGATTCACCTTATTTTCTGCACTCGGTAAATATTCAGTGGTGTAAATGATGTTTACTTCTTTATTAAATAAGCCCTATAGACTCTTATTGTGAGAAGATGTTGTAAAACAAAAAATATTTTGTCAAAAGCCAAAAGCAGAGCCTGCATTTATAATAAGAAATATATATATATACATTTTTTTTATTAGAAAAATCCATTACATATGAAGGTCTCTTGGGACAGTTTCACACATAAATGGGGTGTTAGGCTGTTGCACTCATGTTTGATATATTTTCTTTTAATGTATATATGAAATTATTACTATTATTTTAGGGACACACCCAAAACTTGCTAATATACTATCTCTTTCAAATTCAGTCTCTGCCTGAATGACACAGGTGGATGAGTTACTATGCTAACGTATTTAGTAAAAGTTTGTGTATTTCTGAGCTTCACCTACTGAACTATGTAAACATTTTTTTAATAGATGTATCATAAAGGTTTTTTTTCATCAAAGCAGATAGGGCTGAACGTGAAGGCATGTGAAAACACTCCCGAGTTCTACCTGTAAACTATTATTTGGCTTTATTTAGCATTTTCCTTAAAAAAGGATACATAACAACACATTCTATTCCCTTCAAGTTTAAAGGTTATTTCAAACAAACATGCTATTATTGGTTTATTTTATTGGTATATCTGTTTAAGAAATGTAAGAGCATCATTCTGTATGCTCTTTAAAGAGGAAGTAAACCCTGATGGGTTTTACTTTCTCTTTTTCCCCTGCAAATTAAAGCATAATGGGCTAGTATGCATCGCATACTAGCCCATTATGTTGCACTTACCTGCAAAGGAAGCCTGAGATGTCACCGCTGTCCCCGCTGCGTGAAAGCGTCCATCTTCACCCCTCTAAGCCTTAATATAGGCTTACCTCTAGGTAAAGGTGGTTGTACAGGGTTTACAACCACTTTAAATTCAGTTTAGGTCTCAATAATTGCTTTCTTGTTTTTTGAAATATAGATATATATCGTTGCAACGATTCTTATTTCACATGATCAATATTTGAGACCAGAAGGAATTCGATGCTACTTGTTTTATAAATCCTGTTGCAATAATGTACATATACAGTATGTCATCTGTCACATATACAATACAATGGACTTGACATAAATTAATAGTATACACTAATAAAAATAATACCTAATTCTGTTTTCCAAGGAAAACATTACATTTTGGAACCAAATATGTATGACCAGAAGGTTACCTATAATAAGAATATATTCCTATACATTGAATCATGTAACCATTAGCTGAGGAATTGTGTGCATGATGCATTTATTGATTCTTCTTAATGGAATGGGTCTCAGGACATTGCAGTGGGAAAAGTATTCATAGGTTTAATCTATTCAATGTAAAATAAAGTTGTTTTGAGGCAAGGTATCACATTTTAGCTGCAGTAAACTATTTTTTTAGATAAACAGTATATACAGTATGTCTGCGAGGAAAAAAAAAAAACCCTAAGTGTGCAGCCAGGTTTAAAATAAGGAATCTTGCAGCAAGATATAGCAAAATAAGGCAGCCCATACATTATTCTTTTTTCTTGTTTTTCGTTCAACCAGCGGGTTGAACAAAAAGAGTTGACCTGATTCCCCCATCTACATACTTGATGTGGATGAGCCTTTGTATTCTGACAGTGGTGAGACTATAGTTGGCGGGACTGATCGATTGGGAAAAACCTGACAGGGTGATTGTACATATGAATATAAATATAGCGCTCGCAAACACAATATGTGAAAAATAAAAATAAATAATAAAACAAAACAAAGTCCAAAGTAAGTTACTAAAGATGCTCCAATCCAAAGTGAAGGGAAAAAAAAGTGCTTCAGAAAATTCAGGTTCGCAACACCCCCTCATGTATCCCCACTCACCAGATCGAAACAACCCCCAGCTTTTCAGTCTGGTGGGTAACTTAAAGCTTGGTATGGATGTCTTGGAATAGCAGGTAAGAAGTCAGGTCATCAGATTAAGGATTCCTTGGTGAGGTTTCTGCTGCGCCACGTCCCTCACCTTGTGTCACTGCCGCATAACCAGCCGTCCCATTAAAGTGAATGGGACTGTCGATGAGTCAACAGAGGGGTCCTGGAGGCCGGGCTCGGTGTAGATCCGGGAGGATGGTCAGTATTGTCGGAGGTCTGGGCAGTCGGTCCCATGTTGGAGGACACCAGGCAGCGGCTCCTCCTCTGACCCCTCTGTTGACTCATCGACAGTCCCATTCACTTTAATGATGAAGGATCTGATGACCTGACTTCTTACCTGCTATTCCAAGACATCCATACCAAGCTTTAAGTGACCCACTAGACTGAAAAGCTGGGGGTCGTTTCGATCTGGTGAGTGGGGATACATGAGGGGGTGTTGCACACCTGAATTTTCTGAAGCACTTTTTTCCCTTCACTTTGGATTGGAGCATCTTTAGTCACTTACTTTGGACTTTGTTTTGTTTTATTATTTACTTTTATTTTTCGCGTATTGTGTGTGCGAGCGCTATATTTATATTCATATGTCTTTCAAGTGATCAGCACTTTGTGTATAGCAGCTGCATTTTTTATTCACTAATATTTTTTGTCACACCATTAGCGCAAGCATATATATTTAGTATATATATATTTTTACAGGGTGATTGTACAGTTTGGATCAAAATTTGGTCAGTCCTTGCTGAACTGACTGAATTTCGATCCATGTATGGCCAGGTTAACAGTTAAATTGGAATTCCAGCTCAAAGCTTTGGCAGAATAGGGAAGAGATAAACCTCTGCCAGGTTTTTAATACTATCTGTATTTCCATTGAAGAGATATTCCCTAACTCAGTTAACATTCAGTTATCACTGTCTTGTGAGCTTCAGGCAGCAGTAAAGAACAAAAATTGATCCAGTTATGCCGGGCATTTGGCCCGTGTGTACTGCAGCTGGTCCAACCAAAGCCGTCTGTTTTGGCTGGCTTCTGTTGAAGGGGCGTAACTGGAAACAGGTGTGCTGATTGTCTCCCGATCTGCGCTCACAGCCAATAGCTGAGAGCGCAGCCTAAAGTGTTCTGGCAGGGGGCGTCCCCCTGTCAAAACACAATAGAACAGCAGGAGAGATGGCTGTACTAACATCAGATTGTTAGTACATCAGTTTCGACCTGAGCTGTCAGTTTTTTTCAAACAGCACGCTGGGTTGAATGAAAAAAAAAAAAAAAACAATCAGTGTGTACTAGGCTTTAACCTCAATGGCGGTATGATTATGTCAGATTTTTGCGTCTCAAAGCGGTACAATTATTTTGCATAGAAATTTGGCGTTTTATATTGTAGGTCTGTAATTCTTAGCAATAACGCACTTAGATCTGTCCACCAAAAGTCTAGTAGATATCCCAGGTATGATGAAGTTTGAAACACAAAATCATAAATTATAATATAATAAATAAATATAAATAGTTAAAAAAAAATAATAATAAAATACATTTCCCCACGATTCACCATCGCTCAATTCTGCAAGTGTTCTAAGAAAGAACAGTATATGTAATATAAAACTGCATGCAGAGCATGGGCCAAAGCACTGGGGACAAAAGGGAACTGAAATGATTTCATACAGTACTGTATTCTGTAAGATTACAGTACTGTATGTGTTATGATTTTCACATTTTTTGAATTTGCCGCCAGGCTCCACCCCCGTGCGTTGCGACGCTCGCAGGGAATGGAGCCTGGCACAGAGAGGCTTCGGGCGGAGGATAGAGCCTGCGGGGGACATCGCAGGATCCTGGGGACAAGGTAAGTAACCTGCACCAGGATCCTGAGATGTAATCCCGAGTGTGGCTCGGGGTTACCGCTAATCGTGCTGAAATTTAACCCTGAGCCACACTCCAGAATACCGTCAGGGAGGCTACGCTTGCTAGGAGTGCCTATGTCCTATAGTAGTCCACCACTACTGTGCATACATCTGCAGGCTCCCCTGACAGGGACCACTTTCAGTTTGAAGTTAAGCTGAACCTTTTATTTAGCTGCTTACCTTAATTTAGGGCATTAGATGGCCACAGACATGGAACTGCAGTAACCTAATCTGTTTTTGGTAAGAACAGGTGATGAGGCACACTGAGAGGCATCACGAGTCTCTGGAAATACAACTTTTCTATATCCCCAGTCCTTTCTTTGCCCTGTACTGAAAACTAGTTTAGTTTAATAGTAAACATCCAACCAAAGTAAATGACCATCATGGTGAAAGCTGACACTCTTAATTAAAGTACAAGTAGAAGCCTATTTTTTTTTTGGTTTGTTTTTTTGTTGTTGGACAGGGTGGAGGAGAGTTATAAAATTTGGTAGATTGTATTGATGTCTGTGTTCTTAATGGGGAGATTTATTCTCATGTCCTGTCCCTATCATTTTTGTCAGTAGAATAAAAATTAAGGGGAATCTCTGTGACAGAAAGTGAGGGCACATTTGAAAAATGTGAGCAATGCAGAGCACCCAGATAAAGAAACCTAATTAAAACATTCTTCTAATAAATTAACACAAATGGGAACTTGCATTTGCTGTTCTCCAGCATCAAGCTGATTGTGTACTGTGACATTTCATGTATAGTCTGTAGGAGCACTCACATTGGTAACAGTAGCTAAATTGTTCTTCATTACTATATTCTGTATATCCCTAATTAGCGATGAGCTGAAATACCCTGGGTTTGGATCACGCACATCCAAAACTTGGCAAACTTCAAATCAATGGAATCCAAGTCTGTCAAAAAACAAATATTCTAAAATTCAATCTCAATGCTTAAGGTGGAACTTGAAAAATGCCCAATTGCTAAAAAAATAACATGCCAGGGGTTGTTCTAATCTTGCCTGTGAAGGGGCACATCTCAGTGATGTATGGAAAGAGCTGCAGCAGCACTGACATTTACTAAGGAAAACAGTTTTAAAAATTGCCAGCAAGTGACATTTCATTACAGCTTCACAGACCACTCCTATGGTCTGCTATGTATTTTGGGGGACCTTTGGATGGGGTCTGAATGTTCTGGTGTTTTTTCAGAAGCCAGCAATAAGATACAATGGCAAATTAATCTGTATCGTTTTTTCATCTTTGTAAATGTCACTTTTGCTATAGCACAAGCTACATCAAGAATGAGCAGAGCCCCCTCCAAAATGCATACCAGACCCTTTGAGTATGGTATGGATTCTAGTGTGTGAGGTCCCCTAAGAAATCCACACCAGACTCGTTAGGCCTGATACAAATTTTAAGGTGGTCCTCATGCAAAAAAAAAAAAATGCATGAGAGCCCTCCTAAAAATTTAAACAAGACCCTTAAAGTATAACTAAAGGCAAAATATTTTTTTTTGGACATATTGGAGATGGATTAGACCCCCTGTCAGTTTATATTGCAATATGTGCCCCCTTTAAAGAGATTTACCCTCTATATTTGTCCTGTTTACTATTGTCATTAAAAATGAAAGTAAATGAAAATTACAAATTTTGGGTTGTCCCCAGAATAGTAATAGAATGGAAATCTTCTTATGGGGACATTCGTTCTGGTGACCTTGGGGTCCCCAATAAATTGCCCTAATTTGCAGAGATTTCCTCTCACTTTCTGTTTGGCTATGGGACAGGAAGTGAAGGAAAATCTCTGCAATGCGATACAGAGGGTTTTGCCTATAGTTCTATCTTAATTTGAGCATGCAGCCTGGCTAGCCAGGAAAGGGGGGGAGCTCCCTCCTGAACCATATCACATGGCCTTAACATAGGAGGGTTACTTTGCCTGGGGGACCCCCATACCAAATGACCATGTTGATGAGGATAAAACTATTTTCCACAACCCTGGCTTGGTGGTTGTGAGGGTGAAGGGGTCTGAAGGTGGGGGCTTATTGGAATCTGGAAGCCCCCTTTAACAATAGGTGAGCACCCAGATACTGGGCCCCCACTATGTAAATGAGTATGGGGTACATAGTAGCCCTACTCGCTCACATAAAATCTTTAACCTAGAAATGTCAATCATGATGCCCAATGGCCGCCAACCCCCTAAAAGAAAAAAAGACTGCAGTTTCTGAGACATGTCTTATGCATACAAGGGGGTGTTGTCCCTGTGTGATCCCTTTGACCATACAGGTATATGGACATATAAAAAATTTGGAAAGGAGGTTAAAAACCGGAGTCTCAACTTATTCCAAAAACTTTACTGATACCACATCCTCTATTACAAGACAATGAAAGATAACTCAATACTTAAGATGAGAAATTACTAGGACTTTAAAGGTACCACACTAAGAAAAAAAATATTAAAAATTACTTGCATTTTTATTGTACAAAATATATAAAAACATTAAAAAGTAAATGTCAAACATCCAAGTGTTGTTTTAAAACAAATGCAGTTATGTATCATACCATTATTGATGACTACATCCCAGGATGGTCATAAAGAAGATCTCATATACATATCTTCATCTCTGACATATTTCACAGGACAAAGCCCGCTTTCTCAGGGAGAACTGGCAAATATCTCTGCTATGAAGGTTTACATTACATGTAGCTTGAACCTACTGTCACAAAGGGAAAGAGATCCCGCAAATAAAGGCTATTTATCTCTCAGGTGAAGAGGAGCTGGTAAAACATGGAGGGGGGAAGGTATAGATGTCTTCACTGTTACACATAATAGTCCCAATAGTCCATGGTCTAGCTTCCCGACGTCTTCTAGATCTCCCAAAAACAGAGCATCTCCTAAAAACACACCAGAAAGCCAAGCTTGAGTTAACTTTCATACATGGACATGACCATATATGGGAAATTACATTACTGCCCCAGTGTACATAGCAGTGTATTCAAGTAGGGTCAAAGGATTGATACAAACAGCATGATATTGCCTACATGAAAGCCAAAATGTTTTCTAAACTGAAAATAATGAGGAAATATAAAGAGATCTGCTAAACATTTTCTGTGTGAATGTTTTAGCATCTGTGCAAAAGTCACAAATAATTCCTGTAATGTTTGTAACATGTTTGGAATGTCAGTTTATATTTGTTGCCTTTTATAGTGTGAACGTAACAGTCTATAACATTCGTTCCTAAAAGAAAATAGCCTAAAGAGCATTCAGATCTTATTTGACTAGAAGAAATAATAGACCTCTGCTAATGTATGTGTATGCAGATCCCTGTGCTCGCCATTGATAGTGTATTGAATCAGTTACTGGTATGAAGGAACTGCTCTACATTAATAATACAATGTTGCAGAGACAGAATTCTGTTATTTACTTTAGGTCAGGAATCGGCAACTCCTGGCACGCATGCCACAAGTGACATGTGAAGCATTTTTTTTGCTGGCACACGACGCCACATCTGCAGAGCGGTGCAGGGAAGTGACAATGAGAAACAACTTCTGCTGCCCTAGTGCATGCCGATCTCAGAATTCCTGCCCCACACCCACTCGGGGTGAGGCATTGTGCCCCCAAACATTGACCAACATTGGAAAAGGTGTTTGGTCATCACTCACAGCTGCAGCAAAGATCCTATCAGTTATTGTGATGAGGAGGAGATTGGGTGCCATTCTGCTAGGGGGCAGGTCCTTGCTTCCAGGGGGAGGAGGACTGTAATTGGCCACTGCTAATGAATGAGTGACTTGTATAGCGCTACCTATGCACACTGAATCGCCTCAGGGTGCTTTTTGCCACCAGTGTCCATCTGTGGTGTAGCACAGTCCTTTACCCCATGGGGTCCCGACACGCTTACAAACACATACAACATACACATATTTGGCCAATTTGTTTTTTTTTTTAACAGGATCTAATTAACCTACCACCATGTCTTTGGAGTGTGGGAGGAAACCAGAGTACCCAGAGGAAACTCACGCAGGCACAAGGAGAACATGCAAACTCCAGGCAGATGGTGTCAGAGTTGGGATTTGAATCAGCGATCCTATTGCTGCTAGGTGAAAGTGCTAACCACTACACCACTATGCTGCCCCTGCTAAGGCCAATCAGAGCCCTGCTAGCCCCACCCAGGGGGAAGTTGACTTGCTTGGCTGCAATGAAGAGATCTCCTGTGACTGAGAAAACAACAAACAGGTGACAGTTTGTGGAATTACTAATTCATTTCAGTGAACTTTGTTGAAATAGTCATCTACCTGTTTGTTTTCATATGATGCTGCTGCTCTCCTACCACACTGGTCATTTTAATTTTGAGTGTAGATAAGTGGAAAACCTCTGTCCCCTCCTTGCCAGATTTTTATCCTGATCCATCAACTCTGCCTCACTTAGTTTCATCACTTACTACCAAACCCCTTCAGTTTGCATTCTCTTTAACTAGGGCCAGCATTCAGTGCATTGATAGCTACACCCAAGTTTACCTGCAACGCACAACACACCTTTTTTCAGTTGGGAGGGCCTAACTTGTGATCTTGCACACAGGTCCACTGTTTTCAGAAAACACCCCTGACCTGAGCTCATCACTGCACAACCATTGCAGATACTTGTATGTGACATCACATACAAGCACCTGGGCTGGATGCAAGAGGCAGATCTGCAGGGACGAGAGTGACAGGACAGGTTTTACTTCTGCTTCCCTGCATGGCTCTGCCTGTCATACATATCACAGATGAGCAGGGGGTACAGCAATGGGACAGATGAGAAGGAGAGACACAGCAGTGGGGCAGATGAGAAGGGGGGTACAGTGGTGGGAAAAAATAAAAAGGGGGGACAGTGGTGGGACAGAAGAGCAGAATGGTACAGTGGCAGGGCCAAAGAGCAGTGAAAAGCCCGGGAGTACGGTAGCGGGGCAGAAGAGCAGGGGGGCTCAGTGGTGAGTTGGATGAGAAAGAGGGTATGGTGATGTGTTAGATGAGAAGGGGAGTACACTGGTTGATCAGAAGAGCAAGGGGGTACAGCGGTGGAACAGATGTGCAGGAGGTACTGTGGTGGGACAGAAGAGCAGGGGTACAGCAGTGGGACAGATGCGTAGGGGGTACAGCCAGGGGACAGATGAGCAGGGGATTACAGTAGTGGGACAGAATATTTTTTTTGTCAAAATATTGAGAAAATGAAGAAATTTTATTAAAATCATTTTTTTTTCCACAATTTTTGTTTTATATACAATCACCAGTGCAGTAGAGCGCCGAACTGGTTAATAACTCATAAATCATTTGATTTTATCCCCGCACTGTTATCAATAATACCTGGGTCAATTGCAAACGGTTTTCTCTGATTCCTCATGTCTGCAGGGTGTCTGCAGAATCTCAAAGTCTGGAAAACGACAATGGTTCCCATTATTAGGCAATGGGTTGAGGAATTAAATAATGTCATGAGGATGAAGGGGTTCATTGCTAGTCTCTATGAATGATACCCAAAGTTTCTGGCCTCAAGGTATATTTGGATCAATGTTTTCCCTATCAGCCAAACTTCAACTATTCCTATATCCATTGCAATAAGTGACGGCATGATATTGTGGGCATCCGTTTTACTCCCTCTGCTCTTCCCATACTCTGCATTTTCGTCCGAAATTCGGGTATTTTCGTTATTGTGTTAACAAACAATAACAAACGTGCAGAATCCGAAAACCGAAAGATCCGACATAAACAAATGCATTATTTTCATTTTTGTTGCGACAACAGTTCGATATAGATAGGAGATTCATTTGACATAATGCTGACAATAGCGATCTGTGTCTATCGAATCTGTGGTCAAATGTGCCTAACCTTAGCTCTATTAGTCCAAGATTATTCTACATAGAGAGAAAAGATTTAACATAGAGAGAAAAGATTCAACATTATAGAGACAATAGCAAAAAAGGTCAAATGTGCCTAACTTAACTCTATTAGTCCAAGATTATTCGAAATAGAGAGAAAAGATTTGACATGAAGATTCGATGAAACAGTCACCGCGAGCGGACATTTATGGTCAAATGCTCTGCCCATAGGCTATAGAAGAATTCTAATGTTGGTTGACTAGTAATAATAATTAATAAATATAATTATTACTAGTGTCATACAACATTAGAATTCTACTATAGCTTGTAGTCAGAACATTCGATTACGGTGTCGTACAGTTTAGCTGCTCTGCCTAATCTTCTTAGAACATTCAACAGACACCATAAGCCTTCAATGACAGATTCGACCTTAATTATTTTGGATTTTCAGATGAATGCATTTTTTAACGAAACAAAATAAATAAAAACTAATTTCAGAAGTAACTAAATAAATGTATTTTTCGGATGAAAACGAAATTCCGAAACAAAATATTTCAGTGTGCACATGTCTACTACCTATATTGCTCTGCTGAATAAAATGTAGGAAGGTTTATTCTTTAAAAAAATAGCTATAAGCACCCCTGAGGAGGAGGAGGAGGATGGGGGAGATGGATTATCAGGGTGCATTAGCAGCACAGATTAAACATGGTTCTTATGTGCCCTTGAGGTGGTGGGGGAGGAAAATGTAGAATTAGCAACACTATAAAAAGAAAGTGGCTGCCAACGTATTTCCTTGAGGAGCTGTTCCCACTGAGTCATGTGTTTCCTCATGCTTGTGGTACCCAAATGGCTGGTAACTTTAACAAAGCTGATACGCTGCAGCCAGAGGTTGTATACCAAAACTGTGCTGTCTGTAGCAGATACATCAAAAAGGCCCACACTGGAGAACTGGAGATAATGGGATGTCGAGGGGGTTCAGAAAATGTGCAGCAGTGGTTTCAAACTGTTTTGACATTTTACTAAACATTTAAGACAATGTACTGTGCTACTGTGAAAAAGAAGCCCGCAAGTTATACTACAAAACTTTTATGCCACTGGCCAATTTCTACAAAATTGAGGACTTAACTTTATATTTAGGAATAACTTTTCCTACAGTTTTAAGATCTGTGTGACTACTACCTTCAAATCAGGTCTATTATTATTATTATTATATTACTACACAAACTCTTTTTTTCCATTTTTTCAAGTTGAAATAAATCAGATTGGGGTGCTGCTTCTGTATTTAAGCCAAGCTAAACGTAGAAGTTTAACATTTAATTACACTTCCAAAATATGTGATGTAACAATACAATGTCACTGAAATTCAGCCGGTCCCTGCTGGACTTCCAGAGTTTCAACCCATGTATTTCTGGCTATACAGATTACTGTTTTACAGCTGCTGTGCAGGTATTGCTTGCATTTGATAACATCTGCATTCATCATAGGAAGTATTCTGAGCAAGAGTGTTGTTCATCAGAGCTTTCCACAGAGGAATCTATGGCTGTAATAAAGATTGCTGCTCAATGGAGGTTTTAAATGGCCACCTGAGTGTTCTGCAGTACTACTGGAACAGCATTTTTTTTTAGAAAGATGAGTTAACAGTTATTTTATCAGAAAACAAAACGCTGCATACCAACATGAAATTCTGATCATAATTAAGTTGCTGTCAAAGGGCCTGGATGATTCATTAATAGGGTACCAATGTATTGTTTTAACTCAGTGTCTAGAGCTGGCAACTTTATGTGACGTAAAATTCGAAATACTTTCCTCTGGGCAATCCACAGTAATCCCAAATACAAAATGGCTAAAAAAACAATTACATATTTAAAAATGGGCAAGATGGGTCCTGATCATTTCCTTTATGATACTACTTCAAGGCCTGTGCTCAATCTGCATTCCCAAGCCTACAACTACCTACAGCTTTTTTTGGGGTCCTTACATCCACCTGCTAACATGTATAATCAGAATGCCATATTTGAACACTCCAAAACCCCATCCTCCATTTTTACAGATTTTTTGGCATTGCAATCTCCACTTCTTCCACTTATTTACTCCACTATGAAGCTCATTGATAATTATCTCATTCTGTTATTCTGTTCATCATCACTCATGCTCACTCGCCAGGAATGTCAGCTGGCCAAATTCTCACCTAATAAAACAGTGCTAGCTGCAATTAGCTGGAACTAATCCTGTAGCAAGTGGGAGAGGTAAAAAAGCAATTAGACTTTAATACCAAAACCAAAACCATTGCAGATTAACAGAATAGGCAGCATAATACTTGGATCGCTACCAGACCTGTCATCTAAACAATAGAAGACCAAGAGAACCGTAATTGACACAAAAATTTGCGCATCCAAAGCATATCAGAGGCCACTTAGGAGTCTGGAGCAGGGGCGTTGCTAGGTCTGCAAAAGATCTGGGGCTAGAGCCCATATCAGCAGTCATCAACCTTTTTTCAGGCCTGCGGGGGGGGGGGGGGGGCACACCGGTGGTGAGCAAGTGGTTCAATTCACCATAATGCAGAATCAGTGGGAGCTCTGGGCGTGTCACTTGCACATCTCCTGCCACCAGATGCAGCGTGTCACTTGCCACCGTCGCCTGTCACCAGATGCAGTGTGTCACTTGCCATGTCGCCTGCCACCAGTAGTGGATTGTCACTTGGCACTGTCACCTGGCACCAGATGTGGATTGTCACTTGCCACGTCACCTGCCACCATTTGCAGATTGTCACTTGCCATGTCTCCTGCCACCATTTGCAGATTGTCACTTGCCATGTCTCCTGCCACCATTTGCAGATTGTCACTTGCCACGTCACCTGCCACAAGATGTGGGTTGTCACTTGCCAGGTCACCTGGCACCAGATGTCGATTGTCACTTGCCAACTGATGTGGATTGTAGAAGAGCACTGATGTGTGGCGGGCAGTGAGAGATGATATCATCTCTCTGCACCTCGCTCCCACATTGAAGAGGCCTGGCTGTGAAGAGTGCTAATGTGGAGCGGTTGGAGAGAGATGATGTCATCTCTGCTCATCTGCCCGCTCGCTTCTCTCCTCTCTCATGCAGCCAGCCTGCCCACCGCAGCATGGCTGCAGCCCGCTGGTTAGACAGGGACCTTGCGGCAAGAGACTCAGGGCTATAGGCCCCAGATTCGGGGCTATAGCCCCAATAGCCACCCCCTAGCGACGCCTCTGGTCTGGAGACAGACTTAATTTCTTAAAGGCAAATAGGCAGTTAATTTTTCAAGAAAAGTTGTGCTTTGCATGGAAATTTCCCCTGGAGCTTATTAAATGAGATGAAATTTCACTTTGCAATTTGCTTGTACATAATTGGATGATGGAAGTCAGCCGAGCTTCATCCCATTTGTTTAAATTTCAAGCTCTGGGAAAATTTCAATGCAAAGTGCAACTTCCTTTTGAAAAGTGAACAGTATATGTGCCTTCAGTAAATCAACCGGTTCCAGAACTCTGTATGTTGCCCTGCTGGACTCGGCTGGACCAGGCTGCGCTCGGCCGGAGGGCGGCCGGGGGGTGACTGGGGCGACCGATCAAGCAGCCAGTAATGTGATGATGCTACTCAGTGCCTTTTACAAATAACTTAGCAGATCTAGAGGGGGCATGGTCAAGTGTGGAATGAGCAAGGATGGAATTGGATCTATTTCACCTGCGCTGCCAACCCCGGCACCAATAAAGGTGCTGCTCCATCCTCTGCCCCTGCCTGCCTGATCGTTATGCCCTCTGGTGCAGGTCAAAGGGATGACCAAAGATGAATGCTCAGATGTCGTTTCTATGGAGGAGCTGCAGAAACGACATCTGAGCATTCATCTGTGACAGGTGCATTTACACTCATAATTTGGTTATTGAGGGCACAAAAGGGGAGCATGACACCTTATCACACATAAGAAGATTTGGAGCACTGATTGCACTTTAAAGAAAGCACTATTGCACTTTGTTTGGAGTGCAATAGTGATTTTTTGCTCAGCTGAACTAATACAGGCATACTCCACTTTTAAGTACACAATGGGGTTTATTTACTAAAGTTGGTAAGTGCAAAATTAGGCTCACTTCTGCATAGAAACCAATGAGCTTCTGACCCCAGCCTGTTCAATTAATCATTGGTAATTAAACCTGGAAGCTCATTGGTTTCTATGCAGAAGTGAGCCTGATTTTGCACTTTCCAGCTTTAGTAAATAAACCCTATTATGTACTTAAAAGTGAGGTATGCCTGTAATGTTTTATGGTCTATATGTAAGAATTATATGAATTGAAGCGTTGGTGATCTGCATAAATTTCATGATTTGTCAGTAACAAGTTGGTGCTGTTTGTAAATTTTGGGCGTCTTGTCAGTAAATTTCACTTTGGGGGGTTGGCAACACTGTACCCCGGTAAAGTGCCCCCCGCTATGTTTCCCAGGCTGTGCTTGCCCGTCTGCAGGTTCAGGACCGGCATAGCAGGTGTCACCGAGTAGAGGGGAGGGAGAAGAGCGGACACATGTCCACTCTCCTCCAGTTCTTGGTCCTGTTCCAGAATCAACAATAACAGTTTCCCCAGGAAAGAATGTAATGCAGTTTCACCTACACTGCATTAAATTCATGACTGAATGACGTAACATTGATGATGTAACAGCAGGCAAATAAAGTATATGCCATATGGGGGTGGGGCACCAAAATGCACCTTTGCCTAAGTAGACAAAAATCCTTGCACCGGCCCTGCATTACAAGGTGTGTATAAAATTAGATGAAAAGGTTTCAAAGCATTAGTCCAGTACTCTACTTGTGGAAATGTCAGGCTGGGTTATTGCAGTGTTAAGTGCATCCTGCCCTGTGGGCAATATACTGGAAAGGGTATTGTTCATTGTGGTCTCTGAAAATGAACACATTTTTATTTTCCCGGTGACTTGCAGCTTACATGCTCCCCTGGTCTGAACAGGATAGTGAAGAGCAAATGAAAGGTAAATACATGAAGGTCTGCATTAAAGTGAATCGGTTACTTTTTTCTGCATGGGCAAAGCACAGTTTCAGTTTGTGGGCTTACTTTTTCATCAGTGGTCACAATTTCTTAAAACATTTGCTCAATAAATATATGTGTAAAATGTTTTGCATGTTTGGTAAATAAAGTCACCATTATTAGATGACTTTCAGGAAGCCAATCACACATAAATTCTTATCTTTTTCTGCACTTTAATATGGGTGAGTTTTTTGCTTTGGTCTGTTAAGGTTACTTTGCCTGTATAAGCAAGGCAGCTCAGACCTCTGCAGTGTATAAATGTGCTTTTACTGAACAAAAAATGTTGTACATACAAGCTGCTATTACAATTATAGGAATACAATACAAGACTGACAGATATACAGTATCTCACAAAAGTGAGTACACCCCTCACGTTGTTGTAAATATTTTATTATATTGTTTAATGTGACAACACTGAAGAAATGACACTTTGCTACAATGTAAATTAGTGAGTGTACAGCTTGTATAACAGTGTATATTTGCTGTCCCCTCAAAATAACTCAACACAAAGCCAATAATGTCTAAACCGCTGGCAAAAAAAGTGAGTACACCCCTAAGTCAAAATGTCCAAATTGGGCCCAAAGTGTCAATATTTTGTGTGGCCACCATTATTTTCCAGCACTGCCTTAACCCCCTTGGGCATGGAGTTTACCACAACTTCACAGTCCTCTTCCTCTGCTCCATGAGGACATCACAGAGCTGGTGGATGTTAGAGACCTTGCTCTTCTTCACCTTCCATTTGAAGATTCCCCACAAATGCTTAATAGGGTTTAGGCCTGGAGACATGCTTGGCCAGTCCATCACCTTTACCCTCAGCTTCTTTAGCAAGGCAGTGGTCATCTTGGAGGTGTGTTTGGGGTCATTTTCATGTTGGAATACTGCCCTGAGGCCCAGTCTCCAAAAGGAGGGGATCATGCTCTTCTTCAGTATAACACAGTACATGTTGGCATTCATGGTTCCCTCAATGAACTGTAGCTTCCCAGTGCCGGCAGCACTCATGCAGCCCAAGACCATGACACTCCCACCACCATGCTTGACTGTAGTCAGGACACACTTCTCTTTGTACTCCTCACCTGGTTGCCACCACACCGCTTGACACCATCTGAGAATAATACTTGGCTACAGTATGTGTTTTACTTCAAATGACATTTTGGGAGTAGGCAGTAGGGATGAGCCGAACACCCCCCTGTTCGGTTCGCACCAGAACATGCGAACAGGAAAAAAGTTTGTTCGAACACGCGAACACCGTTAAAGTCTATGGGACACGAACATGAATAATCAAAAGTGCTAATTTTAAAGGCTTATATGCAAGTTATTGTCATAAAAAGTGTTTGGGGACCTGCCCCAGGGGACATGGATCAATGCAAAAAAAAGTTTTAAAAACGGCCGTTTTTTCAGGAGCAGTGATTTTAATAATGCTTAAAGTCAAACAATAAAAGTGTAATATCCCCTTAAATTTTGTACCTGGGGGGTGTCTATAGTATGCCTGTAAAGGGGCGCATGTTTCCCGTGTTTAGAACAGTCTGACAGCAAAATGACATTTCGAAGGAAAAATTACATTTAAAACTACCCGCGGCTATTGCATTGCCGACAATACACATAGAAGTTCATTGATAAAAACGGCATAGGAATTCAACACAGGGAAACCCCGAACCAAAATTTAAAAAAAAAATGACGTGGGAGTCCCCCTAAATTCCATACCAGGCCCTTCAGGTCTGGTATGGATATTAAGGGGAACCCCAGCCATAATTTTTTAAAAAAATGACGTGAGGTTCCCCCTAAATTCCATACCAGACCCTTATCCGAGCACGCAACCTGGCAGGCCGCAGGAAAAGTGGGGGGGACGAGAGTGCAGCCCCCCCTCCTGAACCGTACCAGGCAACATGCCCTCAACTTTGGGAGGGTGCTTTGAGGTAGCCCCCCAAAACACCTTGTCCCCATGTTGATGAGAACAAGGGTCTCATCCCCACAACCCTGGCCGGTGGTTGTGGGGGTCTGCGGGTGGGGGGCTTATCGGAATCTGGAAGCCCCCTTTAACAAGGGAACCCCCAGATCCCGGCCCCCCTGTGTGAAATGGTAAGGGGGTACAGAAGAAGGAAATAGAGAAGAGGATGAAGAAGAAGATGAAGAGAAGAGCGGGAGCCTCCCCCCATTCCATGGGTGCGGAGCGGCCCGAGGAGAAGAAGATAGAAGACGCCGTGGAGGAGATGCTGGACGAGAACGCCGGAGGAAGAACCAGAAGAGCCAGAAGAACCAGAAGAAGATGAAGGAAGATAGAAGAAAGAAGAAGCATTTAAATAAAGGAATTGTCAAAAACTGTCTCTTGTCATTTTTAACATTTTTGACAGTTTTTTAGCGAAATGGTAGGGGTAAGTACCCCCTTACCATTTCACACAGGGGGGGGGATCTGGGGGTTCCCTTGTTAAAGGGGGCTTCAAGATTCCGATAAACCCCCCGCCCACAGACCCCCACAACCACCGGCCAGGGTTGTGGGGATGAGGCCCTTGTCCTCATCAACATGGGGACAAGGTGTTTTGGGGGGCTACCCCAAAGCACCCTCCCAATGTTGAGGGCATGTGGCCTGGTACGGTTCAGGAGGGGGGGCGCACTCTCGTCCCCCCCTCTTTTCCTGTGGCCTGCCAGGTTGCATGCTCAGATAAGGGTCTGGTATGGATTTTTGGGGGGACCTCACGCCGTTTTTTTTTTTTTTTGGCGCGGGGTTCCCCTTAAAATCCATACCAGACCTGAAGGGTCTGGTATGGAATTTAGGGGGAACCCCACGTCATTTTTTAAAAAATTTTGGCCGGGGTTCCCCTTAATATCCATACCAGACCTGAAGGGTTCGGTTTTTCCCTGTGTTGAATTCCCATGCCGTTTTTATCAATGAACTTCTATGTGTATTGTCGGCAATGCAATAGCCGCGGGTAGTTTTAAATGTAATTTTTCCTTCGAAATGTATTTTTGCTGTCAGACTGTTCTAAACACAGGAAACATGCGCCCCTTTGCAGGCATACTATAGACACCCCCCAGGTACGAAATTTAAAGGGATATTACACTTTTATTGTTTGACTTTAAGCATTATTAAAATCACTGCTCCTGAAAAAACGGCCGTTTTTAAAACTTTTTTTGCATTGATCCATGTACCCTGGGGCAGGACCCGGGTCCCCAAACACTTTTTATGACAATAACTTGCATATAAGCCTTTAAAATTAGCACTTTTGATTTCTCCCATAGACTTTTAAAGGGTGTTCTGCGGCATTCGAATTTGCCGCGAACACCCCAAATTGTTCGCTGTTCGGCGAACTTGCGAACAGCCAATGTTCGAGTCGAACATGAGTTCGACTCGAACTCAAAGCTCATCCCTAGTAGGCAGTTACATTTTAAAAAATACAATGAAAAATTAACAAGGGACACCAACATACTTGTATCTTTGATCTTAAAAACTACGGGATAATGGTGTTGTGTTAACTTGCCCAAATTAAAAAAAAAAAAAAAAGCATAATAATATTATTATTGATATCACTAGAAAAGAAAAGCCTTTAAAAATTTGTTTGCAATAACCCCATCAGTATCACCAGCAAAACAGCTTTATTATTATCCCATTAAAGAAGAAGACAATGTGCGTTGCATTTTGAGATTTCATAATTTGCCATGTCACGAATGTTTATTCTCCATTACGAACGCTAGTTTACCAGACCGACCACTTCTGGCTCGTCCTTGCTTCTGAGCATGCGTGTTTGTACTTTGGGCTTTTGTCCGACGGACTTGTGTACACATGATCAGAAAATCCGACAACACACATTTGTTGGCGGAAAATTTGAAGACATGCTAGCCAGCATTTATTGGTGGAAAATCTGACAACAATTGTCCAATGGAGCATACACACGGTCGGATTTTCCGCCAACAGCCGGACAATGAACATTTCCCGTCGGAAAGTCCAATTGTGTGTACAGGGCTTTAGGAATTTTTCTCCTCTCAAAATAAATGCTCAGTAGTCTTGCACATGCAAACTCTGTGTCTATTTCCTGGCTATTTCCACAGTGACAAAGCTATGCTGTGTCACATAATAACTAAATATATATATGCAAAGATAATGCAATCTTTCTTGGTCTACCTGATCTTGGCTTGGTATCAAAAGAGCCCCTAATTTTCCACTTATTAATAAGTGATTTAAACAGTACTGACTGGCATATTCAAGGCTTTTGATATCTTTTTATATCTTTTTTCATCTTTGTAAAGTTTCATTGCCTTGTTATGCAGGTCTTTTGACTGTTATTTTCTACCTCCTCATGGCTCAGTGTCTAGCCTGCTTAGTACATCCATGTTAGAGCTAACAAACTCATTGACTATTTATACACAGACACTAATTAATTGTGATTTAAAAAGCCACAAATGTGGGAAATTAACCTTTAATTGCCATTTTAATCTGTGTGTGCCACCTTCTGTGTCTGTACCAAGGCCAAACATCCCAGGGTATGTAAACTTTTTTATTTGGGTGATTTCTGTCATTATGATTTAAAAAAACATCCAAAAAATGATGTGATAATAAATGGCTTCATGCGATTGCTATCCTTAAATATAAGACAGTTTTTTTGGCATTTTCAATATTAATGCCAAAATTTCACAATTTCTGCCAGGGTATGCAAACTTTTGAGCACAACTGTGTGTGTGTGTGTGTGTGTGTGTGTATATTAGCTCTGGGACTACCTGACGCTGGACATCCCTTTTCGTGACAAGCCTTGTTTTATTTGATTTTTTAGTAAGTGTATTATATCTTTCTGGGCTACTAAAGTCTTGAAATTCTGCACTTAGAGGTGCCTTTTGTTTGTTCTTTCTTTACTAGCGATTTGCTTTACTCTTGAAGTGCTGCCCAAGTGTCCCAAGACATCTGTTTTCCTGATTTGCATCCATCCCATAGACATTATCTCTGGCCAGTCCTGTCATCCAGAGCACCCAACATTATTTTACTTTGTTCAAAAGTATTTTATAGCCTCCCAATTTGTATAGGCACACTAGTGGCTGCAGTCTGACACCTCCAATGCTTCCACATTTTACATGTTCTGGAGGCGCTTTAATTATTACTGTATAGGGAACTGAAAGCTCCTGTAAGAGTCCATGGCTTCCTACGCATGCACCAATGGTGCATTGCCGCAAGAGGAAATCTGTGCCAACTGAACATACGCCAAAGACGCCTCAGGGCACCAGCTCACACCTGCGCAGAAGACTTGATGGAAAAGGGAAGGAAAATGCCCAGGAAGCACACAGGAAGTGACCTCAATCTGATGGAAAAAGGCGGGAAATTACCCAGGAGGCGCACAGGAAGTGACATCAGCCTGATGGAAAAATGAGAGAAAATGCCCAGGAGGTGCACAGGAAGTGACCTCAAACTTCCCTATATAAGCCCAGCCCAGACACTGCCAAGTTGCTGGGTTATCTTCAGTCCCCCCTTGTTCCTGTGCTAGTGTGTGATCTGTCTGAACCTGTTGTGACCTGGAAACCTATTTGACTACTCTTGATTGCTGCTTGCCATTGACCTTGGATTTGTACCTCAACCATTCTACTTCTTTGCCCCTTTTGTACTCAGCTGCCAGATTGGAACTGACCCCGGCTTGGATCTCGACCATTCTTCTTCTGATTGACCCTTTTTATGCTTCGTTGCTCAACTGGACTTGAGCTCGGCTTGGATCTCAGACCAAGGCTTGCATGGTGCTCCACACCCCTGGCACCCCTGCCACACGGTGTCCACAAAGTCTCTGTCTCCATCTCCAGATGCTTTAAGGACCCGAGGTGCAAGGGAGGCCTCCCCACCATTTCGGTCTCACATCAGGTACGTGGCCCTCATGACAGCTCCTTATCAACCCACTCCATCCATGCACACTACTCCTAGAGCTTGGGAGGCTGAAACCTGTTTAGAGTTCTTGCCTCCATACTCCATTATAGCTCATTCGATTCCTCCCTCACTTCTATACACTCCTAGACCCTCATAACTGAGTCAAATACAAAAGCAAGACATGGGCATATAGTTGGGGCCCACTACCAGTCCCTTTTGATGCTCTCTGTTGTAAATGTATTGTATCTCCTCACTATTAATTTTGGTATCTCCAGGTTTTCCATGCCTTTGGTAACCAATTTTGTGAATATCAGCTAGATCTTACCTACTCAGAACTTGAATCGCCACTCTGATATGCAAAAACCCAACTTGGTGGTTTATCAACCTTATTTTGACCACCATTCCTAAATTATCTGCTTAGAAACAAATGTGGCAGCTGGATGGTGAACAAGATTGGTTGGGATTTACCCTTCAAACACCTGGTGTCTGCCAAACATTAACATATCCAGTTCAAAATTCTCCACCATGCCTCCTTTACCCCTTCCAGGCTCCACAAGATGAATTCAAAAATCTCCCTAGCCTGTTGGCAATGTACTCATCTAGCTGGAGATTTATTTTCATGTATTTAGGCCTGCCTAGTGATTATTCTTTACTGGATTAATACTAGCAATGCCCTTAAAGCCATGGCCCAGCTCTCTCTTACCCCTGACACCTGTCCTTCTTTTTCTGTTGTATTTTATACAGCGATACTTTTTTTTTTTTTTGGAAAGAGCTACCTCTTTTAGAGGAAGTCCCTACAATTTGTTTAGGGCAAGGTTTTAGCCTTAGCTTTGGGTGCCTGAGTCACACACTTTAGAAACCGTTAACAATTGTATTGCATCATATTTGTACTTTTTTGTTTTGATTGTTGGGCGTTGCCCCTGTGTGGGCTCAGGTTACTTTTGCTATAATGTCTTGAAATACCTATAATAGACGTTTAACAAAAAATTTTGGCTCACTGCTCACAAAGCTTATCCTTTAAGAATGGGGCCCCATTGACAAGTTCACCATCTGCTTACCACAGTCTCAGTCACCAAGGAAGCACACCTTTCTCTTGCAAATATGTGTGCTGTGCCATCAAACACCTCACAAACACCTGTTGACTGCTTCCTGTTCCCTTTTCAGGCCTTTCCCCCAGTTGGGTAAACCCTATAAGGACCAAAGTCCCTGTAATCAGGGTTGGAGGCTTTTTTGCACCCTCTTCCATATAAGGATGATTTAACAATCTTGCAAAACTGTAAAACTGTGGGGCGTGCAAAATTATTCGGCCCCTTGCGTTAATACTTTGTAGAGCCACCTTTTGCTGCGATTACAGCTGCAAGTCGCTTGGGGTATGTCTCTATCAGTTTTGCACATCGAGAGACTGAAATTCTTGCCCATTCTTCCTTGCAAAACAGCTCGAGCTCAGTGAGGTTGGATGGAGAGTGTTTGTGAACAGCAGTTTTCAGCTCTTTCCACAGATTCTCGATTGGATTCAGGACTGGACTTTGACTTGGCCATTCTAACACCTGGATACATTTATTTGTGAACCATTCCTTTGTAGATTTTGCTGTATGTTTGGGATCATTGTCTTGTTGGAAGATAAATCTCCGTCCCAGTTTCAGGTCTTTTGCAGACTCCAACAGGTTTTCATCCAGAATGGTCCTGTATTTGGCTGCATCCATCTTCCCCTCAATTTTAACCATCTTCCCTGTCCCTGCTGAAGAAAAGCAGGCCCAAACCATGATGCTGCCACCACCATGTTTGACAGTGGGGATGGTGTGTTGAGTGTGATGAGCTGTGTTGCTTTTACGCCAAACATATCGTTTTGCATTGTGGCCAAAAAGTTCAATTTTGGTTTCATAGGACCAGAGCACCTTCTTCCACATGTTTGGTGTGTCTCCCAGGTGGCTTGTGGCAAACTTTAGACAAGACTTTTTATGGATATCTTTGAGAAATGGCTTTCTTCTTGCCACTCTTCCATAAAGGCCAGATTTGTGCAGTGTACGACTGATTGTTGTCCTATGGACAGACTCTCCCACCTCAGCTGTAGTTCTCTGCAGTTCATCCAGAGTGATCATGGGCCTCTTGGCTGCATCTCTGATCAGTCTTCTCCTTGTCTGAGCTGAAAGTTTAGAGGGACAGCCAGGTCTTGGTAGATTTGCAGTGGTCTGATACTCCTTCCATTTCAAAATGATCGCTTGCACAGTGCTCCTTGGGATGTTTAAAGCTTGGGAAATCTTTTTGTATCCAAATCCGGCTTTAAACGTCTCCACAACAGTATTACGGACCTGCCTGGTGTGTTCCTTGGTCTTCATGATGCTCTCTGCACTTTCAACAGAACCCTGAGACTATCACAGGGCAGGTGCATTTATACAGAGACTTGATTACACACAGGTGGATTCTATTTATCACCATCAGTCATTTAGGACAACATTGGATCATTCAGAGATCCTCGCTGAACTTCTGGAGTGAGTTTTCTGCACTGAAAGTAAAGGGGCCGAATAATTTTGCACGCACCACTTTTCAGTTTTTTAATTGCTAAAAAAGTTTTAAATATCCAATAGATTTCGTTCCACTTCACAATTGTGTCCCACTTGTTGGTGATTCTTCACAAAAAATTAAAATTTTATATCTTTATGTTTGAAGCCTGAAATGTGGCAAAAGGTTTAAAAGTTCAAGGGGGCCGAATACTTTCGCAAGCCACTGTATATATATATATATATATATATATATATATATATATATATATATATATATATATATATATATATATATATATATATAGTATATACACATACATTATATATAGCAATATAGCATTGTGTGATTTTTACATCTAACCTTAATTAAAATAAACAGTTTTTGTCTTATACACATTGTTTCAATTTCATATACTATTTTCTATTGTGGATTAATAACATTTAATGAACAAAGTTCATGTATTTTCTGGTCAAGACACCGACGTACATGCCAAAATCCCCCTGTCATGTTGCTAGTTCTTTGCTGCCTGACCTAACATGTGACCTCAGTGTAATGGTATGATATACTGTGCATCTTTCACATAATGAGACTGTGACCTCTCTAAGCAATATCATATTTTTCTTCTCAGGTGACAAAAATATAATTTAAAGAATATGAGATAAACTGGCTATAGACTGGAATTCTCTGATTAAATTTTTAACCTGCTTGAGCTAACTCTGGCAGGGCATAGATTAGCTGCTTGTCTTTACCTGAAAGAGTATAAACATAATGCAGAGATACCACTTCACATATATTAAGTTGAAAAATGAATGAAATGCCCACCCCCTAGATTTCACATATAAAGACCTTCAGTCCCACCATATAAAAGTAGAGATAAAAAAGAGGGTGACCACACTACTTCCAAATCCACTGTTAAACTGCTGTCCTAGATCCAAGGTCTTTCTGGAAGCTTAATTTAAAATTAAAACTGATTTTAAACTGAAATTTAAAACTACATGTTGTAACATTTTCAACTAGGCTCAGAAGTCATAAAATATAAATGGTGAGAGGACGTGGTCTGAGCGGCCTGGCGGATAGACTCACTGCTATAATGCTCTTAGTCTAGTCTGCCTTTTTACAGCATGCTAATGCTTGCACAGCTGGTGGCAAATGGGGAAACAAAATCCCTAGAAGGACCCCAAATCCTCTGCACACACCTCCCCCGCTTTTTACATAATATTTCAATCAGAGGAACTACGACTCTCTTCATTCTCCTTTGGATGCCTCACCTTAGAATTGCTGCTTAGGCTCACAACCCCAAAACTTCATTTCTGAGCCTGATGACAATGAAGCCTGTGCTAAATCTGAAGTCCTCTAGGCCTGTAGATCCAAAATTAACATCTTAAGGTCTGACTTTTGCCAACTTTCTACTAAAGTCACCATCTTACAATTTTCAGGACACTAAGCAAGAAGTCTCACATGTACATGCTTGCTTAATCATTCAGGCTTCAATGCTCAGGAACTATCAACTACATCTAGAGGACCTTTATAATAGAGATAGGTGCAACAATATTAGAATCCATGGACTTCCAGAAGCAGCGCAATCTGAAGACCTCAAATGTATTTTTGCAATCCATCTTCAATAACATCTTGGGGCAACTGACCCATCAAGAAATAAAATTATACTGAGCACATAGAACTCTTCACTCAGGCAGTCCCATTTCTAGGCCTTGGGAAATTAGGCAAAAAGTCTCCACTATCATGCTTGACTCTTACTTCTCCACCAGCCCTCTTACTCTTCCTTACCTTACATCTTACATCTCCAGGATTTGCCCACCAGGACAGTTTAATGTCCTTTACTATCACCTTCTGGTGATCTGGTATCTGACTCCCTCTATACATTTTCGTTCCCCTTTTATAACCACATATGTGTGGAGGCTGGCTACCAGGGAGGCACGCCATATTATACTACCCCCCCAGAATGTTCACTAGTAATTAGGTCCTCTACTGCAGTGGTTCTCAACCCTGTCCTCAAGTACCCCCAACAGGCCATGTTGGCAGGTTTTCCTTTATCTTGCACAGGTGCTTTAAATCAGAGTCAATGGCTTGGTATTTTGGACAGCTATTTTATCTAACAGAAATTCCCAAAACATGGCCTGTTGGGGGTACTTGAGGACAGGGTTCAGAACCACTGCTCTACTGCAAATGTGTTCCTTCAGTTGTTGTGTATTTCCCCTTTTACTTGCATGATCTGACCGGTAGCAGATCAATCTTGCTACATTAATAGGCAGGCAGGGCTCTGCCACTGTTTTGAAGGTTTAGTTCTACCCCTTCCCCTTGTGGGACCCCTCAACCACCTGTTTATCTGTTTATCCTGTCGGTTTTGTTTTTTTGTTTTTTGTACCCTGTCTTTTTTGGTCGATTAAGAAGTTCCTTACTGCTGCTTTTTTTTTTCTTTTCTTTTTGCCCACAAACATTACCTCCAGTCCTATTAAAAAATCTAAAGTGGTGATCCTCTTCAAAAAGAATTAACCCATTTCAACTGTCCTAGGCCACTACCTTATCCTTACGGGTATGTAGTAGGGCATGAATCTCACACTTTGTAACTTGTAATGTTTGTGGTAGGTGGATATTGTAACATGCCCTACTCTTCCTGTTTGGATAAACTCATTATACCAGGTACCAAAATGATACCTTATTAGAAAAACAATCAACCCAAATACTGTTAATGCCACCACCCTGGATTATGTTGGGGTCCAACATCCAAACCATCTCCTGGGCTGAACTCTAAATCCAACTTGGAAGCCACTCTCCAACATTACTTTATAACTTCCCCAGATATTTCCCCCTCTACACTTTGGGAGGTGAATAAATCTGTGATTCAAGGACAACATATTGCCCTAGACACTGCCTTTAAAAAGAATATAAAAGCCAATAGGCAGCTGCTGGAAGATAAGCTTAGAAGGTTAAAAACTACCCTTGTATCATCATTGTATCCCTACGTACAGAAATTGTTCGGTCCCGAGCAGGACTTAGAGCCGGTTCACACTGCTGCGCTGTGAATTTGTTACATTTTTTTGTCCTGTGTGAGGTGTGATTTTACTGCTAACTTACTGAGATTTTACCGCAAATTTCAGGAGTTGGACATAGCTGCGATTGATGTTCTAGCCAATGGAATCATAATGTAAAATAAAAAAAGGTGTGAACTTCCTGTGTACTTCCTGGTTTTTGTGGAGAGTAGTGTGGTGGAATTCGCACATATCTGAACCAACAATGCGATTCCAGAACGATTTACATTGATGTCCATGGAGACTAAATTCGCAACGCAACACTGTAAACTCGCACAAGACCCTTTTTTTTATCGCATCGCATTCGTAGAGGTATCGCAATGCATGTATGTGAACGACCGTCATTGAAAACAATGACTTTATGGATGAAATGCAAATTTAGAATGTTTTTGACGCATCACATTTGTTATGAACTTGCATCAGTGTGAACCGGCACTAAGAGATCTTGACATAGGTAACACTGAGAAAGCCCTGACCAGAGAACCACTTGCCTACCAGGCCAATTCTGACATTTCTCTCCTACATGTAAAAATCATAATTTTTTTTGCTAAAAAATTACATAGAACCCCCAAACATTATATATGTTTTTTTAGCAAAGACCCTAGAAAATACAATGGCGGACATTGCAACTTTTTATCTTGCACAGTATTTGCGCAGCAATTTTTAGAATGCGTTTCTTTTGGAAAAGTAAATTGTTTTGTGCTAAAAAAAAAAACAACAGTAAAGTTAGCCCAATGTTTTTGCATAATGTGAAAGATGAAGTTACGCCGAGTAAATAGATACCTAACATGTCACGCTTCAAAATTGCACATGCTCGTGGAATGGCGCCAAACTTCGCTACTTAAAAATCCGCTTCGGCGACGCTTTAAAAATTTTTACTGGTTACATGTTTTGAGTTACAGAGAAGGTCTAGGACCAAAATTATTGCTCTCATATGAGGGCAGGACTTACGTATGCGTTCGCTTCTGCGTGTGAGCTCACGGGGATAGGGGCGCTTTAAAAAAAAAAATTATTGTTAATTTTACTTTATTTATTTTTTGATCACTTTTATTTCTATTACAAGGAATGTAAACATTACTTGTAATAGGAATATGGCATGACAGGTGCTCTTTACAGTAAAATATGGGGTCAATAAAACCCCACATCTCACCTCTAGGCTGGGAAGTCTGAAATAAAAAAAAAAAAAGATCACCACTTCCCAGCCGTAGCGACACCGTTTTTTTAATACAGAGGCCGGGCGTGACGTCATAACATCTAACCTGGCCTCCGAACGATCATAGAGACTCCGGCTACCATCTAGTCCACCAGAAATCTCTATTCTGAACATCTGGGGCTAGCGGATCCTGTGTCTGACACACCAATCGATCGTAGCGGTGAGTCGGTAGAAGCACCGGAGGGTAGCGGGAGGGGGGACGTCCCCTCTCACCTCCCGTAAGAATAATCAAGAAGTGGAACAGCTGCTATGATTGTTCTTATGGTGCACAGATTCGCCGGCTCTAAAAGACAATATCTGAATGATGCCTGTAGCTACGCCAAAGCCGAGGACGTCATTTGGCGTACGGCGGGCGGAAAGCGGTTTTAACAAACATTTTAAGACAAAAAATGTTGATACACCCCCTCACACTATTAAAGACAAAACTGGTACCCCTCACTCTCATCCTTCTCAGATAGCCAGCATCTTTCACAAATTCTGTTCTAACCTATACAATGATCCCCAAATGTCCCCGTCACCCAACCTGATTCAAAAAATACAGAGCTATCTCAAAGACACGCATATGCCTATTATCCCCACCTCCAAACTACTTTTGCTTAATGCACATATTAATGAAGATGAAGTTACTGTTACACCTAAAATGTTCCCTTTAAATAAATCTCCAGGTCTTCCAATGCTCCTACTAAACATGGTTGAGTTATTTATGGCTTCTTAGGAGATACCCCTGTTCCTGGTTAAGTGCAATCTTTGAATGTTACTGTAATCCCTAAACCTGACAAGGGACACACACTGTACTACAAACCAATAGCCCTGCTGAACTCTGATCTAAAGATATTTACCAAATTACTGACACTTAGACTAAATAGTATCCTCCCCTCAGAAATTTACAAAGACCAAATTGGGTTAATCCTTTTTCGGCAGGCTGAAGATAACACAAGAAGGGCTATTATTCTTATTGATGTGTCAAATAAAAATAAATATGAAGCCCTCCTACTTAGCGTTACTGTGGTAAAAGCCTTTGATAGGGTCAGTTAGCCATTCTTATTCACCACCCTTAGACACCTGGGAATGAAAGGCCCTTTTCTCTGAGCTGCTATGCACCTTTACTCTACCCCTACTGCTTTCATAAGAACTCTGTAAGCAACCTCATCTCTCCTTTCCATAACTAATGGTACAAGACAGTGCTGCACCCCTCTCCCCCCTTATTTTTGCTATTTGCATAGAACATCTAGCAGCATGCATCAGAACTAGGGATGAGCTTTGAGTTTGAGTCAAACTCATGTTCGACTCGAACATCGGCTGTTCGCCAGTTCGCCTAACAGCGAACAATTTCAGGTGTTTGCAGCAAATTCGAAAGCCGCGGAACACCCTTTAAAAGTCTATGGGAGAAATCAAAAGTGCTAATTTTAAAGGCTTATATGCATGGTATTGTCATAAAAAGTGTTGGCCTGGGGACCTGGGTCCTACCCCAGGGAACATGGATCAATGCAAAAAAAAGTTTTAAAAACGGCCGTTTTTTCGGGAGCAGTGATTTTAATAATGCTTAAAGTGAAACAATAAAAGTGTAATATTCCTTTAAATTTCATACCTGGGGGGTGTCTATAGTATGACAGCAAAATGACGTTTCAAAGGAAAAAAGTCATTTAAAACTACTCGCGGCTATTAATGAATTGCCGGTCCAACAATACACATAACAGTTCATTAATAAAAACGGCATGGGAATTCCCCACAGGGGAACCCCGAACCAAAATTTTTAAAAAAAATTACGTGGGGGATCCCCCTAAATTCCATACCAGGCCCTTCAGGTCTGGTATGGATATTAAGGGGAACCCCGGGCAAATTTTTTTTTTTAAAAATGGCATAGGGTCCCCCTCAAAATCTATACCAGACCCTTCAGGTTTGGTATGGATTTTAACGGGAACCCCGCGCCAAAATTTTTTAAAAAATAGAGTGGGGTCCCCCCAAAAATCCATAGCAGACCCTTATCCAAGCACGCAACCTGGCAGGCTGCAGGAAAAGAGGGGGGACGAGAGAGCGCCCCCCATCCTGAACCGTACCAGGCCACATGCCCTCAACATTGGGAGGGTGCTTTGGGGTAGCCCCCAAAACACCTTGTCCCCATGTTGATGGGGACAAGGGCCTCATCCCCACAACCCTTGCCCGGTGGTTGTGGGGGTCTGCAGGTGGGGGGCTTATCAGAATCTGGAAGCCCCCTTTAACAAGGGGACCCCCAGATCCCAGCCCCCCCCCTGTGTGAAGTGGTAAAGGGGTACAAAAGTACCCCTACCGTTTCACAAAAAAACTGTCAAAAATGTTAAAAATGACAAGAGACAGTTTTTGACAATTCCTTTATTTAAATGCTTCTTCTTTCTTCTATCTTCTTTCGGTTTCTTCCTCCATCTTCTTCTTCTTCTGGTTCTTCTGGTTCTTCCTCCGGTGTTCTTGTCCGGCATCTTCCTCCGTGGCGTCTTCTTCCCTTCTTCTTCTCGGACCGATCTGAATCCACCATGATAGGAGGCTCCCGCTGTGTGACGCTTCTCCTCTTCTGACGGTTCTTAAATAATGGAGGGCGGAGCCACCCGTTGACTCCACCCCCTCTGATGCACGGAGACTTGACGGGGACTTCCCTGTGACATTCCCCGTGATGTCAGAGGGGGCGGACAGTGAAGTCACAGTGCGTCAGAGGGGACGGGGTCACCAGGTGGCCCCACCCTCCATTGATTAAGAACCGTCAGAAGAGGAGAAGCGTCACACAGCGGGAGCCTCCCATCATAGTGGATGCTGAGCGGCCCAAGAAGAAGAAGGGAAGAAGACACCGCGGAGGAAGATGCCGGACGAGAACACCGGAGGAAGAACCAGAAGAACCAGAAGAAGATGAAGATGGAGGAAGAAACCGAAGGAAGATAGAAGAAAGAAGATAGAAGATAGAAGAAAGAAGAAGCATTTAAATAAAGGAATTGTCAAAAACTGTCTCTTGTCATTTTTTAACATTTTTGACAGTTTTTTTGTGAAATAGTAGGGTACCCCCTTACCATTTCACACAGGGGGGGGCGGGATCTGGGGGTCCCCTTGTTAAAGGGGGCTTCCAGATTCCAATAAGCCCCCCGCCCGCAGACCCCCACAACCACCGGGCAAGGGTTGTGAGGATGAGGCCCTTGTCCCCATCAACATGGGGACAAGGTGTTTTGGGGGGCTACCCCAAAGCACCCTCCCAATGTTGAGGGCATGTGGCCTGGTACGGTTCAGGAGGGGGGGTGCTTTCTTGTCCCACCCTCTTTTCCTGCAGTCTGCCAGGTTGCATGCTCGGATAAGGGTCTGGTATGGCTTTTTGGGGGGACCCCAAGCTTTTTTTAAAAAAAATTTGGCATGGGGTTCCCCTTAAAATCCATACCAGACCTGAAGGGCCTGGTAAAGATTTTGAGGGGGACCCCACGCCATTTTTTTTTAAAATTTTGGCCGGGGCTCCCCTTAATATCCATACCAGACCTGAAGGGTCTGGTATAGATTTTGAGGGGGACCCTAGGCCATTTTTTAAAAAGAATTTTGGCCGGGGTTCCCCTTAATATCCATACCAGACCTGAAGGGCCTGGTATGGAATTTAGGGGGACCCCCCCACTGCATTTTTTTTAAAATTTTGGTTCAGGGTTCCCCTGTGGGGAATTCCCAGGCCGTTTTTATCAATGAACTTTTATGTATATTGTCGGACCGGCAATTCATTAATAGCCGCGAGTAGTTTTAAATGACTTTTTTTCCTTTAAAATGTCATTTTGCTGTCAGACTGTTGTAAACACGAGAAACATGCGCCCCTTTACAGGCATACTATAGACACCCCCAGGTACGATATTTAAAGGAATATTACACTTTTATTGTTTCACTTTAAGCATTATTAAAATCACTGCTCCCGAAAAAACGGCAGTTTTTAAAACTTTTTTTGCATTGATCCATGTCCCCTGGGGCAGGACCCAGGTCCCCAAACACTTTTTATGACAATAACTTGCATATAAGCCTTTAAAATTAGCACTTTTGATTATTCATGTTCGTGTTCCATAGACTTTAATGGTGTTCGCGTGTTCAAACTAATTTTTTGCCTGTTTGCATGTTCTGGTGCGAACCGAACAGGGGGGTGTTCGGCTCATCCCTAATCAGAACCCAGTGCACAATAGGGAATTTAAGATCTTTTTATTTGCTGCTGACATCCTCCTAAGGCAGATGCTTTTCGGGACCTCGCTTCCAGTTCATGAGCAATGACTTCATCCAACTCTGCCCTCTTCTGCATTACATCACCAACCACATGACTTTGACTATGTGACACGACAGACGAAGTAATGTGGTCGATGACATAATGCATAAGGCAGAGCCGGATGGCATCACCACGAGCGGACTAGAAACAAGGTCTGGAACAGCATCTGCAGTATTGTGATCTTTATTATATATGCGTTTAATATTTTATAAGTACAATTCTAATACATTGTATGGGATATTTTTAATATACTCCACACTGGTGGCCCCTTTTTGCTTTATGATATGATATATTATATGAATATGATTGAGAGGTGTTGAAGGAGCAGTAAATAATGGAACTCCAATTTCTTAAGGGGAACATGTCCCATATATCCTGGATGTGCCAAATGAAGCTTAAATGGAATACCAAGAGTGATATTAATCTGCACTGTTTGACCTGTAGGTTATATGGGTCATATGATAGAGATGAGGGCACATTGGTGGCATACATGTGGTTTATAACAATTGGTGTTAGGGCCTGGACTTGAACCTGGGACCCCTGCTGTGTCTGGCAATGACTCTTCTTGCTGAGCTACCTGAGATGCTGCACGGTATTAAGTCAGGTTAGGGTGTCTTAAAACAAGACCTTTTAGATGAAGCAGTGAGTTCAAATTGATAAAGGAATAGGTGCAATTTATTCCATACCCTGCAGTGGAGAGACACAACACACAGAGAGACCCAGCTCCTGCGAGCCGAGCAAAAGAAGGAAGTATCTCTGTCTTACAAACATCAAGTTAAACAATTTATAGTTGTGAATATGCATAAGATATGGGTGTGTGTTTAGCATATTCTAGGCGTGATCGTAAACTTAGTTCAATCAGGGTCCATAGCTTCTTAGTAGCAAGTTAACAGTTAAATTGGTAGTAACATCGTGTGACTGGCAAAAAAAGAGATTTCAGCAGTATTTAGTCAGTTCAGATTGGTTTGATACAAACTATTTTTGAGCAGCCTTTTGAGCTCTTATCAACAGTTCATGTCGTCACATATTAAACAGATTTGTTTTCTCAGGAATAGAAAGAAAATGTCTAAGTAAAATAAGAAACAAGTGTATTATAAATTCTTAAAGAGACAGTCTCTCTCTCTCTCTCTCTCTCTCTCTCTCTATATATATATATATATATCTAGATATATATATATATATATATATATATATATATATATATATCTAAATATATATATATCAACATTATCACACATTATCAACAGTATTATAATTATACTAATTTCCCTCCTCTTGACCGCTATGGAGGGGTCACTACCATAATCTTCCCTGCCTAGTATGATACCAGAGGGTCTGCAGGACTACTTCACTGCTAAGTGGAGTAAAGCTCTTCTTAGGGTGTATGTTGATACATATCTTTATTCATTTGCATCACCCATCTCGGCATTCTATGAATCTGCTAATCTGACTATATGATAACATCTCTTCCTTGGGGTCATCTTCCTCGGTTCTAACTGCAATTGTAGTAATCTTATGCATTCCACATTCAGCACACCTGAAAAACAAATAAGCAAGCAATACTATGATAATGATTCCTATGAGGACAAAAACAATTTGTTGAACCCATGAAAATGTACAGTTTTTAAAAAAAGTGTAATCTGGGTTTGTCATATTTTCTATCATATTTGCCACATTGTATACTTTTTTTTTTACCTTACTAAACAAGGGGATATTCCCAAAGGCCTTAGGTTATATTTAGCATAAAATGTATGTTCACAATATTAGAACATTTGTGATATTTCTAGACATACTGGTATTTGGGCAGCCTTGTACTGCTTAAAATCAGAAAGAAGGTAAATGGAATTAATGTCTGGGGCCTTGCTAAGGCCAATTTTTGGCTTGGCCCATACGGATACAGTTTTCAAGGTGTTAAATTAATGGGAAAGGATATCAGATTAGTGTCTTTTTGAACTTTGTCCTATGTGAACAGATCTAGCAATTACTCAAATTATCCCTTATGCCTGCCATCATGTTTAATTTGTACAGGTGATTTTCTTCTATAGCCTTGGCTGCTAAGATCAAGCAAAGGCATAACACTACTTTACTCATCTTTTAAAATTGGTTGTACTTTCTTGCAATGGTTATCATGTATCCACATCTGCTTTCCATCCAACTTTACAGCTGTGGCAGTTGTCAGGAGCACTTGGTAGGGTCCTTCAAACTTTGGTCCCAAAGGTACTTTCACATGTTCTTTTGCTAGGACCCAATCACCTGGTTGTAAATCATGTGTTCCAGTAACTTGATCTATATCTAGAATTGAATCAAAAACAAGCTGGTGTATTGCTTGTTAGTTGCTTGTATTAGACAATTACATAAAAAACAAAAACATTATACATTACAGCAGTATGATGTGGAAAATACAACCCTGTCTAGGTGGGCCCCCAAACCAAATTTTGTAAGGGTTCAAGTTCTCTGACTTATAAGTAGGGGTAGTCCTGATGCTGTAGAGAACCAGAAGCAACAGTTTTGGCCATTGTTTCTTTACTGACCCGTCCTCCGTTTCCTGCATTAATTTAGCTAGCCTGTCTTTAATGATTTCATTATATTTTTCTACCTTCCTTGAACTCTGAGGATTATAGGGGTATGGAAGGCCTGCTTAATGTCCAAGTCTGTTGCATATAATTTGCATGATACGTCCAGTAAAATGTGTTCCTCGGTCACTCTCAATGGTTTCAGGGACTCCAAAACGACATATTATTTCAGAAAGAAGCTTCCTTGCTGTTGTCTTGGCATTTGCTTTAGTCGCCAGTCAGGCTTCTATCCAGCCAGCTGGTTTCCTTTTTCTTCCATGGTTTGTCCTCCAGTATGGGCTTTAACCTTCAGGATGGCTACTTCCTTTGGGAGGGTAACTGCTTCAAAAATTTCTTGAACATATTTCCAGTTTTCAATTGATTTTCCTGCAGCAGTTGTGAATCCTCTGTTCTTCCATATGGGTCCATAATCATGGACTACTCCGAGAGCATACCTGCTATCGATGTAGATGTTGGCTGTTTGATCCTTTGCAGCCTCACAGGCCCTGGTGAGTGCTACCACTTTGGCAACCTGCTCTGAAAGTGATGAAGAGAGTAGTTGGTTCTCAATCACTTCCTCCAATGTTGTCACAGAATATACTGTTCTTGGGACTCCATATTTGTACAGGCGTGAACCGTCTACAAACAGAATCAGATCAGGATTTTCAAGAGGAGTGTCCTTTGCTGGGGAGATTTTCTGCATTTATTCTTCCGTCAGTTTTAAGCAGTTGTGGTCACCCTCCCCTTCGAGGTCTTCTTCTCTCTCTGGGAGAAAGCTAGCGGGATTGATTGTAGTACATCCTTTCACTTCTATTTCTCCTGATTCAAGCAGGATTGTTTCAAACTTGCTCAGCCTTGCTGATGACAAATGTTTTGTCCTTTGCTCTTCTTAATATCAATGTGTTTGGTTCCAGGGCCTAGACAGTGACCAAGGAATTTCACATGAGGTTTGCATCATTGTACCTTGTCCTTTGACACCCTGCAATTCTGTTCACTGAGATATTTCAACAGAGAAAGAGAATCTTGTTCACATTATTCCTTTGCATCTGCACCTCTTGGCAAGATGCCCAATTTTACCACAATTTAAACATTTCCTGGTTTCTTTTCTCTGGGCTCCAATGCTACTGCAAACTTCTCTCAGCAAAGCCCATTCAAACCCCTCCAGTCTGGCTTGTTATCATTAACCATTTCCTTGTTGATTCTTAAGTCCCATCCCAACAGCATTCTTACAGCCTTTTCTGAAATCTCCATTAGTGCGTTTTCTGTTCCTCCCAGATTTTTCTGTCAGTAAATCATTTACTTGTGAAGATAATATACTTATTTTCACGCACAGCGCTGCTGAAGGTGCCGGAAGATCTTCACCACTTCTGCGAAACCCTCAATATCCCGCTTGTGGAGGTGCCGAACTGGTACGCTGATTTACGCCGTTCGGCCATGAGGAGAGATCACCCGCCAGAGGAGCCTATGGAGACGCAAGCCACGAGATACAGAAGGAGACGCTCTCCTTCTACTCCGACACAGCGAAATCCCCGCCGCGATTTCAGCGCCTCTGACTCTCCAAACGCGAGAAGAGCCCGGAGGGACCGCTGAATCTCCTCACACCGAATCGGTATTTTAAGATTACTGTTTCACCACATTCAGTCATGTTCAAGACGCAACCTTTTCATGTTGCTCTTCCTTTTACTTAATCCTAGTTTCTCAGTTGGACTGTTTGGATTACTTTAATTTGTTCTCTAATCCTAGTCTATATGACAAGTCTCTGTGACACCATTCTTCCTCACAAATGCTCACACTGCAGGGAAGCATCACCCCCCCTTTGTTCTGAAGCCGCTGACTCAAACTTCACTGAACTACCATCCCCAAGATGCATCACGAGTGACTTCCGGATAAGCGAGATGAACTCTGCTCATATATCCCAGACTTCCTTTTCCTGCCTGTTGTTCACGAAGTCTTGCGTTGGGATATGGTTAGAGCAGCACCAGAAGACACAAGTTTACTCTACCCATCTTTTGTAATAGAAGAGGAACGCAAACAGGAACACAGCACCCTTTCCAGCCGGTCCCAATCTAGTATGTACTGCACCTTGGGAGATCCCCACTCAACCCATATAGTCTTCAGTGAACGGTACTCCACACCGACGAGCATCCCCCACAGACCTTCGTCCCCAACAACAGGAACTGCTTCGAATGCAAGTATGCTCTTTTACGTAGCGAAAACTGCAACACCTGAATGTGTAAATGATACCGGAATCATATACTAGATATGGTAGAGTCCCAAAACTTTGTTAACACAAATATAACGGTATAGGGATCAGTACATCTAGCCATAACTACACTCCCCTTGCCAATATTCCCTGCACCCAAGACTGACCATTTCCGATAAAAACCTACGATCTTCAATGGCAATCATACTTTCACACTTCCATTTTATCCATCAACTTGACTAAAAGCTTCTGCCACACCCACCGGTACCGGTATGAGCTTATTTTAGCACATATAAGGGAAGTTTCTCTACTGATTGTTTTAATTTGTAAATGTTTAAGATTTATTGTTTATCATAGCTCGAGGTGTCGTTATGTGCCTTTCCGCATTATTTGAAGTTACCTGTGTTTATTCCTTTCTGTTATGGTACACTTCCTATATACCTGGATCATTTATCTATAGCTACAAAGCAACATGGCTTCCACATGTATACATATACATTTCCTGTCCCATTCGCACCTAATCTCATGGAACACCCACGAATATCACTTACACCCGCCATAATACATCTTTTCACAGGGTCGGAGAATGGCAGGTATCCCACGATACAAGGTACTTTTAATACTATCAACACTCTCCAGTGATAGGTCATTGTCACCCCCCATACAGTGGTAGAATACTGAGCATTTCCGCACGTTTACGGAGTGCTCGATATCTCTACTCTGTACCTTACCGATTCTTAAGGATCATCAAGGCAGGTGCTATCTATCTTCCTAGCCTCATCGGTTACTTATTAGGGTTTCAACACCCGAACCACAGCTCAATACATTACTAGCGAAACCCCCTTCCCCCTCTTACCATCTCTCTTTCCTACCCTTGACCCCTCCTTCCACGACGGTTTCTGACAGAAGCAGCGACTCCCTCCACACTTCGGACATGGCACAATCTAACACTCAAATTAACTTATGTTCCATTAACATACGCGGACTCAATACCCCTGAGAAAAGGTCACAACTGCTCTCTTCCCTACAAAAGTCAAAAACTCATATCGCCCTGATCCAGGAAACACACTTTCGTACGGGCGCTATACCTAAACTTCAGGATAAAAACTTCCCGACGGTTTACCATGCATCTAATAATGAGGCTAAATCGAGAGGGGTATCCATTCTTATTTCAAAAAACTGCCCATTCACTATCGTCGACATACAACGAGATCCTCATGGGAGGTACATCTTCATAAAAGGCACCCTGCACAATAAATCCATCACCGTCGCAAATCTTTACGCACCGAATGCTGCTCAAGTTACTTTTTTTCGTCAAACGCTCCAACAATTACTAACTTTTCACTCAGGCACCCTAATAGTTGGGGGAGACTTTAATATAGCCCTAAACCCTGCCTTAGACACATCTAATGGTAGGTCAGCTCTGACATACAAAGTCCTTCGTGCGAAAAAAGCTTCAATTCCAGGGGTTGTTACTACATGACACATGGCGGACACTACATCCTACGGAGAAGGACTTTACATTTTTCTCCACGCCTCACTCCAAATATTCCAGACTAGACCACTTCTTTCTCTCACAAAATGACTTATCTCTCCTATCCAAAGCGACCATTGAACCAATGATCTTGTCAGATCACAACCCCATAACGATGACCATACAACTTCCCTTTACACAGACAGTTTCCCACATTTGGCGTTTTGACAGTTCTCTCCTCACAGACACGGAAATAACACGGTCCATATCTCAAAACCTGACCCAATACTTTGCGGAAAACACGCAAGCTGACTCCCCACCAGAAGTAATCTGGGCTGCACATAAATGTGTAATTAGGGGTACCCTCATCTCCTTGGCGGCAAAAAGAAACAAACTTAAGAAAGAAAAAATAGCGAAATTAACTGAACGTAAACAAATCTGGTAAGTTATTAGCTAGGGCCCTATAAGCTAAAAAGGCTGCACATACAATCCATACGATCAAAGACACATCGGGAAAGTCATTTGTAAAGTCAGAAGAAATCTCTAACCAATTCGTACAATATTTTTCTAAATTATATAACTTACCTACACCCCAATTATCTACCAACACAGACAATCGTGCCACAGCTATACAAGACTTCCTTCTGCAATACTCCCCCACACTTATCACAGCTGAGGAAGCCGCCACTCTAGACCTTCCTTTGTCATTGCAAGAAACATTAACTGCACTAAAACAGTTAAAACCTGGAAAAAGCCCGGGCCCGGACGGTCTAACGGTCAACTATTATAAATCCTTCCCTGACATCCTTATTCCCCATCTAGTGAAGGCCTTTAACAACCTTACACCATCCAGTATAGCAAACAAAGATATCCTTGAAGCACACGTCACCCTTATCCCCAAACTAGGTAAAGACGCGACCTCGGTATCCAACTATCGCCCCATTTCCCTACTGAACATAGACATCAAACTGTATGCAAAAGCCCTGGCCAATAGAATCTTACCCTTACTCCCCGGGTTGGTCTCCTTAGACCAAGTAGGTTTTGTCCCTGGTAGGGAGGCTAGGGATAATACAATTAAAGCCTTAAATATTCATCATTGGCTCTCTAAATCCTCAACACACGGCTTCTTTCTGTCGTTGGATGCTGAGAAGGCGTTCGACAGGATAGCCTGGGATTTTATGGCCGCTACCCTACAGGCGGTGGGTATACCTCCACACCTTCTTCAAATGATTATGGCGCTATATTCTAATCCCACGGCTAGAATCAGGGTAAATGGCCGCTTGTCGGACGCCTTCTCGGTTTCCAACGGTACCAGACAGGGATGCCCATTATCCCCTTTAATTTTCGTACTTACCATGGAACCCTTATTGCGTAAACTAAGAGAAAACCCAGACATTAAAGGCCTAAACATAAACCACAAACAATACAAATTAGCTGCTTACGCAGATGACATTCTGCTCTTCCTCTTAGACCCAATCTATATTATTCCTAATCTACTTAAAGACTTCGCTCTCTTTAAATCCCTATCCAACCTAAAAATCAACTTTGCCAAGTCCAAAGCCCTGAACATTTCCCTTCCTGACACCTTGGTTGCACAATGCAAGCACAATTTCCCCTTTGGCTGGGAACCACACAATATCACATATCTTGGAATTAAAATTCCCAAGAATTTGACTGACCTCTACACAACAAACTTTCAACCGGTCTTACAGGCCATACAGGGAGACCTACAAAAATGGCACGCAGGACCGTTTTCTTGGTTCGTAAGAACTTTGATTCTGAAAATGAACATATTACCTAGAATACTCTATCTGTTCCAAGCTATCCCCATAAATATACCACTCTCATTCTTCTCTTCCTACAAACGGATGTGTAGGACACTAATATGGTCATCGAAACCACCCCGGCTAAGTTGGACCAGGCTTACTCTACCCAAATCTCGAGGTGGTTTGGGCGTACCAGACATTCAAAAGTATCACTGGTCATGCCACCTGACTAGAATTGCCGATTGGCATTTACATCACCACAACAAAAGCTGGATACACTTGGAACAGATATTCGTAAAAATCCCGCTATGTCACCTACCTTGGATTAACCCTCAGAAAATACCGAAAGAGGCTCAATCACACCCTCTAATCGGAGCGACTCTACTGAACTTTAAGGCGGCGTGCAAACACATGCACTTACACCCCTCACCTGGACCCATGACGCCTCTAGAAGACAACCCGGACTTTGAACCAGGTCTCACTCTCCACACACAGACGACAGACCCGCTAAGACCCCGACCCTTAATTCGGCAATTCTTCATCGATGAACAACTTATGACACACCATTCCATGTCCTCCAAATTCCCAGACCATCACATCCCTTTTTACAAATTCTTACAAATTAGACACTTCATCCAAAGTTGCACTCCCACGGCTAACTTACATAGGAAACCGTCTCAATTTGAACACTTATGCAATAGTGAGGGACCTCAGCGACACTTGATCTCAAGTTTGTATACCATGCTCTTTTCACCACACCATATTAAGGAAGACAAACTGATTCGTAATTGGGAAACTGAACTACAGTTGGACCTGTCCTCTGAAGAATGGGAACACATATTCCAGCACATGCATAAGGGCGCGATTAACGTTTCCACGCAAGAAAACAATTACAGAATCTTCACAAAATGGTACAGGACCCCAGACAAAATCCACAAATTGTATCACAATATTCCCCCAACTTGCTGGAGATGTAATGAAGCTGACGGCACTTTCCTTCACATCTGGTGGTCATGCCCACTCATCCAACCCTATTGGATTGAAATTCACAGCCTAATTTCCAAGATCACGACCTATACACCAGACTTCACACCAGCTCAATTCCTTTTACACCACACCTCCATCCCTCAATCACATTATAAAAAATCTCTTGTTCTCCATCTAATTAATGCTGCAAACCAATGTATCCCAGTACATTGGAGACAAAGTTCTACCCCCTCGATCAAAGAATGGACACAGAGAGTGAATAAAGTGGCTGAAATGGAACAACTCATACACCAAGCCCAAGACAACACATTGAACTACAACAAAACTTGGTCCTGTTGGTTACAATATGCTAATTCGCAAGCAGAGCCTAATTCCCCCGCCAACTCGGTTATAGTGAACTAGATCATCACACATGAACAACTCACAAAACACCCCTGAACCCCACTCATTTCTCCCTTCATCTCCCCTGTCTCCACTTCCTCCCTAGTGACTATGCTTCGCATGTCATACCTATGGTCCCATATAGCTAGTCATGTTACTTGTCTTGCATGTCGATCCGAGAACTTTACACACAAATAGTCCCACACCGATCAAGGACTGCACTGCGTAATGAATCCTCATATTACGGGTTCTCTATCCAACCTCTCTCCCTTAGATATTACATGGACCCTCAGTCCTTTTCTACATTGCAATCTGACGTTCCAACTTTAACACAAATCTGACACCTATGTGTCCCTCCTCCGGACACAAAGAGATCCCCTTAGAGGTGCCCGGAGACAAGGGATTACAGAGTTTAATCACTATCCAATGATTGCAATAACATCACACACTTGTATCGTATATTATTATATATAAATTCCAGAAGGAATACCTACTTACATTATTGGAACGACATTATACCCGCACAATCTTGCCCTAGTGTAATACTAAGACTTAAGCGAACCATAAGTTCTATATGAAGCCCTCATCTAATAACTTCTATTGACGAGACTTGTAAAGTTACTTTACACCTGTTTTTGCTTCTTATGTACTAACGTAAATCTACATCTGACTAAACTATCTGTATTTGTTAAATATTTTGTTGACTGGACTTCTGTATTCCTGTTAAAATTCAATAAAATATCTTTAAAAAAAAAAAAAAAAAAAGTATAATTACCAGAAATCTGCATTTTCTAAAAAATCTTGTGCAGCTCTCTACAGATTATTCTAGAAGAAATTCTCTATGGAATTTTTCCTCAGTCAGATGATTTTCACACCTCTCATTTAGTCACTTTAAATGTGTTTACTGTTAGAGCTCTTTAACAATTTTCTAAATGGTTTTGAGGTTAAAATTGCATGTTGTAGATTAGACTTATTTGTCATGTATAAAAGTTTAACGATGGTTTTTAATTGTCCTCTTTTGATGTTGGAGTAATAAAAATACTTATTTTCTCTTCTAAATAAACTTGACTTTCTGCCAGAAGCCTTTTATTTACAGTTGATTCCTGGACAGAGACTTTCTTCTTATACAATTCACCTTCCAAGCCCTACATTCCGGACTCTTGAGAAGTAAGCTGCTCCATCAGTCTATTCTTTCTCCACTTTCATGTTTCCTATCTGCTTCTTTAAATGATCTCTCCCTTCTGGTGTGTGTTTCCTTTTCCAACTACTGCTGTAACTTGTACAGTTCCTTTAATGTTCTGGCATGCTGAGATACTAAATCAACCAGGTCTTTATCAGTGTGTGGAACCTTCTCCCTTTCCATGCCCAGTAGGCTGGAAAGGAGAACTAAACATTTAGATAATTATAATAATCATAGCTATCTTATTAGGAATTTAAAGGGTATCCGCCTCAATCAGCCTTTTCTTTCTTTGTTTAAAATTATTCTAGGAATTTAGCTGAAGAGTTCTGAACATCTAAGAAATTAGTAATATACTGTTTAACCACTTCAATACCAGGCACTTAGACACCTTCCCGCCCAGGCCAATTTTCAGCTTTCAGCGCTGTTGCAATTTGAATGACAATTGCGCGGTCATGCAACACTGTACCCAAACAATTTTTTATCATTTTGTTCCCACAAATAGAGCTTTCTTTTGGTGGTATTTGATCACCTCTGCGGTTTTTATTTTTTGCGCAACAAATAAAAAAAGACCAAAAATTTGGAAAAAAAAACAAGTTTTTCTTTGTTTCTGTTAACATTTTTTGTAAATAAGTACGTTTTCTTCTTCAATGATGGTCACTGATATGGCTGCACTGACGGGCACTGATACGGCGGCACTGATGGGCACCGATGAGGTGGCACAAATGAGGTGGCACTGATGAGGTGGCACTGACGGGCACTGATGATGGGCACTGATAGGCGGCACTGATGGGCACTGATAGGTGGCACTTATGGGCACTGATAGGTGGCACTGGTATGCAGCACTGATGGGCACTCATAGGTGGCACCGATGGGCACTCATAGGCGGCACTGATGGGCACTCGTAGGTGGCATTGATGGGTACTTATGGGTGGCACTGATGGGTACTTATGTGTGGCACTGATAGGTGGCACTGATGGGCACTGATAGGTGGGCACTGGTGGGCACAGATGGGCACTGATAGGTGGCACAGATGGGCACTGATGGGTGGCACTGTTGACACTGATTGGTGGCACTGATCACATTGATGGGTGGCATTGCTGGGCATCCCTGATTTAAAATGGTGCCAGTCAGTGCCCATTTGTGTGCACCGATTGGCACAGATTGGGCACATTGGGCACATGTGGATGGCCATGGGGTACATACCTGGCCATCCACATGTTGCCTGGCTCCCTGGTGGTCCTGGTGGCTTCCCTGGTGACCTAGTGTGGGCATCCGAGGGGGTGCTGCGCTGATAAACAATCAGCGCAGACCCCCCTGCCAGAAGAGCCGCCGATCGGCTCTCCTCTACTCGCGTCTCTCAGACGCGAGTGAGGAAAAACCGATAAAACGGCTCTTCCTATTGACATCGTGATCAGCCGTGATTGGACATGGAGGCTGGAGGCTCTTTACCAAGATCGGTGGAGCGCTGTGTCAGACTGACACACCGCTCCACCGATCGCTGTGATGCCCCCCCCGCGGGAGCGCGGCAGCATGCTATCCTGCTGGACGTCATATGACGCCCAGTCAGGATAACTGAACCACCGCCCGGCCGTCATCTGCTATGGGCCGGGCGGGAAGTGGTTAAAGTGATTTCAAAAGTAGGTGATGTGAAAAACTTTGTAAGGTAAAGGAAGTGTTTAATTATGGTCCTGTTGTAGATATAAAATCCTAGTTGAAAGTTTTTCACATCACCTACTTTTGAAATCACAGTAAACAGTATATTACTACTTTCTTAGATGTTCAGAAATCTTCAGCTTCACAGACAGGCACAATCTTTTAAGGGAATATCTGCAAACTGTCTGTTTCTCTCTTACACAAACACACAACGTTACACAGGAATGGGGGGATGTCTCTTTATCTCCCACCTCTCCTATGCAGAGACACACAAACATGAAAGGAGGAGGTGAGGAATCTGCAAAAATACAAGCAGGCTCTCTCATCCAGTATTTTACAAATCATCCATACTTAGCATTATCTTTCAGCTTTAAACATCTCTGACAGGTTTCGTTCACATATCTTTCCATTTCTTAAACATTTACATAACACTTGCATTGCCTGGTCTAATTCTTTTTTGCTAGGCCCATCAATGATGAGTTATGTCCCTTACACACAAGCGGAATTTCCATCAAAAAAGTGTGATGGGAGCTTTTGGTCGGATATTCCGACCGTGTGTATGCTCCATCCAACTTTTTCTGTCTGAATTTCCGCCTGCAAAAGATTGAGAGCTGGTTCTCTATTTTTCTGACGGAAAAAGTTGTTGACGGAAATTCTGTTCGTCTGTATGCAATACCGACGTGCAAAAAAACATGCATGCTCGGAAACAATTTGAATGCTCAGAAGCATTGAACTTAATTTTCTCGGCTCGTTGTAGTGTTGTACGTCACCGCGTTCTTGACGGTCGAAAGTTCAGAGAACTTTTGTGTGACCCTGTGTATGCAAGCCAAGTTTGAGCGGAATTATGTCGACAAAACCATCCAAGATTTTTTCGACAGAAATTCCACTCATGTGTATGGGGCATTAGAAAAACTTTTACTGGTTCACAACTAATTAAAGTTTCATCACGTTGCACACTTCCAAAAATCCAATACTGTACACATTCAATCCCCTCATCCAACTCTGTCAGTCTGCCATGTAAGTTTACATACACAGAGACCCAAGTTGAGAAATCTTATTTTTAGTCCAGCCTATAATAGTTTTGGTGTCATTTCTGTCAAAGGACTTTTACTTGTGCCTTTTTTTTTTACCTTTCCCGGCATTGAGATATCCATGGGAGTGCTGTGCTCCCAATCCTAGATTCCTCACTCTTGAGTCTCTAATTACAACTTTGGATTGTGACCCAATTGTTTTCCCCAGGCCACACACAGTAGCCATCAAATGGCACTTTGTTACACAGGCCTACTCTTGCCACACATGTTCTCTACTACAGTCCTCTGGTCAGACCTTCTCACAAGTCTCATAAATCTGTTGACACCCCAAGCATGAAAACAAAAACATCAGGAAAAGTAAGAAACAAGCGTATTATAAACTCTTAAAGTGACAGTATATATATATATATATATATATATATACATACATACATATATAAATATATATATATCTACAGAGTGTAGATTTGAAAAGGAGAGGACTGCTCTGGCAGCTTTCTTCGGATCTTGCTATTTCCAGATGGGGCTCTGTAGTTTGGAGAACCATAAGAGACTTGGGTGGGACAGGATCTCCAACCCTGTGTCCAGATCTTGTGGATAGCCAGCAGGTTGTGTGCCCAGGTGCACACAGCACATATAACGAGGGACTGGTGAGAGCAGTGGGGGGGGGAGGTGAAGTGTGAACAGCTTGCTGGTGCTGTATGAAGACAGACCTGTGTCTGGAAAGCTGTCTGCCCTTAGGGAGACTTCCAGCCATTTAAGAGGGATTCTTTGCCCAGGGTGGGACTAGGAAAGGCTGGCCAGCCTTGAGAGTTGGGAAGGCTACAGAAGCCAGTGAGTCCTGGGGGCTGGAAAGAATCAACTCTGTTGAGAGCAAGCAGAGGAACTGCTGACAAGAGAGCCAGGTGGCTTTGTATGTTTTCCTTATTTTGAGTGCTAAATGAAATTAAACCCCTGCGTAGGAATCCTGAATGGACCTTTTGCTTTTGTTTTTCTGTTTAATAAACATGAGCTACCAGGCCCTTAACTATACTGCCTGTCTGATGTGGACTCACTGTACAAAAAAACGCATCTACACTTGAGCTAAACACCCCAATATGACAATATATATATATATATATATATATATATATATATATATATATATATATATATATATATATATATATTATACACAGTATCTCACTAAAGTGAGTACACCCTTCACATTTTTGCAAATATTTTATCATATCTTTTCATGTGACAACACTGAAGAAATTACACTTTGTTATAATTTGAAGTAGTGAGTGTACAGCTTGTATAACAGCATAAAATTGCTATCCCCTCAAAATAACTTAACACACAGCCATTAATATCTAAACCACTGGCAAGAAAAGTGAGTACACCCCTAAGTGAAAATGTCTAAATTGGGGCCAAAGTGTTGAAATTTTGTGTGGCCACCATTATTTTTCAGTACTGCCTTAACCCCCTTGGGCCCTCAGCTTCTTTAGCAGGGCATAGGTCATCTTGGAGGTGTGTTTGAGGTCGTTATCATATTGGAATACTGCCCTGCGGCCCAGTCTCTGAAGGGAGGGGATCACGCTCTGCTTCAGTATGTCTGTCAGTACTAGGATCCCTTTAGGACCCAGCACAACTCACCTGACACAGCCTTTGCCTGGGAAACAACAGTGTTTGGCCAGCTCACCTTTAAAACACCTTTCAGTCAGTGCTTGTGTTAGAGTTTACCTTGTGTTTGATCCAGCTGATATCTGCTCTGTGTATTTCATGTATGACCGTTTGACCCTGTTTGCTTGCTTCTGATTTGGTACCATTTGGACTCTGATCTTCCTGTGTATGACCCAGCTTGCCTAGACTACGCTTTGCCTGATTCTACTGTAGTACCTTCATCTGCAGCAGTGAACTACAAGCACCAGTTAACATCTATCCTCATCTGCAGCGGTGAACTACAAGGTCCAGCAAACATCTACCTTCATCTACAGCAGTGAACTACAAGTCCCAGCTCTGCTCTGCTCAGACCTGCTCATGGTTTGTGCTCTTGTTCTTTGAACTCTTTGCATAATCAGAACACCTGAACTGTTACCTGTTATATGCTCCTAGCCTGACATTAACATGAGCCATACATAATAAGGGAAACCTATCACGGATCCTGAGCAAGCTCAGTTGTTTGCACAGGAAATTATCCCATCAAGTTCAGGAAATGGCCACAGAGCTCACCAAGGTGCAATCTTCTTCTACTACCACCGCTACAAAAACTCCATCTGAATCAAAAATTCCTTTGCCTGACCGGTTTTCTGGTGACCGTAAAAGTTTTTGCAACTTTAAAAACAGCTGCAAATTATATTTCAAGTTAAGGCCATCCTTGTCTGGCCCTGAAACTCAGAGGGTTCAAATCATTATCTCTCTACTACAGGGTGGCCCCCAGGCTTAGGCCTTTTACCTGGAACCAAACCATCCAACCTTGCTAACAGTAGATGCCTTCTTTGAAGCCCTAGGGTTGCTATATGATGATCCAGATCGTGCTGCTACTGCAGAATCAACCCTGCGTAACTTAAAGAAAGGAACTACCACAGCTGAAATGTATTGCTCAAAGTTTCGCAGGTGGGCCCGGGAATCTGGCTGGAATGATGCACCTCTCCGCAGCCAGTTTAGAATGGGCCTTTCAGATGAAATTAAGGATGCTCTGGTCAACTTCTCCTACCCAGCCTCACTGGAGGAGGCTATGAGTCTAGCCATTAGAATTGACCGCCGCCAGTGAGAGAGAAGACGAGAACAAACTACAGCTGTGGCAAACTTTACACCTCCCTTGCCGCCTGACTATTCCACCTCCAGTGCCAAATCTGAGGAAGAACCTATGCAGTTAGGCTCCACCTGGTTATCTGCCCAGGAACAAACGTGGCGGCGTAACATGGGACTCTGCTTATATTGTGGCCTCAAGGGTCATATGCTCTGTTCGTGCCCTACACGTCCGGTAAACTCCAGGACCTAGGTAATTGCGGGGAGGTTACCTTAGGTCTGCTCTCATCTCCCCAGGGGGACAATCATATTCTTTTACCCGCTGTCATTAACTTTGGGACAGGGGCTCATGAACTGCTGGCCTTGGTAGATTCTGGAGCCTCTGAGAATTTTATTGATAAGACTCTAATTACCTCTTTGTCCCTGGAAACTCATGCTCTAGATTGCCCAGTCCGCCTGATTTCCGTGGATAATCGGCCTCTCTCACAAGATCTAGTGCTCCAATCCACCAACCCTTTCCAGTTACAATTGGGGGCTTTGCATTGGGAGAAGATTTCATGTCTTGTCATTGACTCTCCATCCACTCCTTTGATCCTAGCCCTTCCTTGGCTTCAGAAGCACAATCCTGTAATTGACTGGTGAACAGGAAATATTCTGGCTTGGTCCAATTAGTGTAAAAAGAACTGCATCCAGCACCCTGTTCGACTTGCTACCTGTCAAGTGGGAATGGAACAGATTCCACTTTGTTATAAGGACTTTCGGGATGTGTTTTCTAAAGGGATTGCTGACACTTTACCTCCTTATCGCAGTTATGATTGTCCCATTGACCTCTTGCCTGACACTGCACCTCCTCGAGGGAGAGTCTTTCCACTGTCTGAGCCAGAGAATCTTGCCTTGCAAGAATACATCCAGGAAAACCTAGCTAAGGGTTTCATCCGTCCCTCCACTTCTCCCGCAGGAGCAGGATGCTTCTTTGTCCCGAAGAAGGATGGGGGACTGAGACTTTGTGTTGATTACAGAGGTCTAAATAAAATAACTGTTTCCAATCGGTATCCTCTTCCTCTCATCACAGAATTGTTCTCTCAAATCCAGGGAGCCAAAATCTTCTCCAAACTGGACTTAAGGGGAGCCTATAATCTGGTGCGCATCCGTGTAGGCGACGAGTGGAAGAGAAGACAGCCTTTAACACCAAGGATGGTCATTACGAATGTTTTGTCATGCCTTTCGGTCTCAGAAATGCACCAGCTGTCTTTCAGAACTTTATGAATGACATTTTCCGTGACATGTTGGGTCGCTTCATGCTTGTATATTTAGACGATATTTTGATATATTCTCCCAATCTTGAAACACATCAGAAGCATGTCTGCTCGGTATTGGCCCGATTAAAGACTCACTCCCTTTTTGTAAAGCCTGAAAAATGTTCATTCCATGTTAAACAAGTACCTTTCCTAGGCTACCTAATTTCTGACACAGGCCTCACCATGGATCCAGCCAAGATTCAAGCCATTTTAGACTGGGCACCACCTTCAGACCTGAAGGCAGTTCAGCACTTCCTGGGCTTTGCAAATTTCTATCGAAAATTCATTAAGAACTTTGCCACCATTGCACATCCCATCACCTCTCTCACCAGGAAGACTCCGACTACGTTTAAATGGACTACTGAAGCCCAGGCAGCCTTCACTCAGTTAAAGAAAGCCTTTACCTCTTTACCAATCCTACGCCATCCTGTTCCTGAGCTACCTTTTATTGTGGAGGTAGATGCATCTGAAGTAGGAGTGGGGACGTTTTTGTCACAAAAGGATCCTGTAAATGCTGCCGTCCACCCCTGTGCCTTCTTGTCTCGTAAATATTCCCCAGCAGAGCGCAATTATGATATAGGGAGCAGAGAACTTCTAGCCATAAAGCTTGCTTTGGAGGAATAGAGACATTGGCTGGAAGGAGCTCGCTATCCATTCATAGTTCTGACTGACCTCAAAAACCTTGAGTACATCAGTTCTGCTACAAGACTGAACTCATGTAAAGCCAGGTGGTCATTGTTCTTCTCCAGATTTGACTTCACAATTTCATATTTACCAGGGCCAAAAAACATTAAGGTTGACGCCCTGTCTCGCAACTTTTTATCAGAGTCTCCTCCTCCGCTTCCTCCACAACCCATTATCTCTGAGGATAGGATTTTGGCTTTCACCCAGACTGACATCTCTGAGACCTTGTTACCTGCACAGGCTGAAGCCCCTCCCTCCACTCCCTCTGGTATGCGTTTTGTGCCCCTGGCTTTTCATTTGCAGGTATTGCAGAAGGTACATGCATCAAAACCTGCAGCACATCCGGGGTTTAGACAAACTTTTGAGATTATCTCTCGCAACCTCTGGTGGCCATCGATTAGGCAGGATGTGTTAGCCTTCGTCCAGGCCTGTGAAGTTTGTGCCAGAAGCAAGAGCAGTACCTCTAAGCCGCCCGGTCTCCTATGTCCTCTACCAAAACCTACCTGTCCCTGGACCCATTTATCTATGGACTTTATCACTGACTTGCCTCTGTCCCAGGGATGTTCCACTATCTGGGTGGTGGTAGACAGGTTCAGTAAAATGGCCCACTTTGTTCCGCTTCCGAAACTTCCATCTGCTAAAGAACTGGCATCTTTATTCATTAAACATGTTTTCAGGCTCCATGGAACACCAATTAACATTGTCTCAGACCGTGGCTCTCAGTTTATAGCCCAGTTTTGGAAGGCCCTTTGCTCTCAGCTGGGTATTAAGTTATATTCTTCAGCATATCATCCTGAGACAAACGGCCAAACAGAAAGGACTAATCAGACTCTAAAGAAGATGGTACGTTGTCTGATGGCCAATGATGAGGTGAAGTGGATCAACATCCTGCCATGGGCAGAGTTTGCCTTTAATAATTGTGCCAGCACATCTACAGGGACCTCTCCTTTCTTCTGTGTTTACGGGTTGCATCCTCGTGTGTGCTCCTTTGATCTTCCACCCTCTGATGTTCCAGATGTCAATACCACAATTGAAAATTTTTCCAAAATTTGGTCCGATGTTAATCGTGCTATTTCTCGCTCTGTGCAGGCTTTTAAGAAAATGGCTGACAAGAGGCGCTCAAAGGCACCAGGATATAAAGTTGGTGACAAAGTGTGGCTATCATCTAGGAATCTGTCCCTGCATGTTCCATCTAAAAAACTTGGCCCAAAATTCATCGGGCCCTATGAAATTTCGGAGATTGTTAATCCTGTATCCTATAGATTAAAGCTCCCCCCATCCATGCGCATTCCAAATGTCTTTCATGTTTCATTGTTGAAACCTGTTCATTCCAGCCTCCAAGTAAATGAACCAGAACCTGTGGATGTATTGGACAGTCAGGAATATGAAGTTGCATTTATTCTTGATTCCAGACGAGTGCGCAATTCCTTGCAATTTCTCATCCATTGGAAAGGTTTTGGCCCAGAGGATCGATCTTGGGTCCCAGCTTGTGATCTTCATGCTGACCGACTTAAGAAGAAGTTTGATCTTCGTTATCCAAGTAAGCCTGGGGGTGCAGGAGCAACCCCTCAAGAAAGGGGGGTACTGTCAGTACTAGGATCCCTTTAGGACCCAGCACAACTCACCTGACACAGCCTTTGCCTGGGAAACAACAGTGATTGGCCAGCTCACCTTTAAAACACCTGTATCAGCATTCAGTCAGTGCTTGTGTTAGAGTTTACCTTGTGTTTGATCCAGCTGATATCTGCTCTGTGTATTTCGTGTATGACCCGGCTTGTTTGACCCTGTTTGCTTGCTTCTGATTCGGTACCGTTTGGACTCTGATCTTCCTGTGTATGACCCAGCTTGCCTAGACTACGCTTTGCCTGAGTCTACTGTAGTACCTTCATCTGCAGCAGTGAACTACAAGCACCAGTTAACATCTATCCTCATCTGCAGCGGTGAACTACAAGGTCCAGCAAACATCTACCTTCATCTACAGCGGTAAACTACAAGTCCCAGCTGACCTGCTCTACTCAGACCTGCTCATGGTATGTGCTCTTGTTCTTTGAACTCTTTGCATAATCAAAACACCTGAACTGTTACCCGTTATATGCTCCTAGCCTGACATTGTCACAGTACATGCTGGCATTCATGGTTCCCTCAATAAACTGTAGCTCCCCAGTGCCGGCAGCACTCATGCAGCCCCAGACATGACACTCCCACCACCATGCTTGACTGTAGGCAAGACACACTTGTCTTTGTACTCCTCACCTGGTTGCCGCCACACGCTTGACACCATCTGAACCAAATCATTTTATCTTGGTCTTATCAGACCACAGGACATGGTTCAAGTAATTCATGTCCTTAGTCTGCTTGTCTTCAGCAAACTGTTTACGGGCTTTCTTGTGCATCATCTTTAGAAGAGGCTTCCTTCTGGGACAACAGCCATGCAGACCAATTTGATGCAGTGTGTGGCATATGGTCTGAGCACTGACAGGCTGACCCCCCACCCCTTCAACCTCTGCAGCAATGCTGGCAGCACTCATATGTCTATTTCCCAAAGACAACCTCTGGATATGATGCTGAACACATGCACTCAACTTCTTTGGTCGACCATGGCGAAGCCTGTTCTGAGTGGAACCTGTCCTGTTAAACCGCTGTATGGTCTTGGCCACTGTGCTGCAGCTCAGTTTCAGGGTCTTGGCAATCTTCTTATAGCCTAGGCTATCTTTATGTAGAGCAATAATTCTATTTTCAGATCCTCAGAGAGTTCTTTGCCATGAGGTGCCATGTTGAACTTCCAGTGACCAGTATGAGAGAGTGAGAGCAATGACACCAAATTTAACAAACCTGCTCCCCATTCACACCTGGGACCTTGTAACACTAACGAGTCACATGACACCAGGGAGGGAAAAAGGCTAATTGGGCCCAATTTGGACATTTTCACTTAGGGGTATACTCACTTTTGTTGCCAGCGGTTTAGACATTAATGGTTGTGTGTTGAGTTATTTTGAGGGGACAGAAAATGTACACTGTTATACAAGCTGTACACTCACTACTTTACATTGTAGCAAAGTGTCATTTTTTCAGTGTTGTCACATGAATAGATATAATAAAATATTTACAAAAATGTGAGGTGGTGTACTTATTTTTGTGAAATACTGTATATATATTAACATTATCTGACCCCTATAATTCTACTCCACAGGGCCCTGTCTGATCCATCGGACAACTCTGCCTTATGCCTTGATTCCTGCTGAACCTTGAACTCTTTGCTCCTCCCATGAACTTCCTGATTTAGGCCACGTCTCTGCACTCCCTGTTTGCCAGATTATGGTGCTCTCTCCAGCCAGTATCTCTCTTTTGTCTTTCCTGCTGCCATCCATATCTTTACTACAACTTGTTACTGACCCTTGCTTTGTTCCTTGACCACGCTTCAGCTTGATCCCAACCTGCAACTACTTGTTACCGACCTTTGGCTTGTTTACTAACTGCACTTCTATTTGATACTTACCAGCTATATCAGCTATTGGACCTTGGCTTGCTCACCTCATGGTGGGGCGTTCCTGAGAACCGCGTGAACACCGGTTAGTATTTAGACTCTGCACCTCAGTTAAGCCTGCATTATATGCAATAAGTGCACTTGCAGTCAAATGATCATAAAAACTAGATTCCCATACTGCTGGTACAAAAATATGCATGTATATATTGTGCATAATTGGTGAATCACATAATATAGTCACACACAGTGCTTGAAATTAAGTGTATAGACAAATAATGACACATGTGTATAAACATATAACAATCTAAAATATCCTGAGTGGTGAAAGTGAGAAAATAGTAACTCAAATAGAAAAGTCAAGTTCCTCAAAGGAAGTTCAGTAAGGATGTATCAGTCCCTTTAAAGGAAGGATTGCATATCCACAGGTCCTTAGAAATCACCAATACAAGTGAAACAGAAGAAAAAATGGTGTGGAGGGATATCCAGGGAGCAAAGCTTTGTCCAATCAGGGTGCAGTAAAAGCTGGTTGTTAAGGAGTGGGGCTGGGAAGTGGCTTCCTTACCAACTGATGAGTCCTCAGTTGCAATGGGCTTCCCCGCATGCAGTCTGGCAGGCCAGGAAAGGGGGGGAAGAGCGAGCGCCCCCCTCCTGAACCGTACCAGGCCACATGCCCACGAAATGGGGGATGGGTACTTGTTGATGGGGACAAGGGTCTCTTCCCCACAACCCTGGGCTGTGATTGTGGGGGTTTGCAAACAGGAGGCTTATTGGAATCTGGAAGCGCCCTTTAACAAGGGGCCCCCACCCCCTAATGTGAATGAGTATGGGGTACCCATTCACCAAAAAAGTGTCCAAAAGTAATAAAAACACAGAGAGAGTTTTTGACAATTCCTTTATTAAATAATAAAAAAAGTGTCGCCCAATGTAAATCTAACATCAGTCACGACACCTGCCGCACCGCTGACCCAAAAAAGAAAAGTAAAATGCTCTGCCTGCCGTGAAGGCAGACCCCCAAATGGCTGACTTGCCTTTGACAGCTTTTATATAGGTAAGGGCGGGGCTACCTGGCGACATCACCTGGTGGAACTGACCCTTGTGAAGTCTCCGCCAGGTGCATGCTGGGTCGGTGATGTCACAAGGGGCGGTGCCAACTGGTGACGTCGCCAGGTGGCCCTGCCCTTATCTATGTAAGAGCTGTCAAATGGCAAGCCAGCCATTCAGCGGTTTGCCTTCAGGGTAGAAGGAGCCATTTTTTTCCTATTCGGTGTGAGGGGGTGTAGCGGGCATTGTGATTGATGATGGTTCTACATCAGGGGACACTGAAGGAATTGTCTCTGTGTTTTTATTATTTTTTGACACTTTTTTAGTGAATGGGTAGGGGTACTATGTACCCCATACTAATTCACATAGATGAAGGCCCAGGTCTGGGGGCCCCCTTGTTAAAGAGGGCTTCCAGATTCTTATAAGCCCCTGCCTGCAGACCCCCACAACCACAGCCCAGGGTTGTGGGGATAAGACCCTTGTCCCCATCAACATGGGGACAAGGTTCTTGGGTGTGGGGACAGAGCCCCCTACCCCCAAGCACCCCCCTATGTTGAGGGCATGGGGACTGGTATGGTTCAGGAGTGGGGGCATGCTTGTCTCTCCCCTTTCCTGACCTGCCAGGCTGCATGCTCAGAAAAGGGTCTGGATTTTGGAGGACCCCATGCTGTTTTTTTTTTTTCTTTTTTGTTTTTTTTTTTAGCCGGGTGCCTGCAGTTGCAACCGTGATTTGACTTGTTTTTTTCTTTAGATATTTCATTTTTGCTGCAGCACGTTTAATACATGGTACAATCACTGCTCCTGAAAAAAACAATTGTTTTTAAAACATTTTTTTGATACATATCCCCCAGGGCAGTACCCAGACCATCATAACCATTTTATGGCTAATTACTTGCATATAAGCCTTCAAAATGGGCACTTTTGATTTCTCATGTTCGGCTCCCATGGACTTCGATTGAGTTCGCTGTTCGGGGCAGAACTTTTCCCCTGTTCGGGAGTTCTGCTGCGAACCGAACAGGGAGTTGTTAGGCCCATCTCTACTCACAAACACTATTGATGTTTCAAAAGTTTATTAACCACTTCACAACCAGCCCATAGCCGAATGACGGCTGCAGGGTGGTTGCTTAACTCTGGGAGGGCGTACTATGACGTCCTCCCAGAATTCCCCTCTCGCGCGACCCCTGGACCTGTCATGCCCTATTTTTACATTCCTTGTAATAGGAATAAAAGTGGTCAAAATTTTTTTTTTTTTGAAAAAAAGCATCAAACTAAAATAAATAAAGTAAAATGAACAATAAAAAAAAAAAAAAAAATTTAAAGCGCCCCTGTCCCTGTGTGCTCGCATGCAGAAGCGAACTCATACATAAGTCCCGCCCACATATGAAAATGGTGTTCAAACCACACATGTGAGGTATCGCTGTGATCGGTAGAGCGAAAGCAATAATTTTGGCCCTAGACCTCCTCTGTAACTCAAAACATGTAACCAGTAAAAAATTTTAAAGCGTCGCCTATGGGGATTTTTGAGTAGCGAAGTTTGGCGCCATTCCACAAGCGTGTGCAATTTTGAAAGGTGACATGTTGGGTATCTATTTACTCGGCGTAACTTCATCTTTCACATTATGTAAAAACATTGGGCTAACTTTACTGTTTTTTTTTTTTTTTTTAAATTGCTGCGCAAATACCGTGCGAGATAAAAAGTTGCAATGACAACCATTGTATTCTCTAGGGTCTTTGCTAAAAAAACATATATAATGTTTTGGGATTCTATGTAATTTTCTAGCTAATAAATGATGATTTTTACATGTAGGAGAGAAATGTCAGAATTGGCCTGGGAGCTCCAGAACACCTGAAGGTGCTCCCCTGCATGTTGGGCCTCTGTATGTGGCCACGCTGTGTAAAAGTCTCACACATGTGGTATCACCATACTCGGGAGTAATAGCAGAATGTGTTATGGGGTGTAATTTGTGGTATGCATATGCTGTGTGTGAGAAATAACCTGCTAATATGACAATTTTGTGGAAAAAAAAAAAGTAAAAAAAAAAACTTGATTTTGCAAAGAATTGTGGGAAAAAATGACAACTTCAAAAAACTCACCATGCATCTTTCTAAATACCTTGGAATGTCTTCTTTCCAAAAAGGGGTCATTTGGGGGGTATTTGTACTTTTCTGGCATGTTAGGGTCTCAAGAAATTAGATAGGCCGTCAGTACTTCAGGTGTGATTAATTTTCAGATATTGGCACCATAGCTTTTGGACTCTATAACTTTCACAAAGACCAAATAATATCCACCGATTTGGGTTATTTTTACCAAAGATATGTAGCGGTATAAATTTTGGCCAAAATATATGAAGAAAAATTACTAATTTGCAAAATTTTATAACAGAAATTAAGAAAAATGCATTTTTTACAGATTTTTCGGTCTTTTTTCTTTTATAGCGCAAAAAAATAAAGAACCCAGCGGTGATTAAATACCACCAAAAGAAAGCTCTATTTGTGTGAAAAAAAGGACAAAAAATTCATATAGATACAGTGTTGCATGACTGAGTTCAAAATGTGAGAGCACCGAAAGCTGAAAATTGGTCTGGTTAGGAAGGGGGTTTAAGTGCCCAGTTGTCAAGTGGTTAATGATGTTTTGTCACAATTAGTATTCATTGGTTAGAGTGAGCAGCGCAGTATCATTTTTTTTATTCCTCTGTAAAGTGCTGTCCTAAATTTGAAAGTTCCCAAGTTGGAGCATATATAGCAATGGATAAAATAAGGGCATGTATACGTGGAGGGAGGCCATTCCTAATTAAAGGCAGGGACACATTAGAAGCCCAGCAAGAGCACAATGGAAGTTGAAGGTGTCCAATGTGTCCTCATGCCAAGCAGCATTAGTCAACTGACTCTGTCATGGATACTATATAGTCACTAATCTTGCTTTTTCTGCGGTATTATGCCTCTAGATGAATCCTGTTCTTTTACTCAGTAGGGTTGATTTACTAAAGGAGTAGAACATGTTCATATTGTAAAGGGATTTTTTTTTTTTGCATGGGAATTTTCACTTGGCTTAGTGAATGTGTTGAAAATTCACTTTGCATAGGATATCCAATCACTTGCTAGAAAAAATAAAAATAAAAATTCTTGCAAATGAGCCAGGCATCACACTTCTTTAGGTCTATTTTTACATCATGAATTATTCCCTGTTTGGTCTCCTCTTGCCTCCCCTCTTTCTTTTTTCTCCTGGATCTTTTTTTCTACCTCTCATCCTTATCACAAAGCTTCCTATATAAACTACTAAAGTTAGATGTTTATTACTGTGTAGGGATGAGCCGAAAACCCCCCTGTTCAGTTCGCAGCAGAACTTGCGAACAGGCAAAAAATTAATTTGAACACGCGAACACCATTAAAGTCTATGGGACATGAACATGAATAATCAAAAGTGCTAATTTTAAAGGCTTATATGCAAGTTATTGTCATAAAAAGTGTTTGGGGACCTGGGTCCTGCCCCAGGGGACATGGATCATTGCAAAAAAAAGTTTTAAAAACTGCCGTTTTTTCAGGAGCAGTGATTTTAATAATGCTTAAAGTCCCCTGTGGGGTCACGGGGAATGCCACAGGGAAGTTCCGTCAAGTCCCCATGCATCAGAGGGGGCGGGGACACCGGGTGGCCCCGCCCCCCGTTATTTAGGAACCGTCAGAAGAGAAGCGTCACATAGCGGGAGCCTCCCTCCATGCCATCATGGATGCGGAGCAGCCCGAAAAGAAGATGAAGAGAAGAAGATGAAGAGAAGAAGATGAAGAGAAGAAGATGAAGAGAAGAGCGGGAACCTACCTCCATGCCATCATGGATGTGGAGCGGCACAAGGAGAAGAAGGGAAGAAGACGCCGTGGAGGAAGATGCCGGATGAGAACACCGGAGGAAGAACCAGAAGAAGAAGATGGAGGAAGAAACCAAAGGAAGATAGAAGATAGAAGAAAGAAGAAACAAGAAGCATTTAAATAAAGGAATTGTCAAAAACTGTCTCTTGTCATTTTTAACATTTTTGACAGTTTTTTAGTGAAATGGTAGGGGTACTTTTGTACTCCCTTACCATTTCACACAGGGAGGAGGGCTGGGATCTGGGGGTCCCCTTGTTAAAGGGGGTTTCTAGATTCCAATAAGCCCCCCGCCCGCAGACCCCCAGAACCACGGGCCAGGGTTGTGGGGATGAGGCCCTTGTCCTCATCAACATGGGGACAAGGTGTTTTGGGGGGCTACCCCAAAGCACCCTCCCAATGTTGAGGGCATGTGGCCTGGTACAGTTCAGGAGGGGGTGCTCTCTCGCCCCCCCTCTTTTCCTGCAGCCTGCCAGGTTGCATGCTTGGATAAGGGTCTGGTATGGATTTTTAGGGGGACCCCACGCCGTTTTTTTTTTATTTTGCCGCGGGGTTCCCCTTAAAATCCATACCAGACCTGAAGGGTCTGGTATAGATTTTAAAGGGGGACCCCACGCCATTTAAAAAAAAAAATTTGGCCGGGGTTCCCCTTATATCCATACCAGACCTGAAGGGCCTGGTATGGAATTTAGGGGGACCCCGCACGTCATTTTTTTTTTAAATTTTGGTTCGGGGTTCCCCTGTGGGGAATTCCCATGCCGTTTTAATCAATGAACTTTTATGTGTATTCTCGGACCGGCAATTCATTAATAGCCGCGAGTAGTTTAAATTAATTTTTTTCCTTTGAAATGTCATTTTGCTGTCAGACTGTTCTAAACATCGGAAACATGCGCCCCTTTACAGGCATACTATAGACACCCCCCAGCTACAAAATTTAAAGGGATATTACACTTTTATTGTTTCACTTTAAGCATTATTAAAATCACTGCTCCCGAAAAAACGGCCGTTTTTAAAACTTTTTTTGCATTGATCCATGTCCCCTGGGGCAGGACCCAGGTCCCCAAACACTTTACCATGAATATAAGCCTTTAAAATTAGCACTTTTTATTTCTCCCATAGACTTTTAAAGGGTGTTCCGCGGCATTCAAATTTGCCGCGAACACCCCAAATTGTTTGCTGTCCAGCGAACTTGCGAACAGCCGATGTTCGAGTCGAACATGAGTTCGACTTGGACTCGAAGCTCATCTCTATTACTGTGTCCATTTTAGGACATATCATTTTTTTTTTTCATGCTGTTTGTTCAATCTGGAGTCAGTCAAATTATGACTGAACAAAAATCTATCAAACCACAGTTAAACTTGTGTCAGAGTCGGTTTTCAGAGTGAGATGCCAGAGTTACTTGTCAAAGTCAAAGACAGTCAGGAATGGTAGGGGGGAAAGTGCCAGGGAGGCTGGTCCTGGGCTGGAACATCCCAAAAAGTATGCCCCGTTGAGTGACATTTGTGAAACCAGTCAGGGAAAAGCACTGCTGGCCAGGGGAATAACTCCTACAGTGAGGATGGGAGTAAAGCCCAGGGAAAGGAAAGACAGACTCTGGTGGTAGGGGACTCAATTCTTAGTAGGAAAGACAGGGCAATCCTTCACAAAGACCTGAAGCACCGAACTGTATGTTGTCTACCGGGCGCTCGGGTTCGGCACACCACGGATCTGTTGGAAAGATTACTGGGAGGGACTGGGGAAGACCCGGCTGTCATGGTTCACGTTGGCACCAATTACTAAGTGAAAGGAAGATGGAGTGTCCTAAAAAACATTTTTAGGGACTTAGGAGCTAAATTGAGGAAAAGGACCTCCAAAGTAGTATTCTCAGAAATACTACTGGTATCTCGAGCCACACCAGAAAGGCAGAAGGAGATTAGGAAAGTAAACAAGTGGCTGAGGAGCTGGTGTAGAAATGTGGGGTTTGGGTTCCTGGATAACTTGGTCGACTTCTCAGTCGGTTACCAGCTCTTTAGCAGTTTAGCAGAGACAGACTGCACCTAAATGGGGAAGGTGCAGATCAACTGGGAGTAAAGATGGCCTACAAGTTGGAGGGGCTTTTAAACTAGGCAACAGGGGGGGGGGGGGTCCCGAAGTAGAGATAATCAGGGCAAAACAAATTCCAGAGAGTAGTATTGGGGGCATTAGTGTTGGGTTGAGTAAAGCACCTAAACCCAAGGTAAGTACAGTAACAAGTCCTATTTGCAACCTCAGAACATCCAATAAGGAGATAGTATGCGACCCGTCTAAACTACGTGGCATGTGCACCAATGTCAGGAGTCTGGTGGACAAGATGGGAGAACTAGAGCTACTGTTGTAGAGGAGGATTTAGATTTTGTAGGAATTTCAGAGACTTGGTGCAACAGCTCTCATTATTGGCTGACAACCATTCAAGGGTATTACCTATATTGCAGGGACAGAGAGGGTAATAAGGGGGAGGGGTATGCCTGTATATCAAAAATGGTGTACAAGTGAATGTGAGAGACTACATCACTAAGGGAGTAAGGGAGGAGGTGGAATTCTTTTGGGTAGAGCTACAAAGGAGGAAACTAAGAGAAATGTAATACTGGGAGTATGCTATAGACCCCCTACCAGAGGGAGGAGGTGGGCCTCCTATCACAATTTTGATTAGTGGTAAGGATTTCACCTCTCCCTTGCTCCCACTCATCTAAAGCTCACCATTTCCTAAATGTCTTGCAGGACAATTTCATGGGTCAGATGGTAAATGCACCAACTAAAAACAAAGCGTCACTAGACCTACTAATTACCAACAATACAGGCCTGATCACAGATGTGGAAATATGGGGCAATTTAGGAAACAGCGATCACAGGTCAATTAGTTTTAGTATAAATCACACAAATAGGAAACATAAGGAGAATACAAAGACACTGAATAAAAAAAAATAACTTTCCTAAACTACGATCCCGGCTAGAAGATACTATTAGCCAGTGCATCCCAATGGTAAATAATAATTTAAAAGAGCTAATAAAAGTCCTGGGTGGCTTAACTCCAATGTCAAAATGCATTTAAAAGTAAAGGAGAAGGCCTTCAAAAAATACAAGGCTGAGGGATCATTATCAGCATTCCAACTTTACAAAGAATGGAACAAGAAATGTAAGGGTGCAATCAGGGCGGCTAAGATAGAACACGAAAGGCACATAGTGGAGGAGAGTAAAAAAAAATCCAAATAAATTATTTAAGTATATAAATAGTAAGAAAGGGAGGTCAGATCATATTGGTCCCATAAGGAATGATGAATGGAATCTGGTTACTAAGGATAGAGAGATTGTGAAGGTATTGAATTTATTATTTTCCTCAGTCTTCACGAGGGAATCAGGGCTTCAGTAACCAAAACTGCAATGTTTATCCTCATGACATATCACAGGAAGCACCCTCATGGCTAACAGAGGACAGAATTAGAAATAGACTTGAAAAACTTAACAATACTAAGTTACCGGGACCAGATGGCTTGCACCCGAGGGTCCTTAAGGAACTCAGTCAAGTAATTGCCAGACCATTGTTCCTAATTTTTACGAACAGGCTACTGACTGAAATGGTACCAGCTGATTGGAAAAAAGCCAATGTAGCACCAATATTTAAATAAGGGCCAATATACATCCCTGGGAATTACAGACCAGTTAGCCTAACATCAATAGTACGCAAGCTCTTGAAGGGGACGATAAGGGACTATATACAAGATTTTAGTAATGACAACGGTATCATTAGCAGTAATCAGCATGGATTCATGAAGAATCGTTCTTGCCAAAGCAATCTATTAACCTTCTATGAGGAGGTGAGCTGCCATCTAGATAAAGGAAGGCCCGTAAATGTGGTGTTTCTGGATTTTGCAAAAGCATTACAGTTTCCCATAAATGTTTACTGTACAAAGTATGGTCTGTAGGCATGGACCGTAGGGTGAGTACTTGGATTGAAAACTGACTACAGGGGCGAGTTCGGAGGGTAGTGATAAATGGGGAGTACTCGGAATGGTCCAGGGTGAAAACTGGGGTCCCCCAGGGTTCTTTCCTGGGACCAATCCTATTTAATTTATCCATAAACAACCTGGAGGATGGGATAAACAGCTTAATCTCAGTATTTGCAGACGATACTAAGCTAAGCAGTGCAATAACTTCTCCACAGGATGTGGAAACCTTGCAAGAAGATCTGAACAAATTAATGGGGTAGGCATCTACATGGAAAATGAGGTTTAATGTAAAATAATACAATTGGGTAGCAAAAATATGAATGCAATCTACTCACTAGGGGGAGAACCTCTGGGGGAATCTATTAGTAAATGACAGGCTCAGCCAGTGCTGGGATAAGGCCATTTGGTGCCCAGGGCGAAGATGGCAAACTGCGCCCCCCCCCCCCATCTCCCCCACTGTAATATTCACATCTCCCCCACTGTAATATTCACATCTCCCCCACTGTAATATTCACATCTACCCCACTGTAATATTCACATCTCCCCACTGTAATGTCCACATCTCCCCCACTGTAATATTCACATCTCCCCCACTGTAATATTCACATCTCCCCACTGTAATATTCACATCTCCCCACTGTAATATTCACATCGCCCCCACTGTAATATTCACATCTCCCCACTGTAATGTCCACATCTCCCCCACTGTAATATTCACATCTCCCCCACTGTAATATTCACATCTCCCCCACTGTAATATTCACATCTCCCCCCTTTAATATTCACATCTCCCCACTGTAATATTCACATCTCCCCACTGTAATATTCACATCTCCCCCACTGTAATATTCACATCTCCCCCCTTTAATATTCACATCTCCCCCACTGTAATATTCACATCTCCCCACTGTAATATTCACATCTCCCCCCTTTAATATTCACATCTCCCCCACTGTAATATTCACATCTCCCCCACTGTAATATTCACATCTCCCCCCTTTAATATTCACATCTCCCCACTGTAATATTCACATCTCCCCACTGTAATATTCACATCTCCCCCACTGTAATATTCACATCTCCCCCACTGTAATATTCACATCTCCCCCACTGTAATATTCACATCTCCCCACTGTAATATTCACATCTCCCCACTGTAATATTCACATCTCCCCCACTGTAATATTCACATCTCCCCACTGTAATATTCACATCTCCCCACTGTAATATTCACATCTCCCCACTGTAATATTCACATCTCCCCCACTGTAATATTCACATCTCCCCCACTGTAATATTCACATCTCCCCCACTGTAATATTCACATCTCCCCACTGTAATATTCACATCTCCCCCACTGTAATATTCACATCTCCCCACTGTAATATTCACATCTCCCCCACTGTAATATTCACATCTCCCCCACTGTAATATTCACATCTCCCCACTGTAATATTCACATCTCCCCCACTGTAATATTCACATCTCCCCCACTGTAATATTCACATCTCCCCACTGTAATATTCACATCTCCCCACTGTAATGTCCACATCTCCCCCACTGTAATATTCACATCTCCCCCACTGTAATATTCACATCTCCCCCACTGTAATATTCACATCTCCCCCCTTTAATATTCACATCTCCCCACTGTAATATTCACATCTCCCCACTGTAATATTCACATCTCCCCCACTGTAATATTCACATCTCCCCCCTTTAATATTCACATCTCCCCCACTGTAATATTCACATCTCCCCACTGTAATATTCACATCTCCCCCCTTTAATATTCACATCTCCCCCACTGTAATATTCACATCTCCCCACTGTAATATTCACATCTCCCCCTTTAATATTCACATCTCCCCCACTGTAATATTCACATCTCCCCACTGTAATATTCACATCTCCCCACTGTAATATTCACATCTCCCCACTGTAATATTCACATCTCCCCCACTGTAATATTCACATCTCCCCCACTGTAATATTCACATCTCCCCACTGTAATATTCACATCTCCCCACTGTAATATTCACATCTCCCCCACTGTAATATTCACATCTCCCCACTGTAATATTCACATCTCCCCCACTGTAATATTCACATCTCCCCCACTGTAATATTCACATCTCCCCCACTGTAATATTCACATCTCCCCCACTGTAATATTCACATCTCCCCACTGTAATATTCACATCTCCCCCACTGTAATATTCACATCTCCCCACTGTAATATTCACATCTCCCCACTGTAATATTCACATCTCCCCACTGTAATATTCACATCTCCCCCACTGTAATATTCACATCTCCCCACTGTAATATTCACATCTCCCCCACTGTAATATTCACATCTCCCCACTGTAATATTCACATCTCCCCACTGTAATATTCACATCTCCCCCACTGTAATATTCACATCTACCCCACTGTAATATTCACATCTCCCCCACTGTAATATTCACATCTCCCCCACTGTAATATTCACATCTCCCCACTGTAATATTCACATCTCCCCACTGTAATATTCACATCTCCCCCACTGTAATATTCACATCTCCCCCACTGTAATATTCACATCTACCCCACTGTAATATTCACATCTACCCCACTGTAATATTCACATCTACCCCACTGTAATATTCACATCTCCCCCACTGTAATATTCACATCTCCCCACTGTAATATTCACATCTCCCCCACTGTAATATTCACATCTACCCCACTGTAATATTCACATCTCCCCACTGTAATATTCACATCTCCCCACTGTAATATTCACATCTACCCCACTGTAATATTCACATCTCCCCCACTGTAATATTCACATCTCCCCACTGTAATATTCACATCTACCCATACATCAATACATCACAGTCCGCTTAGCCCCCCCCCCACCTGTCAGCCCACCACATCACAGCCCTCAACAACTCAATTTTAATGTCCTCAGTGAGTCAGCACAAACTTTCCCCCTTATCAGTGTCCTCACTCCCTGTAACTTTGCCCCCTCCCTCACTTACCTTGCACAGACCGAAGATCGGAGGGAGGCACGGCATGTCTTGGATGGAGGGCTGGTGTTGCAAGATGGTGATTGGTTGCTGAGACCGCCCTTCATCCTAGCAGCCAATCACCTGCTTGTTAACCTCTGGCAGCTCCGCCCTCCATCCAGAACTGTCCCACCTCCCGCTGTCGGCTCTGTGTGAGGATTACAGAGACGGCAGGGGGAAGAAAAGACTGCTAAATGGCAGTACCGCGGCGAGCCACATAGGAGAGTGAGGTGGTCCGCATTTGGCCCGAGGTTCCCATTTAGTGATGCCCGTTTTAGGACACTTCACTGCGCCCCCCCACCCCCAATAAATTGTCCCGCCCAGGGCATCCGCCCCTTCTGCCCACCCCTTGTACCGGCTCTGGGCTCAGCAATGGCATGCAATGCCAAGCTGCTGCAAGCAAAGCAAACAGAATATGGACATGCATTACAAAGGGGATCAACTCCAGAGATAAAATGATAATTCTCCTGCTCTACAAGACTGTATTCCTGCCACACCTAGCGTATGCTGTCTAGTTCTGGGCACCAGTCCTCAGGAAGGATGTACTGGAAATGGAGAGAGTCCAGAGAAGGGCAACAAAACTAATAAAAGGACAGGAGGACATTGGTTATGAAGAAAGGTTACGGGCACTGAACTTATTCTCTCTGGAGAAGAGACGCTTGAGAGGGGATATGATTTCAATGTACAAATACCATACTGGTGACCCCACAATGGGGATGAAACTTTTCTGTGAAAGGGAATTTAATAAGACCTGTGGCCATCCACTAAAATTAGAAGAAAAGCGGTTTAACCTTAAACTGCATAGAGGGTTCTTTACTTTAAGAGCGGTAAGGATGTGTAATTCTCTTCCACAGGCAGTGGTTTCAGCGGGGAGCATCGATCATTTAAAAAAACTATGAGATAAGCACCTGAACGACCACAACATACAGGGATATACAATGTAATTCTGACATAAAAGCACATACATAGGTTGAATTTGATGGTCTTTTTTGTCAACCTACTACTATGTGTGTAACTATGTACGTCAGATGTAAGCAGTCAGAGTTATTAGATACATTTTAAATTCTGTTCCCCCACACCTTTATTTCTCCTTCTCACCCTCTTTTTGGTCCATTTCAAATTCCCTTTTAAAATATCTCATATTCAAAAGCACCAATATTGTATTCAATGTAAAAAAAAAAATCTAATATTCAAAGTTTATTTGTAACGTCATTTGGTTTATTCAAAATGCCCCTAATATAGCATACTTCTTCCTCCATGTTTCTAATGATCAACCCTTTATATTCAAATAATACAATAATGGGTGCTACTTAAAGGTGAAAGGGTGCAAGGGTGAAAGGTGCTAACATCTAAACTTTTAATTTATGACTGCCCCCTTTGCCTTCATTAGTACCTTGATCCCTGTTGCAAACTCAATAAAAGGTCTGAGATCAGTTCTAGAAATCTGAACCTTGACCTTATGTGACAAATTCCTTGATCTTACAATTGTTTTTGATGAATAATAGCATCTCTCATTGTAGCAGCTATTCTTCATGGAACACAGCATTGACTTAATTCATCATAATATCAAGGTAGCAGAATATTATGGCTTCATATCTATTCTCTCCACAACATACAGTACCTTGAAAAAGTATTCACATCCCTTGAAATTTTCAACATTTTGTCATGTTGCAACCAACAACATAAATGTATTTTATTGGGATTGTATGTGGTAGACCAACACAAAGTGGCACATAATAGTAAAGTGGAAGGAAAATGATAAATGGTTTTTAAAATTTTTTACAAATAAATACCTTAAAAGTGTGGCATGCATTTGTATTCAGACCACTTTATTCTGATACCCCTAACTAAAATCTAGTGGAATCAATTACCCTCAGAAGTCACTTAATTAGTAAATAGAGTCCACCTATGTATAATTTAATCTTAGTATAAATACAGCTGTTCTGTGAAGCACTCAGAGGTTTGTTAGAGAACGTTAGTGAGCAAACAGCATTATGAAAGCAAAGAAACACACCAGACTGATCAGGGATAAATTTGTGGAGAAGTTTAAACCAGGGTTAGGTTAAAAAAAATATCCCAAGCTTCGAACATCTTACAGAACACTGTTCAATCCATCAACTGAAAATGTAAAGTGTATGGCATAACTGCAAACCCACGGAGACATGGCTGTCCTCCTAAACTGACAGGCCGGGCAAGGAGAGCATTAATCAGAGAAGCAGCCAAGAGGCCCGGGTAACTCTGTAGGAGCTGCAGAGATCCACGGCTCAAGTGGGAGAGTCTGTCCACAGGGCAACTATTAATCGTGGACTATACAAATCTAGCCTTTATGGAAGAGTGGCAAGAAGAAATCCAGTGTTGAAAGAAAGCCATAGGAAGCCCCATTTGCAGTTTGCGAGAAGCCATGTGGGGGACACAGCCAACTTGTTGAAGAAGGCGCTCTGGTCAGATGAGACCAAAATTGAACTTTGGTCTAAAAGCAAAACGCTATGTGTGGCAGAAAACTAACACTGCACATCTTCCTGAGCACACCATCCCCACCGTGAAACATAGTGGTGTCAGCATCATGTTGTGGGGATGTTTTTCTTTAGTAGGGACAGGTAAGCTGGTCAGAGTTCATGGGAAGATGGATGGAGCCAAATACAGGGCAATCTTAGATGAAAACCTGTTAGAGTCTGCAAAAAAACTGAGACTGGGGTGGAGGTTCCAGCAGTACAATGGCCCTAAACATGCAGCCAGAGCTACAATGGAATGGTTTAGATCAAAGCATATTCATGTGTTAGAATGGTCCAGTCAAAGTCCAGACCTAAATCCAATTGAGAATCTGTGGCAAGACTTGAAAATTGCTGTTCATAGACTCTCTCCATCCAATCTGACAGAGCTTGAGGTATTTTGCAAAGAAGAATAGACAAAAATATCATTCTCTAGATGTGCAAAGCTGGTAGAGACATACCCAAAAAGACTTGCAGCTGTAATTGCAGCGAAAGGTGGTTCTACAAAGTATTGACTCAGGAGAGAAAAAAGCAACTCCTGCGCACAGGTGGATCACCATATATAGTACATAAACACATGCACAGGCCTTGCTGCCCTCAAGGATGGGGATCCTAGTAGAAACCAAGATAAAAAGAAAACAAGGGCGCACCGGCCTTGTGCATTAACTTTTAAAACATTTATTAAATAAAAAATAGTAAAAGAAGTAACTCACAAACGATTGGTGGAGGAGGCACAACATAAAATCGCACCGGTAGGCAGTCTGCGATATGGGATGAGCGAATCCTTCCAAGGGTCATGGAGGAACGCACAGACGCTGCAATCCGCTAATGCGTTTCGAGGGGAGAGTCCCCTCTTCCTCAGAGCTTTGCAGTGCAACCTCCCTCAGCGAACTTCACTTATAAATGCCTGCATGCCAATGAGGTAGGGATGGGGTGCGGGGCCCCTCCCCCTTTCCTTAAAAAATCCCTCCCTCCTAGGTCCTCTAACCAGGCATGCCATATATGCATAAGTGCACATGCAGACACGTGCACATACCATATATATACGTGTATGCATACACGCACATGCATACACATAAAAACATATAATGAATAGTCAATTGATTAATAGGAAATGAACTGCAGCATACCGTGCATACGGACTGAAAGGCAACATGTGGTGTCTAAAAAATATATATATATATATATCTCAGATAAAAATCACAGCAGGCATCATCAGTCACATTACCAGACATAAACCACAGCAGACACCACCAATCATAGTGGGTGAGAGTCACCACCTCAAACCTCACTCATCTAATCACAGGATGTGGACGGTGGATGGAAGTGTGCATGTACTCACATTAGTGTTGTGGGGATCGATGCCTGTGGAGTGCCTCCGCATCCGCTGCACAGCGGACCGATAGCTGTAGAATGTCTGTACTCCAGAGGAACGCACGCCAATGTGCTTGCGTTCCAAGCTACAGGGGAAGAGGGCGGGGTTAGCGTGCCATGCTGGAGGGGGGAGGAGGGGTTGACATCCCTCCCTCTGCATGACGCACAGTGCACTGGCCGTACGGGCGGCATGAGACAGCATAGTGACGTGCAGGTGGGGGCGGGACCAACATGTAGAAAGCTCTACGCCCTCCAGAGACAACCTGGTGTCTGACTAAGCGACCAGCTGTCGCACAGACCATGGACCAGGTACATCTAAAGAGCACATTGCCACAACACACTGCCAGTGTGTATAGCCATGATAGGACAATAATAAAACTGGCAATGAAAGTACAACTGCCACCATATGATTTGTGGACTGTACAATGAAAGGAATAATATTAAAATCATTGATAAAGGTAATGTGTGTGCTAACTAGAAATGCGGTTGATGATGCTATTACAAGGGTAATGCTGCTAAAAGTATTTAAAAAAAAATAAAAAATCATCATAGCGCTAGTAACAATAGTGATACATAATATAGTAAAAGATCAAACATCCGTCCATCAGCGCGACCAGCACGCTGTACATGTAGCTCCTATGCGCATATGGGTGCCCACAGACTCGTATAACTCTCGTATAACTCTAATAAGCTACCCATATTAATGGCGGTGCTAATAGTGAAATGAAATGAATTAAATTACAATACAAAATAAGGATTGCGCTGAGAGAGGTATGCGCATGCAACAACCTATTGCGACTGCTATACCATATATATTATATAATGTAATAACAATACAAACGGTAAGTATTTCATTTTCAGTCGCTATGTGTAAAAGGTGGTTGTGACAATGACTGTACAAACAAAACGATATCTATACTTAACCACTAGACATATATATATCACGAATGGTGTCCCAAGTAAAACGCTATATTGGTAAGAAATCGTTGGTAATCCACTAGTAATCAGAACAGAAAATTGGTTGCATCAGATGAATTGAGAAATGCACTGACACTGTCCTAAATGTTAAGGACGGTGTAAATGCATGCAAGGACTATGAATGGGAAAAGGCAGAGACAGTGGGGTGGGTGGGGGGGGGGTTTGGGGGGAGGGAGGGAGGGAAAACCACTAAATACCCATCAAACTCTACATGGTCAGACAATTTTGTGAACCTCAGGATCCTCATTCAACCCCCCAGGGGTCATACTGCCCAAGGTGAAGATCCAATAGGCCTCGCGTTTGCAGAGTCTCTGGTGTCTTCTACCTCTGTCAATATCACCCCCGATGGATTCAATCCCAAACAAACGTACAAAATCGTACGAAAAATACAGATTTCAAGGTGATCGTACAATAATCTGATCGTTAGTACAGAGCTTTCAAGAGCCAATCAGGACAGTTCATCCGATATAATTTGATTGGACATGCACAATTTTTTTTTCGTACAATGCCAGATAGTACGATTTACATTTAACTGGTTCAATACAGGGCATTTTCACCCCCTTCCTTCCCAGGCCAATTTTTAGTTTTCAGCGCTGTCGCACTTTAAACGACAATTGCGCGATCGTGTGATGTTGTACCCAAAAAAAATTGACGTCCTTTTTTCCCCACAAATAGAGCTTTCTTTTGGTGGTATTTGATCACCTCTGCGGTTTTTATTTTTTGCTCTTTAAACAAAAGAAGAGCACTTTTTGCTATAATAAATATTCCCAATAGCGTCTACAAAATACGGGATAGATTTATGGCATTTTTAAAAACAAATTATTTATTTTTTTTTTTTCACTAGTAATAGCGGCGATCGCAATTTTTTTCCATGATTGCGACATTATGGTGGACACATCGGACATTTTTGACACATTTTTGGGACAATTCACATTTATACAGCGATCAATGCTATAAAATTGCATTGATTACTGTGTAAATGTGACAGACAGTGAAGGGGTTAACCACTAGGGGGACACAAGGGGTTAAATATGTTTCCTAAGGGAGTGTTTCTAACTGTAGGGGGCGGGGACGTACAAGGGGAGGAGACCGATCAGTGTTTCGCTGTACTGGGAACACAGATCGGTCTCCTCACAACTGACAGGACGTGGATCTGTGTGTTTACACACACAGATCCACGGTCCGGCCTGGTTAATGGGCAATCGCGGGTGCTCGGCGGACATCAGGGCCGCCGGGCACACGCACCGTGTCCCGAGCAACGCGGCGGGCCTGTGCCCCCGGCGGCGCGCATGCCCCCTACTCGGCATGGAATCCCAGGCCGTCATATGATGTCCACCCAGGATGGGAGATCCCATCTGTGGATGTCATATTACTATGGCCAGGTAGGGAAGTGGTTAATCAGTACAGTTGTCCTTTGAAAATGCATTACAAATACACTCCAACACATGACATCACTTCCGATTTTTTATTCTGTCGTACAAGAATTTTTGTCACTTTAGTAAACTCTTCAGGTTCGATCTGAGATTAGCATGCAAAAAAAAAAAAAAATGGACGATCATTCGTCCAATAATCTCATTGTGTGTACCAGGCATTCCATTTTTCTATTTTATTGTTTTCCTGGTTGCTATTGAGTTCCTTCTACTATATCATTGGTGCCTGATTTTGAATTCAAGTCTAAATTTAATTTTCTGTCAAAATGCTGCATAAAAATACATTTGTGGGGCAGTCCAAAAAACTTCAAAACAGAACAGAACCTTTGGCATAGAATGCCAATAAGGCCACCAAATGTTACAAAACTTCTGCTTAGAGGAACTAACCAAATCTATAATCGGTTCAGTTCTACAAAGAGAGAGAGAGACAAAAGTAGCCTGTGAACATGAATGGTTAACAAGCTTGTGTCTATGCTGGCAGGAAGACACCTGGCACACAGTTAGAAAATATGTCCGAATGACTTATCTTTATTGAGATAAACAGTGCTGGCAGCACTTGCGTGCATCACTATTCCCCTAAATTCCACCACTTACATTAAAAAGATATAGGCCTGGCTTTGCAGAGGCTTCAAAAAGGACCTTGCACTACAGAAAAGGTCTGCATATTTACTCTGCACCCCCATTGCCAAATTCGTCAAAGAATAAAAGAAAAATTGTAGGGAAAACACATTAATTAATAGACATACCTTTCCCACAGCTTCCATGCTGAAAGGGGATGTTGTCATGCTCCTTTCAACAAGATCCCAGGGAATTCAGAGCAACCCAAATCTTGTGTGATGATGCTCAAACACAGCATAGTAGTGTCTTCTTATAAGATTGGGGGCTACTTAGCATTTTCTGGAATCTTGCCAGAAGTAGAATGATGCCACCCTTGCTGAGACATCATGGGTGGAAGCTAGGGTAAAAGGAAATATATTTATAACATATATTTACAAGATTTACATTTTTTAAGCTTTTTGTCATTGAGAAAGGGAGTACAATAATTGGGCAGAATCTCATTCTTTCGTTCAGTTTATGACTGTGATATAGAAAAAATTTGCACCACACTTTCGTTTAAGTAATGTTAAGAAATAGAATGTGTTTTTGATGAAGTGCATCTTTCTTGTTTAAGTCATTGAGGAAAGCTCAACAAGAACAAACTTGTATAAAAACATCAGCCTTGTTTCAGCTTGGCATACGGCAAAGACTACATTATCTGTCATGTTTTATTAAAAAGGCCATCTGGCCATTTGATAGACTGGCAACCAGATATAATTTCCAAATTCTGTAGTCAGGGGTATTGAAGAGTCTTTCGATCACATTTATTATATTTAAAATTAACCACTTGAGTGCAGTCAAATGTTACAGATTGCAAATGTATTGGCTGTTGGCAGCTTTCTTTTGCAGGAAAATTGTAGATTTTAATAAATGTCTAAGTGAAACTTTATCTGTCCTTTCAATATAATATCATTCAGCATGTTTTTATACAATTTAGTTCACTGCTTTCATTATAGTGTTACCACGAAAGATGCTCATTGGTCAAATTTAACAGAATCTAAAATTTAAATCATGTAAACAGAATGAATCTTTCCAACTCTATTGTATTGTATTTTGTCCTGGTTTGATGAACATTCAAAGAAACCAAAAAGTATACCTGCTTTTAAAGTAAAGAAAGAGTTATAAAATTGCTCCTATACAAAACATTACAAAGAACTCTTGCATATACAGTTTATCTTTTGGCACCAGTTCAAGAAAAGGATTGAGAGAGTGCAGAGAAAGGCAAGAAAATTAATAAGCGACAAAGTTGAGGAAGACTTTTTTTTACAGTGAGAGCTGTTAAAATGTTAAATAGACTTCAACATGAGCTAGTTCTAAACAATTCTGAACCGTAAGCAATAATAATGTAGATTGCTGATTATCGGAGCATTTGATTGCTTTAGGCGATCACAAATGAATGTTTTCCCAGTTGCAGCAAACTGGATCATGCATTTTAGAGGTGTAAGGTGGATTACCTGTGAATTTAGGGTTCTGTAGATGCAAGTTTTAAGTTTATTTCTATTTGTGAATTGGTTGAACTCGATAGACTTGTTTTTTCAACCTGACTACCTTTACAAAACTATATTTGTTTTAACTTTAAACCGCAAATAGAGGCACAATCATTTGATTAAAGTTGTATAATTAATCTTAGTTTAAAAATATGCTCTTATGCCCCGTACACACGGTCGGACTTTGTTCGGACATTCTGACAACAAAATCCTAGGATTTTTTCAGACGGATGTTGGCTCAAACTTGTCTTGCATACACACGGTCATGCAAAGTTGTTGGAAAATCCGATCATTCTGAACGCGGTGATGTAAAACACGTACGTCGGGACTATAAACGGGGCAGTGGCCAATAGCTTTCATCTCTTTATTTTTTTTTTTTTTTCAAAAAGTTTTTATTTCGCTTTTCAAACATATAACAGAAGGTATAAAATATAGTGTTGTATACAGATATTTTGATGTATATAGATATTTTGATGTATACAGATATTTTGATGGACTTGTACATTCACAGATATGGGAGACAGTTCGGTATATGATTAGACAGATCTCAAACCTAGTAATAATAGAGTAATGTGGTGGAAGCCTGGATGGAACCAATTATTATAAAAATGTGTGTTTAATCTAGTATGCCAGCAGCAGAATATAGCTACAGGCGCTACACAGAAAAAAACAACAGAGGCGCTATTGATCAATAAAGTGAACCTGTGCTATTCACCAGTGATGGTGTGACCCCCTAAAGGAGTCGGCGTATCCAAATAATTAAAGTGAACAATCAAAACTGTGTACAAAAAAATGTGTACAAAAAAATGCTCAAACCTCTATATAAAATGCACTCAATATGTGGTACAAATACAGTGATGATGTGACTCCCTCCGCATAACTCACCATCAATGAGTACTAAAATAATAGTGACTCTTCTGTGATAAGGTGCAACTTATTCAAGCTAAGCATGCATTAATACATACAAAATCATCACTTTCAAAATATCAGTCCAAAAATCAGTCCAAAAAAAGTTCAAAGAAATATTTATGACAACACACGTGATGAATAGTGTTCTAATAAGTGTTCAATCTTGATGCAACCCGGTGATAGCATAAATCATCCACCACTCCCTTGGTGCACGGTGCTTCCACTCCCTTAAGAATAACACTCACCGACTAGCTTTGCCTGCACTCTCATGCACGGCAAAATTCGCTTGTTTACCACCCCCGGGTAATAGGATCAGACGTTGTTTCCACGGTGATTGTTTCAACAAAAGGCCCACATAAAAGAAATAAAAAGTGCTCCAAATAGTGTGAACCAGTTTAAACACTTTTAATAAAATCACTCCAATCTTCCAATATGTCACTCACATTTTAAAACGATAAAATCAGCCAAAACGATTAAAGTGCAAATCACATCAAACTTTGTGTAGTGGAACCAGACTGCAACAAATGGTCACGGCGGACCCGAGGTGTGCCGGCGCACAGCGTTCAATCTCACCACCTCCCTGACAGCTCCTCCGCGTCTCCGTGTACTCACAAAACTTCCTCCCTCCGTGAGGATAGCAGCACTGTGTGTCACGTATTACGGCCACGCCCCCGACATGTTTCGTCACAAGATGACTTATTCATGGGATAGACCGCCTTCCCCATCAATCACCCCTTATATGCATATTCAGCCTGCGTCTAACAGGCCACGCTTTGCGCCTGCGCACATCTCGGGTCCCCGCTGTCTAAATTACGCTGGGAACAACACAGCGGTACAAAGCAGGGGTCAGATCGAAAATGACATGGACTGATGTTACCAACAAATAAATACATACTTATTAGTTTAAATGACACCCACAGTTATACCCTACATAAATCACTCAATTACAAGCCTTAGTACGGGTTGACATAAACTGCCTGAACATCCGCTCTCCAAATAGAGTTCATAAGGCTCCTAGGGTGAATTGTCTCTCTCTATATATGCACTTCACTACTCCATATACCTATGTATATTAGAGACATCAGTCCCACATACATATAGTACGATACTGAGTAATGGATAATTAAACTATACATAAAAATAGACCCAGAAAATACATAAAAATCTTAAAATATTAAAATGAAAAAATGTTACTTAAAATGAAAAAACAGTTACTTGTCAATAAGAAGTGGGCACCATCCGACATGGATAAGGAATATCCCGAAAGGACAAATGTTGCGAGTACGTAGGAACTGTACAGAATTAGAGGATTTTTATGAGCAGGCTGGTACTTTGAAAAACAGATTTATACAAAGAGGTTATGGAGAGGTAATATTGGATGGGGTCATTCAGGAAGTGGCGAATATGCCTAGAGAGCAATGCCTGACTAAAAAAGACACAGGAGTAGTAGATAACCGACACCAGTTTGGCTTTATATCTGGTTTTCACTGTCAATACAAGGACATTGAAGACATTTTTAAAAGATATTGGCATATTCTTTGCAGGGATAGACACCTGGGAGAAGTATTACCCAGCCACCCTAAATTCATATATAGGAGGGCCCCAAATTTTGGTGACCTGGTGGTTAAGAAGATTCTGAACCCACCTGGACAGTATGACCTGAAATTGGATTTTAAGGGATTTTATTGCTGCAGAAAATGTATTTGTTGTAGGACGGTTAAAGTGAAACACAGAGGGATAAAAAGTGTGACTAATAGGGATGGGGAAACTTTTGATATTAAGGAGTTCAGTACATGTAACTCCTCACACGTAGTATATCTCATGTGGTGCCCCTGTGGCCTTTTATATGTGGGGAGGACTAAGAGACTTTTAAGGGTTAGAATCGCGGAGCATCTAACCAATATTAAAAATGGTTATAAGTACCATAGTGTTTCCCTGCATTTTAAGGAAAAACACCAGCAGGACCCTTCCTTAGTGCAGTTCTGTGGGATAGATGTGGTTCACCCAACATGGAGGGGCTCTAATAGAGTAAGAAACCTGTCCCAGAGGGAAACGAGGTGGATATTTCTATTGAAGAGTTTGGCCCCCAGGGGGTTGAACATAGAACTGGACTTAAACTGTTTCATCAATGACTTTTAGTGAGAGTTTGTTTTAAACCCCCTGGGGATGAATTACTTCTAACCATGGCTAAGGAATATACCCACTGTTTGCGAAGGCTTGTGTGCCGGGTCCAATAGTCGATAATATCCTACTTGTACAGGTTATTAGGTATGATTAGATCTGAGGTAGTTTGGGGTTTAGGGATAAACTCCTTTCTATTTTTAATGCGTTTTCTATATGCGATTTTCTTTTATGCGATTTTTGTCGTTCATCATTAAGACTCATAGGAAGTACTCATTTCATACTGCAATACATTCAATGTATCCATGTTTCTAGATTTAAGTTCTTTATCATTCAAACATGCATACCAGCTCATTATCACACATGGGATTTATTTTTAATGAAGATTAATTATAACATTTTTTCATTTTAATATTTTAAGATTTTTATGTATTTTCTGGGTCTATTTTTATGTATAGTTTAATTATCCATTACTCAGTATCGTACTATATGTATGTGGGACTGATGTCTCTAATATACATAGGTATATGGAGTAGTGAAGTGCATATATAGAGAGAGACAATTCACCCTAGGAGCCTTATGAACTCTATTTGGAGAGCGGATGTTCAGGCAGTTTATGTCAACCCGTACTAAGGCTTGTAATTGAGTGATTTATGTAGGGTATAACTGTGGGTGTCATTTAAACTAATAAGTATGTATTTATTTGTTGGTAACATCAGTCCATGTCATTTTCGATCTGACCCCTGCTTTGTACCGCTGTGTTGTTCCCAGCGTAATTTAGACAGCGGGGACCCGAGATGTGCGCAGGCGCAAAGCGTGGCCTGTTAGACGCAGGCTGAATATGCATATAAGGGGTGATTGATGGGGAAGGCGGTCTATCCCATGAATAAGTCATCTTGTGACGAAACATGTCGGGGGCGTGGCCGTAATACGTGACACACAGTGCTGCTATCCTCACGGAGGGAGGAAGTTTTGTGAGTACACGGAGACGCGGAGGAGCTGTCAGGGAGGTGGTGAGATTGAACGCTGTGCGCCGGCACACCTCGGGTCCGCCGTGACCATTTGTTGCAGTCTGGTTCCACTACACAAAGTTTGATGTGATTTGCACTTTAATCGTTTTGGCTGATTTTATCGTTTTAAAATGTGAGTGACATATTGGAAGATTGGAGTGATTTTATTAAAAGTGTTTAAACTGGTTCACACTATTTGGAGCACTTTTTATTTCTTTTATGTGGGCCTTTTGTTGAAACAATCACCGTGGAAACAACGTCTGATCCTATTACCCGGGGGTGGTAAACAAGCGAATTTTGCCGTGCATGAGAGTGCAGGCAAAGCTAGTCGGTGAGTGTTATTCTTAAGGGAGTGGAAGCACCGTGCACCAAGGGAGTGGTGGATGATTTATGCTATCACCGGGTTGCATCAAGATTGAACACTTATTAGAACACTATTCATCACGTGTGTTGTCATAAATATTTCTTTGAACTTTTTTTGGACTGATTTTTGGACTGATATTTTGAAAGTGATGATTTTGTATGTATTAATGCATGCTTAGCTTGAATAAGTTGCACCTTATCACAGAAGAGTCACTATTATTTTAGTACTCATTGATGGTGAGTTATGCGGAGGGAGTCACATCATCACTGTATTTGTACCACATATTGAGTGCATTTTATATAGAGGTTTGAGCATTTTTTTGTACACATTTTTTTGTACACAGTTTTGATTGTTCACTTTAATTATTTGGATACGCCGACTCCTTTAGGGGGTCACACCATCACTGGTGAATAGCACAGGTTCACTTTATTGATCAATAGCGCCTCTGTTGTTTTTTTCTGTGTAGCGCCTGTAGCTATATTCTGCTGCTGGCATACTAGATTAAACACACATTTTTATATTTGATTTATTTTAAAGGGGCAGCTTCACTTCAGGTGTGGGGAGTTTATTTACCACACGGTCTTGATATCAGTGGATTCATCTATATCACACTCTCAGTTTCCAGTAGGCGCGGTGGAGATATTGATAGGTGACAGGGCGGTGTCTTTTTAATATCTATTTATCTACACGGAACCAATTATTACTATTTCTGCGAGTACCAACTTATTTAATAACAATCAAATACCTGTAGGTGTGATAGGAACTCTAACCAGGGGAGGGGTGGGAGGGGGGGGGGGGCTTGAGATGAAAGAGAGAGAGACAGTTAGTGAGGGTATAGTATCCGGTTGATCTTAGACATTGTGCCATATTACGGACATTATGCGAGTAAGGTAGCTGGTAGACTTTAGGTTTCATGAGGAACTGTTGGTGATCTTGGATTTGTGAGTTGAGTAGCTCAGGCCGCAGTTCGGGCGGTTTAGGATGGTTCAGGGGGTCACCTCTTATGGGGGGATTTTCTTGTTTCGCAGCTGCTGGTAGGAGTCGTGGTAGGAGAAGGTGGATTGGTTTATATTTGCTATTTCTTCTTGAGAAAGAGATGAGAGCATAAAGGTGTGCCAGTTAGAGTGGAAGCGGTCTGAGGAGGTTTTCTGTTTGAAGTCCGTGTTAATGCGGTCTTTGATGAGTAGATGTAGAAGCTCTCTTTTGACTTGGGCGATGTTGGGGTGGGGTGGAGATATCCACTGTTTTAAGATAGTCCTTCTTGCGATTAGGAGACAGGTTAGGATCCACCCTTTGTGTGAGGCGTTGACTTTCAAGTTTCCTGAGGGGCTTGTGTCGCTGTTGGCGAGTTTTGACCAGGGTAGGAGAAGTGGGTCCCAGTAGCCGAATATGAGGAGTAGCGGGTCTTTGGGTAATTTTAATAGGGTCACTTCGAATATGTAGGCAAGAACTTGGTCCCAAAAAGTTGAAATGTATGAGCAGTTCCAGAAGCGGTGGGCCAAGGTAGGTTTCCGGAGGTGGCATAGTGGGCAGAAGGCTTTGCTAGTGTCCGTCTTTGACGATGAAAAGGGCATATAAGCTCTGTGGGCTATTTTCAATTGCGTTTCTCTCCAAACTTCATTGGATGTAAGCTTTTGTACGGAGTTGAGGCCTTGCACGATTTTTTCCACTAGGTTAGAGTCCGGGAAATCTTTAGTCCAGTTTGTTATTGATGATGTTGAAAGAGGTGGAGATGATTTAAGTAGGAGGGGTTTGTAAATGTCTGAGGTTTTGTATGAGTTGTTTGCTATCATTTGGTCTATGATGTTTGTCGGAAACCTTTTCTCTGCTTGTGTACATGTCTCCTTTAGGAAGCTGATGCATTGCCCATAATGGTAAGAATGTGAGGTGGGAAGAGCGAAGGTTTCGGCAATGTTGGTAAAAGGCAGTGGTCGACCCGTCTGAATGTTGCAAAGGGAGGAGAATTTTGTTAGGCCTCTCCGTTCCCATATTTTGAAAGGTTTATGGTCTAGCCCCTGTGGGAAGGCCGGATTTCCTTGAATCGGGAGATGAGGTGACACGAAAGGGGATATCTTTAGTATTTTCCTGGCTTCTCTCCAAGCCACCGCTGTGTCTCTCAATAGTAGATTATGTTGGTGAGGGGGGGGGACTGACTTCCATCTGCAGTGGAGGAGTCCTGCTAGCGAGTAAGGATGGGCCATGTCCGATTCCAGGGAGAAGTTTGAGTAGCGGGAGGATTGCGTTATCCAGTCTATGCTGGTTCTAAGCAAGCATGCTATATTATACATTCTAATGTGCGGTAAACTGATGCCCCCTTCGCGCCTGGGAAGATGTAATTTTTTTAGAGCAATGCGTGGTCTTTTGTTTCGCCATAGGAATTTTGATAAGGATGAGTTGAGAGAAGATACATCTTTGTGAAGAAGTAGTAGCGGAATAGTTTGTAGTGGGTATAGCAATCTTGCAAAACTGACCATTTTTATTAGGTGGCATCTTCCCAAGAGCGAGAGGGGCAGGTCCATCCAGGCATTTAATTCTTGAGATATTTTCGACAGCAGGGGAGGGTAATTTAAATGGTATAATGAGGAGGGGAGCTTTCCTATTTTTATCCCTAAATATGTGATATGGGATTTCGCGACCGGGAAGATAGATTTTTGGGCCCATTGTGGTACAGAGTGTGTGCCTATGGGGAGAATTTCGCTTTTGCTGTAGTTAATGCGTAGGCCGGAGCACAAGCGAAATTCATCAAACACCTTTTTGATGGTTATCATATCAGAGGGGGGGTTGGCCGAGAATATGAGGACGTCATCCGCAAATAGAGAAGTACGTAGATCATGTGTGCCTATTTTTATGCCATGTAAGGGGGCTGTTAGTGTTAAATATCTAGACAGGGGTTCTAGGGCGATGTTAAAGAGGAGTGGGGATAGAGGACATCCTTGGCGGGTGCCCTTGTGAAGGCGAAATTCTTCTGACATGAGGCCTGCTACCACTAATTTTGCTGATGGGGCTGTGTACATGGTAGTGATGAGGTGATGGAATGGGCCAGAGAATCCCATTTCTGACATTGTCATAGAAAGCCAGTCGAAGCTAACATTATCGAAGGCCTTTTCTGCGTCTAATGTGATAATGGCGTGGTTGGTGTTAGGGTGATGGAGTGCGTGTTCTAGGGCCATCATGACTTTACGAATATTGAGGGTGGCGGTTCTACCTTTTACGAAGCCTGATTGAGCGGGGTGGATTAAGGAAGGGACAATGTCAGCCAGCCTAGTGGCTATAATTTTGGAGAGGATTTTTACGTCTAGGTTGAGAAGTGATATGGGCCTGTAAGAGCCTGGTTCTTGGGGGTCTTTGCCCTTTTTTGATAGTAATTTTATAAGAGCTTGGTTTCCCGACTGTATGTACGTACCCCCTGACCAGATATTCTGGTATACTTGGAGGAGGGTGGGTTCCAGAAGGGGTTGAAGGGTCTTATAAAATTCGCTGGTGAAGCCGTCCGGGCCAGGGGCTTTGGAGAGAGTCAAGTGGCGGATGGTTGTTGTTATTTCAGTGGGGGTTATGGGGGCATTAAGGGTTTCTAGTTGTAGTGTGGAGATCTTGGGCAAGCTTATTTTTCCTAAAAAAGCGCGTGCTTTTTGTATATCTATGGGATCTGTGGCGTAGAGTGTAGAGTAAAATTGTTGCATAACTTTGTTAATAGCTTGCGGAGTGGATTGAAGGGTGCCTGTACTGTCGCGGAGTGATGTAATGTGGGTGGGGCGGAAAGGGCCTTTGCATAGTCTAGATAAGAGCTTACCAGCTTTGTTTCCAAATTTATGGAAAGAGGCTTCTAAGTGGGCCTGTTTGGTGTGTTCAAGGGTGTTTACCCATGTGTCGAAGTCCCTCTTAGCTGCCTGCCATTCCAATCGGTTGGCTGGGGAGTCTGTGGTATATAGTGCTCGTTGTGCCTGGTGTAGGCGTGAGCTGGCTGCTTTATATTTAGACAGGGTGTTGCGTTTAAAGGAGGTTGCATAGGAGATGATACGGCCTCTTAGGTAAGCTTTACCGGCGTCCCAGAATAGGTTGGGGTCGTGTATGTGGGGGGCATTGTTGGAGGAGTATTCCGTCCATGCATCGGACATGTATTGTTGGAAATCAGTGTTGTTATGGAGGAAAGAAGGAAACCGCCAGATGTTGGGATGTGGGGGTAGGTTTAGATTGTCGAGAGTTACTTCTATACGTGCGTGGTCGGAGATGGTTATGTCGTGAATGGTGGTGTTCTGGAGGAGAGGGATTAAGTTGTCGGAACCGAAGAAATAGTCAATCCTTGTGAATATTTTGTGTGGGTTGGAGTAGAATGTAAATTCCCTGTCTGTTGGGTGGGAGAGGCGCCAAAGGTCCTGGAAATGGATAGAATCCATGGTGTTTGCGAAGAGGGTAGGGGCTGGAGGGTTGGATCGTGGGTTTGGACTTTTTGGGGAGGATCTGTCGTCTATCAGATGAAGGGTGTCATTAAAGTCCCCTCCGATCAGGTGGGGGAGGTGAGTGTTTTCTAGAAGCCAACTGGAGAGCTCGGAGTAGAACTGTTTGTTGGGGCTGTTAGGGGCGTAGACGTTTGTGATTATGAGCTCTTTGGAGCCTATTTTGACATGTGTGGTGAGCAGGCGACCCTGGTGGTCAGTTTTTGTCGACAGGATTGAGCAGGGGAGATTTTTGTGAATGAGTAGGAGGACACCAGCTTTGCGTCCTGCTGCCTCAGATCCTAGAACAGTGCCAACCCAGAGTTTCTGCATACGGTGGAAGTCTGAGGTTAGCAGGTGTGATTCCTGGAGTAGGGCTATATCTGTTTTGAGCCGTTTAAGATGCCTGAGAATTTTCATTCTTTTTTGAGGGGATCTGAGACCCTTTACGTTCCAGGAAATTATTTTCATGTTAGGGGGGGGGTTGTGAGGGGTATGAGCAGATATTATCAATTTACCAATTTGTGTATGTGGGGTTAAGACACCAGCTATGGCAGGATTCATGTCATTTTCATAATGATCAAGAGACACATTGGATGTATGGGGGAGAAAATTTGGGCCCCGTGGAAGGGGGTAGAAGGAGGGGGGGGTATACCATGGAGGGGAAATAACATTGGGAGTAACATAACAATTAAGCCTAAGCACTTCGCTTTTTTCCGCATGGGTTCACTGTGTAGGTCAGCTCCCATAACAGGACAGTGACGGAGTGGGGCCCGAAAAGCCCGTGGAAGGGTGACAGGAGTCTGTGCATGCACTTGAGGATAGAAAGTAGAAATTTTGGGGGGGGATGCATGTTGCCGTACACAGTGAAGCCAGGAGGACATAACCGTATAGAAAAGCTGTTTTCAGTACAAAAATTGTTCTGGAAAAGAAAGAAGAACAAAGAAAATGCCTCTTAAAACTGAGAGCCAATCATAACAATATATACATTACGTGATACCGTGGAAAGAAAACCTGAGAGGGGACAAGTTAAGGAACTGTCCGTAGATTGGGTAGCCCGCGATGGCGGTTGCAAGTTACAGTTCAGCGAGGAGTGAAGCGATGCTGGTCAGGAAATGAGGATCTGAAGCGTTTGGGAGAGTCTTTGCGTGGGCTCCGTTGGTCCAGGGAGCGGTTGAGTGGGGTGCCCTTGGAGGGGGTGTGCTGTTGATTGTTGGAGAGTAACGATCGCACGTAGGCTTCCGCTTCTGGTGGATCCTGGAAGGATAACTGGTCGCCGTTGGGAGTCTTGAGGCGTAGGGTGGCTGGGAATGCTAGAGTAAATTTGATTTGTTGCTTGAAGAGTTCTGTGCATATCTGTTGGAAGGCTTTGCGTTTCTTGGAGACCTCGATGGAGTAATCGGCAAAGATCAGGACCCTCACACCATCGATTTGGAGTGTGCGGGTTTGTCTAAATTTTTGGAGGATGAGAGCTTTGTCTGCGTAGTTTAGATATTTGGCAATGATGGGGCGAGGGCTCTTGCGCTCTTCGCTATATGGTCCCATTCTGTGGGCGCGCTCCACCGCGCAGGGGCCTGTTAGGCCAAACGCTTCAGGGATGCGATGGGAGCAAAAGTCTGTTAGAGCAGATGATTGTAGCGATTCGGGTATCCCCACGAATCGCAGGTTGCTCCTTCTGGACCTATTTTCCAAATCGTCGAGTTTTTGTATTATGTATTGGTTTGTCTTGTCCTGCGCCTGTTCCGTGGCTTGGGCTTGGTACATCTCTTCTTCCATACTGGAAAGGCGGTGTTCCAGATCATGTAGCCTGGTGTTATGTTCTCCTAGCTGGGCTTTAATTTGTTTCATCCCTGCATTTACAGCTTTCTCCACAGATGTTGCAATCATGGGGGACAGGAGAGCTGCTACTGCTTGTGCGATGCGCTCTGTATTATGGTCCCCTGTATGCTGTGGAGCGGAGGCCGACGTTTGAAAGGCCTGGGAGAGAGGGGCTAGAGGAGAGGCGGCTTGGGGTTGTGGCTGAGCTTGGGAGGCTTGTGGAGATGTGTGAGGGGCTGCGCTGCCACTTACTTCCATATCTGCTGGCTGCGCGCCTGATTGCAGGTCCGTGTAGGCCGAAGCCGGGGCCTCGATTTGCGGCTGGGGCGGCGGCGCCGTTTGGGCCGTATTGGAGCGGGGGCCGCGGACTTCCACGAACCGGTCCATGTAGTGGGTACTGGTGCCCGAGGTAGCCGAGGGTTAATTCGGGCTTCAGGGCCGGTTTTATAAGCAGTTTTTTCGTCCTGGTTGCGGGAGCTGTGAGGAGAAACAGCTACTCCATGCGGCGCCGGAACCGGAAGTCTCATCTCTTTATTTATTCTGAGCATGCGTGGCACTTTGTCCATCGGATTTGTGTACACACGATCAGAATTTCCGACAACGGATTTTGTTGTCGCAAAATTTTATATCCTGCTCTCAAACTTTGTGTGTCGGAAAATCCGATGGAAAATGTCCGATGGAGCCCACACACGGTCGGAATTTCTGACAACACGCTCCGATCGGACATTTTCCATCGGAAAATCCGACCGTGTGTACGGGGAACTAGAATTAAAGTTTATATTTATCAATGTACATATAAAAACCCAACCCTCCAGCACCTACCAAAAACAGAAACAGAAAGCCATTAAAAAGGGACAGAACTCTAGAACCTGTGCCCAAAAAAGGCAGACAGAGGGCAATGAACTAGTGGCTAATATTGGCTATTGTCTCTCTGTGGCTGATCTCAGACCTATCATGCTTTGTTGTGCACTGTGTCTCTGTGTCGAGGCAACTATTTTGGTAGAGACAAGGCTTTGCTTCCTCACTCCAAATCACTGAAGAATATTGGTCAGTGTCAGAGGTGCCTTTGATATCACTGAAGATATGCAGCTGTGTGGCTACAGAAAAGGAATGCCTACACACCTCCTCATACCAGGAAATGAACTGCTTCTTATCAAGAGGAATTCCAGACAAATGTATATTTTTCAGGTCCTGCACAGGTAAAACTAAGATTTCTAGATGTTCCAATAACTTGGCAAATTTTTACTTTTTGAGGTCAGATCCAATTTAAAATATTATAATATAGACGTATTACACTTTTTTGGTGTTGTTGTTTTATTTAGGACCTGATATGAACTTGGCAGGGAGAAATAGAAGCATTAGTAGATTTTAAGCTTATGTAAATCATAATAAATTAAATTTGTATTTTATCACAGATTTTCACTAGTGTCAAAATAGATATAAATTAAAATCTTAGACACTTCAATATGTAAGGCCAGCAACTTGGATTTATTGGCTGTATATGCCAATTTAAAACAAACTATGAGGATTTTGTGAGCTACCTGTTTTAAAAGTGACAAAATATATAAAAAACAAAATGTAATGGACGAGTGATAATGATCGACAGCTGCTAGCACTGATCATGTCCCATAAAGTCATGTGAAAACTATATAAATAGAAAATGACTATGCTGCGCTATCTCCTAATATTAGTTCCAACAAATACTTTTAAAGTGCCAACTATGCAATAATAAGAAAAATAATAATATTAATAATAATAATAATAAAAACTTGTAAACTGACAAAAATTGTAATATATTCAAAAACTGTATATAGAATTTTATGATCGCTGTAAAGATAAATTCTGTGTTAAGTGTCACATTCCACATACAAAATAAAAATAATAAACAAACTTATAAAAATTATATATATGGTGCCACAAACGTGAATCATAAAGTGTTATAGTGCATATAACAGTGACATTCTAATCAAACGCAGATCAGTCCAACAAAATCAGTATATAGTCCTTATTAAAGGTATAATTGTGACTTCATAAAAACTTGAAAATAACGTCTTTCAGTGTCCACACTCAAGTGCTCCCCACCCTCAGGCAATGGTGATTTGCGCATCCCCCTGAGGAAGATACAAATTTACCTTGTGTCATCACATGTAGGGGAGGGGACAGGAAGGTGTAGGAAGCAGCTGGTCTGTTTCACAGAGAACAGACATACAACCTCAACCAAAGCCCAGCATTTTAAGGCACATTACAGATTGATGTACTTAATGCACCTAACCCATTTGAGTACCCTGTACTGGGGCTTTTTTGTTTGTACAATAAGATTGTGTTAAATGGTATCACGCTATGGAGTCTCTTTCTACTGTTTATATATGAGGATACAGCATCAGTGAGCAGTTTGGATCCATACAGCTAACTTAGAATCCCTGAGGTAATTCACATGTATGTTTGACCAAACTTAGTTGCGAGGTCACATGCTCTAAGGTCAGCGGCCATTACCTGAGGGTGGGCAGCACAACTCGTTATTTTCACGTTTTTATGAAGTCACCATTATACCTTTAATAAGGACTATATACCGATTATGTTGGACTGAATGTGACACTTAACACAGAATTTATCATCACAGCAATCATCAAATTCTATGTACAGTTTTGGAATATATTATAATTTTTGTCAGTTTATCACAAGTTTTTATTATTATTATTATTTTTCTTATTATTGCATAGTTGGCACTCTAAAAGTATTTGTTGGAACTAATATTAGGAGATAGTAATTTTCTATTTGTATATGTCAATTGTTGCTATCTCATCTATGCTAAAGGTTATTCCAGTGAGTATTCACTAGAAATAAAATAAAACGGATCATCCACTAAAGATTTTTATGTTGAGCTTTCAACTACTCAATGAGCTTGATCTTCCTGGATGCTTGAGAGTGTATCAAGAATTGTTAAAGAGACACTGTCACCCTGTCCATGCAAGGCAAAGTGACAATGTCTCTACAAACCCCCAAACCATATTGTACTCACTTTACCCGCAATCATATAGCACTTTTTCCTCCTTCGTAGCCAAGATGGGTGTTTGGTGATCAGGAGGAGCAGTGACATCAATCCCACCGTCATGTGATAGTACTCGGGTATATTGATTTTCTGCTGGGCCTAACTACTTTTATGTGGGAGGAGCTCATGCCTTCATACTCAGATGCACCAAGTAATGTTGAAAACCATGATAGGACAGGACTACTACTCTCACGGCAAGAACAGATGGAAAAGTAAGACCTTTGTAATATAATTTTTTTCAAAAATACAGATTTTCCAGGAAAGATCCTCCACATTAAGGAATTTATTATTTCCTAGTTTATATGGGAACATAAAGAATTAAACAGATCCTGCATTGTTTAAAATCCAAATCCTGACTTTAATTTGATTTTAATTTTAATTGCGTGGGGAAGAATTTGAAATACTGTCAAGGTCTAAATGGTGTTTTTGTCCTCCTCTTTCTGGAGATTTTTCTGTTATAAACAATAGAGCCTCACTCCCTGAGCACAGTTGTTGATTGGAGGAGTTCAGGCGGTGTGGCGGACCGCTAGAAAGATGTGCCACTGCATTGTGTGTAAAATATCTCTAATTCTCCTACATGCTGCTACCATTACATTATATTGTTGTAACCCTTATTGCAGCACTTAGCAGCTAAAAAAAGAGTAAAAGAACAGCATATTTTTTCATATTTGGCCTGCAATACATGGCCTTCATAGATGGCCTGCAACCTTCTAGGCTCTGCAGGTCACCAGCTTCCACTTTTCTATGCAAAATGAGAGTTACTAATGACAGGTCCTACAGTGGGATGTGCACTTCCATAGGTTAACATGAGTACTGCTTTCACCATTGCAGACAGTAATACTGAGTATTTAAAGGGGAACTTTGTATTCATATATGTATGTATATATACTTATACACATTTCAATGACTGCACATTGTATGTTGTAACATTTACCCAGAAGTGTTTTTTTTTTTTTTTAACACTTTATAAACCCTTACATACACCCAGTAAAGTGACTGGCCTCAGGTTACAAAGAGATGAAACAAATCCTCCAGCATAAGTTATACCTGTTTATTTGTAGTCATTTCTCCTGTAGTGCCTGAAACACACTGATCAAATAATTGTTCTCAGCAGCAAAAAGCAAGGGGTGGGGATCTGATGTCACACACAGCACATCATAGAGTTTTCTGTAATCTTATAGCTAAGTTGGAGGGAAGGGACACACCCTCTGTACAAAGGCTTGTATAAAAATATACAGAGCTGAGGCTATGGGTCACTTGCTGTATGCTGGAGGGGGGCAGGCTGTCTCTCTGGAGGCTGTTTTTTGTCAGCTTAGAGTTCTATCAATTACCCGTAGATAGTAGGGAGAGGAAAGGCCAGTGAGGAACCACTCTAGGTGCTTTGAAGTGAGGCAAGTACACACTATGGAGGGATAGGCATTTTTTATGTTTGAAGTTGACTATCACTTTAACATATTTATTTGTTTACTGTCGAGATTAACATATTTTTTTTTGTTTCCATAGTATTTTATTGACGAAATTTCAGGAGTAAATTAACAAGTTTAACAGTAGTTATATGCACCCAAGGGCCTAAGGATATACAAGTTTTATACAAATTTTGTAGCAATCACCAAGATGAAAGAATGAGAATATATAATAGTACATAACAGTCACTATATGAGTATATTAGATAATTAGATTACATGATTTAATCATTTGTAATTAGGGTATGAGTTTTGTTTCTCTGAAATCGGGGGGGGGGGGTGCCAGATCTCTGAAGGGACAAAATTAACATTAGATTTTATTGCGTTGTGATTTGAGTTAGTTTCTTTAAATAGACTGTGATGATTATTGGTGTTTCTGTAGGGTGATATGGTGGATATGTTTTTGATGTGGTATGTATCAAATAGTGTAAGTTACTTGTGTAGAAATAGAAAAGAGAGTTTGGGGGTGGAGATGATTATAAGTAAAATAGGTGTAGGGGGGTATGAAGGGGTGTGGTTTGGGGGAAAGGGGTATAAAGATGGGGGGTACAGCTGTGAAATGAGAGGGTGGAATAGGCCGAGATGGGGGGGGGGGCTCCTACCTGACCCTGAACTTCGTCCCATCCATCCTTGATCCTTCTGTGTGCCTGATGTTTAGCGAGGTGGTGTTATGGGGTCGATGAGAAGATAAGATAGAGGGTTATTTTAGGTATTGTGTGGGTTAATAATAATAATAACCAACAGGCCCAAAGGGTGTTGTGTTTGGAGAGATTAACATATTTTAGTGATTTTAGACATGCAACATGTGCAATCACCACACTTATACAGAAAGCACCAATAAAAAGTACCTATTTTTAACTCACTGAACCTCAAATATGTGCATAATAAATAAAACAATAAATAGATAATGTTATTATTGCCCACTAAGACAAATCTAATATATACAGTATATTCAGGAGTTATATTTGGCACTTTATCTGGTTTTTAAATAGATAATACGGAGATATAAAAGGCGCTGCCCTCTATGTTGATTAATTGTCGGTAAGAATGTCATAAACTACACACTAAATTCAAATGACTATGACATATAAGAACTCCATCACTAAATACCGTAATGCGGTCTAAAGATAGAGAAGACCCTATAATTGGAGAAGACCGGAAAAATAAAAATAAAATAAAATAAAACCACCAGTGATTCAAAAAATATTAATTACTGCTTGATAAATATTGTTTAGATCACCCCAGTGAAAATATATTGTCTGTCATGCAAAATTGTGCGGACTGAAGTAAAACAAATGATTCTATATACTATGCAATTAATTAAATTGAAGTTGACCCCAAAATTCAAAAGTTTTGGGACAAAATGGCACCAAGGAAAAAAATATTTTTGTTTATATTTAGTAAAAACATAAGTGAGTAAAAAGTGTCAGTGCAATATCTGTTTTGCCACTCCCATATTCTATGCAAAGTATAAAATAGGGTAGTATCTAACCCCAAGATTAAAAAATATTGTGACAGTAAGCGCCTTAATAGTGTGAAAAACTTAATAAAGTAAATTATAAGATAAATCGCTCCCTGAGCATTAAAGACAATACATATACAATCCCAAAAATATCATACATTAAAGATTGTTTCCAGTCTCTTGTATATTATAGCAGGTGATGGTTCATTTCTAAAAAGTTTGTTTATATATATATATATATATATATATATATATATATATATATATATATATATATATAATACATGTAAAAGAGTCTTTAGCCAGATGGGAAAAATAAGTTCAGTGTATATACTGTTTATTTCACCCTTGAGGGCATACACCAGTGACTTCTGTGCGTTTGATTCAGGTAGTGACTTGAAGTGCTCACCCCCCAGTGCTCCCCCACTCACCAGAAATAATCACCCCTACAGGGGTACCGAGCGACAGAGTGGGTGCCTTAGGGTGGTTGATGATCACTCCGGTTGTGCTACTGTTCCTCTGATTTATGCGATCCTTACAAATATTCCAGGGTAAGCTATGTGCTCCAAGATGACCAGGTTACTCCATTGTATACCACCTTTGTCTGTTAAACTCTCCGGAAATCCAGAGACAAGAGAAACACAAGGAGGCTTCCTTCGTGAAGTATGTCAAGTATTTATTGCACATAAGCCAAAAAAGTCCACAATAACAAGCCTCAAATTGAAAACGTCCTATGACGAAACACGTAAGGCGGAGTCACGCTCACACGTCATACCCGGAAGTGGAGGCTGGAGCGCAAGGTGGGACGCACGCTCACAGCTCGCTTCTGGTCCCATCCTTGCATACAGCGGTGCCGGTTTTACCATTTTTTTCAATTTGAGGCTTGTTATTGTGGACTTTTTTGGCTTATGTGCAATAAATACTTGACATACTTCACGAAGGAAGCCTCCTTGTGTTTCTCTTGTCTCTGGATTTCCGGAGAGTTTAACAGACAAAGGTGGTATACAATGGAGTAACCTAGTCATCTTGGAGCACATAGCTTATCCCTGGAATATTTGTAAGGATCGCATAAATCAGAGGAACGGTAGCACAACCGGAGTGATCATCAACCACCCTAAGGCACCCACTCAGTCGCTCATTACCCCTGTAGGGGTGATTATTTCTGGTGAGTGGGGGAGCACTGGGGGGTGAGCACTTCAAGTCACTACCTAAATCAAACGCACAGAAGTCACTGGTGTATGCCCTCAAGGGTGAAATAAACAGTATATACACTGAACTTATTTTTCCCATCTGGCTAAAGACTCTTTTACATGGATTATATATATATATATAAACAAACTTTTTAGAAATGAACCATCACCTGCTATAATATACAAGAGACTGGAAACAATCTTTTATGCATGATATTTTTGGGATTGTATATGTATTGTATTTAATGCTCAGGGAGCGATTTATCTTATAATTTACTATACTAAGTTTTTCACACTATTAAGGCGCTTACTTCACAATATTTTTGAATATTGGGGTTAGATACTACCCTATTTTATATTTTGCATAGAATATGGGAGTGGCAAAACAGATATTGCACTGACACTTTTTACTCACTTATGTTTTTACTAAATATAAACAAAAATATTTTTTTCCTTGGCGCCATTTTGTCCCAAAACTTTTGAATTTTGGGGTCAACTTCAATTTAATTAATTGCATAGTATATAGAATCATTTGTTTTACTTCAGTCAGCACATTTTTACATGACAGACAATATATTCTCACTGGGGTGATCTAAACAATATTTATCAAGCAGTAATTAATATTTTTTGAATCACTGGTGGTTTTATTTTATTTTATTTTTATTTTTCCGGTCTTCTCCAATTATAGGGTCTTCTCTATCTTTAGACCGCATTACGGTATTTAGTGATGGAGTTCTTATATGTCATAGTCATTTGAATTTAGTGTGTAGTTTATGACATTCTTACCGACAATTAATCAACATAGAATTGCAGCGCCTTTTATATCTCCGTATTATCTATTTACTTTTACAGTTAGACCCCTAGGGGTACTAATTAGGGATAGGCAGCAGCTCTTATACCATCCTAAGCGCGGATTTACCTATTTTTATCTGGTTTGTGTGTTGCTTTTCTTTTAGTATCTACAGTATACTTTCAATTCTAGTGGTTAGTAAATGTTGGTTTTAATATATTTCATTATGAGACTTGGTAACAATCTATCAATAATGCCATTTTAACTGCTATATTTTAGCTGAAATATAAAAATATGAAATAACGCGTGGTATCAGGATGAAATTGAATCATATTTTATTAGTCTCACTAATACATTTAAGATAAATTAAAACTCCTTTTTTTATGACTCTTGTTCAATTGAAAGCTGAAACAAGTGAGGATTCAGTTTGCATTTCAGAGAATTTCTCAGAACTGAATATGAGCCAAACAGAAAGATTTAGTTTGCTTACTAAGCTTGACATTTTCAGCATAATGAACAAATCCTTCAAAAGAAAATTAGCTGGTGGTTCAATAAAGCGTATATTTTCACCTCCTTGGAGAGATTTTGCCTTTTGCTGTGATGTTACCTTTAAAATAAAATCATGTTTGATCTTCTTTGAGCATATAATATTTATTGATGGACTGGATTCCATATTAAGGAAAAAGAGAGTTGGTGAACAAATATCAAGGGTGTAAAAAGGCTCCCTGTTGATTATAGAAAATTATTATTAAAAAATACATGCTTTTGGTTTTTTGAGAAAACTAAATCCGACAAAAAATGTTATGTTCTTCTGCTTACAAATATAAACAAAAACTCAAGCACAAATGCCTTTATATAAACAGTATTTCACAAAAGTGAGTACACCCCTCACATTTTTGTAAATATTTTATTATATCTTTTCATGTGACAACACTGAAGAAATGACACTTTGCTACAATGTTAAGTAGTGAGTGTACAGCTTGTATAACAGTGTAAATTTGCTGTCCCCTCAAAATAATTCAACACACAACCATTAATGTCTAAACCGCTGGCAACAAAATTGAGTACACCCCTAAGTGAAAATGTCCAACTTGGGCCCAAAGTGTCAATATTTTGTCTGGCCACCATTATTTTCCAGCACTGCCTTAACCCTCTTGGGCATGGAGTTCACCAAAGCTTCATAGGTTACTACTGGAGTCCTCTTTCACTCCTCCATGACGACATCACAGAGCTGGTGGATGTTAGAGACCTTGCGCTCCTCCACCTTCTGTTTGAGGATGCCCCACAGATGCTCAATAGGGTTTAGGTCTGGAGACATGCTTGGCAAGTCCATGACCTTTACCCTCACCTTCTTTAGCAAGGTAGTGGTCATCTTGGAAATGTGTTTGGGGTCGTTATCATGTTGGAATACTGCCCTGCAGCCCAGTCTCTGGAGGGGGGGGGGTCATGCGCTGCTTCAGTATGTCACTGTACATGTTGGCATTCATGGTTCCCTCAATGAACTATGGCTCCCCAGTGTCGGCAGCCCCAGACCCTGACACTCCCACCACCATGGTTGACTGTAGGCAAGACACACTTGTCTTTGTACTCCTCACCTGGTTGCTGCCACACATGCTTGACACCATATGAACCAAACAAGTTTATCTTGGTCTCATCAGACCACAGGACATGGTTGCAGTAATCCATGTTCTTAGTCTGCTTGTTTTCAGCAAACTGTTTGCAGGCTTTCTTGTGCATCATCTTTAGAAGAATCTTTCTTCTGGGACAACAGCCATGCAGACCAATTTGATGCAGTGTGCGGCGTATGGTCTGAGCACTGACAGGCTGCCCCCCCCTTCAACCTCAGCAATGCTGGCAGCACTCATACATCTATTTCCCAAAAACAACCTCTGGATATGATGCTGAGCATGTGCACTCAACTGCTTTGGTCAACCATGGCGAGGCCTGTTCTGAGTGGAACCTGTTCTGTTAAACCACTGTATGGTCTTGGCCACCGTGCAGCAACTCAGTTTCAGGTTATTGGCAATCCTCTTATATCCTAGGCCATCTTTATGTAGAGCAACAATTCTTTTTTTCAGATCCTCAGAGAGTTATTTGCCATGAGGTGCCATGTAGAACTTCCAGTGAACAGTATGAGAGAGTGAGAGCAATAACACCAAATTTAACACACCTGCTCCCCATTCACACCTGAGACCTTGTAACACTAACGAGTCACATGACCGTGAAAGCGGAGGTGAAAATGGCTAATTGTACCCAATTTGGAAATTTTCACTTAGGGGTGTACTCACTTTTGTTGCCAGCGGTTTAGACATTGATGGCTGTGTGAGTTATTTTGAGGGGACAGCAAATTTACACTGTTATACAAGCTGTACACTCACTACTTTACATTGTAGCAAAGTGTCATTTGTTCAGTGTTGTCACATGAAAAGATTTCATGTTTTAGGGGGCGTAGTCAACATTACCCAGTGACCACGCCCCCTAAAACGTCACAGTCCCAGCATGCCCAGGGACTGTGACATCAAAAAGGGGCGGGGTCTCCGCCTATATAAGTCACAACGTAGCCCTCAGAGAGCAGTCCAGCCAGAGAGAACGTCGTGTCAACATCTGGAGAAGAGAAGAGAAGACAAGAAGCCCAGAAGACAAGAAGACAAGAAGCCCAGAAGTCCAGAAGCCCAGAAGTCCGGACCTCTGCTGGCAAGAGAGCTACCTGAACACAGCAGAGGAGCTGGCCGAAGAACTGGAACACCGGGAGAAGAGAGCGCAGAAGAACCAACCGGACGCCGGGAGAAGATGAACCGGAGGGACCCCCGAAGCTGGAAGAAGACCCCCGAAGCCGGAGGAAGATCCCCCCTGGAGCTGTTTAATAAAATATTTTAAAAACCTGTGTAGTGTTTTAATATTTACACTTTTTCCCTAGGTGAATGGGTAGGGGTACCATGTACCCCATACTCATTCACATAGGGTGGGGGGGGCGGGATCTGGGGGCCCTCTTATAGGGGGCTCCCGGATTCCGATAAGCCCCCCGCCCGCAGACCCCGACAACCAACGGCCAGGGTTGTCGGGAAGAGGCCCTTGTCCTCATCAACATGGGGACAAGGTGCTTTGGGGGGGCCCGCAGGGCGCCCCCCTCCCCCAAAGCACCCACCCCCCATGTTGAGGGCATGCGGCCTGGTACGGTTCAGGGGGGGGGGGCGCTCGCTCGTCCCCACCCCCTTTCCTGACCGGCCAGGCTGCGTGCTCGGATCGGAGTCTGGTATGGATTTTAGGGGGAACCCCACGCCATTTTTTCGGCGTAGGGGTTTCCCTTTATAATCCATACCAGACCTAAGGGCCTGGTATGCACCGCGACGGAGCTCGCAAGGTGTCAATCGCGCCGATAAAAGCGGCAAGATTGACATCCTTTTCTAGTCCCGTCGCACCTGAGTCACGTTCAAAATGAATGGACTTGTCCGTGTGTGGGCAAGTCCGTTCATTCTGAAAGTCCGCTGTAACTCCGGCGAAAGTCCATTGGAAAGACGGGCGGACTTAGCCCGCCGCAAAGTCCGGTCGTGTGTGGGCAAGTCCGTCTGTTTTAAAGTCCGGCGCACCTGGCGGACAAAGGTCCGTCAGAAAGTGTGCCGGACCAAGTAGGGCAGAAAGTCCGACCGTGTGTACGCGGCATTATAGTCTTAAAGTATAAGTGAATGCAAAACTCTTTTAGTTTTAGATTTTTTAGAGTGAGGAGGGATTGGAACACCTGTCAGACATTTATTGCTGTATCTATCCCCGTTTGGGAGAATCAATCTCTCTGTCCTTATGATCATTACCACGAAAATTGATCGTGAACACAAACCCAAAATTTTCACTGGTCACCAGAACATAAATAGATGGGAACTTTTCAAATGGGAACACTAGATCTGGTGACAGAATATAATAATTTGAAGATATTAAGAATAAACAGGGCTTTTTTGTGCCGGAACGCGGGGGAACACTGTTCCGCCACCTATGATAGCCCTCTCTACTCCAACCTGTCATGACACACTAGCGCACTATACAACCTCGCATTCTTTGGGTCCCAGCACGGCAATGTACCGCTGCCTGTGTTGATGCAGGAGGCAGCTTCCATCCCTGCCTCTACTCACAATGTAGCACGGAGGAGCCCTGAAACTTCGCCCCAGCTACAGCTCCTCGATCACCTGCAAAAAAAGCCTGCGCGTACCATATGGTCTGGGGCACTGGCAGTGGAAGAGGTAAAGGAGCTGGGAATGAGAAACGGGGGACGGGGAGAAGAGAGAGAGAGAGAGCGCTCTTCAGAGACTAGTGTTATGTGTCCTTCGCGCTATCAATAGTGTATTTTGAAAACATAAAATAAAAATAAAGACAGTGCAACAAAAATCTATAAGTAGATATAAAACTAAAGTCAGTGCTGCAAAATCTGTGATGTGTACCGTGACACAAATAAATGAGGCTGGGAAAGTGGGGGGGATTTGTGCAGAAAGGAGGGCTGGGAAAGTGGGGGGGATTTGTGCAGAGAGAAGGGCTAGGAAAGTGGGGGTGATTTGTGCAGAGAGAAGGGCTGGGGAAGTGGGGAGGATTTGTGCAGAGAGAAAGGCTGGCAAAGTGGGGGGGGGGGGTTTGTGCAGAGAGGAGGGCTGGGAAAGTGGGGGGGTTTGTGCAGAGAGGAGGGTTGGGAAAGTGGGGGGGATTTGTGCAGAGAGGAGGTCTGGGAAAGTGGGGGGGTTTGTGCAGAGAGGAGGGCTGGGAAAGTGGGGGGATTTGTGCAGAGAGGAGGGCTGAGAAAGTGGGGGGGATTTGTGCAGAGAGAAGGGCTGGCAAAGTGGGGGGGATTTGTGCAGAGAGAAGGGCTGACCAAGTGGGGGGGGGGGTTGTGCAGAGAGAAGGGCTGGGAAAGTGGGGGGAATTTGTGCAGAGAGGAGGGCTGGGAAAGTGGGGGGGATTTGTGCAGAGAGGAGGGCTGGGAAAGTGGGGGGATTTGTGCAGAGAGGAGGGCTGAGAAAGTGGGGGGGATTTGTGCAGAGAGAAGAGTTGGGAAAGTGGGGGGGGGGGATTTGTGCAGAGAGGAGGGCTGGGAAAGTGGGGGGGGATTTGTGCAGAGAGGAGGGCTGGGAAAGTGGGGGGGATTTGTGCAGAGGGAAGGGCTAGGAAAGAGGGGGGGTTTGTGCAGAGAGAAGGGCTGGGAAAGTGGGGGGGATTAGTGCAGAGAGGAGGGTTGGGAAAGTGGGGGGTTGTGCAGAGAGGAGGGCTGGGAAAGTGGGGGGGCTTTGTGCGGAGAGGAGGGCTGGAAAAGTGAGGGGATTTGTGCAGAGAGGAGGGCTGAGAAAGTGGGGGGGGATTTGTGCAGAAAGAAAATCTGGCAAAGTGGGGGGATTTGTGCAAAGAGGAGGGCTGGGAAAGTGGGGGGGGGGTTGTGCAGAGAGGAGGGCTGGGAAAGTGGGGGGGATTTGTGCAGAGAGAAGGGCTGGAAAAGTGGGGGGGATTTGTGCAGAGAGGAGGGCTGGGAAAGTGGGGGGAATTTGTGCAGAGAGAAGGGCTAGGAAAGTGGGGGGATTTGTGCAGAGAGAAGGGCTGACAAAGTGAGAGGGATTTGTGCAGAGAGAAGGGCTGACCAGGTGGGGGGGGGGGGTTGTGCAGAGAGAAGGGCTAGGAAAGTGGGGGGAATTTGTGCAGAGAGGTGGGCTGGGAAAGTGGGGGGGATTTGTGCAGACAGGAGGGCTGGGAAAGTGGGGGGGGGATTTGTGCAGAGAGGAGGGCTGGGAAAGTGGGGGGGATTTGTGCAGAGAGAAGGGTTGGGAAAGTGGGGGGGATTTGTGCAGAGAGGAGGGTTGGGAAAGTGGGGGGGATTTGTGCAGAGAGGAGGGCTGGGAAAGTGGGGGCGATTTGTGCAGAGCGAAGGTCTGTCAAAGTGGGGGGGATTTGTGCAGAGAGGAGGGCTGGGAAAGTGGGGGGATTTGTGCAGAGAGAAGGGCTAGGAAAGTGGGGGGGGTTTGTGCAGAGAGAAGGGCTGGCAAAGTGGGGGGAAATTGTGCAGAGAGAAGGGCTGGCAAAGTGGGGGGGTTTTTGCAGAGAGGAGGGATGGGAAAGTAGGGGGGATTAGTGCATAGAGGAGGGTTGGGAAAGTGGGGGGTTGTGCAGAGAGGAGGGCTGGGAAAGTGGGGGGGGGCTTTGTGCAGAGAGGAGGGCTGGGAAAGTGGGGGGATTTGTGCAGAGAGGAGGGCTGAGAAAGTGGGGGGATTTGTGCAGAGAGAAAATCTGGCAAAGTGGGGGGATTTGTGCAGAGAGGAGGGCTGGGAAAGTGGGGGGGGGGGGGGTTGTGCAGAGAGGAGGGCTGGGAAAGTGGGGGGGGGGATTTGTGCAGAGAGAAGGGCTGGCAAAGTGGGGGGGGGATTTGTGCAGAGAGGAGGGCTGGGAAAGTGGGGGGAATTTGTGCAGAGAGAAGGGCTAGGAAAGTGGGGGGATTTGTGCAGAGAGAAGGGCTGACAAAGTGGGGGGGATTTGTGCAGAGAGAAGGGCTGACTAGGTGGGGGGAGGGTTGTGCAGAGAGAAGGGCTAGGAAAGTGGGGGGAATTTGTGCAGAGAGGAGGGCTGGGAAAGTGGGGGGGGGGATTTGTGCAGACAGGAGGGCTGGGAAAGTGGGGGGATTTGTGTAGAGAGAAGGGCTAGGAAAGTGGGGGGAATTTGTGCAGAGAGAAGGGCTAGGAAAGTGGGGGGGGGTTTGTGCAGAGAGAAGGGCTGGGAAAGTGGGGGGACATTGTGCAGAGAGAAGGGCTGGCAAAGTGGGGGGGTTTGTGCAGAGAGGAGGGATGGGAAAGTAGGGGGATTAGTGCATAGAGGAGGGTTGGGAAAGTGGGGGGTTGTGCAGAGAGGAGGGCTGGGAAAGTGGGGGGGGCTTTGTGCAGAGAGGAGGGCTGGGAAAGTGGGGGGATTTGTACAGAGAGGAGGGCTGAGAAAGTGGGGGGATTTGTGCAGAGAGAAAATCTGGCAAAGTGGGGGGATTTGTGCAGAGAGGAGGGCTGGGAAAGTGGGGGGGGGGGTTGTGCAGAGAGGAGGGCTGGGAAAGTGGGGGGGGATTTGTGCAGAGAGAAGGGCTGGCAAAGTGGGGGGGATTTGTGCAGAGAGGAGGGCTGGGAAAGTGGGGGGAATTTGTGCAGAGAGAAGGGCTAGGAAAGTGGGGGATTTGTGCAGAGAGAAGGGCTGACAAAGTGGGGGGGATTTGTGCAGAGAGAAGGGCTGACTAGGTGGTGGGAGGGTTGTGCAGAGAGAAGGGCTAGGAAAGTGGGGGGAATTTGTGCAGAGAGGAGGGATGGGAAAGTGGGGGGGGATTTGTGCAGACAGGAGGGCTGGGAAAGTGGGGGGGATTTGTGTAGAAAGAAGGGCTAGGAAAGTGGGGGGAATTTGTGCAGAGAGGAGGGCTGGGAAAGTGGGGGGGATTTGTGCAGACAGGAGGGCTGGGAAAGTGGGGGGATTTGTGTAGAGAGGAGGGCTGGGAAAGTGGGGAGGGATTTGTGCAGAGAGAAGGGCTGGGAAAGTGGTTGGAAATTGTGCAGAGAGAAGGGCTGGCAAAGTGGGGGGGGGGTTTGTGCAGAGAGGAGGGCTGGGAAAGTAGGGGGGATTAGTGCAGAGAGAAGGGCTTGGAAAGTGGGGGGGGATTTGTGCAGAGAGAAGGGCTGGGAAAGTGGGGGGGATTTGTGCAGAGAAGAGGGCTGGGAAAGTGGGGGGGGGGGTTGTGCAGAGAGGAGGGCTGGAAAAGTGGGGGGGGATTTGTGCAGAGAGGAGGGCAGGGAAAGTGGGGGGGTTTGTGCAGAAAGGAGGGCTGGGAAAGTGGGGCGGATTTGTGCAGAGAGAAGGGCTGGCAAAGACGGGGGATTTGTGCAGAGAGG